>WOVY01010381.1:572500-1208907 GCA_013436015.1 Rhipicephalus annulatus
GCTCAAAAGTTGCCGCAATGTGTGACGCCAAGCGCGTTGTCGTCGCCGACGTAGGGTAACGGGTGGTAGACACGTATGAGGTATGAGCGTCGTCGCGGTTGTGACACACGAGCTGGCCTTGTGGACACACGTCTGGTTGTTGCCATCCGGAGGCAAAGGCTCCGGGGAATGGTGGTGGTGGAAACCAGTCAGCGTGGGCTCGCCCGGAGTATTGGACTGGGCACCTGTGCTCGTGTAATGACCTTCGATAGTCCGCGCACGAGGGTTGGAGAGCAGGTCTGCATAATTGATGGCTGCCTCTAGCCAACACCCCCTAGATTGCTTCACCGCAGGCGCGGTATGCCTGGTGAGCCCTGTCCGAAGCGGACCGGGCACGTCGTCCTCAAGCGCGTCAGTCATAGTCGCAGCGTCTTGGAAGCTTGGCCGTGGTTGATGGCTGGTGGCTTTAACTTCAGCTGCGGGAAACTGCGAGGACGATGGTGGTCGTTGCTGGCAGGACGTGCAGAGCATTGAGGTTGGTCGACAGTCGCCTTCGGACATCGGGGAGCGTGAAGGTTCCGCAACCGGGAGGTGAACAGCGGGCGAAACAATGCCCATAGTCGTGGTAGCCACCAGGGCGTTCGGTCATGTTGCTGTCATAGAACCTGACGTGTCAGCCGTGTTGTGAGCCATGGAGGTCGGCCGAGACGAGCCGGTGGTAAGCATGCCTGCAGTGTCGTCGGCCGAGGATGATGAAAACACAAACCCCGTGGCTGACTGGTTGCATTCAGCCCAAATGTCGACAACCTTGGCGGATGTGCAGTCGGGCGCAGGACACGCGTCGCTAGTGGCCAGACGAGAGGTTACGTCTCGTTTATCGGACGTTGTTGAAGGCGAAAGCTTCGAGGTTGGGAAGCCAATAACAGGCGAAATGTCACCAGCGCCTGACTTCGAGGCGGGCGGCAAGGTGGTCTTCATGGAGTCTGGTGGGGCCACGGTGTCGCGTGCTGTCGCTTTCGTGGAAAACGTGCAGGTAGCAAGCGTGCCAGAAAGACCATCCGCCGAGGGCTTAGAAAAAAACGCACTTCATTGTGCACAGGTTGTCGGCAGCAGGAATGACTTCAAGAACCTCGTCGGATCTGTGACCGGGTGCGAGAATCACTGCGCTAGTGGCCGGGCCAAAGGTGGAGCCAGACGTTGTGGGGGAAGTTAGGTTGCGGTCAGATGAGAGCTTCTGGCCGGAGGGTCCAGCACGCTGCGACGCAGGGGAAACTTGAAAGTCGCGGGTCCCTGGAAGTGGTCGGTACGTGAGGCCATAGCTGGCAAGCACCGCAGAGCAGAGGTCATCGTAAGGCTGCTGGTTGGAGGTTGAAGTGGCTGAGAGATGACGCAACTCTACCGGAAGGGCGTCCTGAAGAATGGCGTGCATCAGCGGCTGGTCCGTGACGCCATTCAACGCAAGAACGGCATCGAGCTGCATGAACCATACCTTGGGGTAGGTCGATATGAACGGCGGCACTGGCGGGCAGAGTTGCGGGAACATGGCAGCGAGCCACTCCGCGAAGGGCGTGTTCTCCGGGTCACCAATGTAGCATGAGAGGAAGACCGGACGGCGGCCAACGTGGTCGTGTCGTTCTCTCGCCACTTTATTCCACGCCTGAAGCGGAGCCGCGGTGGCTGTCCACGTCCCACACATCAAGTGCGCTAGCTTGTTCTAATCCTCGCGCAGCTCGAGCTAGCATCAGCTGCGCGAGAGGCGCGGCGCGGTGATTGAGAAAATGATGATGGTGATGGTGGCACTACATATCTATCTATCTATCTATCTATCTATCTATCTATCTATCTATCTATCTATCTATCTATCTATCTATCTATCTATCTATCTATCTATCTATCTATCTATCTATCTATCTATCTATGCCCTCCACCACAGTGTCTCTCATAATGCGTATCGTTGTGTGGGACATAAGAACCCACATGTTAAATGCGAAGCATTTCTCGGCCTATTTCAAGCACTTTTGGCATGCGTCCGTCCGTCCGTTCATCCATCCATCCATCCATCCTTCCATCCATCCATCCATCCATCCATCCATCCATCCATCCATCCATCCATCCATCCATCCATCCATCCATCCATCCATCCATCCATTCATCCATTCATCCATCCATTCATCCATCCATCCATCCATCCATCCATCCATCCATCCATCCATCCATCCATCCATCCATCCATCCATCCATCCATCCGCTTATGTCTGGGTGCTCTCCTTATCACCCCCTTATTTTGGCGTGAACCAAAATTAGTACGGGGGCGTAAGTTGGTTAGGAGAATCCGACGCCCTCGTCACGAGATGAATATTTTCACAATCCCGTCACGTACGTCGTCAAACACTTTCCGCCAGGCAGTGGCACATACCGCAAGATCATGTTCAACGATAACAAGACTGGAAACCAACGTTACCGTCAAGTGGTTCCCTGCGCATGCTGGGGAGCTGGACGTGGGCCCGAACCGCAACGAGAAGACAGATACGGAGGCACACGTGCTAACGAGCAGCGGGTTTTCGTCAACACATTCCTCAGAACCGGAACGACCCAATGCCGAAGACGAAGAGTATTTCATCACAACCTACGGTGATGTTCTGCAGTGGTACAGAACGAGCCGACGCCTCTACCCACCACCTACGGTACCCAGCACCTACCCACCACCAATTGTAGCCACACTACGGAAGTTGCAAGTACAAGTTATATGGACCCCCGTCTGGGCAAAGCACGTCTGCGTGGTGGTATACTCCACAGATATGCCAACTCTGCAAGAAGGCACAATCCACACAGAGACAGCTCCTCTAGGAGTGTGCGCCACCGCCGCGTAACCAAAAAGCAATGCCAACTAACACCGGCAGTAAAATCACGAGCCAAGTCCAATCAACGAAACCGACGTGGTCCAGCACGTGCTTGGAATCCTGAAATGCCTGAGGCCGAAAGCGGCGTCGCCACGGGTTTGACGCGAGTAGGTTGCTGTTCCGGGACGTCTGAGCACGCTATAGTTTTCCTTTAATTCTTCGACTTCTTCCTCCTTTATGCCGGATCAACAATAAGGTTGTTTCACTCACTCAACACGTAAGCGTTGAAAAAAGCTGGCATCGGCAGCGTTGACCTAACGAATGCAAAGAAAAAAATTTCAGGGTCCCAGCAGAAAATGAACCCATGCATTCTGCGCGGAAATCATGCAAGCTACCACAGAGCCACGCCACATCTGAGAATTGTTTTCCAAAAAGACACTAATGTTCGTGAGACGTCAACTGTGGTTGAAGTGCCCGGCTATACAACTTTATTAACATTACATATGTATTCCTATGATACAGCCGTCACGTCGAATTAACGTCAATAGTAGTTAGGTGTCATCCAATGAAGTTGATTTATGTAACAGTGTCCAAGGCTACCATCCTCGCGAGCACTAGCGCTTCATATCAACTTATCGCTGCTAGTGTCCCGAATACTCATGTTCCTGTTAGCATCGTTGCCCAAATGAAAACAACTGGTTATATAAACATCTGCAACTCTTCAACATATTCCAGTGCGTGCAACATTTGTATATATATTTAGTACCAGTTCAGAGCGCGTCGCTCAATAAAAACATATTACAATACGGTGACCTTCCCTCCACCTGCTTCGCATAACGCTGATTTTTAAGGTACGTGGGGTCGAACATACCTTGAGAATCAGCGTACCTTGAATCAATAGTTGAGAACACGTTGAACTGATGATTTTGTGAAAGCATTGCAAAAAAGAAGCAAACGAAAGGCATCGAGACAGAGCAAGATCAAAATTGAAAATAGGTTATTGGTTGATGTTTGGTGTTCCAGGCGATGCTCAGCGACACTGGTATTCTAATCTCCTAAAGAAACTATCTCAAAAGAAAAAGCGTCTTTTTCGCGCTGCTAAAAACTTTGAGTCAATATCAAAATGGAACAGATATTTCGCATGCCTTCATGAATACACTCACTTGTTGAAGCGCTCCAAAAAGAAATTTTTTCATGATGACTTGCTTAGCATTGCCCGAACTAATCCAAAGAAGTTTTGGAAACTTCTCAACCCTAAAAATAACACGCACAATATATCCTTAACCAACTCCGATGGTTCTCACGTTCCTCTCCCACAGCGGGCGGACGTTATGAATACTTACTTCACTTCAGTCTTCACTTCTGAACCACTTCATAGTATTCCAGTCATGCCGAGATCTAATTTTTCACAAATGCCGCCCATTGACATTACCTCCGAATGCATCAGCAATCTGATAAAGAAATTAAAAATATCCAGCTCCCCCGGACCTGACAATATTCCTGCCAAAGTTTTAAAGGCTACTAATAGCATTTCTAGCAAATTTTTGGAGATAATTTTTGAACAGTCCATATCTGAAGGTTTCATCCCAGATGATTGGAAACTTGGGAAGGTTGTACCAGTTTTCAAGTCTGGCAAGCGATCTGACCCATCTAACTATCGCCCCATTTCACTAACGTGCATCGCTTGCAAACTTATGGAACACATAATATATTCACATGTTGCTCGTCACCTCGATGATCACTCTTTCTTTTTTCATAAGCAGCATGGTTTTCGTTCAGGGCTCTCATGCGAAACTCAACTTTTGAATTTACGACTGATCTTCATCTCAACCTTGATTCATCATTTCAGACTGATGTTATTTTTGTCGACTTTTCAAAAGCCTTCGATCTCGTCCCTCACCAACGACTAATCAACAAACTTTCTTCACTTTCCCTCGATCCCCTGACCTTATCATGGATTAAGTGCTTCCTAACCCACCGGTCGCAATTCACTGTTATCGGTGGTGCCCATTCTGATACTACTCCAGTAATCTCTGGCGTCCCTCAGGGCTCGGTTCTCGGCCCGCTCCTCTTTTTAATCTACGTAAATGACCTTCCTTCCGGCATTTCATCAACGGTTCGGCTTTTTGCTGACGATTGCGCCATCTACCGTCGTATATCAACTCCCGAAGATCAGCTAATACTACAGCAAGATTTACACATCATTGATAACTGGTGCGCCCAGTAGATGATGAGGCCGAATACTTCCAAATGTAAGTTCATGCCTGTCTCACGAAAACACACTAACGTCATCCACCCGTACTCATTAAACTCAACTGTGTTATCCCAAGTGGATTCTTACCGATACCTGGGCGTTGTAATTACAAGCAGGCTAACCTGGACCGAGCATATTACCAAACTAGCTGCCGATGCCTCAAAAACTCTTGGCTATCTTAGGAGATCATTGTCATTATCACCTGCAAGTTTTCGCAAATTGGCCTTTGAAACTTTTGTTCGTACTAAAATGGAATACGCATCTGCAATTGGGAGCCCTCATCAGATATACCTTATTAACATTCTTGAATCCGTCCAAAATCGTGCCGCCAGATTCATCTCCACAAATTACGACAAACAAGCAAGCATCAGTCAAATCAAATCATCCCCCGGTCTCCCTGTTTTGTCAGCTCGACGCAAAATTTCAGGTCTCTGTCTCTTTCACAAACTTTACTACAGCTTTCCTCACCTACATGGCTCACTTTTACTTCCGCCTGTCCGAACATCTCGTCGCCTATTTAATTCCCTGAGTATCCAACGTCTGTTTGGTTCTACTAACGCTTTTAATAAATCATTTCTTCCTACGGCTATCGATGAGTGGAACGGTTTGACGGATGCTATTATCAGCGAAAAAGTTGCTTTTAAATTTAGAGATTTATTACTAGCTCTCTTGACTCTTAATCGCTGTTTGTCTTTCCTTTGTTGTTTGTTCTCTGCCGCCTGTATATTTTGGACCGCGAATTGACTGTTGAATATTTCGTTTGACATGCTCAGTTTTCTTTTTGTTTTTGTTGCTACCTGTATGTTTTAGTAATTCAAAAACTGTAACCATGAACTGCATTTTCATTGAAATTTGTACTTGGATTGTTTCCCCCCCCCCTTATGTATTGCCCCGAGAGAGGCCCTTAAGGGTAAAATAAATGATGATGATGATGATGTTTGATTTGTGATTGGGCAAATTGTTGATGAACTTGAACATCAAGGATACAGAAGTCAAATGTCAGGTGCAGAAATCAGCAGGAGAGCGTGTGCGCCACCGACATTTGCTCAGTCTTTTGAATATTAGGTACAGTTCTCATATTCCAGCATGGAATTGTAACAGTAAACCACGACCAAGACAACCAGTGTACTGCTGTGGAGATAATGTACCAGCTATAAAAATCCCCATTTTATAAAGAGCAGGTGCATGCAGTAACAATAAAGATGTGTCGCTTCGTTCTGCATCATTTATCGACCCCGACTGCACGCGGACGGTCGCGAAAGAGATGTGCAGAAGCAATATTTATTTGAAGGGAGACATACCTGTCTGTCGCTAATTTGTAAGTGTACGTCATACGTGACCTTGGCGCGCGTTTCCGCATTCACTTGAACAGTGGTGTGATGCTGAATAAAGATAGGAGTAGCCACTTCTTATAAATAAGACCAATTAAATACTTCAAATGAGTAAAAACCACTATATATCACGAAATAATGCGCTTAAGTTCTAATTTTGGAAATAAGTAATCGTCGGAATGCTAAAATAGCGCTGCTGCCCTAGCGTGCAGCTCGCGGCAGATTGCGCGTACGAAATGCAATTGTTAGAGTAGGGACGCTAAAAATAATCATGCAACGTTTACGTGTGAAAGCGCATTGTCATCAAACAGCTGAGAACTATAGGCTGCTGTCACTGACACACGTGTCCATCTCGACACAAATACGCGATATTGCTCAGAGCACAAGAACGTGCGAGAAACACACGTAGGTTTCGACAGCCGAACGCAGCCTCGTCGCACTGGTATCCGCGAATTTCGGTGAGCGAGACACCCATGGTTCACCGGGACGCACTGAAACGACGCACGTGTTTCTTGCGGAACGGCGCACCACGAACCGAAGTCGGAGCCGAAAGTGCTCACCATGGTTGTCTCTAATTCATTAAGCCCTAAAAGCTATTCGCTGTTCAAATGCATGCGCAAGCAAATGCATATGGCACCAAAAAGTTAACTGGTTTGCAAAAAGTCACTTGGTAGATATATACCCTGCAAGAAAAAACAAGCAAGCCATGATTATCATGTTTGCAGCAGTAATATACCTTCGTCCGTCATTCTCGTCTCGCAATACCAAATTTGGTATATGTGAAGATAGCGAAACGGCCGAGAACGCGCTATGACCGCCGTAGCATGTAGTCATGTTTTACATGACACGCATATCATGATTATATTGTTTGTACGTGTTATGTACCAACGCCGTCCATTCACGTCGCATAATACCAAGTTTGGTATAGGGGAAGCTAGCAAAACGATCGGGAGCGCATCATGAGCGTGGCATGTAGTCATGTTCTTACATGACACGCATGTCATGATTATCATCTTTGCACCAGTCATATACCTGCGTAATCAATTGACGTCCCGTACTACCGAATTGGGTATATGTGAAGCTAGCGAAACGACTGCGAGCGCACCATGAGTGTAACGTGCAGTCGTGATTTACACGACATTTGGAAAGTAGCACTCAGTTTACGTGCACTAAACAGCTCAACGCCCTCACCCCGAAAGTTAATTCTTGTCGCACAATATGATTGATATTGCGAATTAATAACGAAAATGATTCCCATCACAGTTATGCACCAGGTCGCCCAAGAAGATTTTCTTCTATAATACATAGCAGGTCGCAGCCGTTCGTGTACCATGTTTTCAGTGATCTTTACTACATAAAACAAGAAATTGAAACTACTCAGAAGTTCATATGTTGGGGGCGAGGACATGCAGTGGTGCCATCTGCCGGAATTCTTGTGTTGTTTAAAACGACATCACGTGGTACCGACTGTGCGAAGTGTTCTACAACTCCTGTGATTCGGGCTGTTCTGCCGTAGCTGCTCTCGCTTCGGAAGCGTTGGTTGTGTTTGCATTGGCTGCGAAACAATCTAAAGTGTTTGCCAACAAAGTTTTTCAGCGAGACAACGTTCGGTCAACGCCACACGTGCACTTTCGACGGAGCGCGTGCGCATGACGCCATGGGCACAATACGAGAAGATGTGGTCTGGTAAAAGGTGAGTTCTTATGAAAGTCATCTAGCAGTCTGTAAATCGAAGTATTCTCGCATTGCGGGAATATATATGTTTACTGACGGAAGAGTGATGGCGCACACCCGTCTCTTGCTTTTGCGCGGAAAATGCACATCCGAGAAGCAACGTTTTGATCAATGTCGAATGCCACGCAGGAGTCATCGCAACACCTCGCTCGTTTTCATAGCGGTATCAAATGACCAAATGGGAACGATGCTTTTACAATGGTCAAGTTCGCTTGACCTTTTATAAGGGTTTCTACAGCTCTTTTGCAGCAATAACATTGCTCTTCGCAACAACCGTGGTTCGTGCGGCCTACTGCTTTCACCAGAATTATTAGTTGACGATTATTTATAACATATATTTCCATAACTAGAACTTCACCCACAAGCATTTTGTCTCCTTAATCCTCGCTTTCACTGCTCGCGCTTTTCGGCGCGGGGTGTATTGACTGATGTATGTGATACGTGAACGTTGCAATAATACCTGCTCGAACCGTTTGCTTGACTATTAGATACAATTACTGCGAGTTGTTTTCAAATGCTCCACTGGTCTCTGGAGTCAAGTGATTTGCTTACCAGCAGCTCAGCACTTCACGGCTGCTAACAGAAAAGACCGTCCGTATATATATATATATATATATATATATATATATATATATATATATATATATATATATATATATATATATATATATATATATATATATGAAACGCAAAATGATAGCGTCAGGACAAAGTCATTCTTACCCGCCTGAGCTGCAAACTGCTGGAATAGGCCTGTCGGGCCTGGCGTGAAATAACGACGCAAAATCAAATGTGTACATTTCCCGAAATTTCACCTTTTATTCAGCAGATATCAACCAAAACGCAGTAGACAAATATTTTCGTGAAAGTGCTTGCCACACATGCGGTAATAAATGCCGGGTTGCTTCCCTATTCTCGGCTTTATCAAATATGAATCGCAAAATCACAAAATCTTTGCGGTTGCATGAACGCTCAAAAAAAAAAAAGTGGTCACTGGGTGAGTTGTACACTTGAGGATGAATGCTCAGTTGTTTCACCAATTTCAGTTCTATCAATCAAGCGTATCGGTGCCACGACGTTTTGGAATAGTTCATTCACAGTAAGGCTCGCTCGAATGCATCCGGTAGTGCGGGAACGAGCGTATAAACAAACCTGTAAGTTAAAAAAAAATGAACTGAGTGGGAATTGAAAGCAAGCGCTGACGACAGCATCGGCGAGTCACGAGAGGAAGTCACTACGACAGCCTCTCTAGTGGTCGCCCTCGTTTCCAATATCTGTTTTTTGCTGCAGATGGGGCGAACTTTTAGATAAAGGCCCTTCACTGAATATGCGTGGTGCCTTGCTGCAAAGTATTTACCTCATGGCGCTGAAGAAATGGGACTGTGATTTGTCGTTTCGAGGAATGATATTTATCAAATGATGAGCTGGCTGAGGCTAGAAAGTCAGGCGTGCGCAGCTTTACTGCCCCAAAATGACATTTGGCTTTGCAAATTATTCGTTCTTAGGCCAATCGCACAATTGACTACAAAAGTTTGCGGGCTGTGCAAGTGCTTGCCAAACTACGTTTCCGTGCCACTTGGTGGTGTTTCACCGACAGTTGACAGCAGCACTGGGCCGGGAATGAGTCTTCTTATGCAGTAGTATATCAATTTGTTTCTCTGCCACGCAGCACATTGCTGGTTCGTTGTTTTCACGCATCGCCACACTTCTATTGTGATGGCCGAATCAAAGCTATCATGGCGTGCTTCGAACGTTAAGCCCTTGGGTAGATATCACTTTTTCACGAGAAAGATTGCGACTGATAACAGCTACGCTGGCGAACTTCTCTAGAGACATAAGCCACGGACTGTCGATGAGTACCTCTCGTTACAATCTGGACGAATGGAAATACTGGGAATATAGTCAAGTCCCTCTGGGAATATAGTCAAGCCATCTATTTAGAGATGGATGCGTCGTTGGCGTAGCGAATACTGTCGCTAACCGCTGTGCGTAGTGGAAATGTTGCGAAGAGGCTCTAACCGACGCACTCCCGGGGCCTGTGAACTTCTGCGGTTGACTGTGCTTGTAGTAATTGTATTTTGCCTATTCCTTAGCCCCTCAAAGCAGTTGCCAGCTTTGACTACTAATGTTCGCTGCCTGGTCATTATACAAGATCATGTGTTTATAACAGGGCTGCTTTGCCAACATTGGCAGATGGTGGATTACGGCACTCGGTGTTACGTACATCACCCATTCGAAACCTTTCATGCTAGTTGAAGAACTGCTGTTAGCATTTTGAATAGATCCGCGTTAATCAAAATGACAGTGGCATTCTGTCTTACGCTTCCAGAATTAACAATTCCCGAGCGTGCATTAGCATTCTTGCTGAAAGACCGCATTGTTAGAAGAAACAGGTCTAAGCGGAATGAAAAGTATTATTGCGATAGAAACGTCCACTGTCTTACCCTCGCTGCCTAATTACTTTACGGCCGTTTCGCTTCATAGTAAATGGTCCACTAGAAGTGAAAAAAAGAAGATTTGATGCTGTGGCGCATTGTGAACTATGCGGCTTTCATTGTTTTTCAATTTTCAGCACTTCTATTTGATCCTAATACGCACTATAGCTATTTCTCACCACCATGACGAAAAGTGCATTGCTTCTTTTGTTTCCAGTTAGAGGGCTCTTCAATTCGTAAGTGCCAAGCAGGGCAGGAGGTTGATGCTATATTAAGCCTAATTAGCGAGGTGCGCTGCCATGAACATAAATTAGGCGCTCTTTTTTTTCCTTTTTGTCAATCGCACTTGGTTCTCAGGCCGAAACTTCATTTTGCAGCCGCATTCTCCCACACAATATTGTACGACACGTATTGAATATCAGATTAGAACCGCTCCAGTTACCATTGATCTAGCTAGCTAAAGGTAAGATTAGTTTTTATTTTTATAGTGGCGATGGAAGCAATTGTCCAGCACTGTGGTGAAAGTAAATTTGCTGTAAGCCTTGCCTCTGCTAAAGGTCTACGCATTTCTTAATGAAGCTGCCTAGTACGAGCGTTATACGGCTTCCGTTTAACAGATAAGCTATTTACTGACATAATTAGCAAAAAAGACAGCGAGGAAAAACCATTTGGAAGTGCCCTGTAGGCGCAGCTCCAATTTCAGCTGCTGGAGCCACGGTACATTAATAATGTCATTATTTCGTTATAGTCGAGTAGAGCAGCGAATAAAGGCAGCAAATATTTCAGCCGTAATTATCATTAGACTATATTTTTGGTGGTTTTATTAGCGTGCTACTTCTTTACAGCCACTGAAACCGAAAACTCGATGTCATATCCTTGGAAGTGGGCTACTACGCTCGTCCCATATAACGCTGAAACCAGTCCTCTCAGGGGTATGCGCTGAAGCTGAAACTTGCCGCTTTCTATATCTACCCTTTTCGCAAAACTGAGAGATGCAATATAAGATACAGCCGTTTGTTATCGATTGACTGAAAATAGTGCTGGTAGGAATGTAGAAAATTTTCGCACTCTGGCTCTACAAATAAAAATACTGGTGTCGAGAAACCTAAAATCAGTATTCTACCAAGGAATGCATCAAATATGTTTTTTTAACGCTGCCCTCCCCCCAAGAGAAAACACTATCGGTTTCTCAGCAGCTTCTAAGTGACGTGTGATATGGCAGTGCGACGTTACGGGAAGAGAGCAACTGGTGGTGCAGTATAACGCCCAGCCTGTCAACTGCTCGCGGTGGCGTAATATACGATGAGTAAGTTTTCGTCCAGTGACCCTGACAGTGACTCCCGTGATTGAAGCTGTCTGCTGGACAGATATCTCGCAAAATCAGAAACTCCTCGAAATAATGTCTATTGCAGTCCATGAAGCTAGCTAGGAGATGCTCAGTGACGAAAGCTTTAAAATCAAAACAAAATATTTTTGACACACGTGTGTTGACTTGAGGGCGTCGGCACTGCATACCAAGAAAACGAAAACTGTCCCTTTTGCGATGTCTTTAAACCGTCTCAGTACTCCTATAAATTAGAGATTGTACTGCCTTAAGGCGACACCGCCTTCCATTATAGCTTAATGAAAGAATACTTTGGAATAGGTCAGTGTGGTTAACATTACTGCAGCAAATGGCTAAGAAATATGTATATATTACCGAGATGGAGGGCCATGGTGCGACTTTTTTAGAAACTAATCTCCATTTTTGTCTGACTCACAGAGCTCCGTTGTGCGTCTGTTTCCGAGTTTGACTTCCAACGTGGCCTATTGAATACTTTGAAGGTGTGAGTGAAACAAATTACATAGATTTTACCAGAGAACTTGGCTAACGTTTGACAACGAACACTGAAAATAATAAACTGTGTGCACACAATATTGCATGCTAGCAAATTGTGTGTATGAAAATGGAATCACCGTACTGCTTAATGTCGAGAAAGACAAAAATATTGGATGTATTAGCAACAAACCCGAATGAAATAAATGTATTTATATAGCGCGACGGACCAATGAACGAGAACAGAGCGATGTGTTGCTTTCCTGAGCGAACCCTCGCGAATGCCACGATCGTGGAGGCAATGGCGGGAACGCACCAGGCAACTGACGATGTCGCTGGTGGATAGTAGATGCACCAGTTTGCTGTGTGTCACCGCGAAAAAAGTAGGCATGTAATCTCTCAGGCGGCAGCAGCGCGGCACGGCATGTCCCCTGGAAGTGCCGGGAACACGACACGTGCTCATATAGCGAGAATCCAGCTCTTGCAATTAAATTTACAAGGCCGCGTCACCGTCCACAGCGGAGAGAAAGAGTGCACCGCGCCAGCTGTGCACAAACAAGATGGACGCGCTCGTATACTTCGTGCCATCTCCCTTTCTTCTTTTGCGGGAAAACAAATTTGCGGAATGTTTGCGTGCAACATGCGGCAGCGCAGCGAACCGATAATGGCAGCCGGCTCAAAGGCATCCACAGCAGGCGCGTCGGCCAGAGGCTAGCGGAGAGGCGCGATGGACCAGGCCGCTTGTATAAGTAACACGAAAGGCTAGCCTTGGCGGACCGACACGGTGGTGAAAGGCGCGGGGCTCGGGATGACAGGGCCGGGCTCAGCGCGTGCCGGAGCTTTCGTTAAGCACCCTTCGCCATAGCCAGTCTCGGGTGAAACAGTGTGCGATGCGTGCCCTATCAACTCAGAGCCCATCTTCTATCTGAAATAAGTGCTCCACGATTCAAGGTGTAAACGAGATGAAAGAAACTATTCATTAGAAATTCCACAGTAAAGAAACAGAAGTTGCTCACGAGTGTGTAGCGTATACACCGATAGCGACTCCAAAGCGCTGGTATTTTTGGGGGACGTAACATTCGACAGGCCTGACATGAGGACTGGCGCTGCTCGGAACTATGCAGAAATGTCTTCACCACAGAATGGCACGCACAATTGAAGTTTGGTTGTCATTAAAAAAAAATCTAATATGGCCGGCGGTTTATCTCTCTTTTAACCAAAATTAGAAACGAATACCATTTAATATAGAATTTAACAATAGTTTATGTAGATCAGTGATGCTTTTTTATTGTGCTGCCTGGCTTTGAAAAATTGTTCCCGGAAGCTGCGTTGAAAACTTTGATATTCACCAAACTTGGCATTCTTGCATGAAAAAAGACAAACCGGACAACCATTTAAATAACTATATGTTTGTCTCTCCTATTCGTACTGTGTTTTTCTTAATGATTTTCACGGCTGAGCGTGGCAGTTTCATCAAGCGTCGACAACCGCCACAGTAGCCAATAGCACCGCTAAACTCGAACTCATGATTTCATGGCGACTGTATTTTCATGAGGGCGAGAACAATCGTGTATTTACCTTCATACATTACACGCTACGCTACCCAATGGGGTGCAATTTATACTGGTGCTCCCTAATACTGCGTGCAGGCTAGTCAAATCAAGCGCTTTCAAGCAATGGCCTCACTCCGTGGTGGAACACCTGCTTTCCACACAGAAGGCATTGGTACCATTTTCGCTCAAATAGGCTTAATAAAACCATGTATAAAACTAAAAAAACAAAGGCAAGCGAGGAATAGAGAGAGAAAGAAAGGGGAAACATACAAAGAAGGATAAATAGACATACGGAGAGAAAAAAAGCCAAAAAAATAGAAATCTTTTTCTGCGTTCTATTATTTGCATCTTTTTCGATTAGTCGTTCACGGATAAAGCTGATTTTTCACTCACAACCAACGATGACAACGCAGACGTAGCATTTTTATGCGAAGCGAGCTACAAATTGAATGTGACTTAGAAGTGTGGCAGTTTGGGCTAGTTGGTAAGACATGACGACAGTTACAGCGCGAGAACAGAACGACGACACAGAGACAATTAAGGACACGAGCACTCGTGTCCTTCTTGTTTCTTTGTCGTCGTTATGTTCTCGCGCTATAATTGTCGTCATCGACAAACTGAAGGCTATTGCGTTAATTGGCAGCTCAATTTTCTTGAAGGTGTTTCATACCACCTGATCAGAAATGAGCTTGTGGCGCATTGGTAAGTGCATCACGCTTCAGTAATGAAAACCCAAAGTTCGAGTTCTGTTGTCGGAATTTTTGAATGTTTAAGTGCATTTTAGCGCTGTACTGACGAAAGTCGTGTGAGCGTGTCTTTCGCCTCTAGCGGTTGGCAGCCAGTCATTAAGCCCCAACGGCTGCAACGTAGTAAATGAAATGCTAGGCCCATTTTATATAATGTTGCGTCCATAGTTACAGGATAATTACTGTGAAAAATAGTTCAATAATTATTATGATTGCTGCTATTCAACAAAGCACGCCGTGCTCCACTTCTTCCCTCACTTCACCATGTGATAGGTGCTATTCTGCTGCAAGATGCATATAGCATCGACTGCAAATGCGACGTCATGTGACAGTTTTACAAATTTGATTTTCTCGGCCTGCAGTATATCTCTGAGACAATCGATCTAGTGCGTATGCCTGACCTTCCGAATATCGCAAATCGACCCACTGTGCTTCTTTTGGACATGCCGTGAAATCAATGGAAGCCCTTGGCACACGATACAGAAGTCAGTTGGATCTTTCATGATTTATGTTGCATTACCAATGCGTACGGTGCATCTTCATTGGCGTCATTTGTGAACCGGACAATGGCTTCTCTACCATCAATTTGAGACAGAAGTGTCTGTTAAATGTTTCTTAATGGCAGTCAAAAGCATGGCTCAGTTCATAAAATTTTAGCAGGTGAGAATGTGGTCATTCCCATTGTAACGATTTCTATTGTGAAGCCTACTATTAATTTACCATGACATGAAAGTAATATTCAAGCAGTTGCTATTATGAGGGCTTTTCGGGTACATCAGGGTGCTATTTAGGTCCGCTCAAGAAGCAAAGCTTACAATGTCGCTTACATCTTTTTCTCCATCAGCAGAGCTGTTAAAGCTTTTAGTTGCGGCGGCAAGTGCCACAAGAAATTATCATCATCATCATCATCATCATCATCATCATCATCATCATCATCATCATCAATCGGAAAGTGCTCTCTTCGTCCTGTTCTTCATCTGCTCAGCTCCCTCAACACGTGCACAGATCTGTCTGGTGTAGGACGCAATAACTCTGGTGGGCGAACAGGGAGAGAGCAAGATTTTGAGAGAAAGGGAGATGAAAATGAGAGAGAGAGATAGATGGAAGAAACACACACAAAAAATAGAAAAAAGAGAAGTGACTACACACGGAGAGAAAAAGATGGGAAGAAATGTTTCATACGGTATTTTTTTTTTATCTATTGTACCGTTTTGCTTTCATGGTATAGCAAGTTGTGTGCACATTCGCTGTACTCGCCCTGTTACGGCCAGACGGCCAACAGTATTTGGAAATATTAAAATAATGTTCCCGACACAGTGTAGAGAGACCCCGCGATCGTTAATACAAAAGGACGAGTACTATGTGCAGCACGAGTGAACCAGCAGTGTTTCAGTGTCGGAACTACAGTAGTGACTGAACAAGGTTTTCGAACAACCACCTAGAATCATGCCATTTGTTACCTAACGTGGCTTCAATTACACGGTGCTTGCTAACCAGCAATAAACGTTGTTCGCCCAAATTTCGGACTGGTTACGGCGAGGTAGGACATCAAAATTGAAAATAAACATAAGGACCTAAACGCTCAATTTGTGCTCATGCTTGTGCTTTAGCATTCGAGTCAGGTACATTGGTAAACAAAATAGTTTTGGTGTGTACGTCGCCCTTAGAAGAGACGAATAATTATAAGCCTGTAATCTCAGGAATTTCTAACGTTCTTGTGAAATATACACAGAAAAGAGAGTGAATTCAATAATACAAGAAAGAGAGAAATGCGATATTTAATGGTAGCCTTCATAACTAGCTTTTCTGTGCAGCAGACATCCTAAGGTGACTATAAAGACAGCATTTAGGGCATTATTGAAAGAAAATTGAAATAACTTTTTATGTCGTGAGGAGAAGCGATCGGGTGGAATCAGAGGTTTGGTGCCCTTCCGGTAAAGATGAAACTACTGCTTTGAGGTTTCTGAAAAGTGGCATCTGCAGGTGATCATTGCAAAGTGATGTTTGATTAAATTTACCTGCGAAACTGAAACCAAAGTCTAATGAGCGCCTTTGTTAAGGAACTAGAATAACGACACTTCTGCCGAAGAAGATTCTTCATAACTTCACATATGTCCCCCATGCGTGCTTCAATACCAAGTGCAGCCCGTACACCCACGAAACGAATTAGTTTGATGGCCGATATGACGACGCTTATTCATTTCGTTCGCCTCGACGGAATAAGGCCGTTGCTCTCATCTGAGTTTTTATTTTGGTTTTGCCAGCTAGACGGTCGGATTGCGTCCCCCTGCCAAGATTACTAGAGGCATCTAAAAGCAGCAATGAGCTTTTTTCAGGAAGGGTTTCAATTCTGTTTGATCCATTCCCCTGTCTCCGCTAATTAAGAAGCCGTACAATCTTAATTTCTTCAATTACAGCAGCAAATAATGTCTCTATTTATGCTGAAGTGTTCACTGCTACAAAAAATTTGATTACGAAGGCAGCGAGCAAATAAAGTTCTTGCCTTACTTTTGCGTATTTTTGAACACAACCTATTAAAAACCGTAAACTGGCCATAAGCTTCGCCATTTTCCACAAACGTGACAGGAGCTGTAAAACTAAGGAAACAGTGCCTTTTCAGTGACGAATGGCCTGAGAACGCTCCAGCAATATCATGGTACCAGTAAAAATTAGTTCTCCCCCCGCCCCCTTTAGAGTGCTTAAAGAATACATCAGGATTAGTAGTCTGGATGGCGAGAGCGTCTTGCCACCTTTATATCTGGCCTTTTTATGTAATCTACAAGTGCGCCGTTTCAAAAGTGAGAAAGCAATTCACGTTTATTTTTTTCAGCGGTGGCTTTGAGTTTTAACTGAGTCAAACCATATGGTGAGCAGTATAACAAGTATGCATGCTGAAAATTGCTTTAAGTGACTTATGACTTTCCTTAAGCATATGTTTGAACTTATCGTCTACTTACTGTTTAGAGAAATTGATAACTGAATGGCCATGACACTGGCTGGTCATGGTAATTAGCAAACAAAACAGCAGAAAAGGCTATTTCGCTGACTAGAAAAAGGGTAAATATGAGTGACGGCGGATATAATAGAACGAATCATGGAGGCTCGAATAGACTTTAATGGTTAAAGGTTCTGTTCCAGAGTCATCTTTGCATGCTACATATTCCGCAACACGCCCTTCGGATGATTCTGTGATGCAGTAAATTAGGTATGTACTACATAAAAGCTCGGTGAGTTCAGCTTTCCACCACGAAAAGCTATTAGCAACGTATATACATATGTTGTCAGTTCAGTACGTGAACTAGGACGTGCCTTACAGTATATAGCGAACGCGAAGAGCCCTTACTCGTAGAGAAGATTTTTCAGTTTTCAAATGCAGAGAACAACACAAGAACAGTGTGATACAAGATGAAGACAGACACTACATCACGTTATCCCTGTGGCATTATCCCTGCGCTAACAAACTGTAGTGGAGTACTGACACGCTCAACTTTAAGTCGTCTTGCGCACAAGCCTGTGAAATTCACCTAGTTCAGTCTGTTAACCTACTACGGCGGAGTTTTGACTATCCCAAATAAGTTATTTAGAGTTTTCAATCTTCACGTAAACGCAGAAGTCTATTGCAATTATGTCTACATTACTTGTTGAGCGTAAAATTTGGGCAGACATTACAGTCTAATAACCTGTTAATTGATTCAATCCCAAAATGGGCAGATATATAAGCTTTTGATTATGGCAGTTACCTGAAGGATGAGGCTGCAAGACACCTTCAAGAGTTTGTGGCTGTGGCAAGAAGCATGTCGGAACAACGACTGGCCGAGCGTCTGGAGTGGAAATCGAGCAAGCGGATATCTTTGCAGGTGAAAGGAGAATCAGAGGGAGGAATATCTCCCCATGCACTCTTATTATGTCAATTGAATACCCCAAATTTAATGTGCCGTGGGACTCTTTCGTTGCTCATCAAACTTCTAACACGAGAAAACCCAGCCAATGTGGGTCTGAATAAGCTAAAGTCAAATAAAATAAAAATCATCCTCTTAGTTGGGAGTACGTATGAGATATGTGCCAGACCGCCGCCTGTTGTGCTCGCCGCATTGACTCGCAGAGACTTGCCCTCCCGGTAGAGGTACGCTCTATTGAACACAGCGGTGTATATATGTGGTTCTGCCTTTTCACGAGTAGAATCACGTTACTGGTCTTACCTAAAAGATATATGCGCGGAGAAATTCAAAGCATGCGTTCACTGAGACACTGCAGCGAGAGAAGGAGATAGAAAAAGAGAGAGCAGAACATTCTTTATTGAAAACTTCAACCTTCCATTAGTCTATGAAACACGAAACAAGTTCACAAAATGTAAAGTATATCCAAAATACTACTTCCGAATCGGAGTCTGCAAGTTGACATCTCATTCATTGTTATTTTGGGTTACAATAGAGTCAATTGGTCTTAAAAAAGCGAGAGATTCCGCTACACGGTGCCGTCAATGTCTGATATGCCATGAAAAATAGTTCTGCGTGTAATCTCACAATAGACATTAAAAACCGCACTCACAAACTTCGTTTCTCATTAAAGTACTAGAATGCAATGACAAAAAATTACAGCAGTAACCTTGAGATATATTTTTCTCTGCGTGTACTTGACAAGAAAATGACGCAGCATCCAATACTCACTTTTTGTACTGAACTATGCAGACGCTAGAATTTAAAAAAAATGAAAGACCACATAGCGTACTGCTTACATTGGTAGAACTGTTTCATTAGAATGCATTAGAATGCATTAGAGTGGGCAAGGTGGCAGCGCGTCTACAACTATGCGCTACAAGCCTTTTCTGTTTCTTATACAGATCCTGACCCTTGGATGGATCACGCATGCGTCAACGGTGGGCCATATCTGCTCATCTTTTGACCTCAGCCATGGTAATCATCGCATGGACAGCGCCGTAAAGATGAACGAAAATTCCTGCTGTTTTACGGAGCCACCTTCACTGGAATCGCCCATCCTACCTGCTGACTTCCACGTCACCTTCCGGGGAGCGTCATCGGCGGAGAACCTTATAAATTCGCCGGCGTGGTCCTGCAGCTCCAGTGGGCAAGGTGGCAGCGCGTCTGCAACTACGCGCTACAAGCCTTTTCTGTTTCTTATACAGGTTAGTTATTTACCTGGAGATAAATCATTTAAAAGTAATAATGTTTTTCTCGTGCTGCTACCTTGCCCACAATGTCTAGAGCGTATTGTTGTGATTTATCTGCACTTACTAGATTTATTATCCCTCTGTGGTGACGTTGAGTCGAATCCCGGACCCAAGGGATCTAGTGAGTCCATGCGTGGCAAAGAATCATCATCAGAAAACTTAAGTGATCGCAGCCTACTTCTCGAGGTACTCGCGGGCCAAAAAGAGTTCATGAAGCGAATGGACAAGTTTGGCAGTTCACAGAAAGACATAACAAACACATTAGCTCAATTTAAAGATCGACTAGAATCATTGGAATGCGGTTTAGTAAATCTATCAGTATGTCAAACCAAGGTTGCTGCTGTTGAGTTGCACGTAAGCACAATGAAAAGCGCCAGTACTTCCATAGCAGAAAAAGTAGATGACCTTGAAAATCGAAGTCGGAGGAACAACATTATCATTCATGGTGCCTCTGAACCTCAAGATGAAACACTGCCATCGCTTACTTCACGCATAACTGATGACTTCTTTAAGGGCAAGTTAGACTTAACAGTAACCGAAATCGAAAGATGCCATCGGCTTGGCTCAAAGCGGCCTAATAAAACAAGACCTGTAATCGTCAAATTGATAGATTATCGCGAAAAACTGGAAATTTTGAGGAACTGTGTGAAGACTCGGGCTTATATGTAACCGAGAACTTTTCACAAAAGGTGCATCAGGCCAGGAAGAATCTATGGGACAGCGCAGTTGTAAACAGGGAACGAAATGAACGTGTTAAACTACTCTTCGATAAGGTGTCTGTGAATGGAAAGCTGTTCGTTTGGGACGAGGCCAAGAATGATATGGTTGCCCTTCCCAGGTACGTGCCGAAGTGACAGGAAAGCCCGCGTTCATTGAAACTGTTAAATGTGAATTGCCGTAGCATTCTGAACAAAGAGCTCGATCTTGAACACCTGATAGCACTTCATGACCCCGACGTAGTCGCACTTACAGAAACATGGCTTCATGACGGTGTCTATGACAGCGAAATTGCGCCTTCGGGGTTCAACGTGTACAGAAGGGATCGTGGTTCCAGAGGGGGCGGAGTTGCGTTGCTTGTTAAAAATATTTACAGGATAGCACGCATGCCTGATGCCCCTGGCGTCAAGGCTTTATTTTGTAAGCTTATCGACAGAAAAGAAAGCCTTGTTATTGGAGTTGTGTATAGGCCCCCTGCCTCAATCCCTGAGGTTTTAGAGCAATTACAGCTGTATATTTCGTCTAAAACAAATCAAACTACTAAGCTTATTTTATGTGGAGACTTCAACCTTCCAGGCATCAACTGGTCTTCGTTTAACGCATGAAGTTTTGATCCCATTAACGATGAAGCGCTTATTGACATTGCCTTCGGTTTTGATTTAACGCAACTAGTTAGTGATTGCACTTGTGTGCAAGATAACAGTAAATCTATTCTTGATCTTGTCTTTGTGAATGGTAATACTTCCGGAAAAATTGACTGCGAAGTGGTTACAGGTATTTCAGATCATATGGCAGTCTTGGTTGAGCTTCACTCGCTGAAGTACAAAAATGGTGTTAAATACACACGTGTGCCAGTATTTCATTCTTCCGACGATGCATCCATCATTGACAGACTGGAGATAGCCCACGACGAAGTTTGCGAAAGTGTTAATCTGGGTTTGAGTGATGTTAACGCTCTGTGGTTAAAGCATAAGAACACTGCGCATGCGTGCATACAGCTTTTTGTTCCTTTCAAGAAAAAGAAGGTACATATGTCGAAACCCTGGATTACACGAGATATAATTCACATTAAGAGAAAAATCAATCGTCTTCGGAAATCACTAAAAAGCACACGAGTATCACAACACGTTCTCTGATCCGCGATCTGTCCCGACAACTAAAAGATAAGATGAAGATCGAACAACGCAGTTTTTACGATGTAAAGTTAACTCACATGATGAAGGAATCACCGTCTCATTTTTGGCATTTTATAAGGCCAAAGTCATCCAAAAGAGACACGTTTGTTATAAATAACGTTTGCACATCAGATGAAACAGAAATAGCCAATGCATTTAACGAACACTTCGCATCTGTTTTTACTTGTGATGACAAAACCACCCCCACTTTTAGCAAGTTTAAAGACCTGCCTCCCATTGAAAATCTGGAAGTTACAGAAGCTGGTGTATTTGAATTATTACTGAATTTGAATGTAAGAAAATCTTGTGGCCCAGATGACTTACCAAATGCCTTTTTAAAGAGATATGCTGAATGGTCCTCAAAATTTTTGACAATTATTTTTAATGAATCGTTATCCAGAGGTATCTTGCCTGAGGATTGGAAATTCTCTAAAATTAAGCCTTTATTCAAACATGGAGATAAACAGTTGGTTTGTAATTATCGCCCAATAGCTTTGACTTGCACATGCTGCAAGTTATTGGAACACATAATACATAAACACATTTCCTGCTTTTTGGAGTCGCACTCAGTACTTTCACCAGCTCAGCATGGTTTTAGGCGTGGGTTTTCCACAGTAACACAATTGGTTGAAATTGTCCATGACTTCGCACTAGCCATAAATAACCAGTCCCAGATAGATGCTGTTTTTTTAGACTTCGCGAAGGTCTTCGACAAAATCTCTCATTCCAGACTACTTATGAAACTTTGTGCAGTATTAAAAAACCCACAGCTTTGTCAATGGATACAAGCATACCTGGGATCTCGAAAACAGTATGTTGTTTTTAATGAGCATTTCTCAAAAAGCTGCCTGTAGATTTGGGTGTCCCCCAGGGATCAGTCTTAGGACCGTTATTGTTCCTTCTTTTTATAAATGACA
Source organism: Rhipicephalus annulatus (assembly GCA_013436015.1). Classification (NCBI taxonomy): domain Eukaryota; kingdom Metazoa; phylum Arthropoda; class Arachnida; order Ixodida; family Ixodidae; genus Rhipicephalus; species Rhipicephalus annulatus. Next base: position 595,186 of record WOVY01010381.1, read on the forward strand.
TGGTGGATGATTCTGGCGTTAAAATAAGACTATATGCTCACGATTCTGTTTTGTATAGTGAGATAAATTCAACTTCAGATCAAAATGCACTGAATTTTGAATTATATAAAGTGGTGCGTTGGTGCAGGATGTGGCAGATGGCTGTGAATTACGACAAATGCGCTTTAATGACCATAAGTAACAAGAAAAATCCTTTTTTATATACATATACAGTTGATCGTAAATCATTAAATCGTGTCAATGAGTTCAAATATCTAGGTCTTATTATAACTGATAACATTCACTGGGATAGTCATATCACAGCTATTTCTAATAAGGCATTGTCTAAACTTCATTTTTAAGGAGGTCTCTCAAGAGGGCATCTACCATCTGTAAGCTCGCCACTTTCAAAGCATTTTAGAATATGCCAATTTTAGAATATGCAAATATTATTTAGGACCCGTTTACACAGACGAATACACGTAAGTTGGATGGAGTTCAGAGTAAGGCTGTACGATTTATTTTTAACAGTTACGGTCCATCATCTATTACTCAGTTACTTCGACAAGCAGACTTAAAAAGCATTACAGTTAGAAATAAAATCGCTCGCCTTAAGTTCATGTTTAAAATTGTCAAGGGTGAGTTACAGAGCCGAACGTGTGACTACATTTCTTTTTCCAGCGGTTATTCTACAAGGCTACGACATCCATACTCATTAGTGCCATTTAAAAGCAAGAACAATGTTTTTAAATATTCTTTTTTCCCCGAACTGTAACAGAATGGAATGAACTCGATAAAGACGTAGTAACGGTAGTTGACTGTGATACATTTCAGGCTCTCCTTCAATTGTAACCCTGATGTATTTTGTATTACGAAAGGCTTGTCTGCATGTAAATTTTGACATTTCACGTTGATATTGTCAGTTGAGTTTTGTATTGTCTGAATTTGTTGTATTTGTTAAGAAACCTTGTTATATGTTTTGTACCACCCTGCTAGAGCCCCTATCATTGGGGTTAGCAGTATTGGAAATAAATAAATAAATAAATAAATAAATAATCACTCATGTTTTCGCACTAGAATATGCTTCTGTACTTGATAGTAAGTTCATTAACCACCCCACGTCTGCTCTTACCAGCACTTCATTTACTGAAAGGTTTTTGTCTGCGGGTCAGATGGTGTCGTAGGTCTAAACTGCCACCTGTCAGAATGTAAGGGACTATACTGCTACAAGTAAAAAAACGGAAACTAAAAAAAAGAAAAAAAATCACATTCACAAGCTAACAGTAACACTTATGGATTGTATTTTGCATTGACAAGCTTACGAAGGATGTCCATCGATAGTGCCTTATAGCTAAGGTGTATCTTTTGACAACAGAGAAACAGTGACAGAATAAGCTTATGGGTGTGCAGAATACTTAAGAAGATATATAGGTATACTAAAATAAAGTTTGGCCTTACCCAGCGCAAAATGAAGGGAAATGTTACAATGCTGGAGTCCATTGTGTCCTTAGCCGCTACATGTTTTATTTAAAGCTCACTGGATGTAGCCGTTAAGAGGGAAGCTTCCTAGAGAATTCGTGCTTTTTATCTGGGAAAGCTTATCGCGGGGGCACATAATGATTCATGGAATTAGACTGACAGTGGGGCGCATTTACTTCCTGCCAGGAGTGCCTCATTTTCCTTTCTTTTTATTCACAGTCATTGCTAAATTAACGTGAGATTACGCAAAAATATTTGTTTCTTTACTTAAGAACGGTATACTGCCTTCAGTTGAAAAATTGCGCTTGTTTCACTCCTTTGGTACACGGGTAAGGAAACCTGAACAATTATTGTGGCTGAAAAAAGATGGTGCTAAAGTACATACAAAAAAGGCAGAGAGAGAGCGAAAATAAAAGAAGAGTTTATTTTCAAAAAAGACCGTAACCATAAGCTTCGCCCATTGGGAATGGAGCACGTCAACTTGTGCGCAGAAATAATGACGTTGTGGAAGACCACAGCGCTTCTTTGGGGGAAGCGGCCAAAAAATGATTGTTTGCGAGTTATGTCATGGTTGTTATTTATGTAACAACATACCGTTGTTTCGCAGAACGATGACGAGGATGACAAATCGTTGACCATTAAACTTTCTCTCTCACTCTTTTCTCTCCAGCAATAACACCGACGCTAACACACGTGGTGCCCTTGTGAAGGAAGCTTTTGTAGACAGACGCGCAAAGCGATAGAGAGCCAGTGTACGTTTTCATTTTCTCTTGTTAGTACATGCCCATCACAGCAGGTCACCTAAATTTAAGTCATTATTAAATGCCAAGCATTTCTTCATGCACTAAAGCGACATTGATTGTATTTTTTAACTGTCTAGCCACCTACGCCTTGGTGCTTTCTCGGTCGCTTCGTGACCTTGATATACACTAAAGTTTGCGTAGTATGGCGTGAGTGAATGACGAACATGAATGACCGCCTAAGACAAAAATAATGATGTGTGCGTCCTGTACGTCACAGAATACAAGACAATATGCCATCGTGAAGCGGTGATGGTTGTATACGCATAGTTATTATTATGGTATGCATAAATGACAGATTTTTTCAGTACATGACAAGAACGGCACACGTCATTCACGTCATGTAACACTAGAGAATATGCCATCGTGAAGTCATGGTCATCGTTTCGCTATATTGCTGTATTCGCCAAGCTTGGTTTCAAAATTTCCATAGCAGCAGCACGTGTTGCTTCCCTAGAAACTTCGGGTCACTTCAATTACCGAACACTCAAACACCGAAGCTGACAGCTTGTTTTTGTAGGTTGGGCTATAGCAAGAAAAAGCTTTTGGTCGACTTCTAGGTAAAAGGAAGACGCCTAAGGTTAAGGGATATATTTTACAATGTTGTGTGCAGCTTAGAAGAAAATGTGTTTGAAGTATTTGGCAAGTGAAAGGAACAAATGTTTTTAAAATGAGCGGGCTCCTCGCTAAGGCATTCCTTCCCCGCCAATGCTACCAGGCTGCGTCGGCGCAGAAAACCGGAAACCGTCCAGGACTTGTGTTTAAAAACAGCGGTAAGGCTTATAATGGAACGCGCATCCTAGGATTTTCAAGTATGATAAGCATAAATGAAAGCGGACAGTTCATGACATGAATGGAATGTAATGCACGCTACATAGAATCATACCACGTGAACGAGAGAAATTGTGTGATGCTTATTTCTTGAAACCAGCGGGGTCGTTTCGGTAAAATGGTTTACCTGCAGTCAGAATATACAGGATGTTTCAAGAATGGTGTCCAATATTTTTTAATCACAGAAAGGAGGTATCTGCATGCTACTTGCGGTGTTCCTTTCTCTGTGGCAAACGGCATCTTCAGATGCGTACAAACAATATTTACCGCAGTGATTATAGAACTTAACACAACTAACTTTTTAACCAGTGGTGATAGCCAGCCGAGTCAAACGGGCGAATTCAGGCCCTTCATACGAATAGTCCGTAGGCACTTCGAAATTTTGGAAAAGTGGCCACTGATAATCAGTGTGGAGCGATGCAATGAGCCTAATTTATCTTGAGAAGCCGAAACCGACGCACCGAACGGCGCATCTATCCTTCACTTCAACGACTCCCTCAGTGACAACACTGTTTCCCTCGCTGTTGTCAACCGTCAACTTAGACACTTCACTTAGCGGCTGCTTATTGACGCTCGCTGTTTCTTCTCCTCCAATGCGAGGGAAACAGTGTCGTCACGGAGGGCATTGTCGAAGTGAATGGTAGATGCGCTGTTTAGTGCCTCGGTTTCGGTTTCGCCAGCAACATTGGTCTGAGTCCATTGCTCTGCTGTGATTACCAGTGGCCGCTTTTCCAAAGCGTCAAAGGGGCTATGGAGTATTCGTAGGAAGAGTTTGAATCCACCCATTTGACTCGACCGGCTATGACCATTGGTAAAAACGGTAATTGTGTTAATTTCTGTCTTTACTGCCGTAATTAATGTTTGTAGCCCTCTGAAGATGCCGTTTGCCACAGGAAGGCAACGCCGCAAGTAGAATGCTGATACCTCCTTTATGGGATTTTTAAGAAAATTCAACACATTTTTTTGAAACACCCTGTATGTACGTACAGTCAATTTTTATGAAAGGGGACGCGCGAGCGCATGGTGGGCGGTCTGCTGTGGCTGCCTACAGCACGATCAGGCGACAGGTAAAGAAAGCGTGTCTGTTCTGTCGGCATCACCAATTGTGAGACCAGAGCGGCAGCACAATTTAGCAGCGCTTGTCCAATGGTCATGACTTGTTTTGTTTGCTAACAGATGGCACGAAAGGCGGACGCACTTTCTTTATCTGTAGATTGATGGGGCGGTAGGCAGCCATGACATAGCGCAGGTCACGTGCTTAGGTGTTCTCCTTCATAAGAGTTTACACTGTACAGTGCTGGTTGAAAGTTCCCAGGCCACGCGCCTATAGGAATACGTGGGATAGTGCCTTGCAAAAATGCCCCGAAATTTCATTTTAAGCCGCGTCGGAACGCAGCCTTCCAGAATGGGGCGGTAACTGTTTTACAGTCATGTATTATATCGAACCCATCCTGGAGCATGCATAACGGTATACGCTGTCTTCGTCATTTGCTGCAGGAAGATAAGGTTTTCAAAGCTGTCGGCGCCCACCGCTTTTTTTTTCTTTTTTACTGTAAGGCTTGACACGCAGAACACTTTTGTGCGTCTCTTAGGCAACTTGGATCTTTTCACCGAAGCTGGATAACGTTGTTCGCAATTGCACTAATTTCTCGAATGAACCTGAATTCATTCGGGAAGCTACTTTTATAGAGACTTGTGTAAGACTTTGTAAGACTTCTATAGAGCTTTGTGTAAGCAACCAAAAAGAAGACTTCCGTGCGAAAAAAAAAACACGGTGGCGCTTGTTGGTTCGGCGGTTCGGCGGAGATAGACTTTAGGCAAATGCCGGCTTCGCATCTGCTACCAAGACATAAGAAAAGCTTACACTCCAGAATCCTTTGTACCGCCCCGCCGTGGTGGTCTAGTGGCTATGGTACTAGGCTGCTGACCCGGAGGTCGCGGGTTCGAATCCCGGCTGTGGCGGCTGCATTTTCGATGGGGGCGAAAATGCTGTAAGCCCGTGTGCTCAGATTTGGGTGCACGTTGCTGAACCGCAGGTGGTCGAAATTTCCGGAGCTCTCCACAACGGCGTCTCTCATTATCATATGGTGGTTTTGGGACGTTAAACCTCACGTATAAATGAAATCAATCAATCAAAGTCTTTAAATTCATCAAGAGATCGCGCTTACAGTGACACTATAGCGAAAGCCGAATTTTTTATAGTAGTGAATCAGTCTTTCACAGTTCTAAAACAACTATGCTTGGAGCGAGAAAGAATACGCTTGGTAAGCAAGAAAACGGGCAAATATTATATTAAACTGGTTGTTGTTCCTTGTATGAATACAACCGGTGAGTGAAGCTCTTCAGAAGTAGGACGCCAATGGCTGTGCGCCTGATTTCGCTGCTGGTTCCAAGACGGCGTGTGGCAAGCGGGTGGGGAGAGCGTTTGCTGCGCTCGGTGTAAAGAACGAGTGAACGAGTGAGTGTGCGACGCGCGCGGCGTAGCGCGAGCCATCTGCTGGAAGCACACACCTTGTATTTTGCTCGGCGTGCTTGCCTGGTGCAGAGAGGTTCGCTGCTCATATATATATATATATATATATATATATATATATATATATATATATATATATATATATATATATATATATATATATATATATATGTGTGTGTAGGAGAGAGCGAAAGAGAGTGAGAGAGAAATAAATAAAAGGAGGAAGATACAGGGAGGTTAAGCTAAAAGAACTGGTTTGCTATCCTGTACGGGGTGGGGAAAAGAGTCGGAAAGAGGATAGAGATAGAGAGATATTAAATAAATCAGAATAAAAATTAAAAATCACATGCGCACATGTTCAGTGATATCTGATCACAGTCGTTTGCACAGGCCGGTTGAACGCAAGAAGCGCAGGAGCGCCTTCACAGCCTTCTTTAGCGACATAAAGTCCAGGCGGTAGCGCAGGATTCTTTCTTCCGAAAGAGGCTGGTTGTCCAGTTCATCTAGTGCGTTGCAGAGTGACTGTCTCTGCGAGCAGTATTGTGGGCATTCACACAGAATGTGCCAAGCTGTTTCGTCACTGCCATAATGGTCGCATGCAGCAGTGTCGGCCATTCCTATGCGGAACGCGTACGCATTGGTCACCACGACACCCAACCATAATCTGCACAGCATAGTAGCGTCTCGTCGGGGTAATTCCGGAGGAATTCCAAGACTGAGAGTTGGGTCTAAAGTACATAACCGGGCATAGATGAAATGTGACTCGTTCCATTTTGACGGGGTGTGTTTGCGAGCAAACATGCGGAGTTTCTGTGCAGCTCAAATCTGGAAAGCGGAATTGATATTTGATAGCTCTCAGTATGGGCAGAACGGGCAGCTCGATCGGCCCGTTCATTGCCAATTATTCCACAGCGACTTTGAAGGCGTTGAAAGGCTATTTCAAATGCTTTTTCAATGAGTCGGTGAGTCTTTTCTGCAATCTCTAATACCAGTACGGGCCGTGGCGTAAAGGTGATAAAAGGGATTGCAGTGCTGCCTTTGAGTCACTGAAGATTGTCCATTTTTGTGGCTGTTGATCGCTGATGAATTGCAGTGCGGCACGAAGATCTGTGATTTCTGCTCCAATTGATGTCGTAAGGTGGTAGGTCTTAAATTTTCTTGTCATATCTTTTATTCGTATAACATATGATGCCGTTGAATTTTTCTGTAAAACAGATCCGTAGGTGTATACGTGTATACAGCCTTGATACGTCTACTATAACAAGAGCAGAGCAAGCTGCCTAAGAGCAGGTGATGACGTAGCTGCTTTTTTTCTAGATGCCAGGTATAGTTAGCCTGGTGTTAGCTTGAGTCAGGCACCAAGGAGGAGTCGAAGGCCTGGCGGCGGGTGTGAAGCATGTTGGCAAAGAATCGCGATATCTGGTTACCGTTTGGCAAAAGGACGAAAGTGGTCTGTCTGCTGGTAAAGAGGCTAGGTGGTGGCAGGGTGTCCGAGCAATATGCCTTCTATGTGTCCTGAGTGCCTCAACGTCGATATGTGTCGTGATGAGGTGGTCACCAGCGATTGCTATATTAGCCATTGTCGACGCACTACAAAACAAGCCGAGGCAATTTCGGAGTGCCTGGGACTGAACACTCTGTAGCGTTCGAAGGCTTGTTTTGCTTGCATTGGTCAATGCAGGTAAACTGTACCGCAGAAAACCGAGAAAAAGTACTCTGTACAGCTGTAGCATTGCACTAGGAGACATTCCCCAAGTCTTCCCTGCAAAGAACTTCAGTATATTACAAATTCCCATTAACCGTTTCTTCATGTACGAAACGTGATCGCTCCATGAGAGATTCCTGTCAATTATGACGCCCAAAAACTTGTGCGATCAAACGTATGGTACAGTTTGACCATTGATGCTTATAGTGTACTTATCCATAGGCTTTCGTGTAAAAGCTACGAGGGCACATTTCTCGGAAGAAATTTCCAAGCCTCGATTTCGGAGGTAACGTAATGTTTCAGTGGCAGCTTTTTGAATTCTCCCTCGTTTTTTTTAATTCTCCTTTGTATGTGGCGGCTGCATTCCTGATGGAGGCGGAAATGTTGTAGGCCCGTGTAATCAGATTTGGGTGCACGTTAAAAAACCCCAAGTGGTCAAAATTTCCGGAGCCCTCCACTACGGCGTCTCTCATAATCATATGGTGATTTTGGGACGTTAAACCCAACAAATCAATCAATGAATTCTCCCTCGTAACTACAGGCGTGTGACAGCCGATGCCCAAACGCAGATATCATCTGCGTACATTAATAGCTTGACTGTGCTTGGCAGATTCTCACTGAGAGCAATTAACGTAAAATTGAACAGCAAAGGGCTGAGTACGCCACCCTGGGGGACGCCACGATGGCTGTAATGTGGAGAGGTTTGACCGTCTTCAGTGCTCACAAAGAAGGATCGCATTGACAAATTAATACGTATCCAGCGATACATCCGACCACCTACTCCTACATCTTCGAGAGCGGTGAGAACAGCTTCATGCGTAACGCTGTCATACGCCCCTTTGACGTCTAGGAACAAAGATGCGCAGAGACGCTTACGGCCTTTCTCGTGTTGGGCGTAAGTGACCAGGTCGACTACTTTGTCAATCGATGATCAACCATGCCGAAATCCTGCCATGGCATCTGGGTAGATGTTGCTACACTCCAAGTACCACTCTAGGCGTCCCAAGATCATCCTCTCCATAACTTTGCCTACACAACTGGCAAATGCGATCGGGCGATAAGATGAGAGCTCCAACGGTGACTTGCCAGGCTTCAGAAGTGCAACTCGGGCCCTGGTGTCTAAGTGCGTCCACAGTAAGCTAGTGCTGCTCCAAGCTCAACGATGGAAAAAGGCATATCCATGCGGGAATCTAGTGTTTGTGGACAGTTGGTCAAGGGCAATAGGCTATTGAACACTGCGAGTGGCCCAGATACTCTCGCACACAAGTCTTCTGCCGCGTCAATGCCGCATCTCTGTTCAAAAAGTGCCAAAGCCCTGATTGGTGACCACTGAGTGGGTTTTGTACGGAGACCTCGTACTGTCTTCCACAACGGATAAAGGTTTTCGTGGGACAAGCAACCCACAAAAAGCATTCGAATCCCGGCTGCAGCGGCTGCATTGCTGATGGAGGCGGAAATGTTGTAGGCCCATGTGCTCAGATTTGGGTGCACGTTAAAGAACCCCAGGTGGTCGAAATTTCCGGAGCCCTCCACTACGGCATCTCTCATAATCACATGGTGGTTTTGGGACGTTAAACCCCCCATATCAATCAAATCAACTCACAAAAACAGTCCAACGTTGTGACTTGAGTTTATATATATATATATATATATATATATATATATATATATATATATATATATATATATATATATATATATATATATATATATATATACGGCTTCAAGATTGCAAGTGTTGTATCCCAAAATACTTCGTGCGTTTTAAAGTTTTTTAGTTTTTTTCTGGGGTAAGGAAAGTTTCTCTTTAACTTTTCATATAAAAGGAACGTAAACAAAGTTGAAGGAAATTTTTTAGTTTTTATGTAATTCAAAAGAACAATAATTTGAATATATTTTGCCAAATAGGAAAAATAAAGGGGAGAAAATGAGCGGGGTATTTTTGAAAGCTCTTCTTGCGCACCAATGCTATTTGGGCACATCGTTAGAAGAAAGCAAATGTTATCAAGAGTTTCTGTTTGTAAACAGTGAAAGGGTCCATAGTAGTGGTGACCACACCTTGATGTTCCCGCACCAAAAGCACTGAAGTCATAGACTTAGACGGCACCTACTAGGTCGTACGTAGTTCCAGATCTGTTAAAACAAAGTAGATTGTCCTCTAGGATAGTCAGAGATAGGACTTACGAAGTTTCAAGAAATGTAATGATGTAAATACCACTAAAGTAAGGGAAATGCCATTTGAAACTAGCGACGTCTGTTGAGAAATTTTCGGTGGAAAACTTGAAAGTGAAATTTTGCCCTTTATTTTATCATGCAGTAAACAACCTATGACGGTAAAATTTAAAAACTTAGAGTGATATGAGTGCATTTTCTCAATTTAAACCGAATAACTCTTAACGATTTAACGCGCACTTCTCGAAACAGTATTCTGCGAGGAAATAAAACGTGATGTCAGTGAAACGTGAGTCACTACAACTTTGTGAGTAGGTGAAAGACGAAAAACGTTCGGTCCCGAAACAATAGTTTTTTTTAGCCAAATGAAATATGTACATGAATATTATGCAAGCGTCAAGAAAATTCAGAATAAACTGTGGTAACTGTATGCGCGTGATAAAGATAGATATAAAAGCCGAAAAAAGAAGACAGGCTGGCGTGTTGAGCCGCAAGAAAATGCAGAAATAGTATACAATCGCCACGTTTTCCCTTTTAGCCATGTTACATTCGATACACGTGCACCTTATTACAAAGCGACGAGTGCAATACGACGACTCCCACAAGAAGACGTGAGATGCGAAAATTCAATTCTAGAGCGCTTTCGCTCCGAGCATCGGGGCGGTCCCGAAGACATTGTCCGCGTCCCTTTCTCACATCCACGCCGTTCACGGCTGTGGTAAGGCAAGCGCTCGAGGCTGTTGGCGCGCCAGGGTATTGCGTGTAAGCTTTGAATATCTTTGGCTGCCCCGACTTCTTGTAAGGCCAAGTGCTCCGAGAGAGGACGGATGGCATTACTCGCCCCTCTGTCCTCGCTTTAGCGGTGCTCTCTCTTTGACGATTGAACTGTTATCGCAGCTAGGAACCTTCTCAGCGCACTTGAATTTCACGCACGTCACCCCTCCAAGTTTCATTCAAGGCCTGCCCTTGTTTCCCGTTTTCTTGCGGCGACAAGGTTTCTCACTTTGGCTGCAGTTGCTTTCGTGTACCGGTGAAAAGTAACAACCGGAGGTCTGTGGCCGCATTGACCGAAATAGCTCGAGCGCGCGAAAACTGCCCTCGGTTCCTTACACGAGAGGGAATTTGTTTTACGTTGCTGACGTTAGTGTGGCATCCGGTGTGTCACTGTGGTACGTATTCACGAAAGGCCAGAATTGCCTCGACAACAAAAAGAAGGCTTAAACACCGCGCAAATATAGCTGTTATTGTAGAGTCTGTAGAGTCCGATAACCTTTGCGCATAAATGAAACACGAGTTGCGAAAAAATATGCATGCATTTTATGAGGTGCTATCTTTTACTAATATCTTTTTGAGCTGCTCAGAGGAAATTAGCACGGTATCCTTATTCGTTATAAATGTTTCAGAAATTAGCCAAGGCCATGAATATTAGATCCGAGACTAAACGTTTTTCAATGCAAAAGAAAACGGGATTTATATTTTGCATACGTGAAAAAAAAATGAGAGAGAGGCTCATACGCGAATAGCAGCTGCGCCACGCTGTCACTGCTACTCTGTGGTTGCACGCAGCATTTACAGTTTATTCCACGTGCCTGCTCGACCTCCACTGCGTTAACTATATCCTGCGTTGATGAGGAAGTGTTTACTACATTTGAAGTGCAGATAGTACAAACGCTGTATGTAATGACGTCGCGCGCTATAGAGCTAAGGCAGACGCGGCAATAAATCGAGGGCTGGGCTCGGGCCATTCCTTACTGTTTTGCAGCAAAAAGAGCTGAGCGCGCGCTTATATGCGTACCGGGAAAAGCATTGGTAATGGCCACCATGCATTTAGGGTAACATTTTTCGGCGTGAGCTTATCTGCTGATTGAGTATCCGACCCTTGTGATTGAGTGATGCGACTACAATTTTTTACGATACAGAAACTTTCACTGTGTGTAGCTTTTCGTGATATCATGTTAGTTTACTGACGTACCATTAGCCTAATTATGTGTTGATCCTGACGATGTATTCGGTTACTTTGTTTGGTCTACCTTGAGACTTGCAATGTGGGAGCTGCGGGGTTTTAATCTACTGAATTGTAGCTCTTTATCTACTGCCTATGATCATTATGACGAGAGTGGTTGACTGATTGAGCGATATTGTGGAGCCTGTTTGTTAGGAGCAACGGCCCTTCTGGTTCAAGGCTTGATTATTGTTTACCATGAGTTACAATATAATGAAATACTTATGTGTAGTCAGTCATCATGTTGTTAGATAGCGATACGCATTCGAAAGTTGCTAATATTTGAGCCTTGAACATATTAATTATGATTAAAGACTCGTTATTGAATCTACTGTGATGCCTCCGTCACTACCTTATCACCCGCCAATTGTTCTTGGATTCCATCTGCAAGTGCTGCCATTTTTGCACTCAATGACGTGAATTATTCTTGGGACACTGGATTATCAGTGCTGTAATCAATTTTTTTCTAACGTTATGAATCTGAACGATGGGTGTTGAATCATATCTTACTATAATAAGGGACATATAGTGGTCTTTGAAGTTAACATGCACACAGAAACGAGATGTCATCAACATCATGTGCATATTTACTAAAATGGCGTGCATCACAACATTGTAATAGACTAGTTATCCTTCCACCATGCTCTATGGCAGAACGCACCTACGACACTTCGACCAAACGGATCGAGATACAGCTTTGAAGCACTATCGAAAAAAGACGTGGCTACTTTTGTTACCTGTTCACTTGGCATTGGGCGCGATCTTTGAATTAAGTAATGGTAAGAAAAGATTGTGCAATAATTGTAAATCTTAGTGAATGAACTGGTAAAATAACATCTGTGTTCATAATCTGATGAGTACCGACGTGATGGCGCTTTCGAAACTACCTATGTCTATGTTGGAAAGGCTGAACAAAGGCCTATATACCCATAATGTGCGATTGGCCATTCCTCACTGACAGCAGGCAAGGAGTGCAAGGTCGAAACTACAATCCTACCCCAGTGTGTGTGTTATAATCAGAGGCCTCGGTATGTTATTGCTGAGGACACATGGAGCCGGCATGTCATATGGAACAGTGGTATAAGCCTCACGTCTTCAATTAATGATGTCCCGACCTCGTTCCACACCTGCGATTTTCCCTAAGAAAATCACAGACTCAATGAATATGCAGGTTCTTTATCGTCGCCAATAATACTAACTTTACCTTAATGCACTTTTCGGATGCTGCAAGGCAACTTCGTCTCCTGGCACGTAGTTCATGTCTGCTGTAGTGGAACACTAAAAACATAATACACACGAGACACCCTCAACTGGAACCCCAACCTCCATCCGTACTTCGTCAACGTGAAGTTTCGCTTCTTTGTCGGCTCTGGTTGGGGATTGCCTTCACGCAAGCATATACAACTTTATTTAAAATGCCTGACAGTGCGGCATACGAAGTCTGTGGCACTGAAGAAGACATCGATCTTCTACTATGCCATTGCCCTCGATTTGTCTCTGAGAGACGAAAACTCTGACGCGTTGCGACAATTGGATGATCGGCCACTCTCCGCGCAAATGCCGCTGGATTACCATCCTCGTCTTTCGTCGGCTCATACGGCAGCCAAGCCCTCTTACGCTTTTTAAGACCACGGGAACGCCCTTGATTTTTAGAGAGTGCCACTGCTCCATATGCGTAAGCCTATTTACTGACCATTTTCATTCTTTTTCTCTTATATCTCCTCTCTCTCTCATCTTTATACTCCCCTTTTCGATTGTTGCAGCGTAGGGTAGCCAACCGGGCATGAACCTGGTTAACCTCCCAGCCTTCCCTATTGTTTTTCTTCCTCCTCCTTGATTTCGATCGGTTGTGCTAGTTGTGCAGCTTTACTGTGAAGGAAAAAAAACATGAGTTACGATGACGGTGACAGAACAGCCATATCGCACTATCGGGGTGAGGTTGGAAGGAGGCAAGTATAAGTCGTCTTAAGCGCTGTTGTTCTTTGAAATTACAAGTCCAGATAAACACACAGCTGGAATTTCGGTTGCAACTTTAGTGATTAATGAATTCTGTTAATGAGTGGAAAGCGTCGAGTGTGTTTTGAGACAAGGTTGGTATTTTTCGGTCTTACTGAAGCAGTATTCGCACTTCTCTCAAGTGCTGGTACTGCCGTGCAGATTTTTCCCAAAGCCCAATCTGTAGTATACCGGACAACTTTCATAGCATTTCAGTGCACTTTAGAAGGAGAGCCAACAATAACTTCGTAGAGAGATGACCGCTCATGAACATCGCTCAATAAAATAGTGGGCGAATATCAATGAAATAAGCTTACACCTTTTTCCGAAGAGCAGGACCGAAAATATATATTCATAGCCATAGAAGCGTCGGCATTGGTATAGTGCGTGACGAAATGCTCGAAATGAAGAGCCATGTGGATCTGGCCCACATTTAAATGCGAAGCATTTCTTAGGAAACTTCGGCGACTTCGAGCGTTTCTATCTTTTATGCAGCCGCTTTCGCTTGGTTGCTCTCGTGGTCACTCATTGAACTTGAGTGAACCAAGATTAGCATGGGAGGGTAAGATGGTTTGACGAATATGACGCGCGCGTCAAGACATTAATTATGTTACAATCCCGCTGCGTACGTCGTAAAATACCGCCAGACAGTAGCACATACCCACGGGTGGGTATGTGCCGCTGATATGCGGGCATGTGCCATGGCACAGTTGATTGACAGATGAACGACGAGAACACGCATGAGAAATTTTTACGCGCAACCCGACATCGGTAGCGTCGATTCGAGGAATGCAAAGAATGCATGTCAGGGTCCCAGCTGGAATCGAACGCAAGCATTCTGCGTGATATGAAGTATTTTACCACAGAGCTACGCCAGGTCTCGGAACTACTTCGTTCTCCTTCGATACGGCCGCCACGTCGGCTTAACGTCAATTGTGGGTAGTTGCCATGCGCTGAGGTTGATTTATGTTGCAGTGCCCAGGGCTATCACCCTAGAGAGCATCAGCGCTTCATATCAGCTTCTCGTGTTGCTAATACGCGTGTTCCAGTTCACATCGTTGCGTAAGTGCAAACAACTGGTTATATAAACATCTGCAACTCTTCAACATATGTCTGTGCGTGCAACATTTTTATATATGTTTCGCGTCATTTGCTGCCGTGCCGCTCAATAAAAAAATTGCAACATGGTCACCTTCCCTCCGCATGCTTTGCATAACGTCAATACCAAGGTACGTGGGATCTGCCGAATTTTTTCTAGTGACGTTGATATTGTGGACACGCGTTACCCAACAAATTTGACGCGGTGAGGCATGTGTCGCATCGTGAGTACTCATAGCGTTTATTTTAGACAGCCACGTTACTGCGAGCGCTACCTTCCTTCACACGTGTCGTGACTGTAAGGACCGTGACGTGTGTATATATGCTGCTACTTTCTCTCTCTTGTTTTAAAACCTCTTTCACTTTTTTTCTCCAGAGCAAGGTAACATACCGGTTAGTCTAAATTTATAAAACAACGGTGTCTTTGCTTTCCCTTCTATGCCTCCGTTAACCCGTGTGTTTTTATGAATTTGTTTCATCACACAGGTCGTACCTAAAAGTTAAAGAGCTTGAAAACCAATGAAGCTGCTTCATAGATTACGTCATTTCTCTCCAGCTCTTTCTCTTTTTTTGTGTTATTAAGAAAGTTCGCTAAATAAAACGGCTGCCGTGTCGCTATATTGCGCGCATGGAGAGATGGCAACGCTCCAAGTTGAGCTTTAGCATAAAGCCTGCGTACCTGATTACATCCGTGAAAAGCGCGAACTCGTCGCTCATCGCATAAGACCATGGTGAATTTCCACACACGCAACAAAGGTGACTACGTATAAGCTGGACGTTATATGGTCGATTGCATGGAGCTTATATAAAAGCTACGAAAAATGTATGGCATGGCTATTGCTCGTACGACCATCCGAGGCTTAAAGCTCATGGATTTCTTACTTCAAACGTATACCTGTAGCTTTACTTGACATGTGCACTTCTGCGTGCTTTTATTGGTGAGGGTTTTGACGAAATCCTGCATTTTTGAAAGCTGACGCCATTTGTGCTGGAGTTCTCTTTGGAAATACGAGCACGGAAAGCAGAGAGTCCACGTGCGGGGTGGATTTTGAAGATCATTTCCACCAAATGCAATAATGTTGCGCAAATGGTTTTGGACCAGCTGCACTAATTCCAGGCAATTGTTTGTTCCCGAATATGTGAATCCTTCATGCTTGCTGCTTTCACGCAGCATACTGGCATCACTCTTCCATCTGTAGCTACTTTTTTTAATAGTTAGGGCGAAAGATTTAGATGCAACTTCCAACACGAAAATTGGCCGTTGGATTCATCGTCAACGCGAGGGATGCACAAAAACATCGTGAGGGCTTGGAAGACGTCACAGATCGTCCGATTTTGGGGTGAGTGTGTGACGTCGCGAGAACATTCACATTACGTCACACAACATTTCTACAAGGTCTTTTTATGGGTCTTTTTACGGGGTCCTTTTTACTGGGGCGTGGCTCGGAAATACACTACTCGACTCCCATGCAGAATGCCTAGGCTCATTTCCATCTCGAGCAGTGATGTTTAGGCGTTGTTTCCATCGGTACAATTCACTCATCGACAATGCTGCCAATCTCTGACCCACATATTTGTTGAATGGGCTCCTTCACACTGTTGGGTTAATTTTTCTTGTCCAGGTTAAGAGTCATCTTTGACACATAGCTGCACACAATGGGCCGCGATATGAGGGGATGTGCCACGCTTGACTAATGGAACGAAGTTCATGACGTACGCGTTAATTCCTGCGTTAATTTTGATGAGATGACCATGGGAACTCCAAGCCTAGGCGGATAGATAGATAGATAGATAGATAGATTGATTGATTGATAGATTGATTGATAGATTGATAGATTGACTGACAGATAAATTGATTGACAGACAGATTGACAGATAGATTAATAGATTGATAGATATATTGATAGATAGATTGATAGATAGATAGATCGATTGATCGATTGATTGATTGATTGATAGATAGATAGATAGATAGATAGATAGGTAGATAGATAGATAGATAGATAGATAGATAGATAGATAGATAGATAGATAGATAGATAGATAGATAGATAGATAGATAGATAGATAGATATGTGAAAAGTGTTTGGAGTTCACAAAGAAATGCTTTGCTTTAAAACAAGTAAAGCAGAAACGCGTTTGTTTTTCTTTCGCCTAAAGTGTGAAATAAACACGTCACGAAGACAACACGATTAGAGTAAATATGCCGTTTTAGAACCCACTTCGTCATATGGTAGGTATGTAGTGGGGTAAAGACGAAACTGGTGCCACGCAATCACTTAGGCTCCTAACAGTCGGCTAAGAACATTTAGTTCTGCAGAATAGCAGTGTAAAAAGGCAAAAATATTTTGTAAGTATAATACTCTGTTATGAATGGTATAGAACAACATTATAGCTTCAGCTTTAAGGTAATTCGCGAGCGAGTCTTTAGGTATCATTTTCGTAAATTAGCGCACAGGCGAAGTAGCTGCATTTTTATTTTTTACAGCTTTGAAGTCATTCCGTCCCACCATTATCAGAATAAAAAGAAAATCATTTGTCTCTTTTTTTAGAGATCTGGCTTACCACGTATATCTCTTTCACTGCAGGTCTATATACACTATTCTAAGTGTCGAAAGACTCAATAGGTAGTTTACGTGTCTTGCTGGCAAGTAGGACACACCGAAGAGTCTTTGTTTTGTTGTTTTTTTGTTTTTAGCGTGTGCCTATATAATGATTTTCATCAATAAAATAACACTAGTATGTCAAAATGACAAGTTTGAAATAAAGTTACTAAACAACTTACAATATTTGTCTTATAAACGATAGATCTTCCGGAAATTTAGCACTAAGCCGGGCCCGTAGCCAGGGAGGGAGGGGAAATCTAAGGGCTGCTCCTCCCTAAAATTCGGAAGTAAGGAGTGTTCTAGCGAGAAAAAAATAATAAACTTATGTGTTTTTGAAGGCCTTCAACAAGCACCCTCCTAATAAAAAAAATTTGAGGCTACAGGCCTGCGCTCACCAAATACCATCTGAAGCAACGAGTCAATATCCGTATATCTGGTGAAGTCGTTTTGTTTCACTATACCCTTCTCACCAGAGAAATGTAGGTACATTTGCCTAATGATGACCCGAAGTTCGACCTGCCGGCCCGTTCACTGCTTTCGTCTAAACATAGGACGCCCTTGATAGAACCGGGGAAAGCCGCTTGCAGCAACGACTACGATACGGTATTGCATTTTTTTAATCTCGATCAATGAGTGCCAGTCGATACTGTGCGTTGCTTCTAATGCTGATGTACCAATAGTTTTTTTTAATCTAAACATGTAGCTTCGCTTAAATGCTCATATATAAAAAGAGGCTGCTTTTTTCTTTTTTTTTTGCGGAGCAAAATCTACCCACGCCATGCGTTGTACTCCTTAATATTTTACGCACACAACGTTCACTTGAATAAGCCGCATGGGTAGTCCCTTTCAAGTTCACAGAGGTCAACATTTGGAGTCGTTTTAAATTCCTTCACGTTTCTCTGAACGTTCTTTGTTCAAGAAGGTCGGACAGTTTATCTACGAAGGGAGGATTTTGGGTGCCATGCAGTAAAGCCCCTGGCAGAATCACAGAAAAAAGGGTGAAGAAGTATCGCGTGAGCATATATAAAGCATCGCAATAAAACCACTAGAGTAGCGTCACTTCACCTCAAACCAATAGGTTTTGTTGCACAACATGTCATTATCAATTACTTCTATCTTTTGAGAGAGCAAGATGAAGGTTTAGGTGAAAAGTAGGAAGGTTAACCAGAAGATCGCTCTCCGGTATGCTATCCTGTACTGGGGAAGGGTAAGGAAGTACAAAAATGTACGGAAATAAACAATGAGCTAACCTTGCAGATAAGGCTATCTGTAGCGTGTTTTTCATCAATATATAAAATGAATGAAGGAATCACTGTCACTTTTTCTTGGCAATGGTTATATACCTGTTTTCACTTTAACTGTCAGTAGTCCCGTATGACAAATAGCACCGTCTTCGACGAAGATTTCGCTCACTTTTATCTCTTTGTCCTGGATGCTTCATAGCTACAAAGCCCAGTACATTAGCTCGTGCAAAAGTTCCTTTAGAGTCCAGTAAACAGAGCTCCGGTTCGCTGCCTATGTGTTTGTCACTGTATTGTGATGGGGACGGCCAAGCAATGCCTGATAAACATTCCCGTCGTAATAGCTGCATGAACACCTTGATGATGGCGCACGTTGAATTCTGTATAAAAATTACTGAATTATAGACTGTTCAGGATAAATTGAAAGGCGTGAAAATACGGCACACAACGAAAAGGACACATACGACGCACTCTTTTTCCTTGTGTGCGTATTTTCGCGCCCCTCGGCTTATAATGAATTAACATAAACTCACCCAAACTATAACTTTCCTGACTGTAGACCATTACCAACGACCTCATTTTGCTTGTGGAGTCTATACCCAAATACCTAAAGCGTGGTATACTAACGGAACGCTGATATAGCGCTGTTCTCGTGGAGAATGTTTTTTTCCCCTACATGTAAAGGTCATCCGCTTAATACACGTAGCTCTTGCCTTGAAGCAGTCAACGAAAAATCATCAAACTTGCGATAGAACTGAATACTTTTCAGCTGTCATTTTATGCCGAATTGATTGATTTGTGGGGTTTAACGTCCCAAAACCACCCGATGATTATGAGAGACGCCGTAGTGGAGGGCTCCGGAAATTTAGACCACCTGGGGTTCTTTAACGTGCACCCAAATTTGAGTACACCATTTTATGCCAAAGTAGAGCCCCTATTGCTCCGACTATGAACTACGCCACGTACCAGCTTAGCAATTAGTAAATGTGTGATGATAGCGACGCTTGTTACACTTTCATGCGCAATCCCGAGGACCGTATACCCTTGGTGCTTTAAAGATAACCTTTATATTTCTGCTGTACACTTGGTCTTTAACTTGTGAAAATACATACTTCCTTTCTACATGTCCAGTGAAATCTTGATGCTGTTATTCTCGCATGATATCATTTTGTTTCGTATTTAAAAAGGCGTTTCTCCGTTACATTACTTGATAACTACCATGAGCGGGCAGGCAAGAGAATCATAACAAAAAATACTGGTCAGTGTGAATGTTTGGCCCGTATTCATTAAAGACAACTGTGCATTGCAGTTAACGCGCTGTACAATATTGTGTAGTTCTTGAATTCTGTATGGCGCTATTGCGCTTTTCGCTAGCGAGAGCTATAGCCAACAGTAAGGTTGGTGACATTGTAAACGTCGTAACCTCACAGACAGATGTATTCGGAAATAAACTTATATGCCTTTACAGCTCTAAAAAGAACTAGCCATTGCCTGCCATTTGCATAGTACGGCAACGGATTCACGAAAATTTTGTGAAATACGAAACGCTAGTGGACTCCCCGTGGCTCAGCAAATGCAGGAATCAATGTGGTTTATTAACTCGCGCGTAAGTAAATCCTGTCTGGCTCTGGAGCAAAATTGGCAGATCGCGGGTAGGGTGGGCACCGACAATATACGAGGCACGAATGAGAAAGGTTGGTTGCCACTTTAAAATCAGCACGACGTTACGAGGTGGACGTAAACTAGGACGTCCGTGACTTCCATGTCTCTATTATCATGTTTGGACGTGTCATTTACCTCCGTCGTCTATTCGCGTCAGGTGATGCCAAATTTGGTATATCTGGAACTAGCAAAACGGCCACACTACAGACTACTACAGCATGTAGTCATATTTTACATGACACGGATGTCATGATTATCTTGTTTGGACGGGTCATTTATCTTCGTCGATCATTTACGCCACCTAATACCAGATTTGGAATAAGTGAAACTAGTGTAACGGCCGCGAGCGCGCCATATAAGCGTAACATGCATTCTTGTTTTACATAATACTAAATTTGATACGTGGAGCTAGCAAAATGGCCACGAGCACGATATACGCGCCGTAGAGTGAAGGGGTGGCGCCACGGCGTTCAGCGCTACTCGTGGCGAGTGGTGTGACAGTAAGGTGAGAAATCCTAAAGTACGCACGCTTCTCTACTTGTAAGCCCACAATCCGACGTTTTCGTGCGCCTGAAGACTCAAGGTGCGCACCTATTTGGTGATGTCCAAGATACTTTTTGCGTGGTTTTGACCCAATAAAGGAATAGGCGACTACTTTCACGGTGCCACGTAAAAAATGCGGAGATAATCTGGACGCCTCTTCACGTGTTCGCAACGTAAAAGACGTGGTGGCATGGTCGTTCACGCGAAGGGCACTTGCAGCAGGAAAACAAGCTCTGCGAAGTAAGCATGCACGTGAGTAATACATCATCATCAGCATCATCATCAACCTGTCTACGTCCACTGCAGGACAAAGGCCTCTCCCATGTTCCGCCAGTTAACCCGGTCCTGTGCTTGCTGTTGCCAATTTATACCCGCAAACTTCTTAATCTCATCTGCCCACATAACCTTCTGTCTCCCCCTACTCCGCTTCCCTTCTCTGGGAATCCTGTTGTTGACCCTTAATGACCAGCGGTTATCCTGTCTACGTGCTACATGCCCGGCCCATGTCCATTTCCTCTTCTTTATTGCAGCTATGATATCCTTAACTCCCGTTTGTCCCCTAATCCACTCTGCTCTCTTCTTGTCTCTTAAGGTTACACCTACCATTTTTCTTTCCATTGCTCGCTGCGTCGTCCTCAATTTAAGTTGAACCCTCTTTGTGAGTCTCCAGGTTTCTGCTCCGTAGCTAAATACCGGCAAGATACAGCTGTTATATACCTTCCTCTTGAGGGACAGTGGCAATCTACCTGTCATAATTTGAGAGTGCCTGCGGAATGTGCTCCACCCCATTCTTATTCTTCTAGTTACTTCAATCTCGTGGTTAGGCTCTGCGGTTATTACCTGCCCTAAGTGGACATAGTCTTTTACAACTTCAAGTGCACTATTACCTATCGCAAAGCGCTGCTCCTTTCCGAGGCTGTTGTACATTACTTTCGTTTTCTGCAGATTAATTTTAAGACCCACCTTTCTGCTCTCCTTGTCTAACTCCGTAATCATGAGTTGCAATTCGTCCCCTGAGTTACTCAGCAATTCAATGTCATCGGCGAAGCGCAGGTTACTGAGGTACTCTCCATTAACTCTTATCCCTAACTGTTCCCATTCTAGGCTTCAGAAAACGTCCTGTAAGCACGCAGTGAATAGTATTGGGGAGATTGTGTCCCCCTGCCTTACACCCTTCTTTATTGGTATTCTGTTGCTTTCTTTATGAAGCACTATGGTAGCAGTTGATCCCCTGTAGATTTCTTCCAGAATGTTCATATATATTTCATCTACGCCCTGTTTCCGCAGTGTCTGCATGACGGCTGATATTTCTACTAAATCAAACGCCTTCTCGTAATCTATGAAGGCTATGTATAGTGGTTGGTTATACTCTGAGCATTTCTCTATTACCTGATTGATAGTATGAATGTGGTCAATTGTTGAGTAGCCTGTTCTAAATCCTGCTTGTTCCTTTGGTTGATTGAATTCTAATGTTTTCTTTACTCTGCTAGCAATTACCTTTGCAAATAGCTTGTATACTACAGAGAGCAGGCTGATCGGCCTGTAATTCTTCAAGTCCTTGTCATCTCCTTTCTTATGTATAAAGATGATGTTAGCGTTCTTCCAAGACTCTGGTACTTTTCCCGTCAGGAGACACCTCGTAAATAGAGTGGCTAGTTTTTCTAACACAATCTGTCCTCCATCTTTCAGCAGATCTGATGTTACCCGATCCTCACCAGCAGCTTTGCCTCTGTGCACGCTCTCCAAAGCTTTTCTGACTTCTTCTATCATTACCGGTGGGGTGTCGTCTGGGTTACTGCTAGTTCTTATAGTATTAAGGTCGTGGTGGTCTCGGCTACTGTACAGATCTCTGTAAAACTCCTCCGCTATTTTAACTATCCTATCCATATTGGTAGTTATTTTGCCTTCTTTGTCCCTTAGTGCATACATCCGCCTTTTGCCTATCCTAAGTTTCCTCTTCACTGCTTTGACGCTTCCTCCGTTTTTCAGAGCGTGCTCAATTCTCTCCATGTTATACCTTCTTACATCGCATACTTTACGTCTATTAATCAACTTCGAAAGCTCTGCCAGTTCTATTTTGTCTGTTGTACTTGACACTTTCATGATTTGACGCTTCTTAATTAGGTTCTTCGTTTCCTGGGAAAGCTTGCCGGTGTCCTGTCTAGCTACCCTGCCTCCAACTTCCACTGCACACTCCGTGATGATACTCGTCAGATTATCATTCATTGTATCTACGCTAAGGTTGGTTTCCTCGCTAAGAGCAGAGTACCTGTTCTGCAGTGACACTCTGAATTCCTGTACTTTCCCTCTCAGTGCTAGCTCATTGATTGGCTTCTTGCGTATCAGTTTCTGTCGTTCCTTCTTCAAGTCTAGACGGATTAGAGCCCGTACCATTCTATGGTCACTGCATCTTACCTTGCCAACCACTTCCACATCCTGCACGACTCCTGGGTGTGCAGTCATTATAAAGCCTATTTCGTTCTTATTTACGCCATTAGGGCTCCTCCATGTCCACTTGCGGTTTTCTCGTTTTCGGTAGAAGGTATTCAAAATACGCAGATTATTGCGTTCTGCGAATTCTACTAGTAGCTCTCCTCTGGCGTTTCTAGTGCCGATGCCATAATCTCCTACTGCCTGGTCTCCAGCCTCCTTCTTCCCTACCTTTGCATTAAAGTCGCCCATTACTATAGTATACTGTGTTTTCACCTTACTCATTGCCGATTCCGCGTCTTCATAGAAGCTTTCAACTGAAGCGTCATCATGGCTGGATGTAGGCGCGTAAGCCTGTACTACCTTCATTTTGTATCTTTTATTCAGTTTAAGTACAATGCCTACCACCCTTTCATTATAGCTATAGTAATCCTCTATGTTGCCAGCTATGTTTCTGTGAATTAGGAACCCTACTCCCAGTTCTCTTCTGTCTGCCAAGCCCCGATAGCAAATGACGTGCCCATTCTGTAGCACAGTATAGGCCTCATCTGTCCTCCTAACCTCACTCAGCCCTATTATATCCCATTTAATGCCTTCTAGCTCCTCGAATAATACAGCTAGACTTCCCTCACTAGATAACGCTCTAACGTTAAACGTTGCTAAGTTCAAGTTCCAATGGTGGCCTGTCCGTATCCAGAGATTCCTAGCACCCTCTGCTGCTTTGCAGATCTGACCGCCGCCGTTGTCAGTTGCTCCGCAGCTGGTGGGGACTGAAGGCCGTGAGTTAGTTGACGAATGCCTACGGGAGGGGGTGGCCAGATACTGCACCAGGGTGGCCAATCCTTCTCTGGTGAGATCATCGGTGCGTACCGGCTTTAAGCCGGTACGATCAGACAGTCAGTAATACAGATTGTGACACTATTGAAGTGACTAAACTGCCTCCCTGAAAACGTATGTTATGAATAGCTGGACCAAGATTTAATCGACGCCTTTCTTGTGGTGATGCATGCCTCATTTCACTGCGACGCATTGTACACGGCGGCCTATCAAGTCGTCCCGCCTAGTCACATGTGCACTGTCATTTTAGATAGATAAACACTTCGATATGAAGCGGGTGCAGCGCGGTTACTTTGCATTGCAATTCTACACGATCTGTTTGCAGTCGACTGCGATCCACGGGTCACGATTGTTGGCCGTGGTCGGCTCGGTAATGACAAGTGCAGTGAAATATCTCAGTTCAGATCGTCGCCCGTGAAGCTGTGACTACGTTTGATCGAAATTGAGAAATTTGATCTGCGAATCGGGCGTGATTTTGATTACAGGTAGCTGTGCGCCAGCGCGAAAATCCAGCCTTCTTTCCGCGTCGGCGAATTACGTCGGTGTAGTATGATGTGCCACTAAACAAAATCATCTGCGGTGCACAAGCAGTTGTAAGAGGCCTATCCATCACGGTCACGGCTCCTTCTGAATGCAGAATAGGTAAATTACTTTCAGACCAAATCAGCAAAGCGACGGATAGCGTCACGCGGCAAGTGAGACAAATTCGGTCTAGTCATTCGTAAACACTTTATTCGCGTTTCACGTGCATATTCTCTTTAGATAATCAAATGGCACTCATATACGAAAAGCGGTAATTGCGCCTACGTTTATATTAACATAGTGTCAAGCGCTTTAGGTTATTAGTGAACACGACCTTTTATGGGAACAATCACATGAACATCAAGGCCATTGTTTGGAGTTTGCCTAAAATTGCGGCAAGAGAACTAATTACCCTTCGTATTGCCTTCCACTTTGACAAGAAGAGCCGCCAACGTCGACGAGGGTATTGCAGCGGCAGATATGGAGCTGAGGTTACTTCTAAACACTGCGCCGCTGAGGCATTATACATAAGAAGGCATGAATGACCGGTGTTATGCCTGCGAGTCCACAGCGAACGTCCATGCCTCTGTAAAGGCAATCTGTGTCAAGGCCTGCCCGCGAGCCCGCCTGACGCGATGAACAACTCAACGGCGTCAACACGTGACGGCGCCTTTCTGTCACGCACGTGCAGTGAGTCACCTCAGCAAGCGAGCCCGTCGAGCAAGCAATCGGCGCCTTCCTGTCCGCGGGTGACGCAATGCCTGGCGACGTCACTCGTCCTTGGGTGCAGCCACCTGCAGCGCAGCCTCTCCAGATTCGATGAGAAAGAATGACGCGGCCCAGCGGCGACCCCATTGGAGGAGTCTGACCTCACGACCAGCGGTGCTTCTGGTTGGACATTTCGTTATTCAAAGAATCCACCCGGCGCATATAAAAGAAGCCCTGCGGCGCGTCGCGGGCAGCAGACCCATTTGAGAGCAGACCTAAGTGTTAGAGAGGAGAGCTCGGCTCTTCGGGTCTCTAAGCTGTCGGCCCCAGTGCCGAATTTCTAACGCCTCTGTATATATGCTGTACATAAACCTTGTTTAACTCACCGTCGTCTCGTCCGCTTGTTTGTCAGTTCTGCGCAGAAGCAGTCGCGAGCTGAGAAACCTACGCTACCAAACAGCTCTTGACCTTCCCGGTGGAGTTCGAAGCAGTGGCGCCTTCGGGACCGTGTTGGCGTCGCCGTCTTTCGAAACAGTGTTTGCAGCGATGGGATTCGTAGCGACCTTTGTAACGTCGTCGGAGGCGCGCGTCACAACACCGGCCAGGAAACCGATAGAACTTAATTACGAGCTGCTCTTTGTGATTATGGCAGTCTTTGACACCACAGTATCGCCGGTTTCAGGGTTTTTTTTTTCACACCGGCACAGCTCCCGGCACTTGGCCACGAAGCAGAAATCATTGCTCATTCCCGAAACACATCACAATAAAGAGAAACAAAGCCAAAAGACCTCGACTGTGGACGACACCGACCGCGTTGCGCGCAGAAAGGGCCGACCAAGCCCAAGCCCACCGTCCCACTGCTTTAGCCTAGCTATAAGACAAGTGGCAACAGGGTAGCCGCAAACTCGACTGTATGGAGCCTATAAGCGTAGCATGTATAGTCACGTTCTACACCACACGCTTGTCATGAGTATTACGCTTGGACGTGTCATTTACCTTCATCGTCCGTTCGCGCCACGCGATACCGAATTTCTATATGTGAAGCTAGCGAAACGGCCGCGAGTGCATCATGAGCGTGGCATGTAGTCATGTTCTTACATGACACGCATCTCAAGATCATCATGTTTGCGCCAGTCACGTCTTGTGTTCGTCATCCAGTCATGTCCCGTAAAATTGAATTTAGTATATGTGGAGCTAGTGAAACAGCCGCTAGCGCACTATGAGCGTAGCACGTGGTAATGTTTTACATGACACCCAAGGCATGATTATCTTGTTGGGCCCCGCCGTGGGGGTCTAGTGGCTAAGGAACTCGGCTGCTTACCCACAGGTCGCGGGATCAAATCCCAGTAGTGGCGGCTGCATTTTTGATGGAGGCGAAAATGCTGTAAGCCCGCGTGCTCAGATTTTGGTGTAAGTTAAAGAGCCCCAGGCGGTCAAAATTTCCGGAGCGCTCCAATACCGCGTCTCTCAGAAACTTATAGTAGCTTTAGGACGTTAAACTCCTCATATCAATCAAATCAATCAATTATTACCTCGTTTGAATGTGTTATTTACATTCATCGTCCATTTACTTCACGTAATACCAAATTTGGTATAGGTGAAGCTAGTGAAACAGCCATGAGCGCATCATGAGCGTGGTATGTTGTCCTGTTCTTACAAACACGCATTTCATGGTTATCATGTTTTCACCAGTCATACCTTCGTCATCGATTCACGTCACGTAACATCAAATTTGGTATATGTGAAGCTAGCGAAACGACCACGAGCTCACCATGAGCTTGGCGTGTAGTCATGACTTACATGACATGCATGTCATGATTTTCATCTGAGGGTCTGTCACTTATGTTCGCCATGCCGGTATGCCGTACCACATAAGTTTTGCAATATGTCATGGGAATAAAACCACCGCCAGAGCAGCAATACCGCGAAGTGTAAATCATGACATTCATGACAGACATATAATGACTTTTATGTTATTACTAGTCACTTATGTTCATCATACAATCATGCTACGTCATACCAATTTCTGTATCGATAGGATTATTGAAACGGCCAGGAGAGCTAAAAGTCCTTGGCGGCTGATAGATAGATGGATACGCTCAAGGTCGCCGAAGTTACCTAAGAAATGCTTCGCATTTGAAAACGATGGTGCTCGTATGGGAACAACTGCCTATTTCATGCGTACACCTGCCGAAACGACGCGAGCCTGGAAGTGCGCTGCTTGTCGTTACGCTTTCACCATGCTTTGAATATCTCTCGAGTCACTGACCGCGGTATATACGAGAGCGGTTGCCGCTTGTACGGTGGCGCTGTTTTCAAGCTCACCGCGTCACACCAGTAGTGAGCGTGGGCTAGCGTGAGCGCGCGATCAGAGCCTTCTTAACGTAATGCGCCCGACGTGCAGAGACTTTATCGCGCGTAAAAACGTGCGCTGAAGGAAGGGCAGTCTTCTATGATTACGGTATCATAATCGAGAGGGGGCGGGCAAGCAAGTGTGTCTTTGTAAACTGTGCGCGCTTATGTGTAGCGAAAAGTGGGGCAATGAGGCTTGCAGCCCTTCTTTTTTTCCCTTCTCACCCCCGCTGCAGTGATTTGTTATGCTAACAAGAGCTCGGAGAGGCGAAGATGGCTTCGCGCGCGCTATCTCGGCTAATAGGCTGCGATGCGACTGCAGGCATCGTGCCAAGAGGCACCTCCCGCGGGCGCGGAGGCTGCACTCTGCAGGAGGTGAACGAGGCAGGCCGAACGTGTTGGCCCCCTTTTCGTGCTGATGCGAGAGGGCGTGCGAGGCCTCATCTCATTTGGTCGCGTGCCACGTCCGATGAGTTTGCGCCGCTATAGCAAGCGCATTCCTTTCACTTTTCTCTCACGTTTTACCGCTCATTTCCAGCCTGTTGTTCGCAGCACTGTTAACAGCAGGCTCTTATGAGTACGGTGCCTTCTTCTGCAGCGCTTCGAGAAAATTCAGCCCCGAAGACACGAGGGACGCTGCGTGGGGTTATGGCACAGGAGAGATGCCGGGGCTATAAATTTTTCGCAGCAGTTTCAACTTCCTCGTCGAGTTGCACTGGTGACGCTACGGATGGTTTCAGAAAGCAGGAAAGGGGAGCACGAAGACAAGGGGTCGTTGGGAGAATGGGTAGGATCCACAAAAGCGGGAACCCGTTCGACCCAAGATTGTATGGTCGCTCTCGGCTCCGTCCCCAGCGCATCATTTTTGTGGGCGCTGGAACACTCCCTATTACACAGAGCGCACTGTTTACTACTCTCAAACGCTGAGCGCAATAGTCTGGCGACTATAAATTGCGAACGCGGCATCGACCCGGCTTTACTTCTGCGGAGAGTGCGACCTGTATACGCTTCGCGAGTGGTAGCGCCTAATTGGTTTCGGTGCTGTTTGCAATTTCTCGTGCGTTTTTCTAGCCTAGACCACATGGATTGCCGCTTCATTAAAGAGGGAAAATATTTTGCAAACAAGGAGATGAGGGCGCGTGCGTCTCTGCATATGACGAGAGACAAAACATCCGGCCTCGTAGGCATATTGTGAAACAATATGCCTCACTTATTTCGTCTGTATAAACGCGAGAGTATTGGAGAACCTGTGTGCTTTATTTTGATGCAAAAAAAAGCAACCACAGCATTTATGGTGCTCTTTTTTGTTTTTGCTTGCATGAAATGGCTATACCCCTGCAGGCAGTCGACTCTAATATTGCTTTGATGACTTTCTGCGTGAGGACTGTTTAGGTCGGCATTGTCGATTTTTCTGCTTCTAAAGCTTCCTGTCCTCAAGATGGCACGGCAGTAGTGTCCTATTAATAAAGATATCTGTTTCTTCCGTTCCACCTATTATGTTTTTGCTTTTTTTGTTCTTTTCTTCAAACGCCTGCTTTTTGTCGCCGCTGTTGCTTTGTTTTCTTTCTTTCTTTTTTTACCTTTCCTTGCGTTAAGTAGCACACCAGATTTTTCTAGTCTGGTTAACGTCCCTATTTTTTCCTAGTTAATCTCACCCTTTTCTCTCTAGTTTCAACTATATGGATCCTGCTTTATAAGGCTATGAGCCCTGTGGAAGATTTGACGTTCCTTCAAAATCTCTCCTATAGAAATTTACAGCTGCAAAAATTTTAGCTATGGGAGGCTCAATTAAAAAATAACTTACTTCGTATTTGTCAATGGTCATCAAACTTCCATAATATTATGTCGAATATCAGCATTGGCTGGTGTTGCCTCTTATGAATATAAATAGCGTAAGAGATTAGAGCGTTGTGGGCATGGATCCAGCTCAAACAACGGAAATGATTTTACATGTATTTTTTTCTCTCAGTTTGTGAGATGTTACATTCATACACCGGTGAGTTCTCAATGACATAAGACGGCTATAAGCAGTTGATTCTGAGAGTCACACAGAACCGAGCTGGAAACGTTGCTACAATTTCCCGAAGAAGACAAACACATCAGAGACCACAGGTCTTGTGTATCATTTACGTCGACTAGTATTCACCAACTAAACCAGCAACAAGTTCTTATTAGACATCGCTGCAGAATCGCGCTGTCGTACCTTACTTTCTTCAGTCACGACGCGCAAAATATTTTTATGCTATACCTGCTTGCAAGGGCAGCTTACATGTAATCGTATATGAGACACATTATTATCTAATGCAGCCGATTGAAGGCAGAGACTCTTGGAGGAAATATTTGTAAATACCGTTCATAATATTTTATTGTTTGCTCAGAAAACCTGGTCTCCGTATTAAAATCTTCCGTACGGTGATTTTTTGCAAGAGCAAAGTATATTTATTTCTCAAAATTGGGAAGGAGGAAAGGTGAGGTAAACGGGTCGGCAACCCCTGAGAAACTGTGACAAAAACCCCACGTAGTACATCGTCGCACCCTTTCCGAAGGAATGTATCGAAATATGTTTCAACCTATTGTGACATGGCCCATAAAGTAGCCACTTAACAAGATAAATAATGCATGAATGATAGTGAAAAGAGGCATTTCGCAATTATAGATTGAGATGTGTGGATGTATATTTCTTTATTACATTACAAGTATAAGGTGGTTGCCGCGTTATTACAATCAGCCAAATTCAGGAACTTGGCAAAAGTACTTTAGAAGTAGCCATTTTTTATTTTTATTCATCGATTCGTCAATCATTTATTTATTTGAATAGCGTTTCTTCGTTTGTCTGAATAATATGTGGTTGTTTATAACCTGAAGCTATTCAGTACCGAAATACTTGCGTTCATACAAAGCGCGGCTATGCACTATACATTGTACAACGCCTGATGCTATGAGGGAATAATGCAGATGAAAAACATCTGCCTATTTCATCCCTCCCCCTTCACTGCTGTTCTACTTATTTTTTTTACTTACAGCAGAAAAGAAAAAAAGCAAGTGGTCAATTAGCCGTCTCCTAATAAAATGACACACACTCACGCAAAAAATTAAGGAAAAGAAAAAAGCTAGCAGTGTACTGCAACAGCTGTCTGCGCATAGCGCTGCCATGGTGGGCTGGAAAATCTACGGATACGCTCAAAACAAAAACGTCGGCTGGCCTGTTTACCAGCTGAGATTCAAGTGTGATTTTTGCGAAGGCATGCACTTTGTGACAAAGGACACTTTATTTGTTTTTTGTCTTCCTTTGTAAGAGTACAAACCCGGGTCGTAGTACTTGTCATTCTTCTAATTCAAGAACATTTTTATGTACAAAGTATATTCATTCGCGTCATACGAAACTGCATAACGTAGTACCATTCACATTAGACGAGAAACTTGTCAGTTGGGCGTCCAGTGAGAGAATAGGTGCTACGCGGCTGTCAAATAAAAATGTTTAATCTTAAAGTAGCATAAGGTATAAGTTTTTTTTATTAATTTGCGAGTGCAACAGCCTAGATATGCAAAATTTTAAGTAAGATTTCTTGGCTGCTGAACATTCAGTAAATATTTTCTTCGTACAGAAACATTCCAATAGTGCGGTTCAAGTTAAGAAAAGCTTGGCAATTATGAAGTGAGTAAGAAGACCCCTTTAGCTGGATGTGCCGTCAGCATAAATTTAAGTGCCAGGAGGAAATAACTCAGTGGAACATTCATTCCTTGTAAATGCATAGAACTATCGACGAGTAATCGCTGTAGCTCCGTTTAAACAAGAGAGTGTTTGTTTTAAAGTAACATTCTGTCACTGAAAACTTTATCGCTGTTACACGTGTAACAACGATCGTATTTAACAAATTGAGTTTGCGTAGAACCACCACGACAATGGCATTTCTCCAAAATTGGTGCGCGCTTTGCTAGTGCTCATTTCTCACTGGCGCTTTTCGGGCCAGTGGCAAAGCATGGCTCACCTCTGTTCGCAAAATAGGCACCATTCAGCTTCCTTTGACAGGCGGAACGTCGAAATGAAGGACGAAGCTTTCCGCTTGCCCTTGGTTTCACACTTTCCGCCTGCTCAGGCACGCAAGTGGGCTATGGCACAGATTCTGGACGCACGCAAGCACGGCGGTATATACTACACCACGCACGCACTCAACCAGCCAGCGCAAGAGTCGAGGTCCACTCACCGCGGGCTGCTCGGGTGGCCGGCATGCGCTGCTGCGCCTAGGAGCACATTTTGGTCGCGCCATGGCGGCTCTTCTACGGCGGAGTGACAGTGGGCTCCCAGCGGCGAGCATGAGTCGAACCGGGAAGCCTGTGTCGCCCCAGCACGACGGAGAACTGCGAGCCCTTGCGCGCCGTCGTGTTTACGCCTGACCGTGGCCAGGCGGCAGGCATATGCTCGCAGACAAACGCGTGACGTCACGGACGTTCGTTTACTAGCCAGCTAGTGGGTTGGGATTGCCGACGTGACAGTGTGCCTGTTGCGGGAGTGCACCTTCGCTTCACCGTGACAAAAAAATAATAATAAAGCGAGGAATAGAGCTCGCGTGCGACAGCTGACGAGAGAGCACAGGGACTCCCCTCCCCGGCGCTTTTGAAAGGTCTTTCCCCCTCTGGAGGGTCTCGCTTCGTTTGTCTCTGGAGCCCGCGTGCTTTAATTTTGTTTAGACAACATGTAAGTAGACTGAATAAGAATGGGGTGGAGCACATTCGGCAAGCACTCTCAAACTATGACAGGTAGATTGCCACTATCCCTCAAGAGGAAGGTATATAACAGCTGTATCTTGCCGGTACTTAGCTACGGAGCAGAAACCTGGAGACTTACAGAGAGGGTTCAGCTTAAATTGAGGACGACGCAGCGAGCAATGGAAAGAAAAATGGTAGGTGTAACCTTAAGAGACAAGGAGAGAGCAGAGTGGATTAGGGAACAAACGGCGGTTAAGGATATCATAGCCGAAATCAAGAAGAAGAAATGGACATGGGCAGGGCATGTAGCGCGTAGACAGGATAACCGCTGGTCATTAAGGGTAACTGACTGGATTCCCAGAGAAGGGAAGCGGGTTAGGGGGAGACAGAAGGTTAGGTGGGCAGATGAGATTAAGAAGTTTGCAGGTATAAATTGGCAGCAGCAAGCACAGGACCGGGTTAACTGGCGGAACATGGGAGAGGCCTTTGTCCTGCAGTGGACGTAGTCAGGCTGATGATGATGAAGTAGACTGATACCGAAATGCTGCAGTGATTGCCCCTGACCTCTACTGCGATGTACAGAAGCGCGCTTGCAGCAGCGTCTACAACTTTCGGCTATAGTTGCCTTGCGTACGCATAGACGCACGTAAGCACGACCATTCATATTTATTATACGACAGACACAAATTCCACGCAGACATTATACAGGAGCGTGATCAGAACATTTGACAGAAGTCATATAGACCTCTTCCGATGGTGCCGAGATAGCTGTACTGGACACATATATAGTAGGGCAGTTACGTGCCCACGTAAAGTCGGTATAGTGCTCAAAACTATATACTGTCCTTTTCAGGCGAAGAACAATTTTCAAAATAAACAAAGAGATGATATACAGTTTTCATCTTCATGTCTCCAGTATCACAGCCCATTGCACCACTGTCGATCACAATTTGCAGCAGTGATATTATTACATCGCTTTTATATGCTCTAAACAACAGAAAACTGTCTTGACCGTAACGGTTCCCCTAGCCTTTCTTTTTTTTTTTGGGGGGGGGGGGGGCATCTACGCCACAATTATTCCACAGAGTGTGGAATACCTGGTGAATGTGCAAACTTTCCCGGCTCTACGGCAGGTTCTTTTCTTCAACGCGGAACGTAATCATCATTTCTGGTGATAGGTGCACTCTATTTGAGCCTTCAATGCGTCGTCTCAGCCTTCTCGCCGCTGAAGAAGCACTGCACTGGCAGTCGGTTTCTTCCTTTCTCTTTTCCTCCAGTTCTAGCTTTGTATGCTACACAGCTGACAGTTGCAGTTTGGCTTTCCTGCATATCCACGTCACTATCTACTAAAGATAGCTCATTACATGGCCTGTCATGCCATATAATGGCGCCTCTCGACGCCTAGTTTATTGAACTCCTGTAAATATGTAAACAAATTGTGTTTTTTGTGTCATCAAGAAGCCTCGCAAGGGTTCTCCTTCTCCGGTGCCTGGGTGACTGCCTGTAGCCCGCTCCTCGGTCAAATCAACTGCTTGACAGCGGTGGGATACGGTTGGAATCGGCGGTGTTCTTTCCTGCTTGTGAGTGCTCACGTTCCGTAGAGATTCTACCAGGTGTTTTGGTTAGATGGAGATGTCTTTCCAAAGGGGTAGATTGGTTGCTTCTTTGTGAAGGCAGTGTTTATTGAGGTACCTTCACAGCAGCTTGAGCAACAGAAGTCTGCACTGGGTACCATGGATTTGAA
This sequence comes from Rhipicephalus annulatus, assembly GCA_013436015.1. Lineage (NCBI taxonomy): Eukaryota > Metazoa > Arthropoda > Arachnida > Ixodida > Ixodidae > Rhipicephalus > Rhipicephalus annulatus. The sequence goes on from WOVY01010381.1 coordinate 629,072, forward strand.
CAAAAATAAAGAACCGGAGTTAGTGCTTCTGTGTGAGGAGCTGTGTATTGACGTGGCGAGGACACTCAGGAAGCCGCATTTAATACAGACGATTGAGGATTTCGGCATCAACGAGGAGAACTAAAGCGGCTTGCGCTTGAGAGAGAGACCGCCAGGCAGGAAGATGAAGCTGCTGCTCATGAAAGTGAAATGGAGCGTTTCCGGCTTGAGCTTCGTAGTCTAGCTCCTGGCGAAACGTGCCGGTGGCCAGGCCACAGTTAACAAAAAGATTCAAGAGAGACCAGGCACGATAAAGTTAGAAGGCATAACTGGGCTAGCTGGTGAGTGCGGCGTTCATTGCCAGTCGGAGATGACAGGTGTCCCAAGCGTGACAGATTGTCAAGATGACTCGATCGTAAAGGAAGTGTTTCTCAGCTTGGGACAGATGTGGCATCTTCGACTAAGCACGAAGAGTGTGCAACCGCACTCGTCAAACCAGAAAGCATACAGTCGGAGGTGCTATCTTCAGTAGATAGCGACGTGGATATAGAGGAAAGCCAAACTACAACTGTCAGTGGTGTAACATACAAAGCTAGAACTGGAGGAAAAGAGAAAGGAAGAAACCAATTCCCAGTGCAGTGCTTCTTCAGTGGCGAGAAGGCTGAGATATTTTCTGAGGCTTCTGCGGTTACAGAGGGCCCTTACTCAAGATTAACCGGCCAGACTTTGAGCCAGAAGAAGGCATGAGGATGCAAGCGGGGCTCGTTCACACGCTGCTTTCTCCGTGCATGTGGAGACAAATCTGTTGGTCCATCTCCTGTCTTTGCTGCAACGTGGAGAGAAATTGCGGGAAGCGTCCTGTTGGTGTAACGCGATTGTTAAGACACGCTTGTAAACGAACGTGCTTCAAAGAGGATTTCGGTGCAGGTTCTGGTGAGCATGTGAAAGGTTTTCCTCACTTGGTTTGGGACGCAATCACTTAAGCGTTAACTGATCACCACCACAAAGTAGGCTTCTGTTGCACAACAATAGTTGAAATAGGGAGCCTTGTAGTAGCTTACACCTGTTGGATCTCTGGAGGGCGGAGCGCTCTCAGTGTCGGTGCCCGGTTTGTGTGCTTCCTCCCCCGCTATAACCAGGCAGAGAAGAAGCCCAGCTAGGGCTACTGGCCCAGAAAAAACTATTCTTTGCGGACGGTTGACGTCTTCAGCGCTGCGTTCCAACCACGGTGTTCCGACTTTGACCAGGGAACAACCAGGAAGCGATGACCGGGTCTTGGCAGCTGTTGAGTGGCTTGCTGGTACCGAGCTGGCGTTGGTGTACTGTGGATTGTAACGACGCAAAAGTGCGCTTATTGCCCTGCCGTGCTGGTCTATAGTGGCTAAGGTACTCGGCTGCTGACCCGCAGGTCGCGGGTTCAAATCCCGGCTGCGGCGGCTGGATTTCCGATGGAGGCAGAAATGTCGTAGGCCCATGTGCTCAGATTTGGGTGCACGTTAAAGAACCCCAGGTGGTCGAAATTCCCGGAGCCCTCCACTACGGCGTCTTTCATAATCATATGGTGGTTTTGAGATGTTAAAACCCCCAAATCAATCAAAAGTGCACTTTTTGTGTGACCTGCTGTGTGGTGTGTGGCTGTGTGTTGCGGTCAACAACTGTTGGCATGCGTACGGACAATCGCATCGGACCACGCACAAGGGTCGCTTCAAGGAGCAGCGGTACTGCAGCCCTCACGTGACCTCTTCGGGCGGTGGGCGAGGTGTTATGACTGGCAGAGCAAGCGCATAGCCCTGCAAGAGACAGTCGTCGGTGTGCCCTGCTAACGCGGTCCGCGTCCTGCAGCAACGCAAGAGGCGTTCGTGTGTGCCACATCGAACGCGCATCGGCGTCGCTGAGACGCGCAGTTGCCGTCGGACAAGCGCGCGTGCATGGACGAGGGGTATAAAAAGCGCGTCGCGTTTGCGGTCGGCGCTCTCTCTCTCTGACCTTCATTACGGCCGGTCGTGGCTCAAGGCGCTGCTCATGTAAAGGCGTGTCTGCTCACCTAGTCTGCCAAATATTGTAAATATGAAAATAAATCGTGTTGTCCTTAGTGTGAGCACGAAGCTTCGCAAGAACCCTGCTGTTCCGGCGCCTAGGTGTCCGCCTCTAGCGGCCCCGCTCCTTAGTTACATAGAACTACCAACCAGAATTTGCAGCAGTGCTTTTATTACATCGCTTTCGCATGCTCTAAACAACAGAAAACTGTCTTGGCCATAACGGTTTTCCTATAGCCTTTCTTTTTTTTGGGTGGGGGGGGGGGGCACATCTACGCCACAATTATTCCACAAAGTGCGGAATACCTGGTGAATGTGCAAACTTTCCCGGCTCTACGGAAGGCTTGTTTTCTTCAACGTGGAACGTAACCTTCATTTCTGGCGGTAGGTGCACTCGATTTGAGCCTTGAATGCTTATTTGCATGTTGTATTGGAACAAAATTTCAAATGATACAACTAAAACGTCACCAATTTTTACACAAAGAATGAATTGGATGATGAATAAAGCACAGCTTGCGTTTTGTCGTACGAGCTTAGCAATTTCTTTCCAGTCGATGTGGTGTCTACGACACCCTTCTGTGCTTCATTCCTGGGAATAAAATGTTGGGAAAGTATACAACGCGAAGGGTGCTCCGTGAACCAAGAACATTCAGAGAAACCACTGTTTCAGAAAACTCATTGGAAGCTCTTTGGTTGCAGAAAAACCCCAAAGACATTGCCTTCTGTGCAATCATGCGCAAAGAAGCCTGCAAAGCTGATAATTTAGAACAAATAAACAAGCAAATTATACGCAAGTGCATCCTCCTGATACGTGTATATATGCATTGTGGATTTTAAAGAACCAACCGCAATCTAGTCGTTATGGTGCTCCCCTTCTGACGCGCATACAGGTCTCGGGATCGAATCCCGTACCCGGCGGCCGTGTTTTCGAAGGAGGCGAAAACGCTTGAGGCAAGCGTACTGTGCGAAATCAGTGCACCTTAAGAAACACCAGATGGTGAAAATTTCCGCAGCCCTCCACTACGGCGTCCCTCATAATGATATGGTGCTTTCAGGACATTCATTTCTTGATGCTATATAATTGTTAGCTTGGTGCTGTGGCGCTTTTGTATGTCTTTGCTAATACTGTGCGTCACAATCATTCATGTTCATAAGTTGAAGAAAACAAGATTTGCTATAAAATCTCTCATCCTACGGTGGTCGTGGGACGTTTTGAACCTCAACAATAAATAATGCTATTTCAAAATAAAATAGGGCCGATTCCACGTATACCTTGGGAATTGACGTTATGCGAAGCGTGCGTAGGGAAGGCGACCGTCTTGTAAATTTTTATTGAGCGACAGGTCATGAAATAACGCTAAATATATGTATAAATGTCGCACGCACCATCGTATGTTGAAGAGTTGCAGATCTTTATATAACTAGTTACTTGCACTTGCGCAACTGTGCCAACAGGAAAATGAATTTTAGCGACAACAAAAGTTATAAGCTGATATGAAGCGCTGGTGCTTGCGAGGATGGTGGCCCTGGACAATGCTACATAAGTCAACTTCTCTACATGACACCTAACGAGAATCAACATTAACACGATATAATGGCTGTATCATAGGAGTAAATGTGTAAAGTTCATCAAACTATACAGCCAGCACTGAAACAATAAATGAAGTTTCACGGAGACTATAGTGTCTATTTGAAAAGTAGTTCAGAGACCTGGCGTCGCTGTGTGGTAGAGTGCTTCGATGCCACGCAGAATGCGGAGTTTCGATTCTTGCTAGAACCTTGACAATTATTTTATGCATTCGTCGGGTCAACGCTGACAATGTCATCTTTTTTTTTAACGCTTACGAGTTAAAATTACCCATATATGTTCTCACCGTTACAGAGTAGACACTAAGTGTCAATCACCTGTGGCAATTACCCGCATACCGGAGGCACATACCCGCCCGCGGGTATGTGCCTAAATATTTTATTTCTACCTATTAAGGTGTTTCATCACTGACTGTGAATATCACTTACGCTGCTCAAGCTTATGCCAGAATGAAAGTTGATTTGCCTGATCAGTTGCAAGTCTTTCACACATTACATAAGCAGCCAGCTAAGAACCTCGCTGATGTGGGTCGGGTTTTGTTCATTTATTCAGCTGCTATTCTGGATGGGCGCTGTGAAGCCAGGTGTAAGGTGCCCATAATTTACAGTACAGAAGCGGTCTACCTCAATGAGGCCTTGATACGCTTGGCCGCACTCCACTTTATGCTCGGTAGGTGGAAGAAAAAAGAAAAGAACAGACACAACGGCTGCAGCCCTCCCGATCGCGACATATATGAACTTCGTGCATAAATTTGCACGTCAATTGATTATTAGACCTTTTCTTCGGGTGTAATAAGCTGCCCCGCCGCGGTGGTCTAGTGGCTAAGGTACTCGGCTGCTGACCCGCAGGGCGCGGGTTCAAATCCCGGCTGCGGCGGCTGCATTTCCGATGGAGGCGGAAATGTTGTAGGCCCGTGTGCTCAGATTTGGGTGCACGTTAAAGAACCCCAGGTGGTCAAAATTTCCGGAGCCCTCCACTACGGCGTCTCTCATAATCATATAGTGGTTTTGGGACGTTAAACCCCACATATCAATCAATCAATGGGGGTTACTTCACCCCACGGTCCCATCAAATAAGAAGGGCGCCCCATCGCGGCTGTTGGGAAACATCCCCCATGGTCACGAATGCCCCTACCTCAAAGTGCACCAATATTGGAGGCCCGAGTTAATGACCACTGAAGATTATTGCCGATGCACCAAGACTAACCGGGCATTTTTCCTTATCAGATAATATGACGTACTTTCCGCTCCACTCCACTCATATAGAAGCTGATCCGCATACAATTGAAAGCCTTTTTGTACCACAATAGCAAATCTCCAACAGGATGGACTGTCTGGAAAGTGATGTGCCCGCCAAGGTGGCACCAGGATTACTTTACCAGGGGCCCACGATAGGAGAGTTACTTCAGGAGGGCGGCAGGGAGGTGGGAAGCTTATTTATTGTGTCATGAGTATGCTCCTTCATAGAAAAGGCATCGGGGCACGGGCAGGCGAAAATTTTGGACAAGCTTCAGCCCCCCCCCCTCCGTGCCCACCCCTGGCGCCACCTCTGGCAGCCATGCGCAGGTGCATCGGCAAACGTGATACTCCAATCGATATGGAATGCCAAACTGTGGCCTAATTTTCGGTGATACCAAATGACCAAGATGGACTGTCCTACTGAGAGAGACGCTATGAAATGTTAGCTTTCGTTCATAGGGTGTTGCTGATGTCCTAACGGACTTACAGCCCTTGTTATAATTTTTAACCCTCCCAATGCTCTTATAGGTACCATGGAGACGAACCCCGTCCCGAGGCCTGCATGTGCCTTCCACAAAGAAGCTGTTTTGTGGAACCTGTGCCGGCATTGGCATTCGCTAAAAAAGGCAGCGCGTGATCTAAGTGGCTTTGAAAGAAGCCGCTTGACCAGAGGGACAGGAGGAGACTCATGAGAGGGAGGAGGGAAGAAGGTTATGTAGTCTACCGCGAAGAGGACGTGTAATGCAATGAGCGAGAGAATGAAGAAATAATGAAGCAAAATAAAATTTCTTGGCGAGGCGGTGTTAGAAGGAGGGTTCCCACGAACCGAAGACAAGAGTCACAACTGCCGGCCTGAAAATGAAATCATTACCATTGTGCCTGAATAACCAAAACCATAAACGTTGATAAATGATTCAACTGGTCCGTTTATTTCCGTATTCTATTAAAGAAACCACTCATGTGGTTACCAATATCTTTACAGAATTTTTTCTTGCTCTGAAAAGACTGAGCAGTATTAGTGATGCCCACGGGCTATTATAGGTGGCGCGCCGTGCAATAAAGATGGCTGTCGGAGGAGGGTCAATCTGCACGGAGGAAGGAAAAAGGTAAGGAGAGGGCATGCCCAGCCGGCGCAGGGCGTAAAAAATGTGGCGGAAATGACATCATGGCGGCCATATTCACTAGGCACAATGGCGGCGTTGTTATGGTTACGTGTTGCGCAGTGAAGCTGGTCTAGCAGTGAGCGGCCGCGGCTGGCGGCGGAATGTGTGCCTCCCCAGGTCTCGTGCTGAGCCGTGGCACACAATATCTGTGCTCTGCGCCGCGTTATTGGTTACGCAGTGTTCGTCTGGCTGTTACATTACTCTTAGCAACGTTTACAAATCTCTTTGTCCATCACGGGGTTTCAACAGTGCGTAGAACAAGTGCATATCCATGTGTCGTGCGGCGGATGACGCGGATGAAGCAGTTAGTGTTCAGCGAAATGGCGTTGGGCACCATGACGAAGCTGAATGACGACGAACGCCTTGCAGGTCAGTGACGGTTGAGCAGTGCTCCCGCTTGTGACAACGGACGACGCTGTTGAGCCCAGCAAGACGCCGTGAGGACCATGTGCACATACGTAGTTTCGTGTTGTGTGTGTACAGTAACAACTTGCATGTGCGTATTAAAACACCTTTTCTGTTCCGCTTGGTACACTCTCCACCAGCATTGCATGTAATCTCAACGTAACAGCAACCACGTTCAACTGTCACTAGCACCGTGCTCAAAGTCACCACGGTCGCAGAATGCTGACGCAGGTGAGTTTCACGCGGAACACGGACACAGTGGCAGGACGCTGCGTCAGTCGCGTGGCGGAATGCAACCGTAGAAGGCGCACGACCGATCGTGTTGTCTGTACAGTTGCTGAATTAATGACGTGAAAGCACTCGCCGTTGTCAGTGCATCTAGCGCGCGTTCTCTCGTAGTTGCTTCGTTGTCAGTGAGCTGCTACTCTTTGTTATTACTCGGACGAAGCGATTTCGCTGAAGGTGTCCCGCTGGCTCTGAGTGATGAGCCCAGTTCCATTAGTTTCGGATCGTCACGACACACGCGCTGCGCAACCCACGTGCTTTCCGAGCCGGAGAAGGAGTCGCGCCTTCTGCTTCGCATTCATATGTAAACAAGAGAGGAGAATTTGCCTACTCAATATGGCCGACTTCCGGCTTCATCGCGGCTTCACAACGAGTGACGTCAGGGCCTCTCCTTACCTTTTCCTTCCTCCGTGGTCAATCTGTGATCTCGAAACTGTAGGGCAACATGGGACCCACGGACGCCCCATGCCGCTTTCACCGGATGTACTCTTGGTCATCAAGTGATTGTATTAGCCCCAAGAACAAACACTGACGTCGCTGCAGTCGCGGCGAATGACGTCATGGCACGGACTCGCCTGCTCCGCGCCGACTCATGCCGACGGTCGCTTCTTTCCGAGCCCGCCGTGTACTCACTCTTCAGCGATACGGTGTTGATTTCTTCTCAATGTCGAGCAGTAGAATACTAAAGGTACAAAGTAAAGGTATTCATTGCTGCTAAAAGTTAAGTAAGCTGCAGAAAGTATGGATCCATTTTTAATTTTAAGGTGCAAGACAGCGTAACATTAGTTGTTTTCACCATTTACGTAGTCGAAGAAATCAATCCTAAAAAAATAATCGTGCTGAATGGGTCTGACTTCATTACTCTTCATCATAAACTACGCGTTTAAGCATTTGTGTTGAAGTATTACAAAATAAAATAGGACGCTTTCAGTTTACTCAGAGCATTGCGATTTTACGTGCAAGCTATGTCTGCCTCTGCAAATAATGTAGCTCATTAGACAGAAATCCGATGGTGGCGGAAATGTTGTAGGCCCATGTGCTCAGATATGGGTGCACGCCAAAGAACCCCAGGTGGTTGAAATTTCCGGAGCCCTCCACTGCGGCGTCTCTCATAATCATATGGTGGTTTTGGGAAGTTAAACCCCACATATCAATCAATCAATATTTAGATAGAATTCCGTTAGGGATGCAGGAGACTTTAGATGGATCTGTATTTCATACACAATCATCATAGTGAGAAAGAAAGGTAACGCTGCGAGCCACAGAATAATTTCCTGAATCCCGAGAAGTTGGTATATTGGACCTCATGTACAGATTTCTTCGGAACAGTCGTCATGATTACGTAGTCGCATCCCGTGGTTTACGTGAACAGCTGACTCGACCTACCATCATCTCATAGACGGTAATGTTCGCTTCACGCAGGAGCACTGCTGACAGCAATCATTTGTAAAAAAAACCATCAGAATGTCGAAATAAACTCTTTTGATGGCGCACGCCGCTTCGTGGTCCATGTGATGATGAAACGCCCTTTGCCTCAGTGAAGCAACGATTGGTCTCACACGTCATGTTCATATACAGATTGATGGTGTTCTGGGGTGATGAACCATGGGAAAAATTTATTCATCAGGTTGCTATCTAAACTGGTATTTACAAGCGTGACAGCACAGTTTCTGGGATGTTGCACGTAGACACTATTTGAAATCAGTAGCAATTTTTGCAACTAACTCCAACTTGTTTTTTAATGAAACGGAGCACCGAAATTATTCACAAAAATATGAATATAAATAACGTTATGAAATATGAGCAACTACATTCAAGAAAATTTGACGCCACAGCTGCGGCAATATTCTCGGGCGAGCGCATTCGAAATATTTTGCACTACACGATACTAGATATTTAAGACACTTTTCCTGTAGGCACGCGCCTACAGCAAAAAAAAAGGCTGCCAGCAGTTACCTTGATGCGTCCAATACAGATAACAATTGTGAAGGCGAAACAATCACATCTTTTTAAAGGAATTGCTTGTGAACAATGCAACCTGAAATGCAAGTGCGTTGTCTTATACGTTTCAAAAGCGCGATATGAAATCGAGGCACGTTGCAGAGTAATTGTAGTCACCTCGCATTTCTCAACCTTCTGCACATGTATTGTCTTTTTCTTCACTCTCGTCTGAGTGCGGCTACCGTGGCCTAGAATCGAAGCAATCGTCAAGGTAAGCAGCGCAACACCATAACAAACCTCATCAAAGCGTGTACGCTGGAGCGCTGCACCGTTGGCGATTCTACTGTAAGAAAAATGTTTAGCTTTTCAATATTTTACCAGGAACATCATCGATGCTTATTCCGTCATTTATTTTAAGCGGAGGCAAGCAAAAAGTGGACGCTGGCAGCGCAACGGCGTTCGAAGCGAGCACTTGTTATGTATACGCGCGCCACAACAAGATTCGAAAACTCCATGTCGTGACGTCATGCAAGCCTCCAACCAGGCGGCGCCACTCCAACTTCTCGGGGCTAATATCGGACCAAAGTACTCTCCCAAATGCTGAGGATTGCTAAATGTTCACTGCAACAGGATAGCAAGGTGGGCTAGTTGGGAATTTATAATCGTTGCAGAAGATGGTGGTGGGTGGTGGTGGTGGTGGTGTTGCAGCAGGTGGGGTTAGCCTGGCCTGCATGGCCAGCAATTGTTCCGCCTGAGCATCTCCTGAATTTGGAAATTGTCACCACATGTCAGACAGCCCCGCGTCTCGCAGGAAGACCAACAAAATTCGTTGCACATTCTTCACTTCACTTCACTTTATTTTCCTTAAAGACCTCGCAGGGAGGTATTACATAAGGGGTGGGGTTAACATAATAGTGGCTACATACAAAACAGTGGTTACATACATTTACAAGATAGTGACTACAATGCACGTACAGTATAGTGGCTACAATACACTTATTGGGACATACCAAGTTTTATTTTTTTCGGAAAATGAGGATAAGCAGATCCTAGTTGCTGCGGGTCCTCCTAGTTGCCGAGGATAAGCAGATCCTCCTAGTTGCCGCGGATCCTTCAGAAAAAAATGACCTCATCAGAAGAGGCACACAGCACAAGATGTGCTGTGCGACTCTTCTTTGTTTCCTGTGTTTGTTCCCCCCCCCCCCCCCCACCGCACTCCAAGTTCACTGAACGATTATAAATGTTTGCTGCCTCATTTTTTTTCCTCAGTGAGAAGGGTGGTGGTGTCAGCTGATCGACCATGCACCAACGATGTCTTGCGTAATCCTACAGAAAACTGCGCGAACTAAAATAAATGTTTGAACTGAGCGGCACTCCGAGGTAATTGCTTCCGAACCTGCCTGTAGTAGGACGCTTGCGAGGGGCGCGCCATTGTGGCTGCACGGGACCGAAAGTTGAACAAGGCGGTGGTTTGCAAACATATTACGCCATCGCCATTACTCGTGCTGTCAGCAACATAGAATTGCTTCTTCAACGAAATACACGTATTTAACTTCCCATTAAGTATAGCGCTTGTGCAACAGCCATGTTCAGCCTCTAACCATGCGCAATTCACTGCCCTCGGATGTTGCAAGCTATATGGAACGATCGAAACAAGAACACAGGAAATGATACACACGTACGCTTTTGGCAATGTTGCAATTGCGAAAGTTCGTCGAACAACAACGTCATTCAGGAGGTACCAATGAAGTGCAGGAGAAGTTAGAAGGCGTGGATTGTAGTAGTAATTGCACGTTTAATCGCTCAAACTGTTTCACTTCGCTGGTAGAGCTCGAGCGTGTTGGCGGCTTGTGGTGCTACACCATGTCCACAGTAATTAGGCTACATGCAATGCATGCAAAAAAAAGCTATGGTTTTATTGTAACGTTGCTGCAGAATACGATACCATAAATACTATCCAAGTGCCCCGCCGTGATGGTCTTGTGATTAGGGTATTCCGCTGCTGACCCGCAGGTTGCTTGATTGAATCCTGGTGGCGGCGGCTGCATTTTCGATGGAGGCGCAAATACTGTAGGGCCAGGTGCTCAGATTTGGGTGCACGTTAAAGAACCCCCATGTGATTGATATTTCGGGAGCCCACTACTTCGGCATCTCTCATAATGATATGGTAGTTTTGAGACTTAAACCACACATATCAATCTAAATACAAGCAAATTGACTTACGAAAAAATATTACCGCGCTAGCGGATATGAAGTGCAAACTCGCTCCTTGTGAGTTAGCAGCTGATCACTGATCGCCGCTATCACTCTCGGTGCGTTGACAGCCTGCTACGTCCAGTGAAAAATTCTCGTCGTCAAAATAGTTTCTTTCAACATCACTGCTGAAAGCAACCTCTGGAATCCCCTCCCCCCGCCGCGGTGGTCTAGTGGCTAAAGTATACCAGCAGGTCGCGGGATCGAATCCCGGCTGCGGCGGCTGCATTTTTGATGAAGGCAAAATGTTGTAGGCCCATGTGCTCAGATTTGGGTGCACGTTAAAGAACACCAGGTGGTCGAAATTTCCGGAGTCCTCCACTACAGCATCTCTCATAATCATACGGTGGTTTTGGGACATGAAACCCCACATATCAATCAATGAATCCCCTCCACTGAAAGACTTCGACAACACCAACGATTAGTCACTCACCACATGCCACACGAAACCCACGTCGCTCATGACCTCTACCGGCACGGAAAACATTTTGCTGTGAAACCCGCCAACAAGCGATTTCCTAGCAGTGTGCTGCCATCTATCAACAAACGCACAAAAAACAAGCGGGGCAACGTTGACCAAGTTTTGGAAGAGACAAACCGCGAGCCCGCGCGACTTTCCGCATACACTGAAAGTTGTGGTATTCACAGAATCAGTGGCGAATGCTATACGCACGTAGAACAAGATGAGTTTAACTGCATTCCGTGCCGACTGGTTGTGCCCTCACGATCTCCGACGTCAGCGCAGCTCTGGCCGACTGAATTGGCCCTACGCCATCTCCTGTCACCGACATGAGCTCCCGCAAGTGGGGCTCCGTCCTCGCACTCCTGTGACCGTGTTTCCATCTTTCATATCTAACTTATGTCGTCGCTCGTTGTCCTTGCGCATCTCTCTCTCTCAGTCTTTCTACCTTTAATCCTATCGTTTTAATCCCTCCTCACCCCCATCCCTTGTGGGCTACTGTTGAGGTGTCGCACGCTGATGCAGACAGTTACGGGGCTCATTTTTCTCTTCTTTTCCCTCTTATAACCACAATCTCTAACTGCAAAATTCAGACGATAACATTTACCTAACCTATACATGGTCACGGAAAATATCAAGAAGCTGATATGTGTAATTTGCTGCATATAATTGAAAGCATGAGCTGCAACATATTTTCACCAAAACTCCACGTCTCGCAAGAACGAATCAAATTTATCGTGTCACGAAGGGTGTGAATTATTCACTGATTTACGAAGTATGCGAAGTGGTGAGTTTTGTTTCTTGCCAACGCGTTAGCACTGAGGCTAGCACAGTCAAACAGGGCAGCGTCGGCCTTATGACCATCCTAGAGAGGACGCTCCTGAGTTCCGCGTAGAGCGCGACAGTCTATGGGCATTGCGATTCGTGCGAAGCGTCCGGTTCATCTCTGTTCAAAGCCAACCACACCACGGGCCCACTTGCCCCAGCGTTTTCTAATTAGTGCCGCTTTCTTAAGCAAATAACTTGTGCGACGAGAAAGCGGCTACAGATTAAACAACCGAAAGAAACTATGGCACCAAATGAAACTGCTGCGTCAAGATTAACGCCGAAGTGACCGTTCAGGCTAAACGCCGCTCTTTTCCGGAACCTCTCATTTAGAGAAAAGACAACAAGGTGAAATTGAATTTCTTCCCGCGCCTCGTTGGAGAAGGGGCACTTGTCTTTTTCGGAGTACGTCGGAGGAAAAGTACAACAACCGGCGAAATTTGCAAGCAGTTTTTGGCTACTAAGCTTCAAGCACATGCATTAATATATGAGCCCCCGTTTCGGTCAATATGAGTACAGCACCAAAGTTTCGAGCAAACATCCTACATTCTAAGTAGTACCTCTTCCCACGCATCGGAGGCCGCGACAGATCAACGCGAACTTAACCCGGTTAGCTTATCTCAGCACTCATTAAAGAGCTCAGGTCTTGTTGCTAATCCAAAATTTCGTAGGTCGCTTGCAAGTGTCTTTGTGTAGCGCGACGTGTGAAGCCTGAAAGCTTCTTCGACATCTTATTGTTCCTAATCTCCATCTTCCTGTTATACTTAAGATCGTCAAATCGCAGGGAATATAAAAGAGCTCTGGCCTAGTTCTTCTTCATTCGTAGCTGACAACGACTCGCGACTTAAGGCCCCTAAATCTTGAGGTAAAAGATGATGAGGTCTTTGGGGATACAAGAGCGAGCCATGCGATTTTTCTTCTAAATGAAGTAGCTGCACGCTAAATGTACTCAAATAAAATTATAAGAAATGACTGGAAATTCCCGTATACACTCTTTAGTAAACTGCATCGCAGCTAACAGGAATTCTTGTGCTTCATTTATTATTTTTTAAGAGTTTACGCATTTAGAACGACGCACTTCCCTGAAGTGTCATTCTTTTTCGGCTCGGCTACAGTGAATTCATACTATATTTTATCATTATCGGCCATATTGAGGGATAACTTCCATGCGCTCGCGAGCTTTCTATTCAAAAAGTACCGCTATTTGATCATTGTGATTTATTATGCAGAGAGATATTGCCACATTTTCAATGCATTAGGCAAAGTGTCGATATTGAAGGTCGTGCCCACGCTCAACAATAATGTGTCAGCTTGAACTGTCATATTAATCGCTAAATATAGGTCAGGGCTACGTATATAGGTGAGGTAGAAAAATGTTTTATTTGCACTGCAGGATGAGTTCTTGAAAATGTTTTCCACCGAAGAAGACTATTACAAAGTTTATATACACTGTGAAATGAGCTTAGAGCAGAACACTCAATACTGCACAAGGGACAGCATTCGTATACTCTACACGACAGCCACGCGGCTGATTGTAACGAAGCTCACAAAATTTATAACGTACACTTCAACGGGATTCTGCACAGCACATACCAGTCCATTCATACTTGAAAGACTAGACAACGCTGTAACCCAGACTGCAGCACTGTAGTTTTTCTTTGCTTTCCCGTCCCTGTTTACGTCGCGATAATATTTGTTAAAGATGGAAGTACATCAACTCACCCAATTGTCCCTTCTGATGACGGTATAAGACTAGATACATATCCTTGGGAGTTTAATAAAACCGTCTTTCTCGGTGTATGTTGATCGTCAGACATTTTCCTTGAAGCCAGTCTGATGTTAAAGTTATTGGCCGCAGTGGTCACGCATACTCACGTGGTCTAGCAAGTGCAGTCGTTGAAATACTAATACTATCCGTATATTCATACCAATCGGCAGACCGCCTTTCGTAAATTACAGGGAAGGTAGCATTGCACAAAACGTGGCTTAATGCTCCTCTTTTATGTGGTACCCCACGGCACGAGTGATGTTGAGTTGTCAGACCTTCTTCCGTTAGTACAAACAAGGGCCGGCAGATTACGCGGTGTGTGCTTGGTAACTAGGACCGGGGTAATTAAAAAAAGTGGGGGGGGGGCAATGAGATATGGTAAAGGGCTGAACCCTGCTTTGTTAGCCACTTCTTGGTACAATTTTTTTAGCTAGCATGTATCATCTATTCAGAAAACTTTTATTACTCGAATTACTAAGTGATTAAGTAAATGGCAAATCAGAAAAAACAAATTGTGCAGCGCTCTAGAAAACTTAACGTCTAATAGCTTTCACATTGCTACATTTTCTTCGCTACAGTTTCAGCGCTTCAATGTTCCGTCATGAAATGCGACAACTGCGAGCAAACTGAGTGCGCCTGCGTCAAAAGCACTCTGAAAAGGCAATTAAAAGTGGAATGAATTCACTTCAATTCAATTTTATTTGTCAAATGATACACAAATTGATCAATTCAAGGAATAATTCTTAGCATAAAGCTAGTTTGTGTCCATACAAACAAAGTGAACAGTTATGCATATGCAGTAAAAAATAAAAAAATAACAGCTAATTTTTGATGTACGTAGCTGACAACGAATTTCAATTAGATTTATTACAACAATACAGGTCAATGTGAAGTGTTTCACATTGACAGGGAAGTGTTTGTTTATTTAGACAGGTAGATTGTTCTACAAAAGGAAAACAACGCTACGCAGCCGTCTTTATCCTCATACATTTTTTAAAGGTGAAACACTTCAAGACTCCGCAATGTTCCTTCGTAAACCGCCGTCCGTCGTCTACAGCAACTGTAGCGTAGGTGCATGTGAACAAACTGAAGCATTTCTCAACAACACAAGGTTAACAAAAGGCCGGTAACCAAACCAAATCAAATTAGACGTCCCATAACTGTAAAAACATTGACATCTAACCACTTATAAATCAAAGTACATGACAGAACAAAACATTAACGTCAACAAAATAAAAAAACTGTTAACCAAAACAAAATAGAAAGTCTGAACACCACATAAATTGCAAAGCGCCAATTCCAACTACAGGCTACCACAGAGTTGAAGGCACAGCAAAAAGCGGTGACGCACCAGAAGCGTTGTCTACACAGGAGGTAGAGACTTATTTACATGTGCGAGTGGGTAATGCCACGGGTGATTTACGGCAACACCGAACGACCTGCCATGCTTCGCTCACTCGTCATGATTAACTTCGTGGAGATGCATGGATTTTTTTACCAGTATCCACCCAGAAGCTAGGCGACGCTCCCGATGGAGAAGACTGTTCACACGGGTCTTGATTACGCAATCGCATCCTATATCTTAACTTGATATTGAAGCGTCCTGCGAATTTCATTTCTTTGAAGCCATGTAATATAATAATGTATATGATATCGGAGACTTTTTGAAGTTGCTCATTAACGCCACTATTATTATGTCTGTGCCACTAAAGCTTGCTCTGCTAATTTTTTTGCACAATCTTGGATGCTCAGATGAAAATATTTTTCTCCCTTAAAACAGAACGTGTTCTTTCGAAACTTTCTGCACATTTAGTAATTACATACTTTACACAATTCAGCTGTGTAAAGTATGGGAGATCTTGTATGTTTTATAAGTAGTGCGCTAAGTGAGACACCAAAAGACTTAAAGTCGATGAAAAATGAACTTGCTGCAGGTAGACAACAAGGCTATAACCATATAATGTTAATAATAATAATAATAATACTAATAATAATAATAATAATAATAATAATAATAGTATTATTAAGAATAAATAATTTAAAAAGTTCTCGCTCGAGTGGGAATTGAACTCGGACCATATGCGTGACAAGTAGATGTTTTGCCAAAAAGAACGCAAATTTCATATCAACAGTGCTGAGCTGGCAAATCGAAGTCGATGATTGGGCCAGCTGATCATTCACGGTCGATATGTAATACTCGGTAGAGAACGCGGACGACAAGCAGAAAAGGATGAGCGCAAAATATGAACTGAAGAAATAATTATCGTGTGCTACATATATATTACTGCAACAGGAAAAAGAAAAAAAAAGGAAAGTGCGCTGTTAACAAGCAACAAAACTTGTAAATTTGATGCACGAGGCAGAAGAGTAGATTCAAACACAATGCGCGCCATTTACCAGGAGTTGCAGCTGTTTATCTAGGACAGCAATCGACCATTTGCTCACTCAGTTGTCCGGTTGGTGGGCTATTTTATCGTGGGCCACTTGTCAGATTCGCGGGCAAAGTTAGAAACAAATTACAGCATATCCACGAAGTGAATGATGGCGCATGGGCGAAGTTCCAGGGCATCATTAACCCCCGTATATTCTTTCTTTCTTTCTTTCTTTCTTTCTTTCGTTCTTTCTTTCTTTCTTTCTTTCTTTCTTTCTTTCTTTCTTTCTTTCTTTCTTTCTTTCTTTCTTTCTTTCTTACTTTCTTTCTCTCTTTCTTTCTTTCTTTTTCTTTCATTCTTTCTTTCTTTCTTTCCTAACGAAGTGCACTCTATGACCACGAGAGGAGAGAGAGCCGGGAGTGGGCGCGTGTATTGCTCCTGAAGCGCCGCAGCCAAAGAGACAGGGTGCCACGAACGCACCCCGCGATCCTGCTCTCCTCTTTTACCTATACGATCGCCGCGCTCGCGGCCGGCACTCCCAGCGCGTGCAAGCCGACAACGGACTTCGGAGGGAAAAGGCTCAGCCCTAAGGTGATTAACGCTTAAAACTGCCACTGATGCACGATAGCTGAAATGTTGGTCGACTGTACATTACGTGCGTGTGTGCATAACGAATGCATTCTGGTGGGGATCGGCGCAATATCTTTCCCCGATGTGACGAACATTCGTTGCTTGCTATAGCCAGCAAGTAGTAAAAGGGTAAGGTTTATCCTTCTTTACCAGTATTATCGACCCATTGTCAGATTAAATGACGCCCGCAACTGCCATGGCACATCAGGGAGGAGTTTCGCTCCAGTGTTCAATGTTTTGCATGCGTACTCGCGTGAAATGCAATTGAAAGTTGCAGCGGCGTCGCTCGGGGGACCATTATGATCAAAGAATTCTGCCAAGTAGAACTGTGCATGAACACGTTAGCCTCCAAATTTAAATATACACATTCGCGCTTGTTGCTTTCACTAAAAGTTATTTATTAAATCTTCGTTCATTGGGTGGCTGACAGTGATAGTGATTGCTTCACTTCGTGTCGCCCAAGCTATCTTCTGCAGAGTTGGTTTTCACATTATTCTTAGCATTGAATATGAGAAAACACCTTTATATATATATATATATATATATATATATATATATATATATATATATATATAGGCAGGCATGGTGGTTGAGTGGCCGTAGCGTGCATATAGTCCTGTAGATCCTCCGTGAGCGGTCACAGCGTGGTTTATTTCGACGTTTCGGCCTAGAGTCTGGCCTTCATCAGGATTAATGATACAGTTTGTTGGTGCTCAGCTTTATACAATCTCAAATCAGAGGGCAAGGAAAGAGAAAAAAAAAGACAGAAAAGAAAAAAAGGAAAAAAAGAAAAAAAAGAAAAAGGAAAGAAAAAGAAGAAAAAAGAGAAGAAGAAGAGGAAAATAATATACGGTGGACGCCCCTCGGGCGCCCCCCTTACACTCTTCCTTCCACTTCCCCCCTCCACTCTTCCCTCCACTTCCCCCTTCATCTCTCTCCCCCTTCTCCCCTTCACCTTTCTGATGTCAGCGGTCTGTGTATGTTTCCTTTCCCTAACGCATTCCTCCCGATCAGACGGCCCCTCCTGGCACTGACGGTTCGGTGTGGGGGGGGGGCAAAAAAGAGCTTTTTAGGAAGTCCTAAGCATTTAACTACTCAGAGTCCTGTAAACAATTCGTCGTAGAAGGAGGGGTGCCGCGTATTGTGGCAGAGGCTGGTAAGCGGGCATTTTAGGAAGTTCTAAGCCTTTAACTACTTAGCGCCCTGTCAACATTTCGTCGTAAAAAAAGGAGTGCCCCTTATTGCGGTAGGCTGTGCAAGCGGGTGCAATGTGAATTCCTTGCCCGCTTCTGGATTACGCGTGCAGTGGGGGCCTCCCGGCTGTGCACAGGGTTGCTGTTGGGCATGTCATGCATGGCACAATTGATTGGGTAGTAAAATAAAACAGAAAACAGACGACAGCTGCACTTAGGAAGAGTGGTTACACTCGGAATTGTTTTGGGTTGTCCAGTGCCCTTCGCAGCTGCAGTGCCGTGAACTCAGTTGCTATTTGCATTGTTGCCGTTATTGTTTTCTAATGCTTTAATTGCTGCAAGTGTACCAGGATTCTCATTTATTCCTCTATCGAGGAAGTTAAATCGGTGGATAAGGTATGACTCTCGTTGTTCACGTTCTCGATTTGGTTTAAATTCCGTCTCTAAGAGCGTTACTGATAGTTTGTCGAATGCATGGTCGGGAAGATTGAGATGTTTTGATAGAGGTAGACTTGGGGCTGATTTCGCATGGGCTCTGTGATTATTGAAGCGAATCCTAAATGGTGTTTCTGTTTGTCCGATGTACTGCATACCACACACGTTGCATTCGAGTAGGTATACCACATTAGGGGAATCACATGTTAGGTTTCCTCGTATGTTAATCGAAAACTTGGATTGCGTGCTGGTTGCTTTGTCTGTTTCTCGCATCGCCTTACATACAAGACATCGTGGCTTTAAACAAGGGCGGCATGAATTATTGGGGGGTGATGTGTTAATTTGGGAGTGGACAAGGGTGTCTTTGAGGTTACGTGGTCGTCGGTAAACGACGCCTGGAGCGGATGGGAAAGTGCGTTTCAGACGTTCACTTTGTTCCAGAATGTTGTAATGTCGTTTAAGGATTTTTTTTACATTGGAAAAGTTTGTGCTGTAAGTCAAGCAGAGGTTTGTTCGTTGTGGGTCTTCTCGTGGTGGTCGCTTCATAAGTAAGTCTTCACGCTTTAGTTTTCTCGCTTTTTGAACAGCGTCAATAATTACATGTGGGGGGTATTTTTGTTTCTCGAGCATAAGTTTTCCTTAAAGTACGAAAACTTGCTGACAAACAAATTAGACATGAAATGCATAAATCAACATTGCAAGTGTACCTTCGTGCTAGAATAGCCCCCAAGGGTATGACACGCTCCCTCACACCAGCCGCTACAAATCTAGATGAACACGACCAAATAACATGGAAAAACGTCCTCCTTGAGGCATCTCTTAAGTTAACAGAAATCGCTCTTAATCACAGTGATAAGCAGGTAAAGAAACTGGTCGCTATGACCAACACTATTCTCCGCCACAACACTTTATTGAACGAAGAAATCACGCGATTAACAGAATTTGAACAGAATAAATACCAAGCCATCATGACCACGAAAATTCATAAACTCAAAAGAGACGATGTGCCCAAACCCGCGTTCCCTGATATAGTTCCTTGTCACTACAACAAAACCACCCAGGAAATCACTAATGGTACAAACGAGCTCCCATCTAGGAACACACCCTGTGACACTGTGGTTGTAAACTTATCGGACACGAGCTTGTCACCTGACGAAGAAAAACTGCTATCTAAGGGACTAAGCTTGTGTCCGACCACAAAATTTTTCGATGAATTCCACTTGCTCCGAGACCTCGACAACTTCGCTCGAAGCTTAACGTTGCGCGAATATTTCTTGGACAGGCCTTCTAACCATGAAACAATTCACCGTCGCAAATCAAATGATTGGACACCGAACAGTAATCGAGACAAGTGCTTGGACCTTTATATCAGCGCAGTACAGAAAGATATGATACACGAATACCACAGACAGAAAGGAAACCGAGAAAACGTGACAAAATCTGAAAAATTAAGTATGAAAAATTTGGCATCTAGGACAGACATAACAATAAAACCCGCTGACAAAGGAGGAGCAATTGTAGTCCTTAATACAACCAACTACTTACAAGAAGCATACCGCCAACTAGACGACTCAAGATTTTACGAACGCTTCCCAGGTGATCCGACAGACGAATACAAACGTATCGTATCAACAGAACTAAAGAAACTGTTGGATGCAGAAAAGATAACCCACACTGGCCACAAACTGATGCAAGGAGCATACCCTCGTCCAGGTCACTTCTATATCCTCCCGAAAATTCATAAACCCAGTAACCCAGGTCGACCAATCATATCAGGCATCGGTACAATAACTGAACCCATATCAGGCTACGTGGACAAACTAATAAGCCACATTCCATGCACCCTCGCGTCGTACATAAAAGACACCACACATTTTCTTCAAGACATTGCAGGTCTCTGTGTGCCGAAAAACTCGTACTTGGTTACTCTTGATGTCTCTTCATTATATACAAATATTCCTCACGATGACGGCATAGCTGCATTACAAAACATGTACACAAACCATAGACAATCTAACACCCCAGATTTCTCTGCCATTGCAACTTTGACGAGGATGGTCCTCGATTTAAATTCATTCGAGTTTAACCAAGAGTATTTTCGACAAATCAGCGGGACCGCTATGGGCACCAAAATGGCACCTAATTATGCCAACATATTTATGGGAAAGCTAGAATCAGAATTTCTTGCACAAAGTTCTTTGAAACCAATGTTATACAGAAGATACATAGACGACTTCTTTCTTATTTGGACCCACAGCGAGGACGAACTTCTCAGCTTTATCGACACTTACAATGCTGTACATCCCAACATACACTTCACACACACATACTCGGAAGTTACCGTAAATTTTCTTGATGTTACCATAACGATAGAAGAAGAGAAGCTCTCTACAACCCTATATCGCAAACCAACGGATCGACAACAATACCTCCATTACCAAAGCGATCACCCACGCCACAGTAAAAACAGTATTCCATACAGCCAGGCTCACCAGTTTAAGCGAATCTGCTCTAGAGACGCTGACTTTGAGACGAGCTCACAGAGGCTAAAACTTATGCTCGAGAAACAAAAATACCCCCCACATGCAATTAATGACGCTGTTCAAAAAGCGAGAAAACTAAAGCGTGAAGACTTACTTATGAAGCGACCACCACGAGAAGACCCACAACGAACAAACCTCTGCTTGACTTACAGCACAAACTTCCCCAATGTAAACAAAATCCTTAAACGACATTACAACATTCTGGAACTAAGTGAACGTCTGAAACGCGCATTCCCATCCGCTCCAGGCGTCGTTTACCGACGACCACGTAACCTCAAAGACACCCTTGTCCACTCCCAAATTAACACATCACCCCCCAATAATTCATGCCGCCCTTGTTTAAAGCCACGATGTCTTTATGTAAGGCGATGCGAGAAACAGACAAAGCAACCAGCACGCAATCCAAGTTTTCGATTAACATACGAGGAAACCTAACATGCGATTTCCCTAATGTGGTATACCTACTCGAATGCAACGTGTGTGGTATGCAGTACATCGGACAAACAGAAACACCATTTAGGATTCGCTTCAATAATCACAGAGCCCATGCGAAATCAGCCCCAAGTCTACCTCTATCAAAACATCTCAATCTTCCCGACCATGCATTCGACAAACTATCAGTAACGCTCTTAGAGGCGGGATTTAAATCAAATCGAGAACGTGAACAACGAGAGTCATACCTTATCCACCGATTTAACACCCTCGATAGAGGAATAAATGAGAATCCTGGTACACTTGCAGCAACTAAAGCATTAGAAAACAATAACGGCAACAATGCAAATAGCAACTGAGTTCACGGCACTGCAGCTGCGAAGGGCACTGGACAACCCAAAACAATTCCAAGTGCAGCTGTCGTCTGTTTTCTGTTTTATTTTACTACCCAATCAATTGTGCCATGCATGACATGCCCAACAGCAACCCTGTGCACAGCCGGGAGGCCCCCACTACACGAGTAATCCAGAAGCGGGCAAGGAATTCGCATTCCACCCGCTTGCACAGCCTACCGCAATACGGGGCGCCCCTCTTTTTACGACGAAATGTTGACAGAGCGCGGAATAGTTAAAGGCTTAGAACTTCCTAAAATGCCCGCTTACTAGCCTCTACCACAATACGCGGCACCCCTCTTTCTACGGCGAATTGTTTACGGGACTCCGAGAAGGCTTAGGACGTCCTAAAAAGCTCTTTTTTGCCCCACACCGGACCGCCAGTGCCAGGAGGGGCCGCCTGATCGGGAGGAATGCGTTAGTGAAAGGAAACTTACACAGACCGCTGACATCAGAAAGGTGAAGGGGAGAAGGGGGAGAGAGATGAAGGGGGAAGTGGAGGGAAGAGTGGAGGGGGGAAGTAGAAGGAAGAGTGGAAGGGGGGCGCCCGAGGGGCGTCCATCGTATATTATTTTTCTCTGCTTCTCTTTTTTCTTCTTCTCTTTCCTTTTTTTTCTGTTTTTCTTTTTTCCCTTTTTTCTTTTCTGTCTTTTTTTCCTCTTTCCTTGCCCTCTGATTTGAGATTGTACAAAGCTGAGCACCAACAAACTGTATCTTTAATCGTGATGAAGGCCAGACTCGAGGCCGAAACGTCGAAATAAACCACGTTGTGACCGCTCACGGAGGATCTACTGGACTATATATATATATATATATATATATATATATATATATATATATATATATATATATATATATATATATATGTGTGTGTGTGTGAAAAACATTTTAATATTTCCATGCACGATGTCATGCGGTTAATATTTCAATTGCGTTGGTTACTTCAACCTCATGCGACTTAATCGCAAGGGATCTATGGAGGGGTGGTGTATATTTAAATGTGTACAACCGTGGCCACGTCTGTATAGAGCGCGCGAGGAGCCGGTTTTCACTCTGCGGGGCGAAACCTCGAGGCCGTTTTGGGCTCTGATGTGGTCAGCCTGACAGCTAGGCCGCACTTGCTTCTGATACAGCACTTCGGAGCCCGAAACTGCCTCGAGGTTTCGCCCGGCAGAGCGAAATCCGGCTCCTCGCGTGCTCTACACAGACGTGGCCGCAGCTGTACTTGTGTTCCCAAATCTAATTTCATGGTATATGCATCTCTGGTGAGCGTACGTGATCACTTAAGTTCGTGATTCTTTCTTAATTCACTCGTCTGCTTGCCGTTGTTCCACTTTGAATTTAGGGGGCATATTTATTTATTGTAGTGGTCCGTCTATTCTGATCACTCTGCTTTAGCATCCCGCATTTTTCACAAATTGGAATACCCCTCTTCTGTTGTTTGGTTGTCGACTCTCTGCCACGTGCTGTCCCGCATCTTAATCAATTTACATTCCTGTGCAGCAATCTCTCCTTGCGCATTGGTCCACATCTTTTCTATAGTTTTTTTTGCTGATCTGTTACCAGAAGAAAACGTAGCTAAGAGGCTTCTTTCGCTCGCACGTGAACTTACACTTGCGTAGAGTGGAACTCGACAGAATTTACAATGCTTCCTGTCTACAGTGTGGACCCGCATCTGCAGTCCCATCTTCCGTCGGCAATATCTAGAGATAATTATATGCTCATGAGCGCGCTGCTTGTGGATTGGTTCACACATGCCTCCTTACTTCGGTTCCAAATGCCTAACAGTCCCACATGTCATAACTGTGTCTGTGAGAAAACAATCGCACATTTTCAGTAGAGGTGTCACCGTTTCACGTTTCAATGCGACCACAATGAATTTAGAGAAAAACATTGTAGAGTGTTAGATACACTTGAAAACCACGCATTATCAGGTGAAAAGCTGCTGGGAGACTGGACGTGGCCTTCCCCAGCACCGAAGGCATTGAAAGCATCGCTATGATTCTTGAGGGCCACTGATCTTAGATATTAACTTTAAATGTGCCCTTCAACACTTTCTTGACAAGGTCACAATACCCTGTCGATCGGCACGAGCCAAATATTTAGCGCAGCCGGCTGCGTGAAATTAAAAATTATCAAGGTTGTACAAACATCTTTCCCTCGTTTCTCCGCCAATTATTCAATAAATTCATTTGAGCAGTCCAATAATCATAAATTCATGACCATCACACAATTTTAACATCGTGCGCCGCACAGCGACCGCAGCCACAGCGGTGTGCCGCCACGTTCCCGCTCGCGCGCTTGCGATCACACTGAAGTCGAGAGTTCAACAAATAATAAAAAGAAGGCTCTCAAGGTGAGGACGCGGACCGACGAACGGGCACATCTTGCTCTTTTGTCATTTCTATCCTGCGTAGTTTTGAGAGCGCTATAGGCGGTACGAAAGCAGTGAGAAAACGCTCGGTGCGTAGGACAAATCCCTGTAAAGCCCTAACCCCACACACGCAGTGCCGCCGAGTCTACACGCCGCGCACTGACACCTGGCGTGTAGACACGTCCCCACTTCGGGTTCCGCGTCAACACGCGATCAGGCCTCCCTGACTGACACTGACGCTTAACAGTGGTGCTGGCGCATTACAACGTGTACGCGTATGTGTGTTTAAGGCATAATTCCAATTTTACTCCAAATTTTAAAAATTTTATGGCAGTGGATTCACGAGACAATAAGCTCTTTTATTACTTGGAAAAGAGTTTCAGTGTTCGTTAAATTAGTGTCATATTATTTATTTCCTGTGTTTTTTGCTATTTCTTCTTCTTACCTTTTCTTTCGCCTAACTTCCTTTTTCCTATTATCTTTTCTTCCCTATTCCACTTTTTCCTTGCGGATGGTAGGCAGCAATCTAAGAAGTGGCAAACCTCCCTGATTTGTTGTTGTTGTTGTTGGTGGTGGTGGTGGTCGTGTTGTTTTTGTTGATGTGACGTCTAACATGGCTCATAGTCATAGCCACTCAAGGGCATTGGTCAATAACTGGTTAAATGAATTAGTCTGACATTTTAGTATTGAAAATTGATAACCAAAAGAAGAACGCACGTAATGCAGAAAGTGTGCAATAATTGTCCCCCCCCCCCTCCTTCAAATCAGAAACTACAATCTGTATATTGTATTCCTATGTATACCCGTGCATATTCACACCTTTCTTCCCTCTCGTCTTTATAAACAATCATCTAACTCATAGATCGATCGCCTTTTTGTTTTGGGGTGACGAAGTAACCCGCCATAGTGGTTTAGTGGTTATGGTGCTCAACCACTCACAGAAAAGTCGCGGAATCGAATCCCAGCCCCAGTGGTCGGTCGCATTTCCAATGGAGGCGAAAATGTCCGAGACCTGTGTTTTTACATTTATGGGCACGTTAAACAACACCAGGTGGTCGAAATTTCCGGAACCCTTCCACTACGGCGTCTCTCATAACTATGTCGTGGTTTAGGAACTTTAAGCGCTTATGGTATTGTTAGGTGCAGAAGTAGTTAGCCCGTCAAAAGAGACGGCCGTATTGACGCACTTGTCTTCTTTTTGATGCCTTGCTTGTACTATAGCGTTCCATTCTAAAATAACGACTCACACATAATAAAATTTCGGAACTCGTAACGTTGCAAGGTACTTGATGACCAGCAACAGAATAAATGCGTCTCCAGATTGTAGTTACTCCTGCAAAACACCCAAGAGAAGACCAAAACGCCCCTGTTCTCTCATCGTAATAGGCACTAAGTATATTTGTACCCATATCGTTGTAAGGTATGGGTATCATAAGCGCGGCCCGCATTGGCACCAGGTATGGCAAACGTCTCCAGAACAGAAGACGATCAGTTCCTCTGCGTGCCCAGTACGTTTCTTGTGCAGCTATGTGTCAGCATTAATTTGCACTAAGCAGCGTTGCGCACAACAATACTGTTCATCCATACATCCGCAAAATAAACCTATGCACCACCGAACATATAGCAGCCCACTATAATTTATGCGTGACTTGGCAGCCTGGCATCTGCTCCTGCAAAACTCAGAGATACTCGTTACACGAAACAATGTAATAGCTCTTGAGTAGCAGTAAACAGAAAAGTAAAGTCCTTTTCTCTCCACTGACTTCGATGCACATCCATCGGCACATCACATATTCTTCAGTTAATCATAGCAGAATGATTGACAGCGCAAGGAGTTAGATACGAACAGAAGAAAATGACACAGCGGTTCTGTCCATAGCTAACCCGTTGCGCTGTATAATATTTCATGGTGAACATTCATCAACTCTTTCCCAACTCAAGATTCTGCTTCAGATAATCAGTCTTGCGAGTGGCGAAAGTCACTGCATATAAAGCGTATTGAAAATTCTGTCTTGGAATTCGTCTACGTGCAGTATAGGACAAATGCTCCGGCCGTCGTGAGCCAAGAAGCGATTTGAACAAAGGACGCGATTCTTGCCTGCACGGAGATGGAATCGATCAAAAAGGTTATCGGTTCATCTTGAAAACGGTATTAAAACATGGACAAACTTCAATGACGCGGGTTCACTTAATGAAATACTGATTCCATTGCAATTATCCAGAGACAAAGGGACACAGAGAATAGATTCTTTTTTTCCTCTTTGTCTTTTTTTATGTGCTCAAGACTCGTAACGCTTCGCAAGGCGATAACATTAATGCACGAGACTTGGGACATCGATGTCACCTCTTCTTTCGCGTCTATGGACATTTTGGACTGACGTGAAGCCGTTATACGAAAAGAACAATGTGAACGTTTGCTCTAACTATACGTCTAGATTGGTCCTCTGCACATGACGAATGTTCCGCGATCGACGCACCTAGCTCCACGAGTATTTTGGACTCAATATAACGTCCACAAGGAATCTACTTCACTATAGTATGCACTTCCTGAAAGGCAATGCCGGAATTCACAAATTGTTATTGGTAATGTTCATATGTCACAGCGCCCCCGGTCGTTCAACGAACGGTTGCTAACAGTACGGCACAAGAAAAGAAAAATGGTGTAAATTTACGCACGTCTAAGTTTTCCTGTTGAAATAATTATGGTAATCAGTTAAAGGGAAGCTGTGCCTTACTGTTTGCGAGAATATGTCAACCTACCGAGAATCTGCAATGTACAGCGCCAGCCATCTATAAGCTTGACGATGTAACTCTCTATTAATAATATCCAGGGTTTTACGGCCCAAAACCACGATATGAATATGCGAGACGCCGTAGTGAAGGACTCAGGAAATTTCGACTATTCGGTGTTCTTTAGCTTGCACTGACAGCGCAGAGAACACCGACCTCTACCACTTCGCCTACATCTAAATTCGACAACTATGGCTGGGATCGAATCCGCGACCTACATTCTGGTCAGTATAGCCAAGCACTGTAACAGCTACGTCACCATGGCGGACATCTTCAGTAAGTCCTAATGATTAGTAATATTCAGTAGAACTGGCAATGAGCTGCCTTTTGAATGCTTTAAATAAGCAGTTTCTGTCTTCCTGCAGGACGATGAAAAAGTGCCTAATTCTGCGTCAACATTACCACTGATGCCTGACGTTGTCGTAAGCGAACAGGGAATCTTCAACATAATCTTTAAAGTTGATAAACAAGAAACTGGAGGCGTTGACAAAATACACACACCACTTCTAAGAAGTTAAGCCGAACGACTTGCCGGTACATTTCGTTTTCGCCATTTTCAAATGAAAGAGAAGCGCTCATCGATTGGGGAAGAAAGTGAAACCGCTACGCAAAAAAAGATGAAGAAAGATGAAATGGGTAATTTTCGACCAATATCACCAACGTTAATGGTATGAAAGTCGTTCAATTCTATAGTTCATAATCGTAATTTGGAATTTTGTATTTGCCTGTAATGTCCTATCTCAGTCTCAAAATGGATTCGGGAAAGGCTAGTCAGCTTGTGCTCAATTATTTTAGTTTGTTCATGACTTTGCCTTGTCAACTAACGAAGTTGTATGGACTTCAGTCATTTTTATAAAAGTTTCAGACATTGGACTAAATTTCTCGCAAAAAAGTTATCTCCGTCGGAAGTGATCACACAACGACGCATCAAGACGCCCACTTAAGTTAACACGAATGACATTGCACAAGCGAACACTCCATAAATGAAACTCTTAAGCCCATGGAAAAAAAGCCTTACAGAAGCGTGATTCGAGAGCATTACATATTATTTTTGTGAGGACAGGGGCACTGTTGACCACTATTACCGGATTTATTGTTAGTTGTATTTTAACGAAGAAATGCATGCGTTTGTGTTTGCTGACTATATTGTATTGAACAATGTTACATTTCTGTGTGAAAATAACATAACCTTCGTATGTGCCACCTGCTTAATAAAAAGTTCTGTCACAAGGAAACAATTTTATTGTAACAGATTGATTGATTGATATGTGGGGTTTAACGTCCCAAAACCACCATATGATTATGAGAGACGCCGTATAGTGGAGGGCTCCGGAAATTTCGACCACCTGGGGTTTTTTAACGTGGACACAAATCTGAGCACACGGGCCTACAGCATTTCCGTCTTCATAGAAAATGCAGCCGCTGCAGCTGGGATTCGATCCCGCAACCTGCGGATCAGCAGCTGAGTACCTTAGCCACTATAGACCACCACGGCGGGGCTTTTGTTTTAACAGAGAAGTAGCTCATAATCGAACCATTCACGTGCGAGATCCACAGTAATGTTTGTGAGCATGATAAATGACTTTGCGCCAAACACATTGGGTAAACCTGGTGCTCACTACTGGACCAATGAAAATGAAGGCAACAGTTAGAGCAATAAACGGGTACGTGACACCAAAACTGGCCCAATCCGACTACACATCAGGGGCCTAGCCAGGAGGTGCCTACCATGCCATGGAGAACAAAAAACGACAATCTCAAGGCGGTGCCTCTCCCCCCCAAAAAAGTGACCCCCACCCTGAGAAAATATTTTGGCTACGCCCCTGCTACACATAACTTCGAATAAAAAGAAAGAAGACAACTGTTATTCCAACAAATGGCATACGCATTGTATTCTATATAGTAAAGGTACTGCCACGTGATACTTTGTGGTTATAAAAAGATGGTGGCTATACTTGCTACCTCAAAGGTTCCTAAAGACTGTTTTATAAAGAGTAGGGATGAAACATGAATCACAAACTTGCAGGACATAGAAACATAGTTAACCTGACGAAAGGTAACACACTAACTTCACTGTTTCATTGGTGTCTGCGAAGTGGAGTGGTTCAAAATTTTTGCTTTTTCGACTTAACATTGTAGTGATAAGACGTCATTAAAACTTCCTATTGTGTGACGATTACTTTTTTTGTGAAGATTTTACTGTGAAAACGTTGTTTTATGTGTAAATTTTTGATCCTCTGTGTTGTATGCCCGACCAATTCAACAACTAAGAAGTAGCCGGTGTCTTACTAGCATGTCAATGTTTTACAAATACATATATAAACAAAATGGAAGACTTGTTGCTAAAAAACGATATTTTTCAAAGGTGAAAGAGCTCGTTTCGCAAAAATTGCAGCGTTCGTGTGGGTGTCTTTGGTTATGAGCGAAAATTCATCTTGTCAGTGACCGAAAACTTGGGAAAGATGAAAATATAATAAATAAAGTTTTCGTGGTCCCACACCGTTTGCGTAGCAAGCAGGTGTTCTACACCACACCCCGCAGCCACGCGTCCACTTAGAAATAAAGTGAAAACTTTTTCCTGTGCAGGATGTATGGTGAAAATAACGTTCATCCTTTACAAACACGCGTTCTGTATACAGGCTTCGCAATACAAAATGAATTATCGCAGTAATATTGCGTAGTACTAGCGCACATTGCCATCGGACGTCAGAACATGCGATTACCGTAACGACTTAGTGGTTTAAAGCCAGCCACCCCTTACAAAAGGCACACACGTTACTGTGCCTGTTCCCTTAAGGCCACGTAGTGGGTGTATAGCAAGTTGGAAAACATTTCGCTCGCATAATTGCTCTTAGTTTAAAGCATGCCACCAATTACACACAGTGCAGCCATGTGTGAAAGCTTCACTGACGCAAGCCACTTTGAAATATATTGATGACGTTGTAGTAGGAGTACGAAGTACACACTAGGGACAGTATATCGCTCTATACCGCATGTAATTCCTGAATGTAAAGCTTAAGGGTTGTCTCCCAATTTTTCTACAAGTTAGCTCTTCATATACTAAAAAAAAACACTTTGTAAAGACGCAAGAAGTATGCTAGTTGAAGATGGATGGATGAAAAAAAACCTTAACTACTTGAGGAACCGTGCAATACATGGTGTTTCTTTAAAAATGATTTCTGTTTTTGTCAGCGTTTCGCTTGCACGAAAAACACAGTAACTATTTAAAGCAGTTTATGGGTGCGCACTGCTTACTGAAATTAACACCGAAATAAAAAGGGTGCTGTTAAGCTTTTGTTATTATTACGCTTGAGAACCGAAACGAGAATATATTCAGGTTGACCGTGCAACGCATCAGCTGCAGTCAAATCGTGTAGCAGTAGCCAAAAAGCGCTCACAATAACCTCGTTCCCCCACGCTCTTTTTAAAATAAAAAATAAAAACGTAAACGCGAACAAAGATGCACGCGTGTGATGCTCATCTGAGTACAGCTGGTGCAAATCACTGATACATGTGGTCGTATCTCGCTAAACTTAAAACGCTGAAGGCCATTCTCGTCTCCCTTGACTCGGGTCAGTTCGTTTCCACCATTCGTCGAGGCAAGCAAAGCGTCGGTGCCCATTTCACTTTTCTCTCGGGTATCGCTTCAACCTCCGGGCCGATTAACGCGACCGCCTGCAGCTAATGGTGACGAACAATTTTCTTCCGCTGCCCGAAATGAACCACGGTCATTTACTTCAAGCTATTACTTCTACAAGTACATGATTGCAACTTGTCCTGCAGAAAAATAAGAATGCAAGTCGGTTAGGCACCTTGATGCCTGTATTAAAGCGAAGAAAAACGAATCGCTTGTACTTCCGTACCTGTGAATGTTCCACCACTAAAAATTGGGGCATCAACATTCAACCGATTTTGTGGCAAAACTGGTTATCCAGTTATTCAATTAATCGGTCATTGAGTTGGTTATTCGGTTAACAATACCGTATTATTCAAATAATTGAATAACCGGATTTTCATTTTGTAATGCTAAATATTCGTGTTTTTTAAATTCTCGTGTTTGTAGGAAACATTGCAACTATATATTTGTACAAGTCTAATATGTGCTTTTAGGGACCTTCTCACATTGTTCATTTTTCTTATAGTGGGGACATCATGTGAGTCACTAGTGATAATGCCTCTTGAAAGGTAGCAAGTGATTACCCTTTCACACACATTCTGTTAGTTATGAATATCCGCCGGGTGTGAAAGTGCGTGCACAGTTAAGAAACGGGAAGTCTTTGCATGAGCCAATAGTGATTACGTCAGTAATGAATTAACGAGCTGCGCATGTTGTGTCAGTGCGCATACAATAGCACTTAAATTTCGGAAAAGCTCTTAGCGAGACTAAATATTCGTATCCGAATATTCGAATAACCAGGTGTACGCTCATTCGAACCGGATAAGCAGTAATTACGTTTCTTTAAATCCAGCTAACCGGATAACCGGCTTTCAGGGCCGAATTTGCTTTTCTCCTGTTTAACCGGATAGCCGGTTTGGCGGATATTGCAAGCCCTACTAAAAATGCGAACACGTCCGCAGATGATGCAAGTGAAAATACGCTCGGAAACCGAGCTCAAGCACGCGCGTGTAGCCGGCGCAAGACTGACGTCGAACTTTTCTGGAACCTTGTATTCGCAACTTTTACGACCTGCTGGGGGCGTGACTTTACATCCAGCATGGCGGTTGTTGAGGTGATCGCCCCGAAAGAGACGATACCGAAAAGTGCACTTTTGGCGAAGTCTGCAATTCTTCGCGCTTCCGTGGCCCTCAGATTTATATTTTTGAGAAACTATGGGAGCACTAACATACTATATTAAGTAAATAAATGCCGGGTAGCATATTGGGAAGATAAATATGCGCAAAATTGTATCGTGTCGAGCAGACGAACTAAGCGCGAGAACTGCAAACCTGGAAGTTGCTCTACTCGTGCTGAAAATAGGGGCTGCATACATTCACAGGCCTTGGTTATTTGTCTGCTAAATTTAACTCTCTTAACTCATGATGGCTTTTAGGGCGCTAATTTGAACGGGACACTTATTTTTCCTCCCGGTGTATATATAGGATGTGAGCATAGAGGCTCGCAGTGAAATCCGTCGGCTTTATCTTTCTACTTTCCCTTTATCTTGAGAAAATCAAAGCGTTACGGTAATATCGAGACCATTCACAACGTTGAAAAATGACCACAAACGCGTGAAAACAAGCAGCAGCGTCTGCTGTTTGAAGCAGGTTCAAAACTTCAATCATCTCAACAGAGCTTGCGGCCGCCTCCGCTCAGCGGTGCCACGGTACCTGGAAGTTGCGAATACGCTAGCCACCATAGGTACAGACGGAGATAAAGTAACCCGGAGAACGCGATAGCTATAGGTTTCGGTGGCGCTTGCTCAGGACAGAGTCGCAGTGAGGTGCCCAGAAAACTACGAACAAGAGGGTGTGCCTCACTGTGTCCCAAACTCAAACAAACGCAATTCAAACCACTATAGTGTGCCATTCCAGTTAGCCCAACAAACTGCACGCGAAAGCTAGCGTAATATTTATCCTCCATGGCCCCCTGATACGTTTGCACACAGTACGCGGGAATTAGGAAGCACAGCGTCAGCAAGCTTAGAAGTGTACGCCATAAGCAGTCTTGCGAAATGTAAACTGCACCACTCGTGTGCCGACGATGAGAGTGCGTTTTGTTCTATGACATCATTTCGTATTTCTAGTACAATGATATTAGATACGTAGTCTACACAGGCTGTGTTTGGTTGCCCCATGTGATTCCCTCCAAACGGTATTTGAAGAAAGGACGTGGTCGGAAAAGGAGTAAAAAAAATTAGGATGTTTAACGAATCGGAATTCGCTGATGAAAGCTAAGGCCCAATAATTCGGAAGCCGAGGGCCTGCGCCTGCAAGTTGGCAAAAAAAAGTAACAGTTTTCTGGAAAGTCTAAATGGGTTCATGGGCTTTTGTGCCGGCAGCATTGATGAATCTCGCGCCAAATCCCGAAGGTTCGGTTTTAGCTGCCCTATCTCCCCTACCCCATTCCCTATCAAAACGAAGTTGATCGAGCGACCCGACCCGGCTCCCCTTATTGTGAACATTTAGGAGCGTCATTTCTTGTTCCGGTGGTCTGACACATTAGCGTGGCCTCAGTGACTGTGTTCACCTCAGCGTATGCCACGACCAGTGGCCGAGCGACTCCGGATCTGGTTCAGTCCGCGGCAAACGTGGCATCGTAAAACGGGATCAGAGGCACCCCAGTCACCCTGGGCCTCGGGCTCTTCTCGGTACGAAGCTTCGCATCGATCGGCGCAAAGTTTGTAACGAAGATCAGATTTCCAACCAAATGGGATTGATTTTGCACCGTCTGCAGGCTTCAATTCGGCCGTTCGTCCTCCCGATGCGGCTGGTGCAGCGAAAAACGAAAAAAAATAGCTGGTAAAAATGGGCGCTGGACCATCATCTGTGTAATGTACGCGGACTTCGCTGTCAGCGCCAGACATTCGGAAAGCATTCGTCTTGGCATCAGCAACGCCGGAATTTGGCAGCGTGCCTTCGGGCAGTTTACGACAGCGAATTCGCGACGACGTTCCGCGCGGTCGAAGGCACTCTTTTTCACTTGGACGGTGTCATTGAAGTAAAAATGTTTGCCTTCAAGATGGGACGCGAGCTTGCAATTCCGCCTGCACTTTTGCAGGTGTGTGCGTGTGTGCTTTACGAAGCATTAAATTATTCTTTGTCGAGCATTACCTTGTGCAGTGTATGTCATGTTCATATGATGCAGTAAAGGGCATGACGCGAGCTTTATAACTGTACGAAATGAAAATGTGTGATTTCCGCCTCAGCGCATACAATCGATACTCCACAAACATAGGGGGATTAAACAGGGTGTTAAAAAACAGGATGACGAGTGAAAGAGAAAAAAAATCTCTATTAAAGAGCAGGAGATTCTGCTGGCATATATATAAATGCGTCTTAAGTACGTAAAAGGGGCTAAATACAGAAAATTCCAAGAAACAGGGGGTCAGAAAATAAAAAAGGAAAAAATTGTTAGATTTTATGCATTGTGGCCATTGGTTTCATTTCAAGCAGTCAGCAAGTGGCTGTCCATGCTGAACTTGTTTCACTCCTAGCCAAATGTTGTGAGCAGAATCGACGTATTTTTGTAAATGGAGGAGTTGTGTACTAAGTTGACTACACTGGCATTGCAAGGGTTACTTGTGGTTTGACGTAACTTCAGCGCTCACGTTAGTGCACAGGCGTGAATTTTATCGCAACAAAGTGCATGGCCTGAGGCGATTATAGGGATGTCGTACGTAACACTCGTTAGCGTATCATTTCAGGGTAGAGCAACGCTTAATTGTAGTGTGCTGAGTCATATGAGCACACATTGCTAGATACACATCACCAGACTCTTGAACCATGAACGTGTGCGCCCGACATAGAGAACGAAGATTTCTCGCTGTTCACTCTCTGCAATCAACCAGTCAGCTGTGCGACCACTGTTTTAAATATATCTTGTAAGTAGACTACGGTGCTGGTGACTGGTTATTAACATAACATCTTTGGTGGATGTGTGGGGTATCGATCCTTTCCCCGGAAAATCTCGGACCCTTGTCCCCTTTCCCGGACCCTTTCCCGGAACATCATACTTCCTCATATTATAGTGAGGATTAGCGACAACAAGACGCTTCTCCCTGTCCTCAACTTCTCCGTGTCGACCCAGGTCATTCCTCAAGGTATTGCCTTAGCTGATTTCTCCACTATGGAGCAATGTACACTTTCATCTCTGACTCCTGAGATCAAGACCCTAGCCGAACCTGTCACAGCCGCACAGAATAGAGCTTTCCTAAACGAAATGATATCAAGCGACCTGTCGCCGTCCCAAGTTTAAGCGCTCCGTGGCCTTCTACTTTTTTTACCTCGACATTTTTGATATCGAGGACCATTCCTTGGGCCGCACGAGCGTCGTATCCCACCGTATCGACACTGGCGACGCCAGTCCCCTTCATAAGCGTCCTTACCGGGTGTCTCATTCAGAGTGCCAAATAATCCAGAAGGAGGTAGAGAAAATGCTCGATAAAGACGTCATAGAGCCTTCAACCAGTCCTTAGGCATCACCTGTTGTGCTTGTTAAAAAGAAGGACAACACCTGGCGGTTCTGCGTCGACTATCACCATCTCAATCAATTAATCAAGAAGGATGTTTATCCTCTACCTCAAATTGATGATGCGATTTACTGCCTTCATGGTGCCAAGTATTTCTCTTCCCTGGACCTACGATATCAATAATGGCAAATAGCAGTCGATGACCATGACCACGAAAAGATGGCATTCATAACACCCGACGGGCTTAATCAATTTAAAGCCATGCCTTTTGAGTTGTGAAATGCACCAGCAACTTTTGAACGCATGATGGACTCCCTCCTTCGCGGTTTTAAATGGTCAACGTGTCTGTGCTATTTAGACAATGTCATCGTTTTCTCGCCAACCTTCGAAAGCCATCTTCCACGTCTGTCGGCCATCCTTGACGTTTTTCGCTGTGCTGGCCTCCAGCTTAACGCGTCTAAGTGCACCTTTGGGCACCGCCAGATAAAGCTACTTGGCCACCTTGTTGTCGCTGCTGGTGTACGACCCGGCCCTGATAAAGTCCGCGCGGTGCGTGAGTTTCTGGTCCCACGTTCTACGCAAGAAGTCCGCAGCTTTTTGGGACTATGTTCGTATTTCCGCCGTTTTGTCAGCAACTTCGCGGAAATCGCTCGTCCCCTCACGGATCTCGTCAAAAAGGACGTGGCTTTTTCCTGGCGTGAAGACCAAGAACATTCCTTTGCGTCGTTGATTTCGGCGCTTACATCCCCACCTGTGTTGGCTCATTTCGACCCAGCTGCTCGAACGGAGCTACGCACCGACGCAAGGGGCCGTGGCATAGGGGCAATACTCGCACAAATGCAGAACGGCACAAACCGTGTCATAGCGTACGCCAGCTGCCTACTTTCTCAGTCAGAAAGGAACTATTCAATTACTGAGCTAGAGTGCCTGGTTCTCATCTGTGCTATCGCGAAATTTTGTCCATACCTATATGGACGCATGTTTGCAGTCATCACAGACCACCATGCGCTCTGCTGGCTGTCAACCCTTAAGGATCCTACAGGAAGACTCGGGCGATGGGCATTGCGATTGCAGGAGGACACGTTCTCTGTAGTGTACAAGTCTGGCAAGCTTCACAGCGATGCCGATTGCTTATCTCGACACCCTGTTAATCCACCTGACTCCTCTGAGTTAGAAGCTGATGCCAAAATCCTAGCCATAACAGATTTTCTGCAAATGGCCGATGAACAACGCTGAAATTCATCACTGCTATCGATGATTGACCACCTGCAATCTGGCCATAAGGCCCTTCACTGAGCCTATTTTTCCTTCAAGACCACATATTGTACCGCCGCAAGTTACAGCCCGATGGCGCGGAAATTTTGCTCGTCGTCTCACGTCCTCTGCGCAAGGACATCTTGCAAGAATTTAAGAACGCCCCAACTGGCGGACATTTAGGTGTCTCCAGAACCTATGATCGCGTCCGCCTAGGGTTATTCTGGAAGGGCCTTTATCGTTCCGATCGCCGCTACGTCGCAGCGTGTGACCTGTGCCAGCGTCGGAAGAAGCCTACGTCTCTCCCTGCCGGTCACCTTCAACCCATTGAAGTCCCAGCTGAGCCGTTTCTTCGTGTGGGTTTGGATTTATTATGTCCCTTCCCAACATCGGCAACGGGAAACAAATGGATAGCAGTAGCTACGGATTATGCCACTCGGTATGTAATTACTCGAGCGATACCGACCAGCTGCTCAACGGACGTCGCAGATTTCCTACTCACATGACATCATCCATGGCGCTTCAGCATGGCGCTTTTTCTCACCTACTCACGGACCGTGGGCGCTGCTTCTTGTCTCGTGTGGTTGACGACCTCCTTAGATCCTGTGCTACGCGGTATGACTTTACTTCTTACCATCCTCAGACCAACGGAATTACTGAGCGCCTCAACCGCACACTGACGGACATGCTTGCTATGTATGTTTCTGCCGACCACACCGATTGGGACGCTGCCCTTCCGTTCGTAACCTTCGCCTACAGCTCGTTCCGTCATAAAACTGCCGGCTACTCACCATTTTATCTTCTCTTTGGGCGTGATCTCTTACTGCCTTTCGATACCCTGCTTGCGCATGACCTTCCGTCCACCACTTCTTATGCACAAGATGCCATCTCCCATGCTCTGATCGCACGTACAGTACCCCGCATCTCCATCAAAAATATGTAACGGGGAGTATTTAATAAGTGAACGCCGGGTGGGCTAACACTACACACAGTATGCAAGGATGCAGGACAAGAGGGCAGTTAAGACGCAGCCCCACAACAACATCGTCGTCTTCATTCCTTCTGCGTCATTTCTGCACCCGTGCCTGAGGTACCTTTCTATACACGTGACTATATATATATATATATATATATATATATATATATATATATATATATATATATATATATATATATATATACATGCGCGCGCGTGTGTGTGATCGCGATATGTGCACAAAAAGGACTGCTGTTTATTATTAAGTTATAGCCATTGCATAACTGAAAAATGCAAAATTTGACGTTATTGAGAACAGGAAGACTTAGGTTCAAGAATGCAATACGACAGCGATTATGCTGTACAAATCATGCGACGGTAAGGCCTTCTTCGCAGTCTTTTCACGTGAACTTTACACCGAGGTGGAGATGTTTTGTCACTGCTTAAATCACAATGAAAAGACTACCTAACAAAACATTGTTAACAAATCAAATTTCATTGTCGACACACCGGCAGTTGTTCACACGAAAGGTCATAGGGCGTCAAATTTTATGACCCGGACATTTTTTTACAAAATAAGAAAGGGTGAGCATAGCTCATTAAATTTTGAGGCTCTTAGCGTGTCGGTAGCGCTGGAAAAGCAGCCACTCGGTTACGTCAAACTGGAACGTCCCGTGAGGAAAAGTGATGACATTTGAAATAAGGCACCTGTTGTCAGTGTCACAACTCATCACAGTGCACAAGCAAACAGGTTTTATTTTGCCAGTGATGTTCGGTGCTTATGGATTGCGTTCACGTGGTGGGCTAGAAAATCGCCGTTACCTGCAGCTCTTCTTTTCCTGTACAACCTATTATTCAGAAGCACCCGTAGCGGCACTTTTGTTATTATTATTTTTTTCTGCCGACAGCGCGATACGCTAAAGTACGACACGCGTCTGCTTACGCTTCGAAAAAGAAACAGATCTGCATCTCACATCACATGTAAAAAAAAGTGGTTCGCATGCGTATATGTGAAGAGGACTTGCCGTCTTCCAGATTGCGCTGTGACGCGCCTTCATTAAAATTTCAGCACTTTTTTCTTCGCGAGACGTTTGCGTAAGACGCAGCTGAGCGGCCGTACTATATCCGTGTTCTCGGCGTGCTTGGCTTTCGGTAGCGCCTCAATCGCGGCCCTAAAAGAATTATGATACGCGGGGTTTTACATCCTGAAACCATGACGATATTAACGTGAGAGTCACCGTAGTGGCGGGCTGCGGAAATTTTGACCATCTGTTGTTCTTTAACGTGCACGGTCATCGCTCAGTATATACACGGGTATCTACTATATTGCCTCCACCGAATTGTGACCGCAGAAGCCGGGATCGAACCCACAACCTTCGGGTGAGCAGCCGAGCACCGCATAGCCACTGATCCACCGAGGTGAACAGGACTTTGAATTTCAGGGATAGATACCTGAAATTACGTGTAATGTGATTACTTTTTTTAGATAGTAGGTAGGCTATAGAATATGATGTCATATAAAATTATTTCACAGACAGCAGTTTACAAGTAGATAGACCGAAGTATAAATAACAAAATTTTCTATTAAGATTTTCAGTTTAACTTAAGGCAAGCAAAATCTTTCGCCTCGTAGTCGACAAAGTTGGAGT
The DNA here is from genome assembly GCA_013436015.1 of Rhipicephalus annulatus. Classification (NCBI taxonomy): domain Eukaryota; kingdom Metazoa; phylum Arthropoda; class Arachnida; order Ixodida; family Ixodidae; genus Rhipicephalus; species Rhipicephalus annulatus. The sequence goes on from WOVY01010381.1 coordinate 668,182, forward strand.
ATCCTAAAATACAAAAATTTGTTTTGACTAAGAAAAAAAAAGAAAAGAAACCGTGTATGCAGGGTCATAGCCCGGGTTTTTTTCGGGGGGCCCACTTATTGAATGCCTTGAAGAACACAATTTTTTTTATTTATGTCCTCGTTAAAACACACATCTCCATCCGAAATTCGGGGGGTATGGGGGGGGGGAGAGGCCCGAGCCCTTCTTCCCCTCCTCCCCTAGCTACGGGCCTGCCTGTATGATTTGCCTTCGTGAAAAGCCTGAACGCTTACATGCGTTAATGGTAAAGAAAGTCACGATAGCATTTTATTGAAACCTTTGTGTGAAGCAATGATTTGTACGTAGTATAGTTTACTAATAAATGTAAGTGATTATTGGATGCGCTACTTATCTGAGCGACATGCGTCTTTCGCAGTAAAAAAAATAAATCTTGAGAGCATCTTTAGCCGCAATACGAGACACATTGCAACCTTTCGCTGAATATTGCGATGACATTTTGTACGACTTTTCACCTAAATTTCTTTTCTCTGCTTTTTTCTCTCGCGTTTTTCATTAGTGCCTGTTTGGCCTTGGCGCACTGCTAAAGTAAAAATTGATGTGTTTGTATAGAAAGCAGCCCAGTTAGCCGGAGTTATGGCCGTTTTTTAACATCAGTACGAATAATGCTTTTCCTATATTTATACCTGTTTCTATCTTTTTATTCAGATCTAAAGCATGAAAAGCATTCGCTTCTCTGTGTTTTTTTTTCCTTTTCCTTGCAATCTGATTTTCTGCTGTCGTGAAAAAGTGCTTTGAATCATTTTGTTATCTTAAAAGTTCAGCTGTGGACATTGAAGGATGTGTGTGTCATGACAGACACTGGCATAATCGAGCCACAAGTAAGAATACGCGACACACCAACAGTCTGTGTAAGCACAGTTTCAGACGTCTCCATCATAGATTGTAGGGTTCTCCTGTAGCAAAGCCCATCGATCAAGATGTGTCAGACGCGTTAGTTAAGAAGGATTTGGCGGAGAACACTACTGCATGAACATCTACGTTGAAGCCCCGCCGCGGTGGTCTAGTGGCTAAGGCACTCAGCTGCTGACCCGCAGGTCGCGGGTTCGAATCCCGGCTGCGGCGGCTACATTTCCGATGGAGGCGGAAATGTTGTAGGCCCGTGTGCTCAGATTTGTGTGCACGTTAAAGAACCCCAGGTGGTCGAAATTTCCGGAGCCCTCCACTACGGCGTCTCTCATAATCATATGGTGGTTTTGGGACGTTAAACCCCACATATCAATCAACATCTACGTTGAAGTATTTATATCTAAAAAAGTGAAACTTTGTTACCTATTCTGTATTGTGTATGCCTATTTCTTTAATTAAAATGATTCTATCATTTTAATTTATTGAAAAAAGACGACCGAAAAATGACTTAAGACTTTATAGACTGCCACGTTCCGCTAGCTTGCGCAAAACACTACTTGGTCAATTTCGTACCCTGCACATACTCTACACAAACGAAGTAAAATAGGTTAAAATTTAAAGAATAAATGATGTAGTACACTGCAAGCACCCCGCAAGAAATCGAAGAAAGTTTGATTCAAAGTTATTCGACCACATATTCAGAATTCCTAATTTCTTACCATCGCGTGATAATGAGCTACGGAATAGGACTAGACTGTGAAGAAAGAGAAAAAACCTTGTCTTTCATGTATTATCGACCAGCCAAAGCTGCCACCTTGTTAAAACTGATATATATATATATATATATATATATATATATATATATATATATATATATATAAACAAAAAGCGATAAAAGAGCCTGTTTCGCAGGAATCTCGCTGTTAGTGTCGATGTCGGTTCTTCTCAGCGAAACATCTAGATCTTGTCCGCGACCAAGAAATAATATTAAAAAGTCACAGTTTTGCCGCAAAGGCGAAGCAATGAATGCGATAGCAACTATTTGAAAGGTCACGCGCAGAATGCAAAGCAAATACACGCGAATAAGCGTCTCAATTTTTAGTTCGCTGAGTCTGAAAAGCACGTTCATTAACGTGCTTATCAGAGTTAGCTAATGGACAGTTAGTAGCTGAAATAAGGCTTCTTCATCACCAAGCAATCAAAAAACAGCACGGCATAGTGTATCAGTGAATACGAGGTCATTGCGGTATATATGACAATGACCGCACAAATGAAGCCACTAGATCTGCACACGACGGTACCCAATACACAGTCATCCCGTTCTCTAGAACCGACGCAGCTACAAGACTTCGTTCGCTTGCACGTGACCTCACACTGGTACAGTGGAACTCAACAGACTTCACAAACGCGTGCCTGCATAACTTGGATCCCGATCTGCAGCTTCGTCTTCCCTCAGGTATATCTCGAGCTGAGGAGACTCTTCTATGCCACCTGTGGCTTTGAGTGGCCTTCACGAACGCATACTCCTATCACATTGGAATGGCCAGCTCTTCTACATGCACTTGATGCAGTTGCGAAGAAACCATCGCGCACGTTCTATGTGAGTGCACCCATTTCATCGCGCCAAGACAAGAACTGATTGCAGCTCTGGATAGACTGCATGATCGGCCTTTGTCGGAACAAGGGATTCTGGGCCATTGGATGAGCCCATCCTCAGCCCAGAAGGCTTTGAAAGCTTTGTTGCGCATTTTCGCAGACAACTGGCCTCAGAGACAGACTTTAGTGTCTTATACTTTTTGATGTTGCCTTTCCTCTGTCGCTATTCTTTTTGCAATCTATCTCTTTCTGTCTCTTCCCAGCATTTCTTATCATCTTATATTCGCCTCACCCGTTTCCCCAGCACAGGGTAGCCAGCTGGCTAACCTCCCTGTCCTTCCGCTTAAACTGTCCTCCTACTCCTCCTAAAAAGCGCGCGCTTTTCGCGAACGGAGACTGCAATGATTGCAGTGGCCTTTGTGCGCCCGGTAACTACAGCAGAATCGTTCCACGTAAAGCCCAAAGCCAGCCAAGGCGTACGATTTTCCCCTTGTCTCCAGCGCGAAATAAGGGCGCGCGAGGGAGCATAGCTCCTCTTCTCCAAGCCGAGCAAAGTATGCGTAGGAGATTAGAGCAGGAGCCGCTGTGCGTTGTGACGATGCGCGCTCATTGCGCCATCTCTCTTGTAATGCCGAAAAAAACAGCAGCGGTAACGGGTAGATATAAATAGCTTGCCGTTTGAACCGGTTAAGAATGTTTTCCGGGATGGCTGAGTGGTTAACGTCACTCTTTCACGACGCAGAGGTCCCACACTAGATTCCACGCGCCAGAGTGCTTTTCTCTGGATTTTTTTTTAATTTTGCTATATATAGATACCTATACACATACGGTGCATGACGCTGACGTCGACGGCGACGCCGGTGGAAAAATCCAGCCGAGAGTGTCAATTTAATTGCTATCGCCATAAAAAGATGCATATATAATAAACAATAAAAGGTTTGAATTCTAGTGAGAATGAAACCCATTCAATCTGCGTGTGGAATTCTACCCTCGAGTTATACGATTTTGCTCGAAACTGCTTCGAAAAGAAAAAAAATCTATACGAATGTCATGTTGTGAAAGTCGTCTTTTTGACTCGTGTGATATTGTGTGCCTGAAGCGTAAAATGGCTCCAGTAGTCAACAAATATTGATTTTGCGTAACGACTGGTTTCTTTAAAGGCCCAGTCATTACGAGGCACTCAGACATAATACATCATCATCATTTACAAAAACGTCAACAAATTGGGCAACTGGTTAGATTAGCGTGTAGCCTTACTTATGCGTATACTCGGTCTTTCGATGATTCGCGAAAGGAAGAATTGTGGCGCAGTGGGCACTTAAAAACTGCGCTTGAAGTAGGCATTCCAGGATTGTTTGAAACTGCCAATGTTACGCGTGCAGTCGTTTGTTTCTTTGCGGCACAGTTCAGGCATTAGCAGAGAAACGAAGTGGGGCTGGCAATTGAAAAGGCGATGCGGTACTCTTGAAGGTGAAGCTCAACCACCCTCTCAGTTTTTCTGCTATGCTTCTGCGTCAATTCATTACACGGTTCACACTCTTCCAAGGTTTCTCTTAGAGAAAAGTGCGTTATTGATATTTTGTTGAAAGGGTCCTGAAACACTTTTTCGGGTAATCACCGAATGTCCTGAATATCAGAGTTCATTGATTCACAAACTGGTAGCCGCAAAATATTGTGAATTGATCAAGAATAGTTGAAGTACAGTGAACGGTCGCTTGTTTTGAGTACTTTTTTTCTTCCCTCGTGCCGATGAGTGCGCTGGAGGCTGCGCGGGGAGGAATGGCATGGGAGGAAGAAGTTTCGTCAAAGCGCGTCATGACCTTGAGCGCGTGTGATTAAACGCGACTGCTCTCTCCCGTTGTGATCCGTTAGGAACCAGTGTGGCTACTGTGCAATGTTAGCAGGCTAGAAAGAGGAGGAGGAGGAGGAGGAGGAGGGAGAGGAGGAGGAATGCACTAGTTAATTTTAAGTGGGAGTGGAAGTGGGGGATGCAGGCTGGACGGGGGGCTGGATGGAGACCCGGATACATAAGTCTATTAACTGTGATCTAGCACAGGCCGGACAAGACCACGTATTATGTTAGCAGACTATAAGCAGCGTGATGCCGACACTTCGCGTCAAAGTGTGTCAAGTAGCGCCTCTGATCCAAATGCCACTGCTGAGTTGTGTCGGATTTTGCCCAATAGCATCATGTCTTCCGAGTGGCGCCAAACAGCCGGTGCTGGTTGTTCGGAACAGGCTGAGCGCAGACGCCTGTATGAAAAGAGGGCGCCCGTTGAAATGGGAGCATCGCACTCCTCTTGTAAGACATCTTTGCCAAGCTCGACCGCAAGATCAATTGGCTGATCATACCAAGTTCCGCAGGGGTAGTTTATGACCACTCTAAGGCAGATCTATGGCGTGTTCAGTGTTTAGAGCGGGTAGTGGCATCGGCAGAAATACCTATAGGTACATCTCTGACGATCACATAGCGATTGCCTTAATCTTTGAAAAAAGAAACTGTAACATTCGGTTGCTTTCAATAAAAATCATGCGTTGGCAACCGATTATCGTTCCATTTTTTTTCCTTTATGTGGTCACCTATTCCCAATGCGCATAGACTGTCGCACCGGCAAGCAGAATTCGGGACCGTCCTCTCAAGGATGGTCAGTAGCCCCGCCGTGGTGGTCTAGTGGCTAAGGTACTCGGCTGCTGACCCGCAGGGCGCGGGTTCGAATCCCGGCTGCGGCGGCTGCATTTCCGATGGAAGCGGAAATGTTGTAGGCCCGTGTGCTCAGATTTGGGTGCACGTTAAAGAACCCCAGGTGGTCTAAATTTCCGGAGCCCTCCACTACGGCGTCTCTCATAATCATATCGTGGTTTTGGGACGTTAAACCCCACATAACAACAACAACAACAACAACAAGGATGGTCAGTAGGCAGACGCCCTTTTGTGCGGCTGTGTTAGCTTCAGTGTTAAAGCGTTTGCAAGACATAAAACCTTAAAGGGTTGCAAGACATAAAGCGTTTGCGACACGACAAACCTGATTCCCTGTTACGACACGCGAAGTTTTCGAGAATATACGTAGCAACTCGCGCTTTCGATGATATATATCCCTCACAGTACATATATCAGCTTCACGAGGTTTTGTGTAACCACATAGGTTACTTAAAGGCTATCGTGTGACCAATTTAGTCAAAACTGACCTTGTTTTTTGTATATTACATTCGTCAGTAATTTTGAAGTGCATGAATTCCATAACATTGTACGCGGAAAGTCTCGTGGGTGTGCGAGCAGTCTAAACTTGGCCAGCCATGCACCGCTTTTTTGTGTGCGTTTGTTGATAGATGGCAGCCTACTGCAAACGATTTGCTTGTTGACGGGATGGCGAAATGTTTTTCACGCCCAGATAAACGTGGTGACGTGCTGTTGTTAGTGTTGTCAAGCCAGTCGGTGGAGGGAATTCCTAAGATTTATTTCAGCAGTGATGTTGAAAGAAACCGCCTGGGCGACGAGGATTTTTCGCTGGACGTGTAAGACTGTGAACGCACCGAAAGTGACAGCGACGGTGAACAAAAAGCTGCAGTGCTAACTCACAAGGAGCGATTTGCACTTTCCGTCCCCTCGTGCTTTAATTATTTGTCGCGCTTGTAAGTCACTTTGATAGTACTTAATATATATCCTACAGTGAGGTCAGAATGAAAGCATAGTTTTTCTTGTACATTGCATGTAGCGCAATTAGCGTGATTATTATGAACCGCCGCTTGCCGCCAACACGCTCGAGCTTGACCAGCGATACAAAATGGTTAGAGCAAGGAAACGTGTAATTACAGCTACAATCCACGCATATCTGCTAATTTCTTCTGTATTCTGGTGCTTTCCGAACGCCTGTTGTTCGGTGAATGTTCGAAATTTCGAAGTTGTGAAATGCATATACCTCTGTATTCTTTTCAATGTTCATATTTTGATCACGATGACCGAACCTGCTACCTCCGAGGGCAGGGAATAGTACACGGACACGGTCCGAGAATGACTGTGACTTGAGTGCTTGGGTTCCCTTGAAGAAGCAACTGCATGTTCTTGACAGCGCAAGTGATGATGGCGTTGTAATATGTTTGCAAACCATCACCACTTCAAACATTTTGTTCTGTGAAGAAGCGAGGATGCTACTCGCTAGCGGCGTACTGTGTACTGCTGCAAATTCGCTAGGCAGGCGCGGTACCTCGAAGTGCCGCTCAGTTCATACGTCTATTCTAGTAATGCAGTTTTCTGTAGCAAGCAAAGGGTTTAGTAAAGCGCCGTTTATGCTTGGTTGTGGAGCTGAAGTATAAACATTCACACAACAGCAAATATCCAGGTGACGAACTTCCACAGTTTTGGAGAGTATCTTTGTCTCACATACATTTCAGTGCAGCTCACGGCTTTATTCGGTGAAAGCAACAAGGGTCGTACGTTGTCTGCACATTCCATCTGTTCCTAAGCTTACAAATGGGTAGACCCTCCTCCGGGCGCTATCTTGAATCGTATACAGCGCGCCACCTATATTTCGTGGGCGTTGCGAATACACCGCTTTCATTGCCAACCTTTCCAGTAAATGTACAAGAATTCATCGTAAATGGAAGGTCGTGAGTGGCAATTGCCAAAAGGGGCGCGAAACGACCAGAGATGAATTGAATCTGGTTTCTTAAACGCTCCCTCGGCAGCCAAAAGAGATCGCAACTTCGAATACCGACCTGGCGCTTGTGCCCGACACTGGTCTTTCCTACTTTAATGTAATCAACTGGTCTACACGAGGTACTTGATTGTGCGGTTCAATGTATTAGGGCAACCACTTTATGTTAGCCTGTTTTATAGGGAGAAAGTCTTCAGAGTGATCGGCTTCGGTGATTTGAAAAAAAGCTCATTACTTACAAGGAGATTTCCACCTCCCCCGCACTCTTTATCTTTCTTTATCCTGTTTTCTTCCTTGCACTGAGCACTTATTTTGTACTTCCATTGCGTAACAACGCCTATATGGCCGATATTATCAACTAAATATGTTAGAACAAGTGAAACAGATGCTTGTATTCGGGAAATTTCGGCAGCGAGAATTTGCGGTTCCATAGACGGGAGAAAATATGGGACTTAATTAAAAAAACTTTCAATAATTCTGATACTGTAAGTCAATGTATAAACCAGACTTTTAAGTCTCTTGAACACTAGTATAGCAATGCAGATATAATATATAATGTTATAAAAAGATAATAGAGTGTACACTGTTACATATAAGAAGGAAAAAAGGGAAATGCAGGAGGCTGCTTCTAGCTGTTAACTGCATGCACTCTATATATATATATATATATATATATATATATATATATATATATATATATATATTGTTGAAAGAATCTTTCCTCTAGATGATGCACCCCACGTGTTTTTTTTCAGTAGGGAAATTCCGCAATGCCACTGAGCCTGCTTCGTGTCACTCTTTTGAGTCAGAAGTGCTTAAGAAGACTTTGCCTAGACACTTTATTCTCGTAAGACTTTTCTGGAAAATACGTGCGCTAAGGGAAATCGCGATAGTAAATCCCGGGCGCTGCTAATCACAGTGTCGGTACGCACCAGAGAGAGTGTTATGAAATGATATGGTAATGCGACATATATATACATTCAACAAATATTGAAGTTGTATCGCTCTATCCGGCCCATCAAAGTGGCGATAGGTGTGTCAGTCTATTTCGTTCTATTTCGTGTACGAGGTAGCTAATAGAACGAATGTATGCAGACAGGATCAAAGATGTGCCTGCGGGGAGACGCGGCTGGAGGGCGCCACCACTAGTCATCTGAGAGGGGGCGGAAAGTCGGCCTCCTACATTTATTTATTAGGGTTCAGGGGCACTGCAACACTCCAACCTCTCCTTCACCCCCTCAAGGACACCTCATGTGCGCTTAAGGATAGGGCATGAAAACTTTGAACCAACAATTCACCTTGAGACGCATGAAACAAGGCGGAACCCCACCGTCACAGAATTGAAAATCACGAGAAAAACTCGTAACATCCGCAATGAGAAATTCATAACTGCATCGTGTGTCAGTAAACGTGATCGCTTCGCCGCCTCGGTCACTGAGTATCTCCCTAACGCAGGTGGAAAAAGTAGAAGTTGGAGCTTAGATATAGAATTCAAGGAGCTGTGGAAGGATGTTTGAGAGTTCGGCGGAATGAATGTTCATCTAATTGAACACAACGGCTACTGCACTCCTCCACGTCAGAACCACGTCAAAGTAGGGGTAATTTATACTACTAAAAGTATATGGAACAAGAAAGAGTGACAGAAATGGTTTTTGCAGTTCAGTTGTAGTCAGATAATATCGAACATTTGTGACTGCTTAGGCCGATGATTTTAATATGTCCGCATAATTACAGGGACGGCCCCCTTTACATACAGGAGCAACACTTTTTCGAAAACAACGATGCCCAGATTAAATTTGTTCAGTCATGCAGTAGCCAAAACATATCCGCAAGAAAAACATAGTAAGAAAACAACTGAAAAAAAACGACGCCAGGTTATTGTATTGTCTAGTTCCATTAGTTGTCCCTTCAGTCTTTTAGCAACGTAATCACCATCATGTGATAAAAATTGAATAGAATTGGAGCGAAAAGTAATCATTTGCGTTATACCACAGAAGAGCTGCTGTAACGTTACTTTTTTTGTCTCCACTCATTACTATCTAGCGCCTATCTGATCCTGTTAGTAACATGAATGCAGCGTCAATGAGACGACTGACAAAGCGCAAACATAAAATGAAAGAAGAGACAATAGAATTTTAATAATATTTCAGCTGAGTTAACAGCGCTGAAATGAGGCTTGGAATCAATTCGAACATCAATGATGTAATTCACCGACGCCTAATAAGAAAAAAGACAAAATGTCTTTCATAAATATTCGGCCTCTTTGTGTTCGCAGAAAACATTTACGTCAGGAAAAATAAACATAAGAAAAAGAATGTTGACATATAGCACTCGTGTAACCGTTTCTACTTCCATTTGTATTCATCTTTCCAGCAGCTCGCATATCATTTCTCTTTTGGTAAACTTCAAAAATAATGAAACGCAAAAAAAATCCGCATGTCTTCATTGATATAAAGTAAATACTTACTATGAACAGAGAACATCACTGCCGAGGTAGCCGAAGGGCCTTCGATAATCGGGGATATATATAGAGCTGATTTGCCCGCGAGTGCATGTCTGTTCTAGCGAAAGATGGGAGCCAAGAATGCGCACCGATATATGCAAGTGCTTTTTGTCTATTCTCACTGAAGGTTAAACTTTTTCTGATCGGAGTGCTCCAGAGCGCTGGAACAGCTGAGGCACTGGTATAAACCGATCCACAAATGTGGTACATCGACAATAACTAACTAAAACTGCACTCTTTTTTAAAAAAATAGTTGCAGTCGAGGGAGAAAAAAATAATAGAAGTCGAAGGAGTCACCATGCCAACCCAGCGGAGGCGTATGACCAACCAAGGTGTTCAAAACCACAACTGCTGATGTCGATTTTCATTGTTTTATACACTAATAGCAATGACAATCACAGTTGCGTTGTGGTAGTTGTGGTATACATCCCCATGGCTGCAGCGACCACTCTCGCTACATATGTAAAGAAGGCCAAATTTAAACACGACCTCTACCACTTGATTGTCGTAGAGTGTGGCTATAGCATTCGGGTTTGAAGCTGTTTATGACAGATGACAGGGGTCAGTCCTTCTTGTTCAGTCTCATGTTGCCAACATTTAAATACCCGACAATCACCACGGGTTCGTTTACGTATTATTTTGTTATTTTGCATAGTAAAGGCTAGTGACGCACGTAAATCAACACGTTGCTAACTGCCATTGCCATGTTAACTTGTGCAAGAATTATTTTTTTCCGTTACACGCATGCGAGTAACGCTTCATGTTTGACACAATGCATCATCACTTACATTTATATCATCGGATCATATGCCTCTATTGTTCGTTTTTAGCTGAGACGAATGCTGCGCTGTATGTTGCATCCGTGTCGACAAATAAAAGAGTACTTGTTTGTTTCTTAGAATGACTGAAGGGTTGATTTTTTTTGTCAGGATGATGCCACCGCGAAACATGCTAACAACTTCGCCACTGCATACTGAAGCAACTTTAGTCCCACCCAGAGTGATATTAATTGTATTTAACTGATCGCCGACCTCAATCGGTGATCCTGTCGTCTCGAGGATCCACCACGAGGAAAACAAAGAATTCACCTCACGCCAACAAGGCAGTAATCTCGAATCACGTTGATTGCTCCACCAAAAAAAGATGTATATATTATGGCTACAAAGCACGTAAACACTGGAAGCCAGCCGATTTCGTCTTCTTCAGAAAGAGCCAGACGGCCACTTTGATTACGCTCGGCTGACATTGGCGTGGTTCGTTAAGGTCACGATTACTTTGGAGGCAAAGCACGCAGCGCAGTCGATGTTCAGCTCCACTGCACTCATTGGGCGCCATCTCTTTATTTTACATCACTCTCGTTATAGCGGCTTGTGTGTGCCTGCCTACCTATACCGATAATTCGTTTAACCTTGCGCCATAAAACACCACGCATCATCATCATTACCTATACCGAAGCAAAGCAATTACTTTTTCTCCCTCTCTCTTTTTCCTGTGTGCGTGTGTGTGTGTGTGTGTGTGTGTGTGTGTGTATGTGTAAATGTGTCATGTGTCCCCGCTCTAATAACTTTTTTTTCAAATTGAGTTACCAAAACCAACTATACTAACAGAACGTTCTTTTCTCCCACCCCACCGTGGTGGTCTAGCGGCTAAGGTACTGCATTTCCGAAGGAGGCGGAAATATTGTAGGCCTGTGTGCTCAGATTTCGGTGCACGTTAAAGAACCCCAGGTGGTTGAAATTTCCGGAACCCTCCGCTACGGCGTCTCTCATAATCATTTGTTGGTTTTGGGACCTTCAACACCACATATCAATCAATCAATCAATCAATCAAACAAACATACAAATATATTTTCCTGCCTGTAGACTCACTACATTCTTATGAGTCAAACTAAATCATGTTCGATGCTCACGACCCCATTGTTTACGCGGACATAGTCCGTTGCGTTGTCCGTGGTCGTCTTCTGGCAAGTCTGGCCAACCCCAACATGACAACCTTCACCAGAATATTTGTTTTACTCGTGGTTCCACGGTCTTATTATTGGTACCTTCACGTCGCGTTGGCCCATTCGAGAAACTTCTGCCGTGCTACATTGAAACTTATCCGAGTTCTTCACCAAGGATCTCAGAAGATACACCTATCGAGTAAAATAATTGGCAACGCAGCGGGTTAAATACGGGAAAAGAACGCGTGTAATAGCACGCGTGAAATGAGCATGCGTGAAATACCTGAAGCCTTTTAAATGCGAAGCATTTCTTAGCGAACTTCGGCGACTTTGAGCGTATCTATCCATCTGGTCGCTTACGTATGGGTGCTCTCGTAGTCACCCCCTTAACTTGGCGTGAATCAAAATAAGCATGGGAGGGTAAGATGATTTGACATATATGAGGCGCTTTTGAGTCAAGGCATGAATAATGTCACGATCCCGTCGTGTACGTCCTCAAAGATTTGCCGCCGGGCAGTGGCACATACCAATGGCCGGGTATGTGCCGCTGGTACGCGGATACGTGCCACAGGTTATCGACACTTACCCCCGTATTCACAAACGCTCCTCGACTCGACTTTCACCCTTCACTTGACAGAGTTGAGCACTGCGTCACTTCTCGGTTGAAAATGACGCTGCGCTGCTCAAGAATTGCACCACATTATCACTGATATGCAGTGACCTGCCGTGCCTCGGGAGGGCGCTTCCATCGGCTTTTTCAAGTGAAGGTGAAGCATTGAGTAAATGAAGGTACGTTCTAGAATACGGGGGTTAGTATCTACTCAGGAATGGCGAGAACACACATGGGCAATTTGAATGCGCGAGCGTTAAGAAATACCCGACATAGGTAGCGTCAACCCGACGAATGCAGAGAATGAATGTCAGGGTCCCAGCTGGAATCAAACCCAAGCATTATGCGTGGCAATAAAGCATTTTACCCCAGAACTACGCCAGGTACCAGAACTACTTTTCAAATAGATGGCAATCTTCGTGAAACGCCAATAGTGGTGACAGGGCTGCCTACCCAATTTTATAAACATTATATGTGTACTCCTTTGATACATCTGCCCCGCCGCGGTGGTCTATTGGCTAAGGTACTCGGCTGCTGACCCGCAGGTCGCGGGTTCAAATCCCGGCTGCGGCGGCTGCATTTCCGATGGAGGCGGAAATGTTGTAGGCCCGTGTGCTCAGATTTGGGTGCACGTTAAAGAACCCCAGGTGGTCGAAATTTCCGGAGCCCTCCACTACGGCGTCTCTCATAATCATATGGTGGTTTTGGGACGTTAAACCCCACAAATCAATCAATCCTTTGATACATCCATCACGTCGGGTTAACGTCAATTGTGGTTAGTTGCCATGCGCTAAAGTTGATTTATGTAGCAGTGTCCAGGGCCAGCATCCTCGAGAGCATGAGTGCTTCATATCAGCTTCTGGTGTTGCTGATATGCATGTTCCAGTTGGCATCGTTGCGCAAGTGCAAACAACTGGTTATTTGAACATCTGCAACTCTTCAACATATATCCATGCGTTCAACATTTGTACATATATTTAGCGTCATTTCATCACGTGTCGCTCAATAGAAAAATTGTAACACGGTCACCTTCCCACCGCATGCCTCGCATAACGTCGATTTCCAGGTAGTGGGATCTGCCGATTTTTTTAATACATATACTAACAAGTACATAAGTCATTCATCATATCATCATCATCATCAGCCTGTCTACGTCCACTGCAGGACAAAGGCCTCTCCCATGTTCCGCCAGTTAACCCGGTCCTGTGCTTGCTGTTGCCAATTTATACCCGCAAACTTCTTAATCTCATCTGCCCACCTAACCTTCTGTCTCCCCCTACCCCGCTTCCCTTCTCTGGGAATCCAGTTGGTGACCCTTAATGACCAGCGGTTATCCTGTCTACGTGCTACATGCCCGGCCCATGTCCATTTCCTCTTCTTTATTGCAGCTATGATATCCTTAACTCCCGTTTGTCCCCTAATCCACTCTGCTCTCTTCTTGTCTCGTAAGGTTACACCTACCATTTTTCTTTCCATTGCTCGCTGCGTCGTCCTCAATTTAAGTTGAACCCTCTTTGTGAGTCTCCAGGTTTCTGCTCCGTAGCTAAGTACCGGCAAGATACAGCTGTTATATACCTTCCTCTTGAGGGACAGTGGCAATCTACTTGTCATAATTTGAGAGTGCCTGCCGAATGTGCTCCACCCCATTCTTATTCTTCTAGTTACTTCAATCTCGTGGTTAGGCTCTGCGGTTATTACCTGCCCTAAGTAGACATAGTCTTTTACAACTTCAAGTGCACTATTACCTATCGCAAAGCGCTGCTCCTTTCCGAGGTTGTTGTACATTACTTTCGTTTTCTGCAGATTAATTTTAAGACCCACCTTTCTGCTCTCCTTGTCTAACTCCGTAATCATGAGTTGCAATTCGTCCCCTGAGTTACTGAGCAATGCAATATCATCGGCAAAGCGCAGGTTACTGAGGTACTCTCCATTAACTCTTATTCCTAACTGTTCCCATTCTAGGCTTCTGAAAACGTCCTGTGCGCACGCAGTGAATAGCATTGGGGAGATTGTGTCCCCCTGACTTACACCCTTCTTTATTGGTATTCTGTTGCTTTTTTATGAAGCACTATGGTAGCAGTTGATCCCCTGTAGATTTCTTCCAGAATGTTTATATATATTTCATCAACGCCCTGATTCCGCAGTGTCTGCATGACGGCTGATATTTCTACTGAATCAAACGCCTTCTCGTAATCTATGAAGGCTATGTATAGTGGTTGGTTATACTCTGAGCATTTCTCTATTACCTGATTGATAGTAAGAATGTGGTCAATTGTTGAGTAGCCTGTTCTAAATCCTGCTTGTTCCTTTGGTTGATTGAATTCTAATGTTTTCTTTACTCTGCTAGCAATTACCTTTGTAAATAGCTTGTATACTACAGAGAGCAAGCTGATCGGCCTTTAATTCTTCAAGTCCTTGTCATCTCCTTTCTTATGTATTAAGATGATGTTAGCGTTCTTCCAAGACTCTGGTACTTTTCCCGTCATGAGACACCTCGTAAATAGAGTGGCTAGTTTTTCTAACACAATCTGTCCTCCATTTTCAGCAGATCTGATGTTACTTGATCCTCACCAGCAGCTTTGCCTCTGTGCATGCCCTCCAAAGCTTTTCTGACTTCTTCTATCATTACCGGTGGGGTGTCGTCTGGGTACTGCTAGTTCTTATAGTATTAAGGTCGTGGTTGTCTCGGTTACTGTACAGATCTCTGTAAAACTCCTCCACTATTTTAACTATCCTATCCATATTGGTAGTTAATTTGCCTTCTTTGTCCCTTAGTGCATACATCCGCCTTTTGCCTATCCCAAGTTTCCTCTTCACTGCTTTGACGCTTCCTCCGTTTTTCAGAGCGTGCTCAATTCTCTCCATGTTATACCTTCTTACATCGCATACTTTACGTCTATTAATCAGCTTCGAAAGCTCTGCCAGTTCTATTTTGTCTGTTGTACTTGACACTTTCATGATTTGACGCTTCTTAATTAGGTTCTTCGTTTCCTGGGAAAGCTTGCCGGTGTCCTGTCTAGCTACCCTGCCTCCAACTTCCACTGCACACTACGTGATGATACTCGTCAGATTATCATTCATTGTATCTACGCTAAGGTTGGTTTCCTCGCTAAGAGCAGAGTACCTGTTCTGCAGTGACACTCTGAATTCCTGTACTTTCCCTCTCAGTGCTAGCTCATTGATTTGCTTCTTGCGTATCAGTTTCTGTCGTTCCTTCTTCAAGTCTAGGCGGATTCGAGCCCGTACCATTCTATGGTCACTGCATCTTACCTTGCCAACCACTTCCACATCCTGCACGACTCCTGGGTGTGCAGTCAATATAAAGTCTATTTCGTTCTTATTTACGCCATTAGGGCTCCTCCATGTCCACTTGCGGTTTTCTCGTTTTCGGTAGAAGGTATTCAAAATACGCAGATTATTGCGTTCTGCGAATTCTACTAGTAGCTCTCCTCTGGCGTTTCTAGTGCCGATGCCATAATCTCCTACTGCCTGGTCTCCAGCCTGCTTCTTCCCTACCTTTGCATTAAAGTCGCCCATTACTATAGTATACTGTGTTTTCACCTTACTCATTGCCGATTCCACGTCTTCATAGAAGCTTTCAATTGAAGCGTCATCATGGCTGGATGTAGGCGCGTAAGACCTGTATTACCTTCTTTTTGTATCTTTTATTCAGTTTAATTACAATGCCTACCACCCTTTCATTAATGCTATAGTAATCCTCTATGTTGCCAGCTATGTTTCTGTGAATTAGGAACCCTACTCCCAGTTCTCTTCTGTCTGCCAAGCCCCGATAGCAAATGACGTGCCCATTCTGTAGCACAGTATAGGCCTCATCTGTCCTCCTAACCTCACTCAGCCCTATTATATCCCATTTAATGCCTTCTAGCTCCTCGAATAATACAGCTAGACTTCCCTCACTAGATAACGTTCTTACGTTAAACGTTGCTAAGTTCAAGTTCCAAAGGTAGCCTGTCCGTATCCAGAGATTCCTAGCACCCTCTGCTGCTTTGCAGATCTGACCGCCGCCGTGGTCAGTTGCTCCGCAGCTGGTGGGGACTGAGGGCCGTGAGTTAATTGACGAATGCCGACGGGAGGGGGTGGCCAGATACTGCACCAGGGTGGCCAATCCTTCTCTGGTGAGATCATCGGTGCGTACCGGCTTTAAGCTGGTACGATCAGACAGTAGTGGGAATGCTCCATGCATGTCTTCCTTATTGTTGTTCAGCAGCGTTGGCGGCCACCCACCACGGAGCCCAACGAGGGGACGCTACAAGTTTACAAATGATGAAACCTGCAGACGCCAGCCGTACAACGCCACTATAACCCAATGCGCCTAGACCAAGGTAGGCTATTTGCACAGGGTTAATCCTAGCCGCCAGGAAGTTTGGAAGTAAACGGAAGAGAGTAGAAGACAGGACAGATAAATAGTAAGAGATAAAGACGAAGATGTAGGGAGAGAGAGATAGGAAAAGGCGACTGCCGATTCCCCTGGGTGGGTCAGCTCAGGGGTGCCGTCTACGTGAAGCCGGGGCCAAAGGGGTGTGTTGCCTCGGCCGGGGGGCCTTAACGGTCCAATCACCCAGCGTCGGCTCAACCCCCAGGATCCCCTTTTCCTCGGACACGGCAAAGCCACGCACGGCTAGGCATGGGAGGGAGTCGAAACTCCCCCGTTAGCTCGGGTTCGTGGTGTCGCTACACACCAAACGCCTACTTGCGCAGGCGCCCCTGCATTTAAGTCATTCATAAATCACTCTTAATCGCTCTTTTAGATAAAAAATACAACTGTCTATTTGACAAGACTTGAATCATGTTGTGTTGCAAGAGATGGGCACATGCACATAGCTTTGTGAACTATTTCTTTTGTATGTATGTTTTTTCTATTTTTTTAGATAAATTCGGTTTCAAGTTCAGCGCTGTGTCCTTTTCTTTTGCCCGTAATTAGCCCACCACCTTGCCCAACTCACGATTCTGCTTACGTATCCAGATCTCGCCAGTGGTCTCACCTGATCTCGCCTTTGGCCGTCTTACCAGCTGCTGATATTGTGCATGTTTCCACTAATCCGACGCACCGACACAGGGCATCTGTTGATGGGGGTGCCTCTGCAGACGAAAAGATGCTGCTAGGAGAATAAGTTGAGGTGCATGTCTCGGGTTTCGATCGATGGTGCTACGCCTCGTATCTGTTGTAAGTATGCTGTATCTATCTATCTATCTATCTATCTATCTATATATCTATATATATATCTATATATCTATATATCTATATATATTATATATATATATATATATATATATATATATATATATATATATATATATATATATATATATATATATATATATATATATATATTGTGGCGTATGCGGTGTGACCTGAGGGCTGATACATTTCCGAAAACCTTCACTACGGCGTGCCTCCGATACGCAAATAGTCCTGTTGGCACGTGATAATGCACCCCATAAATTGTGATTATGAGCCTTCCTGCATTTCCACGCGTTTCAACCAATCTGGTTATTGCATGGAATAAAAATTGTAGAGCTAATCGTTCTGCGGAAATACCACTCTGTGAATAAAAGAGGATAATAAATGTAACACCTCCAAATACGCTTTACCATGCCTTAATTGCCACTGTTTCAAGCAAGTTGCAGGAACAACAACTGTAGCAAAGAAAAAAAAACGGTTTTCGACGAATAATAACATTACGAAACAGTATGGCACCAACGTGATTGTTCCATATGTAGGTGCGTAATTCATAGACTCGTTTATATAAAGTGATAAGGTCGTTAGGCTATTGAGTCTGGTCTCGGAGTCTAGCACAAGAGACCTGAAGGGCATTATATGTATGCATCTCTTTTTTTTATATCGCTACGTCGAGTGCCGGAAGATACTTGAGCGCAATAACCAGCCAGTAGGCTCCCTCCTGTCTTGCTTGAAAGATTTCGTTATTTTCTGTGGCTTTAGTCTTTTTGTTGGCCGTGCATTAACAACGCCACTTAGTGTAGACGTGGTGTCGTCGGTCAGCCAGTGGCATGCTGAATTAATGCGAGCCGCCACCTGAGAGTGTTCTTCTCTTCCTCCAGAGCATCGCGACCATCACCCCAATTAGAACTACAGCGCTCGCAGCTTTCCAAGTTCCAAGACCGCACCTTTTGTCTTCTTACCTACCGTTGCTATTTTGAGGTCGTCTGCAGCAGTTGGCAAGTTTGCGAAGCAAATCATTTGTTGCGAGTTTTCTGGTGACTTTGATTACATCATTATTTTAATCTTCGGTGCCTCATACATAGACCAGCTCGCAGACTGTCGGTTATTAAGCCTGCTGATTTGCCTTCCATCTCGATAAACTTACAAGCGAGCAGCGCCAGCCACAGAGATTAGCTCGCGCCAGTCTATATGCTTTTCTTCTTCGTCAATATGTAATGGCACGTAGTATGACCCCCGGCGGCGGAGGCACCGTCCCGGTGCTTCAAAAGTCGTGATCGGACGCATTCTTGTAGGGCTTGATCCACGATACGTGTACAGTATCACTGGACCACACAGCAGATGATGATGGATAGATGGGGCTGATCACGTAGGTGACAGGTGTTACTTGACGCAATATACGGTAGGGTCCCGTGTAATGAGAGAAAAGTTTTTCTGATAGGCCCAGCCGACAATGAAGGCACTAAAGTAAAACGAGGGTACCGGGAGCAAAATGTACGTCTCTATGTTCCCGCATCGTACCGACGGCATCGGTTGGTTTGCGACGCCATCAGCCGAGCGCGAGCAAGCTGACGGGCATGATCGGCTCGCGCGATCGCGTCGCGGGCACACTCGCTGGTGGACGAGGTGTGAGCTGAGATGACTGTGTCCAGTGGTAAATTCCGCTCTCTTCGTACTAAATAGAACGGCGAAAAGCCCGCTGTGTCATGACGGGATGAATTATACGCGAATGTTACGTAGGGTAAGGCAAGGTCCTAGTTTCAGTGGTCGGGCGACGCGTTTATAGCGAGAATATTTGTTAGAGTACGGATAATCGTTCCATGAGGCCTTTTGTTTGAGGGTGGTAAACGGTTGTCAGTGTGTGTTGCATGGAACAAGAACGCAGAATGTCGACGATTACTTGGGATAGAAATGTACGGCCACGGTCTGTGTGTTGTCTCGGAGCACCGTGAATCAATATAACGTCCCGTAACAACAAGTCAGCGACGTCGGTCGCACAGGTGGTCGGTAGAGCTCGCGTAATAGCGTAGCGTGTAGCGTATTCTGTAATCACGGCTATCCATTTTTTCCGAATGTTGATGGGTGAAAAGGACCAAGCAGGTCTAACCCAACATGGTAAAATGGTTCCGCGGGTACGTCGATTGGTTGGAGATGGCCAGCGGGTAGCAGCGACAGTGTTTTACGACTTTGGCATAGGTCGCACAGGCGACGTATCGGCGTATCGAGTGAGCAAGGCCTGGCCAAAAAAAAACGGCACCGGACGCGCTCGTACGTGCGGGATACGCCAAGGTGTCCAGCCGTGGGAGCGTCGTGAAGTTCGGTGAGACCACAGCGGCGGAAATCATTAGGCACAACAATGCGAAGGAAATTGCGGTGGTATAGCACACCTTTTTGAATGACAATGTAGCTGACGAAAGCAACATTTGGGGAGGATTCCGCACGGCTGATGATATCAAGCAACGCTAGATCACGCTTCTGTTCTCCCCCAATGCTAAGGCAGTCGGACACTGACAAGATAAAGTTCTCCGTAGGCTTGTCAGTGTCCTCAATATCGCCGACAGGCTACCGGGAGAGGCAAACTTCATGTTGATGTAGACGGCCATATTTGTAGACCACTGAATAGAAAACTCTACAGGCGCAAAGCCCAGCGACCAATGTGGCCTGATGAATCTTTCAGAAAGCTGAGACAGCAGAGCACGTGGTGGTCGGTAACTACTGAAAATGGGCGTCCGCATATATAAGGTCGGATTTTCGCCACCGCCCATACAAGAGCCAAGCACTCACGCTCTGTGATTGAATACTTACGTTCAGGTGCGGATAGGAGGCGGTTGGCATATGCAATAACGCAATTATGGCCATGTTGTGTTTCAGCCAGCACTGAACCAATGCCATGCCCACTTGCATCTGGACGGATTTCTGTAGGGGCAGCAGGGTTAAAGTGTGCCAGAATCGGAGGAGTAGTGAGAAGAGCGATGAGAGTTGAGAACGCAAAAGCTTCTTCGGAGCCCCCCCCCCCCCCCCATGAAAACGGGACGTCTTTTTTGAGGAACTGCGTAAGCGGCCTCGCTATGTGCGCAAAATTTTCCACGAAGCGTTGGAAGTAGGAACATAGTCCAATAAAGCTGCGTACATCCTTCGAAGATCGTAGTACAGGAAAGTTTTTGACGGCGCTGATTTTTACCGGGTCTGGATGTACATTGTTGGCGTCTACTAAATGGCCAAGTACTGTGATTTGATGGCGTCCAAAGTGACATTTGGATGAGTTGAGCTGCAGGTCAGCGCGACGGAAGAAGCCTAAAATGGCTGAGAGGTGCTCTATATGAGTTTCAAATGTTGGTGAAAAGACGATGACGTTGTTC
This sequence comes from Rhipicephalus annulatus, assembly GCA_013436015.1. Classification (NCBI taxonomy): domain Eukaryota; kingdom Metazoa; phylum Arthropoda; class Arachnida; order Ixodida; family Ixodidae; genus Rhipicephalus; species Rhipicephalus annulatus. The sequence continues at coordinate 688,950 of WOVY01010381.1, forward strand.
AAGTAGCACAAAAAGGTGGACCATTTGAATCTTCTGAGCAGGTAGTCCATCATTCATTCGAAGGTGGATGGAGCGTTAAAAAGGCCGAAGGGCATGACCTTGAACTGATATAGCCTCGCCGCGGTAGTTTAGTGGCTAAGGTACTCGGCTGCTGACCCGCAGGGCGCGGGTTCGAATCCCGGCTGTGGCGGCTGCATTTCCAATGGAGGCGGAAATGTTGTAGGCCCGTGTGCTCAGATTTGGGTGCACGTTAAAGATCCTCAGGTGGTCGAAATTTCCAGAGCCCTCCACTACGGCGTCTCTCATAATCATATAGTGGTTTTGGGACGTTAAACCCCATATATCAATCAATCAATCAAATATTGAACTAATATAGGCCATCGGGCGTGATAAATGCTGTCTTTTCACGGTAGATTTCATCTACCTCTATCTGCCAGTAGCCGGACAGAATGTCAATGGAGGAAAAATAGTGGGACCGATAGAAGCAATCAAGCGCATCATGTATTCGTTGCAGAGGGTACCCGCCTTCTTTGGTAATTCTGTTCAGGTGTCGATAACCAACGCAGGAACGCCATGCACTGTTTTTCTTGCGCACTAGCACTACAGGAGAAACCCAAGGACTGCAGAATAACTCAATAATATCATTCGCGAGCATTTTGTCGACCTCACTTTGGATAAGTTGACGTTCGGCTGCCGCCAACCGATATGAACGCCTGTGAATAGGATGCTCATTACCAGTGTTTATACGGTGGGTCATACCAGTAATTTTTCCCAACAGACGGCCGATGAGGTCAAAAACGTCAATCTAGGACAGCAGAACCCGGTGGACCTCGTCAGTCTGCTACGGCATTAAGTTGGAAGCGATCATCGACGTAATAGCGCTGTCGGAGCAAGTGTCAGATTGATGTTGAGGGTGGGGGTCAGAAGGAGTGGCCATCGTGAAAACATCTACGGCATTGTCTTCTAAGGTGCAGAGCAACGCCAAAGAGATCCATTGTTGCAGCACTTGAGGTGTCAAGCTAAAGTTGAGAACTGTGAGACACGTGGAATTTCCTGCGATGAGCAGAATGGCATGCGGTTATGTAATGCCACGGTTTATGAGGATATCGGTGATAGGGGTCCGAACTTGGTCACCGTCGGGAACTGGTGGTATTGAGACGAGCTCTATGTAGGTTAGTGTCTGTGGAGAGAGGCGCGCATGTCCCGTTGTGCAGAGGCGACTCGGCCTTTGTGCAAGAGGTTCTGTTGCGGGAAAGTGTAGGCGGAGCATGCTGGTCGAACATTCTATGAGGGCAGAATGCGCGGACAGGAAGTCAAGGCCTAAGATTACGTCGTGGGGGCATGTATCAAGGACGGTAAAGAGAACAACTGTGTGTCGATCGGCAATGCTTACACGAGCGGAGCACATTCCAATGATAGATGCTATTCAGCCATCCGCAACACGGATGAACTGAGTGGTCGCAGGAGTGAGGAACTTGTGTAGCTTGCGGCGAAAATCATTCGTCCTCACGGGTAGTTGAGTGCCAGTGTCGACAACAGCAGTGACATGTACGCCGTCTACTTTTACGTCTATGAGGTTCCGCTTTGTCCGTATCGTCAAGAGAGGAATTTCTGTTAGTCCGAGCGATGCAGCGCCACCTCCGGGGGCTGCAACACTTAGTTTTCCGTCGAAGAACCTCGTGGGAAGGCGGGGGAAGATGGTCGGTGAGGCTGTGAAAAACGAGACTGGCGACATTGCGGGGATGGAGAGCGGGAGTAGCGGTGTTCAGTAGCAGGTTTCTGGGCAAAATAGTCGCGGCTGGTTTCATGGCGATAGGCAGGACGTGAATGGAAGTGAGGAGTGGAGGCTTGTGCAGGAGGACCCCAGTGACTTCTGCAATGGCGAGAAATGGGCCCGATTCGGTTACACGAGAAGTAGATCGGCTTGTCATCGTGTGTTTGCCATGCGGACGTATTACGGAACGTTGAGGGAGAACCGGTTGGGAAGGGACGTGCTGGCGTGTATTGGGGTTGGAAGTCGGTGCGGGGAGGCGGTCAAATAGAGTGAATTTCCAAGCTGGCGATTTCCTGCCGGACGACTGATTGAATGAAGGGCAACGTAATTGGAGGAGAGGGGTGAGGGGACGTTGGTCCCACCTTAGCTTGAGCAGCCACTTCAAGTTCTCGCCTGACGAGTCGCGTCAAGTTGTCACAGGTGTCTGTAGGATGGTACGTGTCAAGACACGAGGACGCCGCAGCGGTGTTCGGAAGGCGCTGGAACTGATGGGAGGTGCGCCTGCTTTTAGCTTGTTGGAACCGGCGGCATATTTGAATATAATCGCATCAACAGATGACACACTGTTGAATACCAACAGGTTGAACACATCTTTGGCAATATAAAATACTCTTTAAAATAAGTGCAACTTTTTCAGGCTCAAACATGCTTTCGTCAGCTTGGCAGCATAGTGAGAGGATAGCCTGAATGTAACTGATGTAGGACTCCGTGGAGGCCTGTGCGCGAGTCGACAACTCATTCTTCACAGCTTCACGACGACCAAAGGGGTTGCCAAAAAGCTCACACATCTTTTCCTTGAAGCTGCCCCAGCTTTTAATGTCGTGCTCGTGGTTGTCAAACCAAGCACGAGGGGTTCCGTCGAGATAAAAGATGATGTTCGCGAGCATAGTGTGGGGTCTCACCTGTAAGGGCGCTGACGCGTTCGTAGAGCCGTAGCCACTGGTCGACGTCGGAACCCTCGCGGCCCGAGAACACGCCAGGGTTTTTGAGGGCGTGTAGCGTCACGAAAGTTGGTGCGGGAGCTGGGTTGACAGGCCGGGCAGAAGGGCGGGCGACCGGGGAGGATGTAGCCAAGTCTTCAGTGGTCATGTCGAAAGCCGCGAGGGAGCGTCCGCTTCGGAGTTCCGTGGCGAGGACGGGGATCGCACAACTCCACCAAATTTGTTACGAGAAGGAGACCGACTTGGAGGGGTAGTCACAGATGTATTTTCAGCCGGTTAAGCGAGCAGCGCCAGCCACAGAGATTAGCTCGCGCCAGTCTATATGCTTTACTTCTTCGTATACATGCACTGGCACGTAGCAATATCTATTCCCTAACTTCTCTCTCTCTCTCTCTCTTTCTTTTTCTTTGAGTGGATCCTCTTCATAACCAAGTATTTTTTTCACGTCGTGTTTTTTGCACCATTTCCGATCTTTATATTTCGAAAATGGTGATGAGGTTGTTCCACAAAGCATGAGGGCAAACTGACAGGCTGTGGTGCCTTTCACGTTGTGTTATATCCTGCCCTGCCGATACAGCAATCACAACGATTGCTCACACGTTTTCAAAGCACTCTTCTTGTCACCCTTCCGTTTACGCGGCAGTAAACAAGCGTACTCTAGAAGTACGTATACACATCACACGCCATCCCCTCCGAAAGACAGACATCATGGAATGTTTCCGCAATCAAGGAGATTGGCTAGAGATACTGATTTATCTATTATTTACTAAACAGAGAAAACTTTCGCCACATTGTAACCTTCAGAGGCTCTTTTCTAGCATAGCCCCGTGAAAAAAAAACAAGATGCGATCCTATTTATATGCAGTATACGTCCAATGTTAAAAAATATTAAAGAACATAAATACTCGTAGTGTTAGGGCACCTTTATTTGATCTTGTTTATAGTAAAATGTGTGAGTCAGTCCACGGGAGGATGCCGGTGATCATGGAAAGAAGAATACGCTCAGCCGCTCAACGAAGCGAACATTTTATCTACAGGGCACTATGGATTACATGAGTGGCACTGATTAAGATCCATTGCGTGAGCAAAACAGTTTCGCAGTAAAAAATTCTGGCAGATAATTCATTCTTCGAGAATCGATAACCCGCGAAGCAGTCAGTGACGAGCAGACTATGCCGTGTTGTTTGACGTCGAGCTCAGCGTTAAGGGGGTGATCGATGTCTTCGTGTAAATCGAGTATTCACGTGCGTCGCACCATATTATCAGTCATGTCAACGACGCTGTGACACCTAAAGGGTTGCTTACAGCCCGATGCAGTGTCTGCACTCGCTCTCGAGGGTAGAACTCAGTTACAGCGTGGATATAACGAGTAGCGTCCGTAGCTATTATCAGCTTATCATATCATAAGCGGCATTCGTTGGCGCATTCCTGTGCGGTAGAAGACCATTCTAATAGTATTACGTGATTTATATGAACGGATAACCAGCACGTCGTGACAGGCAACATTATATAGTATTACCCATGTTTGGCCACTTTGTCACTTAGCCAACATTATGCTTTGCTAACGATCATTCACCGCATTATAAACGTTAGTAAGGAAAATTTGCGCGCACTAGCCAACACTAGCTGACATTTAGTCACCATTATCGCCAATTTTCGCTAGTGTTAGCCAACACTATACCACTCTTGGTTTATATTAGGCAGCGCCGTCGATGAGTCAGCGAACACTAAACGCCATTAGACAATAGTATAGCCATTGACTGGCCAAACAGAATTAGTATTATGCGAGTAAACATGATACATGTCATGAAACGTATGTAATATCGCTTATGTTTCTTCATGCATATTCTGGTGTATCAGCCAAATAAACGATGCTGGTTACACGCCATTATGTCATTCATGTTGTGATATACATAACGCGCAAGTTGTGTTATTCATAACCAGTCGTTACTGCGAAATTGTCAACATTCACCCACGTACTGGTACGTAACGTAATGAAGTGACCGCAGCACTTTCGGGACGCATACAACACGTTATTTATTCCCTTAATTTACTAGTATAATTTGGTCTTTATGTCATGACATGCGTGAAGCCACCGGTCATTCCTATTTACCACATAAGCACGTCATGTTATGCACGTTCTGATGTATATACCATGGTAATGAAATGATGGCCGTGGCATCACAAAGGCATCTTGTCATTCGTCATTAAAAGTGTGGCCTGTAATCCTGCTATTCATCCCATGACCTATAATCTATAACCTTAACGCCATGCCATACAAATTTCGATATATTCCAAGTTAAGGAAACTACTACGAGAGCACCATTCTTTTGGAGCATAGATAACTAGATACTGTCAAAGTGTGATTGTTAAATGACATGCTCCACAATGAAAGAAAATGGTCTCGAGTTTAGAGCGCTTAGCAGCAAAAATATCTTCAACGTGAGCAGACCGTGTAGATTCTGCGTATTATGAGCACTTGTCTCACCTAATGCAGCATACTGAAGTTATTCGAGGTCATGACAACTATATATACTTGGAGAGTGGATGAAGTACACATCCTTCTCTTGTGGGCGCCCAGTTAGAACGGCATTCATTTACAGAAGCACCCGCACGAGGACATGAGTGGGTAGACTGCGTAATCGTTTTGTCAACATTGTATATGCCCTGGGAAAGCGTCCGCACTCGTATGAAGCTCTCTAACGAAATCCAGCGGGCGTTACAAAAGAGTGCTTTTGGTCGTTATATCCACATTTCAAGCTACACTCTCTCTCATGGCTTAAGATTCAGTGACCTGTCGTTTTTACTTCTTGCAATAATGAAGCCAGCCTGGCAGTTTTTTAAATTAATATTTGTTCTTTCGCACGTTGTATTTGCATTAGGATACATGCAGACAGTTAATGGGATTTATATTTCTTCCTTCACACTTTATATTGCGTTAGTGTACACGCTAACAACTCGATTATCGAGTGCATTGCGCGTAAATTCTTGGAGATTCTCGTATGTATCGTAATTTCCTTCCAAAATTAGTCACCTCTTCTAAAGACATGCACTAATTTTAGAGCAAAATAAGCGGCTTTCTTGACAGCATTGATTATTATAACCATGCCTGAAGAGTTATGTACGCCTTAAAATGTTGGGTTGCGTGCTCAATATTATAGCGATTTGCATTTCCCCCTATACTTGCATCGTCAAATTATATTCTGTGCAGCATGTGTAAAAAAAGTTGAAAATATAACAAACGCTGCCAACCAGCAGAGGCAAAGAAGAAGAAGATGATCGCGTTCGATCATGGCAACGATGGCTTCTGGCTAATTTATTCTGTGCCTGTTAACGTTTCAGCGTCCACATAATTTTGGTGCGGACAAGCCACGTGTGGACAAGCCATGTGCGGACAAACCCACTTGCGGACAAGCCTTCCTTCTACGCACGGCGCACAGGGCTTCTACTCTCGATTGGCGTCGTGGGCGGTGAAGACTCCACTAGTAGATGCGAGGATCGGCGATAAGACGATGATTATTCAGCACCATCTGACGGCGCTGAGAAATCTCCCAAGGGTGACTTCCGCCAACGAGACCCGCGGTTTGCGAAGGTTGTACGATGCCACATAGTTGAATATTCGCTGCATTGGAAGGCTGAACGTGCCGACCCTAACATATTCAGCTATTCTCGTCCATATCTAGCCGAACACTCTACCGCTGGATATCGGCCTTTCTTTCACTAGAAAAAAAAAACGGCATCGCACCTTGACAAGGCCCACCGAAGAGCGTTTTGCTCAAGCCTCGTTGAACGCACCAGCAGAGGCGTCATCTGCGTCAGATGCCGAGCTAAATGATCTGTAATATTCATATGAGTGCAGCTCGAAAGCCGAAAGCAGCACGCACTGCCGCATCAGAGACCTGCATCGGAGGATCATTTGGACCTGCTTTAGAGGTGTGCGTTTCTTCAAATGCTCTTTTGTCATATGAAGACACATCCTCCACTAACCAAACACTTAAAGACAACACGCTCTACTTTCAGACATTCCACACCGAGTTGGTCAACAGCAGCAGCAGGCGATGCATTCAAGATATTCTGGATTGCAGAAGACAAAGAAGCTTCGTTAAGGAACATGTGACTCATAAGCTTAACCTGAAGGTGGTCAGACAGACGCGGTTGGCACTGAATACCTTCGTAAGCACTTTCTCTTCAGATGCACAAAAGCAGAATGTTGTTGAAATAGAGCTTCGAAGAATAAAAAAGAAGGTTGACCTTCGCATAGACGCTGTAGTTGTCCCTGTCATTTGCCACGGTGTGACTCTATCTTCAGCGAACAACGCATTCATTCTTGATTTGAAGAAACAAGGCAAGGTTTTCGCTAACGAATACCGGATTCAGGACGCATCTGGCACCAAAATCAGTCTGCCAATAAGGTCTGCCTATATGTGGCAAGCAATCACCGGTGAAGGTGTGCAGTCTCCAGACGTGCCAGGACTCGTGGCAATGGAGACAATCTTTGGTTGGACGGTACAATGGCCTATAAGTCAGAAGAATGTTTTGGACTGTGGAACTCTCTGGCTTGTCAGTGTCTTTTGGATGGACGCAACATAGTGCAGAAACCTCACAGTCTTTCTGGCGACTCGAGTCTATGAACATTACTAACTCCAACGAATGTCTCACCGACTTGAGCAGTCTACAGTTTGTGTAGAGCGTTAGGAAGTCAGGTGGACGGTGCTCTGTGGCCCTACCATGGAAAGAAAATCGCAAGCATCTTCTAGGCCACAATCTGGAAACAGCTATCCACCGGCTCCATAAGCTCGTCAAAAATCTCCCACGTCAAGACGACCTAATTGAGCAATATGACACGACCATACATCAATACTGGCAAATGGAAAATGCTGAAGTGGTGCAGGAGCTACAATTTTATAGTGCCGTTTACTACATGCCGCATCACGAGGTTTTACGAGAAGACTCGCTGACAACAAAACTTCAAGTAGTGTTCGATGCCTCATCGCATGGAAAGAGATACATGTCACTGAACGACTGTTAGGACAAAGGTACAAATCTGAATCCAGATCTGCTTCAAGTGTTGTTCCGTTTTCGATGCCAACCGATAGCCATCAACGACGACATCGAGAAAGCTTTCCTGCAGATAGAAATACAGGAATCGGTTGAAAATGCATTTCGTTTTTTATGGTTTGAGAACGTGCCCCGTGCTGAAAACGAAAACACTATCCTATTGCGAATAACACGTGTGTCATTTAGATCGACATCAGTCCCTTTCCTGCTGATGACAACGATACACCACCACCTAGACAACGTAAGCGGCGAGCAAAAAACCTTGGCCTGGACACTGTAGCAGAGTTTCTACGTGGATGACCTGCTGGTAGGAGCCGAGAGTTTTGACGAAGGCCTAGACGTGTAGGAAAAAGCAAAGTAGATTTTGGAAGATGCTGCGATGAACCTCCGAAAGTAGAAGACCAACAATGCTCAACTCCAGGAAGTGTTCTCGAAAAACCAAGAGTGCCTGGAAGGATTAGACAGTACTTCCACAATGGTTCTAGGGATGCTACGGAACACCGAAAGCGATTACTCGGCATTTTCTTCAAAGTCTGTCGCGCAGTTCCTGCTTTCGGTTAAGGAGGACTCGAAGCGCACTATTTTAAGAACAGCTTCGATAATATTCGATCATCTCGGTATTCTTTCGCCTTTCACGATAATAGCGAAGATCTTATTACGGAAGCTATGGCTGTTACGGATAACGTGGGATTCCAAGTTACCCATGGAAATCAAGAAGCTGTGGAAAGAATGGCGTACTGAAGTTGCTCAGTTGCACCGTATTAAGATACCACGTTACGTGATGAGTCATGCGAAGGAAGAAATCACCATGACGCAAGTTGCTAGTGCTAGTGCCCTTGGAGCATGTGTGTACATTAGAGTGGTGGATATTAATGGTAATTGTGGTATGAAGATTATGGTGGCTAGGTATCGCGTGGCACCCATAAAAGGCTGGACCATGCCTAAGTTGTAACTAACAGGTACAGTTGTTGGAGCGAGACTACTAAAATACCTCAGGAAGTATGCGACACGGTTAACTTCTCACATACAATGTGGTCAGACCAAACAATTGTTCTGAGCTGGATTCGGACACAGCAAGATAGGCTCAGCCCCTTTGTGAGAAACAAGGTGGCCGAGATAGCCGACTGTACCAGCAAAGGGCAATGACGTTATTGTCCTGGGAAGGAGAACCCATCTGATTATCGTACTCAGGGAAAGCGTCAACTGGTGGAACGACCCAGATTGATTAATGCGACCTGAAACCATATGGTCAGTTGAGCCCGCTTTGGTTGCCGCCCAAGAAAACAGCTACGACCAGAAACTCTGCAGACAGAAGCACTGCTACAGACGCAAGAACCCTTGAAGATATCATAAACGCCAAAAAGTACTGCAGCTTGACCAGGCTTCTTCGCGTTACAGCGCTGGTGTATAGAATTTTGGAAAGGACACGGCGCGCACGTAAACCGCATACAGGACCTATTTATTCAGAAGATCTGCATTGAGCCCAGAAGTTTGGAATAGTAAGAGCACAACGAGAAGCTTTCCCTCAAGACATAGAGCAACTGTCCAATGGACGCGCGATCTCAAGGCGGTCAATTCTTCATGACCTGCATTCATTTTTAGATTAAGAACAACAACTTCATCTGCGTGAAAGCCTACAGACAGCGCAACTTTCAATTAAAAAACATATACTTATTTTGCCTCAGGGCCATGAATTCACGAGACTGGTAATCATGGACGCACATTGCCGTGTTTTACATGATAGAATATCAGCCACACGGACAGTAAATCGTGAACGATTCTGAATTGTTCATGTACGCCAGGAGACAGAAAAGTTGACCAATAATTTTTACCTTTGCAAACGATTCTGAACGGAGCCCATGAATGTGGAACATGCCCCACTACCGGAAGATCGAGTTACTATGTCACACCTGTTTGAAGTTGTCGGAATCGATTTTGCAGGCCCATTATATATGAAGCCCAATCGGAAAGAACTAAAATGTACCAAGGTGTACATTGTGCTACTTACGTGCGCAACCGCGAGAGCAGTTGATCAAGACCTGGCAGATACTCTCTCATCGGAAAGTTTTGTTGTTGCCTTCAGGAGGTTTCTTGCTTGCAGAGGAGTGCCTAATACAGTGTAGTCGGACAACTCATTGACGTTCAAGAAGGCAAGCAAAGAACTACGAGACATAGGAAAGCTTATCAGTGGATCCCCGTTTGCTGCATTTCTTGCCAAGCATCGAACATCATGAAATTTTTTTTGTTTTTCAACGCCCCGTGGTTGGGTGGCTGCTGGGAAAGGCTCAAGCGGTCGATCAAGTCATCTCTTCGAAAAGTTTTTGAGAAAAGCAGTCTAGCAAGCGAAGAACTGATGACATTGCTTCTTCAAGGAGTCGTAGCTGTTATCAGCATGTATGCATATATATATATATATATATATATATATATATATATATATATATATATATATATATATATATATATATATATATATATATATTGCTGAAGTGTATTTAGTTCATACTATATATTATATTGCTTATCGACATGTAGATATCTCCAGGTGCCCATCGTATTGAAAGTGAAAAAAAAATAGGACAAGTTTCAGTAGTTCTAAACAGCGCCAAATAGCGACAGGCAGCGACATGTGAAGCTACAGCAATCACACAAGGCATTGCGTACTTTTACGCACCTATATACGCATATGTTCCAGTTACTGTGGACATTTGTGTTGTTGGGACGTAAAACACCAACAGTTATTATCATGAGTCTTAACAGCTTCTCCGGTACAGTGTTACGACCAAGCCCTTTAGCTGTTATAAATGGCCAATCTTAAGTGGGGTTCAAAACAGTAAATTTAAACACCTCTCACTGTGCTCGAAGGCAGGACATAAGGAGACACATAGGACCTGTTGAGACTTTGGTTTACCAGTGGCGATAAATACGTGTCTTGACAGTGCAATAGAAGATAGTAGACAGAAGTTTATTTAGAAGTGAAAACAGGTTACGCAAAGCCCGGTGGGAAAGGCGCTTGTGTGCAGGAATTGTCGCCTCGCTAGATGAAGCGACGAGAGTTGAGGCACCACGAGCCCGAAAGCACGACAGCCAGTCGGCCGAAAAGCGGTCGATTGCTCTCCATTAAGCTGAAAGAACACAGGTTCATTGTATTGCCGGCAGTGGGTACTTGACATTTAGTGAAGTAAAAGAAAACAGCGACGGATACTCGGTATCTAAGATGTCAAGTTGCGTTAGTAAATGTATAAGATATAAATTCAAACCAATATCTACCGTTGGCACGTGGGACATTTAATAACCATATCCCCCACTATCTCTAGGTATGTGCGTTTATCGCCGTAAAAATAAATGGCAGGTATAGCAATAAAGACGCCGTTATTGAATGCTATGCTCTGTCGAAGAAAATGTTACGACGCCTCTGACTCACGATGCAGTGAGCTGGGAATAGTCAATGTGTAGTCAAAGGACACAAGGTACTTACCTTGATGCGATTATTGCAGAGTAAACCAGCGATACTTTTCTTCATTGGTTTACTCAAACACCTGCCTTTGTTTACATTACATCATCTTTTCATTGGCACGAAAGCGTTCAGTTCCGCGCTAGTTATGCGTGCAGTCGCAGGTATGCAGATGCGCATCGTATGGGGATTCACAAATGGGAATTCCTTCTTAACGAAAGATCGTTGGCGCAAGCTGAGAACGAGGAAAAAATAACGAGACAGGATACGACGCCAGACCTCTCGTTTTTTCCTCATTCTCCATTTTAGCCACAATTCTTTCATTAAGCTATGCACCAACTTGTTCAACGTTATACTCTAAGTAATTCTCAAGTTCCCATTATTACTTTTCATCTACGCAAGTGCAAGAGTGCCATACCGCCAGTTTCGAGACTGAGGATGGTAGAAACTCATGCGATGCACTGTGAACAGATAGCGCTCGTGCCTCTGGCTTCACGCGAATGTCCCAGGGAAGCGCGTCTGCAGAATGAGTGAAGGCGTGCCACTGGCGCCTGTTTCTCGCATTTATGGGGAAAGGCACCAATTTCAGGCGAGACGATGATGACCGAAGCAACGGCTGTGTTGCCTCATCGAGCTATAATTACGCTTCGCTCGTCATTTCTCAATACGAACGCACTCCAGCGGACCTTCATGTACTCATCTTACTTGTGGCGTAGTTCTAAATGTATAAAAAATGAAATTTGGGAGGCCGACGCAGATAATAAAGGCTGGAAATGTGGTTATGGTCGGTTTTGTTCGCTTGTTTTTACTGTCAAGAGAAATGCTAAAGTGGTGGTGAATACATGGAAACGCTCTGCGACCAAACAGCCAGAGTATAACTAAACATAGCAACACCACCGTCTGCAATAATATGCAGACCTCTAGAGCGGCATAAATTGCTGCTTGCTGGAATACGAAAGCGTCCTGGGCATATAATGCGCGTTACCATCGCTACTTATACTATACAGAGCTGCTTCCACGTAATCATATCATGCAATTTTTTTCATTTTTTAATTATGACTCTAGTACCCTTATAAACCCCGCCACAGTGAGCGCCGATTGTTTTAGCTTGACGCAGTGATATATATATATATATATATATATATATATATATATATTCTCATTTTCTTATGATAATTTAGGCTTCACCGCAGTACTGATACTCTACTGCTTTATCGAAAACTTACGTAATAAGTTTTGTACGGCATTATCGACGCAGTGGCACCCCTAACGCGTTTTTTTTTTTTATCTAAGGCCAAGAATTTAGAAGCACTTCGTTTCAGCATCATATCGATGTGTATAGTTGTCTGAGAAAAAAAAATCAAGCCAGCATCGCCCTAGTGGTGTCCAGCCTGAAAGAAGTGCAATACTGGGCAGCTTGCCATGTTTCTCTTTAATTTTTCCTTCCTTCCTTCCTTCCTTCCTACGTTCCTTCCTTCCTTCCTTCCTTCCTTCCTTCCTTCCTTCCTTCCTTCCTTCCTTCCTTCCTTTCTTCCTTCCTTTCTCATTTCTGTTTCTCTCAGTTTTAGTCTGTCTTTCTTGATGCCATTTAGTTCTATTTTTGTCTATCTCTCTCATTTTTTCACTCTCTTTCCCGCTATTTTCATGTTTAGTTATTTTTCTTTCCTCGCTCTTTCTATTTCTTGCTTCCCTTTTGTTTATATATAAATCTCTCTCTGTTTATTTTCTTATTTCTTTCTGTTTGTGTATTGCTATCTCTTTTTTGTGTCTGTTTATTCGATGTCTCTCTCTGTTCAGTGCTTCTTTTTCATTTATTGGTCTGTCTTTCTTCTATTTCTTCATATTTGTTCACCTTTTTCCTTTTGCACTTTTTCCTTGATTTCGTTTTTTCTCTCTCTTTCTTTGTGTACCCGTTGTCTCACCAGTAAGAGTGTGACATCCCACGCTAGTCAAATCAGCGCACGTGTTCCGAGAATGAAGCAGAACTCCCAAAAAGATGACAAAGAGGAAGAAGAACTTGAAGGGATCGCGTGCCTGCTCATGACGATGACAGTTTTCTGTTCGCTCTGTACAGACTAATGGTTGGCTTAAAACATACAGTTTCCTAAAATTGACTAGAGGGGACTCTGGTGCCGCGATCGTTCAGCGACCTTAGAAATGATGGGTAGTATACGGATATGCCTAGTCTTTGTACTTGCGGGTGGTGAATCTTATTTGTGGCTTCGTTTATCGCTGTGTTTCGGTTTTGTTTGAATGAAAGAACGAACCCTTTTGAACGTCGGGACCAGATTTGAAATGGTAAGCATAAAAGAATAAGGTGGTGAAACGACACAATTGAACATTTGCTAATTTTTGTTTCGTGAGAAATAGCGTTAAGCCTCACGAATACACAAGGAGCCAGATGCATGAAGATTAGAAAAAAACCATCAACTGCCCACCATTCTCATGCTCGCTGAAGCGCCATGCGTAGCAGCTTGCCTACACACTATCGCCATAGTGCCCTCTAGTGTATATTTTGGAAGCTCTATCACTTAAACAGCCCTACTGTACCATAGCATAACTTGTTCTGCTCAGTTCAGAATAGCATATAATGGATGAGCTATTTTCTGTCACCGTAGACAAGTCATTATTCACAGCTGTGGAACCATGACACCTACCGACATAGATGCGAGTAGTGATTTTCGGCGTGGTTGTTTGTAATACGCATGAAGGCATTGTGGTTACGCCTTCACAAGGATTAGAAAACAGAAAAGATGGCGAAGGTTACGCAAGGCAACGAAAGCCTTGAAACAACAAAACTGGACTATATTGAATAATAATATGGTTGCTTCTAGGCTTTTTCTGAGCCTTATTAAGGTGGTAGAGGTTGTTTGTAGGTTGCTTCTAAATTGTTGCAAGGCTTTAGATGTGTGGCGCCAGGTTGTTTTCAAGTTGATTCTCAGCGTATAGAGGTTCTAGTTAAACTACACACGCTCACAGACACGACACAGGCACGTCTCTCTTGGCCTAAGCCTTCCATCGCTTGGGTTCTTGTAGCAGCCACCGTAGCGCTTCCCGCTCTTTATAGTATTCTCTCACTGCACGCAGTCGGGGTGTTCGGCTGGCCGCCGTCCCTTTGTAGCCATTTTTGGGGCTAACTGTTGCTTTCTTCTTTTTTAGTGGAAGTCGTTTGCAGTAGTATTTGCCTGATTTCCATGGCACATACCAGTTAATGATGATCAAAGTGTTTAATGGGCAGCAAGAATTTCTATGGCACGTACTTTTTTGCCGGGCTAACTGTTGCTTCCTTCATTTTTAGTGGGCCGGTAGCGAGTAGTGGGGAATACCCGATTTCCGTGATTCATACTTGTTGATCATGACGACGCTTTTTGTAACGGGAGAAGAGAGAGGAAGAGAATAAGGTTGAGTAAAAGGCGGGGAACTTTCCTAGAAGAAAAATTCTGGTTTTATCTCGTCCCCTGAGGAAAGGGAAATGGGCATGAGAAGGTAAGGAAGAAAAAAGGAAGGAAAGGAATGGTTGAAAAAAAGAAAATAGAAAATGCGCACACTCAAGCACGGGCGGGGCACAGTCGTTTTGCAAATCCGGTCGACCGCAGAAACTTCAGCAGCGCCTCGCTTTCTGGCTGGAAGGTCGAACGTTCCGGTATTTCAAAAACGACTGCTCCGAAAGCAGCCGTTTATTGAGTCATGCTAATGTTTTCCAAAGCAGCTGTAATGAGGACTATCACGATCTCCAACAACCATCCTCTGCAGCTTGTCGCTTGGAGTATCTATCATGAATAGTTTTGCTTACCGGGTCTGGATGACTGACAGTACTAGTGTGATCGATTACTATGGAAGGGACGAAACCATTGCCTACGTCCTTTGTAACGGGAGAAGGACTGATTTCCAAAACAGCTTCGCTGATAAAATAACTTGCTTCCTGGGATTCATAACGACACAAATTTGATAACTGTGAATATGAGCATGACCGTGGCATTGGTGATGTGTAAGGTGATCTATAAGGTGATATATAACACTTGACAGTATTAGCTTGGTGGTTGGGAGAAACTGGTTATTTTTCGATACTTTTGTATTATACGCAGTAATTGAATACCAATCCGAATGGCCTCGACGCATATATAAGCATTTGTTGAGCATCAGCTCTCTTTTCAAGTCAATTTTGCATGAAGTGATTATTAGACCTCATGGCACCTCACCTTTTTGTATTGTGAGGGACTACAGAGTCCCTTACAATATCACATTGTGGTTTTGGTACGTTCCACCCAAATAAGTATTACCCATATCAGAACATGTGTTTAGGTGACATCTATCAAATACTACTGAATTCGATATTGCAATTTTTTCAATAATTTTGATCAAATTATTTTTCCTTGACCTAAGAACGGACGGATAGGCGCTGGTTCAGAAGACAGATTAGTATGTTACACGATTGTGCAAGAGGTTGAAGTGGGAGAGGAAAAGAGTGCTGGCGATGGTGGGAAAAAACTAACCATTAAAACAAAATGAAAAACGAAAGCAAACTTGAAAGACTCATCACAGTCGCATATCTTGTTCATTATACACCGAAAACCGGAAATAGATTTGATAGCCACGTTTCAAGAAAGTGGTAAGTTGTCCGTCTGATTGCAACAGACAGCTTTATTACTTGCAAAGCCCATGGTCGGGCATCACGTAGTTGTCCACTTCTATAACCTGTCCACATCGCTAATGTAGATGGTGTTGTCTGAAAGTCACACCAAGTTTCAGACTATCAAGAAGGCTTGTGTGGTTTATTCTGATGCTAAGACTAAACCGTAATTCCAGAGTGAGAGAATACTCAGTTATCTTTAGCGTTAGCGTGATAGCGTGGATTAAGAAAATATACCGTGCCACAAACGTTCCTTGCGGACAGTGCGTTTTAGTTAAGGAAGACCGTTTTTACGTGCCCAAGCTAGGATGGTGGCACCACCTAGCGGAGTGTTAATGCGTACAAAAAGGGGAAAAAACTGAGAATGCTTGCCTGTATCCGCACACGCAGCAATGTTAAAAAAATTTTTTTACGGTAACAGTAATTATAAACAGATAATAATCATGCACCAATAGCTACAATATTTATGCTGAGAATTTCTTTACTCCAATAATCTACTTAAGCCAAGCAATATTCGAAATGGGAAATTATCTAAGAAACTAAGCTGAGTTATCCGCAGTACTCAGGCATCGTAGTTACACATACAAGCGATCTATTTACACAGTCGTTTGCAACGGAAGAAGTGGATTCGTCCCTACCAACGCTAAATTCAGTTCAAAGCAGGTATTTAAATAACCGCCATGTGTTACGTACACTGTGTAAACAACGCAAACATGGTAACGCTAAATCTGAAAAATTTTGTTCGTAAGGTCAATTGTACGGGTGCTTTAGCATATCGGTGCTTACGCCTTTCAGTCGCGCTATTCCGCCAGGCCCGCTGTTCTGCTAAGCCCGCTACACTATGTAGGAGGCAACTTCCTTTGCAAGTTCTTCTAACGAGGCGCATAGTTGGAATCGCATATATGACACCAGTGCCCTTTTAGATGCCTCTGAAATTCAATCTTAACCGCGGAGAGCCAGCTTTGTCTCTGTGTCAGTGAGCTCTTTTTCATGTCAGCCGCTGTGCCCAGAAATCCGCTGATAGCATAACGAGAAAGCATGTCATGGCTATGTTGGCCAAAGCTTGAAACCCAACTGAAATCCGCAAAGGACGGTCGCAAAAGCAACGTCCGCAAAGCACATTACCTCGTACACCTGAATTGACACTGGTGCTAGCCACTGTCTCAAAAAACAAGAAAAAACACCTGCAGTGGCAGCCGTACTTAGCTCGCTTAGCGAATGCGCTCACCCACTTCGCGACACCGCAGCGACATTCGGCGTGCTCTCTACTATGCCGCTGCAACCACCTTGAACTAAGCACTGCAGCAAAATTGCAGTCGCGGCGTAGGACAGGGTAACAGCTGCGGCAGAATTGTAAGTCCAGACTCGAAAGGAAGAGAAAAGAGCTTAGGCATAGTTAGCACACTTTGCAAGAAATTTTTTCATGTTTTCGTTTCAGGAGAATGTGCTTAGGAATCATCTGCCACCTTTTATCAGGTGCTCATTTATGAAGTGCCCAGTAAAACATGGCTACTGCGTGAGGAAGCTAGCTATAAAGCCCACGTCAGAGCATGAGGTAATCTGTAGTAACGATCTGGCTTTCTAAAAGACAAAGTAGAGCTGTTGTACATACATCGCACGACACCTTAGTGAATGGATTGTAAGGCTTTTTGGAACAGAGAAACCGTTACCATGGAGATCTCTAACAAGCGCAATATATTCTCCAAGTCCCGTCCTGGAACAATACAGAGTGATCCCACGTAAGATTAAACATAGCAAGGCTGGTCTACCTTGTAAATTTCTTTCAGAATTTTATGTATTGTTGCCTTATCAGTGAAAAGAAGATGCGCAATCGGTTTTGCTGCAATTTTTTTGTAGGCACGGTAGATCCTTAATGATGGAGAGGTGGAGTGCCACGCTTACCTGCTTTGCTGCTTTTTTCAATTTTGGCGATGAATTAAACAAATTACATTAAAACTGCGAGGCTCAAGTATGTTTGGCTACATACTGGCATTTTAGTTCAAATGTATTTGGATTGTCTGCGTAGTGTATAATTTTTATAATTATCATACTTTTCCCAAAAACGTTTTTTTCCCTATAGTTTGGACGCCTTTATTTCACAAAGCGCCAATGGCAGATTGGTCAAAATTCCGCATCACTTTCTCAACAGGCTTATTTATAATTGATTGATTGATTGATTTGTGGGGTTTAACGTCCCAAAACCACTTCTGATTATGAGGCTTATTTATAAAACTTCTAAAGAATATATTAATGGCACTTTTCAATAAAAATATATAATCGAGCTAACTTCAAAAAAAAGAGCACGGTAGAAAAAATTCTGGCGACAATAAAAAAAAACGTCATTTTTTGAATTTTTAACACTTCACTCACTTATTCTACCACACATCAGCTTTCACAATCAATAAAAAGATGTTGTATTTTATGATTTAGCTTGCAGTTATTACGCCTTTATCGGACTATATCACAAAACTTCAAAGAGCGTGAAAGAGTGGTGGAATGTCAACAGGTATCCGTCGGTAAATTTCGCTTTTATCTCCGAAGCGACTTGTCGCTACCCCGCTTTGTTCTAAAGATATTTGGCATGTTCAGAAAGTCACAGCTCTTATCTGCATGGTGCGAACAGCATTTGGGTGAGACGGCTTATCGGCGGCCACTCAACGAGTAGAGTTTAGCGCGAGAAGGCGACAAGGCGACACGCAACGGATTTCGGCATTGCACTCGGTAGTGCCACGCGGCGTTTCATCGGGGCCGTCGATTTGTTAATGCAGTTGTTTTAAATGAAAAGAATTTTTTAGCCAACTTCGGTGACTTTTATCGTATCTATCTATCTATCTATCTATCTATCTATCTATCTATCTATCTATCTATCTATCTATCTATCTATCTATCTATCTATCTGTCTATCTGTCTGTCTGTCTGTCTGTCTGTCTGTCTGTCTGTCTGTCTGTCTGTCTGTCTGTCTGTCTGTCTGTCTGTCTGTCTGTCTGTCTGTCTGTCTGTCTGTCTGTCTGTCTGTCTGTCTAGCCGCCTACGACTGTTAGCTCTCCTGGTTGTTTCAATAGTGGTACCTATGCCAAACTTGGTATGCCATAACAAGACTTTATGACGAGCACGACTGACTAATCGTAACGTGAAAATCATGACATGCATGTCATGAATGTCATGATTTACATTTCGTGGCCTTGCTGCTCTTGCGGTCTTTCGTTTACATGATATCTTGCAAAACGGGCAAAACGGGCATGGTATTACACGACTGCATGGCGAACACAAGTGACCGGCCCTAAAGTGAAACTCATGACATGCACGTCTTGTAAGTCATCACTACACGCCACACATATGGTGCGCTCACGGTCGTTTCGCTAGACTCACATGTACAGAGTTTGGCATTACGGTACGAGAATAGATGACAAACGTATATCACTGGTGATAATATCATGATAACCTTGAGATACGTTTATGTTTGAACATGACTACATGCCAGGCTCATGATGCGTTCGTGGCCGTTTCGCTTGCTTCCCATATGCGACATTTGGTATTACGTGACGTGAATGCACGATGAACACAAATACCAGGTGCAAGCATGATAACCGTGACATGGGAGTGACGTACGGCATAACTTACGTCCACCTCGTAGCGTTGTGCTGATTTGAAAGTGACATGTCAACGTTCTCGTACTGATTCGTGCTTCGCATATTGATTCCGACTGTACGCGGGATCTGGCAATTTTTTTCTTTAAAAAATAATCACCGCTATGTGGACACAGCTTGTGAATATGCATAGATACATACTTTTGAGCAAAAGTAGAAAAAAACGAATATATTTTCCAAGATATGCTGTGAATTTATGATCTTCAGTGCCCCACGTAATTGCAGTGCGCAGTGACACAATAGGCACAATGACTGAAGTTTTGTTTTGAAGCTAAATACCACTTATATACAATGCTTACAATTGCAGGGCTATTGAACGTGACCTTTGTAATCAAATATATACTTCGATTTTTTTTGTTGATTTGTTGAAAAGCACCATTGATGCATTTACAGTCATGTTTTTGCTTAAAAGTTTCCTAACAAAGATTTTTTTTTGTGCAAACTTGTTTAGTAACATTTTATCTGAAGTTACTATTATTGGAAAGCAGAATTTCGTTCTACAGTTCATACTACATGTGATATTATCAATAATTTTCTGTGGCTGTGTGTTTACTGGTGCGCCCGAAAACAGCCTTTTTGCTCGCGGACAAGAAAGTGTTAAAACGCCGAACTGTTAAAAAGATAGCCTGCGTAGCGGTGCCCGAGCCGTCCGTCTGGGCCACATTGTGCTTTATCGATCCTGCCGCTGTTTCAAAGCAATAGCATTAGAAAATGCAGTTGTCTTTGTTAATTGGTATGGTAGTATTTGCCAAACAAAGCTCGACCAGAAAAGAAGCTTATCGCTCCCGCCGAGAAACATGTAATACTTGCGCTCTTGATAAAAGTGCGTTGTCTCAGCCATGAACCCCGGGATATAAAGATAACTCATAAACGTACTGAAAATAGCCTGTAGACGACATGTAAACGTCTATGAAACTTTGTTACAATGCTGCTTGCATGCTTTGGGCAAAGTACTCTAATGATTGGCTGAAAGGAATAACCGGGCACACAGATGCCCGATAAAGGCATGGCAGAAGAAACTGTGACAAATTATGGTCTGTCTCCTTGTGCTGCCCTTGCGCTGGTCGATGCAACCAGAGCTAGACTGCAGCAGCGAAGGAGTATGTGACCCAGAGAAAGGAGCAAAACAAACTCTATAACCTCTCAGCCATCGGTCATACTCTCCTGTGCGTGCTAAATGAGTGGGGAAGAGAGCATAATATCTTAAGATTATACAGCCAAATGCCACTGCCCTTTACAGCAAAACGGTGTCGCGACATTTACCGCTGTCCTGCCACTTAATTAAGCTCGAGCTGTTCCATCGTATTCCTCTCACATATTTATGAGAGGCATACGTGTTAACTTGACCATGGACCAACATATTATCGCCCTCCTTGTTAACAAAAGGCGCATCGCGTTCTGTGCGAAGATAGCTGTGCCTCGTGACCCGTTGTCGAAACAGATCCTTCCACTACCGTACACATCGAAACAAGCTGTCGGGACTCAAGGCACAGGAGTTTGAAATCTCCCTACAATTTGAAACATTGCTTGGCGAAAATCATTGAAGGTGGCTAAAATTATTTTGAGTAAAGCCGTTTTTCTGCTCTCTATCTATAAAACTGATCGCCCTTAATATGACAGATGGTTTTCACGGCACTCACTTCATTCATGTGTTGCCAAATTTATTCAATGGCTGATCGCAATCTTACGCTCCAGAGTTGAGTGGTTCAACACCTTATTAAATTGGTATATAATGACTTGCATGCTGCATTCAGTGCCATGCGTGTTGCAAGGTTTGGCAGTTCAGCTCTAGTGCCTTGTGTACATATTCGCAGTATCTTCAATTTCTTTTTTTACCCTTCTCTTCCTTTGGTACCTGTTTCATAAACCTAATAGAAAGTAATGTCTGCGCCTTTATGTCAGTAAAAATGACAGGATGCTGCTGAGAGGTGAACAACTATTGTACGAGAGAGGTGAATTTCATTTCTGTTAACGCTTCAGCGCCAACTTCTGATTGTGAAGAGCAAAGGAGCAAAACAACCGTCCTAATTTCAGTCGTCATTCCACTTTTTTGACCTTAATATATTCTTCGAAATTTGTATCACCTTATACTAATAATGTTCATTTAATGTCGAATATTGTATATATATATATATATATATATATATTTCTTATTCCTGTACTGTGATCCTTCTAATGGACGTATGGACGTTACAGCGCAAAACTAGACATTTACAACAGCGAAACACCAGACGGGCGTTATCTAATCGAATTTCAAGTTAGTGGACATTGTCATTGTCGTTGAGGAGCGCAATGCTGTATACAAATTTGAGGAACCAAGCATTATATATATATATATATATATATATATATATATATATATATATATATATATCCTGAGAAAATAACGTTTGTGCATGTAACACTTACACACATTAGATTTAGGCACTGAATGTCTCGCGCACGCGCAGAGCTCTTTGCTGACCTGCAGGTCGCGGGTTCAAATCCCGGCTTCGGCGGCTGCATTTCCGATGGAGGCGGAAATGTTGTAGGCCCTTGTGCTCAGATTTGGGAGCGCGTTAAAAAACCCCAGGTGCCCCGCCGCAGTGGTCTAGTGGCTAAGGTACTCGGCTGCTGACCCGCAGGGCGCGGGTTCGAATCCCGGCTGCGGCGGCTGCATTTCCGATGGAGGCGGAAGTGTTGTAGGCCCGTGTGCTCAGATTTGGGTGCACGTTAAAGAACCCCAGGTGGTCTAAATTTCCGGAGCCCTCCACTACGGCGTCTCTCATAATCATATAGTGGTTTTGGGACGTTAAACCCCACATATCAATCAATCAAAAAACCCCAGGTGGTCGAAATTTCCGGAGTCCTCCACTACGGCGTCTCTTATAATCATATGGTGATTTTGGGACATTAAACTTTACATATAAATCAATCAGAGCTGTTTGCTGTTGGCCAATAGACCATGCATAGTATAGTTGTTGATAAAAAAAAACTCAAGGTTCACTCTCACAAACAATACTTTGAGTTATAACAGTCCCAAAAGTGTTGACACCAGCCATTTCTTACCTCGAATATGTATTATTGATGAACGTGGGTGTACAATGGCGAAAAATACATACGAATCAAAAGCTTCTTGAATTCGGCACGAAGGTATGTATTTTCACCTATTTGTGCGGCCAGACCATTTCGATGAATAAATTCACTGTCACTTCTGAGGCTGATGTTATTATAACTGCCAACGCAGCACATCACGAATAATACTGGACTGATTGGTGAGGCTTAGCGTCCCAAAAGCACCGTATTATTATGAGAGACGCCGTAGTGGAGGGCAATAATACTTATACATACCGAAGAGTGTGATTCTGCATGTGCGAGCGTTTCTTCTCTCTCGCTTTCTAATCACTTGTGCGCTTAACTTTCACACTTTTCCGTCCCTTTTCCCAGTGTAGGGTAGCATGCCAATTTTTTTAGACTGTTCAACAACCGTGTATTTCCTCTCTCTCTCTCCCCTGTTGCTTCCTGCACAATATACATCATTCGTAAATTTAAAATTCCATACTGGTCATAACATAATAACCGTTTCAGCTTGGTTATATCATTTTCTTATCGTTCACCGCTCACAACCAGCTGGTGCTGGTGATAACAATGCCTCTGCTCTGCTCGACTGAAAGGAAAAAAAAGGAACGCAATGTATATAATTGCAATAATCCGGGCAGTTTTTAGAACGTGTTGCATCACCATGCTCGCTCATTTTCGTTGTTTTCCCATTAACCAGTCGATAATTGCAGTGCTCTTGGTTATGACCTCTTAGGGAGCTAAAACCCCTCTTGGAAAGGAAGGCTCATTCGATCACACGTTATTCTGTAACCAGGCACAGCAACATGCAAGCCACTTGAGATGTGTAACGTGAGCCAGTGATGGCCGAAGCCCCTCCGCTTGCTGCAAGCGGTGCGGACAATTAGGACGAAATTAATTGCCTCTGGCACTCCCGAAGGTTGCTGTCGCACCTCCCTTGAAATCTTATAATGACCGACCTTTGATCTCCCGTTTCAATAACCTTACCATTGTATAGGCGCAATGCTTGCTCGTTGCAAGCCCCTGTCTCAATAAGCAGACCCCTGTCTTGACGCAATGGCCGGAAGGTAATTTGAGCTGACACATGGGTAGGAAATAAGATATGTTTGTTCGCAACTTTCACACGAACTTGGAGGCCCATTACTGCTACAACGTGATTGGATACTACACGCATCGGCCTGCCGCTTGTGCCACGTATACGCGCGCGCAGTGTCGATGTTGCACGGGCAGCTAGGTGATTACCAAGTGGAAGTACGCCTTTCTATTTTATTACGGAATGCGGATCCTTGAACACAGGTTACTGTGTCCGAGGAAGAAAATTACATTCTTCCCTCTATTACTGCTCGGAAGCTCGCGTTCGACCTACGTACGGCACATACGGCAGCAGACGCCTGTTCACCATTTTCTAAATGCACCATCTGTGCATCGGAGAATAAAATCAAGCGGACCTGCTGCCAACCCCTCTTCTGTACCTCCATTATTCGGATTACCATGATTTGCTGTTGTACATTTTTCAGCGACTCAAAGGAGGAGATCTTGAAAAGTGTACGTACACCAGTGAACATTTCTTTGTTTTCCAACTTGAAAATGCATTTTCATGCCAACAAAATTAACGCATATCTCTCAATAGCATAAATACTATGCTCATCATTACCTCACGTTTATTTTAGAGCAGGGTCGAATCTATCTATCTATCTATCTATCTATCTATCTATCTATCTATCTATCTATCTATCTATCTATCTATCTATCTATCTATCTATCTATCTATCTATCTATCTATCTATCTGTGATAATTGATTGATATGTGGGGTTTAACGTCCAAAGACCACCATATGATTATGAGAGACGCCGTAGTGGAGGGCTCCGGAAATTTCGACAACCTGGGGTTCTTTAACGTGCACCCAAATCTGAGCACACGGGCCAAAAACATTTCCGCCTCCATCGGAAATGCAGCCGCCGCAGCCGGGATTCGATCCCGCGGCCTGCGGGTCAGCAGCCGAGTACCTTAGCCACTAGACCACCACGGTGGGTCTGTCTGTCTGTCTGTCTGTCTGTCTGTCTGTCTGTCTGTCTGTCTGTCTGTCTGTCTGTCTGTCTCCGTCCGTCCATCCATCCGTCCGTCCGTCCCAAAAGTGGTGGTTTCGATCCCGGCAGTGGCGGTCGCGTTTCAGAGGAGGCGGAATGGCAAAGGCCTGTTTATTTGTGTGATGTTTGTGCACGTAAAGGAACACCAGATGTAAAATTTCCGGAGCCCTCCACAGCGGCGTCTCTCATAATCATATGGTGCTTTTGCGATGGTAAATCCCAATTATTATATTATTATTATTATTATTATTATTATTATATCTCATATTTTTGGAATCTGGTAATCTGGTTTGAACCAAAAACATGTTCATAAGTGCTAATTTCCATTGCTCCAGGTTTAGTGTAAATTTTCTCTCGGAAACGTTCTTGCATCAGAACTTTGTGAAAACCAATTGTAATTCGAAGTTTTTTTACTCGTTATAACTTTTATATTTAGCACTGTGCCAAGGGTGTTCTTCTTCATATGAGAAAAGTGAGCGAAACGTACAAGGCCTTCCCTCCTGTTGAAATTAAATTAGGCAAATCAGAAACAAAAAAGAGAACAATCATTATCCGCTATAATGCTGCTGTCCGAGGTGAGTCATATGCATTACGTAACTCTCACACAATTTCTGGGCTATATTGTGTTATATTCCACACAAGACACACGGAGTGCAGTGCCCCCGAGTCTTGTGTGCCTTCCTTTCTTTGGCGTCGTGTGGCGTTGTAAATATCAACAATAAAAGCGATCGCGACAATGTAAGTGTGTGAATGATCAAACTTTCTATTCCACCTTCCTCTAATACACCACACCACGCACACATACACGTAGCACATGCTTCAGCGTCCTCTTGGGCACAGGCACATTTGCATACATGCACTATATGGTTGAAATGCGGCCTAACACAAAAGATCAGGCACACCATGATTGATTGATATGTGGGTTTAACGTCCCAAAACCACTATATAATTATGAGAGACGCCGTAGTGGAGGGCTCCGGAAATTTAGACCACCTGGGGTTCTTTAACGTGCACCCAAATCTGAGCACACGGGCCTACAACATTTCCGCTTCCATCGGAAATGCAGCCGCCGCAGCCGGGATTCGAACCCGCGCACTGCGGGTCAGCAGCCGAGTACCTTAGCCACTAGACCACCGCGGCGGGGCAATGCACACCATATATATATATATATATATATATATATATATATATATATATATATATATATATATATATATATATATATATATATATATATATAAGGGAAAGAAGTGTATACCTAAGGGCTCGTTTTTCCGTGTTTTTAACACAATATTAATGAGGTATAACAGACAGTAATGCCAAGGAATGTACAGGGGAAGTTATTAAAACCAATGGAATGTAAATAAAAAGAAAGAAAAGTGGATGAAAAAATTACCAACTGTGAGCAGGAATCGAACCTACGAGCAGCATCGAACGCGTAATTCGAGGGTCGTAGGTTCGATTCCTGCTCACAGTTGGTAATTTTTTCATCCACTTTTCTTTCTTCTTATTTACATTCCATTGGTTTTAATAACTTCCCCTGTACATTCCTTGGCATCACTGTCTGTTATACCTCATTAATATTGTTATATATATATATATATATATTTATTTATTTCAGCGAAGCTGTTCTTATTCAAGGCATTCATGTCGTGGAAATGGGTATATGTGCCAGCATTGGAAATGGGTATAGTGCCAGTATATTCACGACTCCCACCACTACTGCTCTGCCAGTCCTCCCACTTCACTGACCCATTGCATCTTACTTTATTTCCCCTCAACGTCCACTTCCTTCAGCCCCACTTCATCCGAATCCCCCTTCCTTAAACCAACCAGAACAATTGACGAAACGAAGGCTTCGCTGTTATCCGACCACTGCACGGCTTCATCCGTATCCGCACGCGCAGCTCTGGTTGCATCTTTTTTTGTGTGTCATATCCTGCATGGTATCCCGTTGAAACTTGATCTTACGAAACTCGATTTCATTAATTTTCTGATTCAACGATCAAAGTAGGATTCTCTCTGCAGTGGCTGGTAGTTTTAAGGCTTTTACAAACTCGAAATAACAAAACTTCGCTGGAGAGTGGGTTTAACAAAAATTTTCGTGAAAATAGGAAATGTACAGAAAAACATTTTTTTATTTTCTGGCTTTTATAATGCCTTGCGGAGTGCTGCGGTGAAGCCGCGATACAGTTGACGGCGTAGAGGCAATCTCATTTAGGCTCTTGCAAAACTACGAATCGAAAATGCACATAACTGCAGACTGCACATTTCTTTCGAGGTAGATGGCGAAGGGGCGCATTATTCCCCCCTAGGTGCTTTTTCAGCGTGCAGGTAAGTGTGAAGGGGAAGTATACTTAACGTGGTATGGCTTTCGTGAGTCTCTGGAGCAACATACACACACACACACACACACACATATATATATATATATATATATATATATATATATATATATATATATATATATATATTATTTTCTAAATGCGCTCAAGCGCTGCCATCTTGGACTGATAACTTAGCAGTTTAGTATTTGTGTCAAATAAACAAACAGTGGTATGGTGAACTCACAAGCACGAAATCGCTTTGACGGCACATTGAACATTTCATGATCACGATAATTTCATATTGTGAGATAGAAAATCAACAAAGCAAACAATAATCAGTACAAGACGGCGGCGCCCATGAGTGTAAAAGAAGTATATATATATATATATATATATATATATATATATATATATATATATATATATATATATATATATTGCGATTTAACAGACAATAATGCCAAGGAAAGTATATTTATTTTATACCCTAAGGGCCTCTAGGGCATTACATAAGAGGGGTTTCATACGATAATCAGTGACAAAAGTATAGTGGAAGTTGTTAGACACAATTGTATTGTAAAATGTGAAGAAAGAAAAGTGGGTGAGAAGATAACTTGCCATGGTCAGGAATCGAACCTGTGACCATTGAATAACGCATTCTGAGCTACCACCGTAGTTATCCCCCCAGCCACTTTATTGGATATATAAGTCAATATTAAACGTTGGAGAGTCAGTCATTGTGTAGAGGAAATAATCTTTCAACAAGAATATATATATATATATATATATATATATATCATGCATTTTACAGCTTTAATCAGGCTGAATTTCCCCTTCTTCCTTCCTGTATGTCACAGATGTCACAGTGTACACTTTATTATACTTTTATCACATTATATATTATATCTGCATTGCATTACTAGCGTTCAAGAGACCTACGTGCGTAGTTTGTAGATTGGCTTACAGGATTGGCTTACGTATGTGCCCAATAAAGTTGCTAGGGAGATAGCCACCGTTGTAACTCAGTGGTAGAGCATCGAACGCGTTATTCGAAGGTCGCAGGTTTTGTTCCTGCCCACGGCAAGTTATATTTTCACCCACTTCTTTATTTCACATTTTAAAATGAAATTTGGTCCAACAACGTCTTCTATACTTTTTTGGCACTATTGTCTGTTAGATCTCATTAATATTGTGTCAGAACACGGAAACTCAAGCCCTTCAGTATACACTGCTTTCCCTTATATATATAATGATTGAGTAATATGTGGGGTTTAACGTACCAAAACCATCATATAATCATGAGAGACGCCGTAATGATGGGCCCCTGAAATTTCGACCACCTGGGGTTATTTCACAAGTGCCCAAATCTGAGCACACGAGCCTACAACATTTCCGCCTCCATCGAAAATGCAGCCACCACAGCCGAGATTCGATCCCGCGACCGGCGGGTCAGCAGCAGAGTACCTTAGCGACTAGGCCACCACGGCGGGGCATATATAATGAAGACTACAAAAAGAGCTGTCTACATAATTGATATTGCAATGAAAGCTTGAGGATTCCAACTCTTTGTTATATCTCGAAACAAATTGTATGCTTCTCTTGTGCGTCGTTAGGACGTCATGTCTCGCGGTTGCTTCGCATGAAAAATTGCATAACTAAAGAGCGTTACAAAAGATAGAAGTATAGGCGGATTGCACTACACATTAAGCCAAAAATAGAAATCAAGCTACCGACGGCTGCGCAAATTGTAGTGGCCTGTATAAGAATAACAACATGCAAGACCATCGCCGATTTCGTTATGCTGGCATACGAGGTTGCTAGTTTCTTCCTTTATTTTTCGTCCACGCACAATGCAGACAACGCAACAGAAATTACCATGGTCGCATCAGCGTTTTGGGACATTTCTTTCGCCCTCCTTCATCAATATAAAGCAGGCGCATTCGTTTAATCAAATATTCCTGAAAATGAATGCTCTGATGAGGGCCTATCTGACGCTGACGTAGGCTGTTGCTAAAGTTACGACCCGTGGAAAGAACGAAGCATGTGTCTCGTGTTTCGCCGATTTCTTAT
Organism: Rhipicephalus annulatus; assembly: GCA_013436015.1. Taxonomy (NCBI): domain Eukaryota; kingdom Metazoa; phylum Arthropoda; class Arachnida; order Ixodida; family Ixodidae; genus Rhipicephalus; species Rhipicephalus annulatus. The sequence continues at coordinate 717,996 of WOVY01010381.1, forward strand.
GCGAAAGTTTCGCAGTAGTGGGCGTGAGCACATGGGGGCACAACACTGTAGTTACGAGGCCTATCTAGCAAAATAACTAAAGAAATGAATGTCCATGATATTATAAAGATTTCATTAGCTAAGGCTGAGGTCTTGGGAAAACTTCAAATGCCAATATATTTCTTGAATGCCGGTTTATGGCTGATAGTCACATAAATGAAATTTTGCTCCAATTTTTTACTGCATTAGCCCTCGGAGTACATGCGTACAAGATTAGTTCAAAGTGCTGCTTTGTGAAAAAAAATCGCTTCGTATTTCTGTGTTTCGCTGCTAAGGACGTCGGAACACTATTGTCTTCTGTCTGGAGACGCTGCGTGAGATATGGCACCATTTGGCAGTGATGTAAAGAAACTAAATGTATTTTTCATAACACAAAGTCACTGGTAGGCGGCAGCAACAAATAATTTCAGTTACAGCGCCTATTTTTTGTGAAGCATAGGAAACACCTTCATTAATACCATTGCATTGTCAGTGATAAGAAAAATGATTCGATCTTTATAATTACGAATCTATGCATTTTATAATTAAAAGACACACGGTCTAACACTTACGTATTGATGTTGTACCTCAAATATGCGTAATATTTGTCTTTCTATTGACACTGTTGACGAGTGTAAACTCCGCCACCCGATCAAGGTCAAAGGGCTTTGAGCACGGGGTCAAACCTTCACCGGGTGCCTGAATCTTGAGACAGACAGACGGACAGACGGACGAACAGACGGACGGACCGAATTCTTCGCATTGAAGTATCGAAAGAAAGTCTATCATATTTGAAACAATCCATAGTACTTCCACTTCTCTAAAGATAATAGCCAACAAAACGGTCAGTATAACGGGTCTGATACATAGCTATAGTATATTAGATGCGAAGCAACACTTTGACTGGCCCTTGTAACGCTTTTATTCCGTCCGCACCGCGCTCCCAAGGCTACAGGTGTTGGGGTGGTGCCAAGTAGGTCACGCCTTCCCTCGCAGTGCACACGCGTTTACGTCACTCTCTCCCTATCCTGCCACCAGTCACCACGTGTCATCTCAATCACTTCACCCTCTCCACCACTCGCAACGTTTGAGCGCACATCAAGAAAACAGTCTTTCTGCGATGAATCTTACAGTAAAGCCAACCCATCTCCCGTGTCTTTGTGTTTTAAACAAACAATCGCTCGAGTAAGCGCTACACCGACTTTCGCTTCGAACCGTTTTTTTAGCACCCGCTTTGACAACTGTTCCTACCGGGTCAACGACGTGTGTATCGCTACTGCTTCGCATTCCATCAGGGTTCCCTTCGGGGAGATTGTCCATAGTTTTTGTTTTTATTGATTATATTGATCGAATAAGTCTTACAGTATGAAACACGTTGTTTCGAAAGTAAGACTACACAAAAAATACGATATTTTTAAATTCAAATGGTCTTGTTTGAGGCAAACTTGTTCCTGCTATCCTGCCGTGGTGGCGAAATCATGCACCTTTACTTTTTTTGCCATGTTAGCCAAGTTCATCAGTTTGGCGAAAATTCTTCTTCTATGTATACGCACCATGTGTCTGCGGACACGATGCGTTAGAACTTGGACTTATACAGGTTTGCTGCAATAAAAAAAACTCTGTGAATCCTGTTTTTATTACGCATGTTCCGAGACATGTTCTTTGTAAGAGCTTTTCGCAAATCACTATACCCGGTTTCGCTATTACGCCGAACGTCATGATTTCCTCACAGATGATCTAGGAGCAATTTCGGCGAAAACGTGTTGTTTTTTTATTAGAGGTAATTTTTTTTCTGTGGGCGGATACGCTTTTTTTCTGAACGCCATGTGAACTTTTATCCTTATCTTAGCATATACTTCGAGAATCCAGTGGAAAAAGAAAGCGAGATTGCCCTTGGTTCTCATTCCCTACTCTAAACCCCTTGTTCTTCCGTCTACTCTTTGGAAATCGCGAAGAGGAATATTTCTGAAGTAGATTTTGGGAATCCGCGAGAGGTGCAGTGACTGCTTTATTCGGAAAATACAAGAAGGTCAGAGCTAGGCGAATTGCAGGACGAATCTTGAGAACCGAATCTTGAGTAAGCGTTGATTCGATGCACTGAAAATGGAAGACAAGGGCCGAACTCATGGCACCGAGTGTGTTCAAGTATTTCCACGCACTAGCATTCCCCACTTATATTTTCACCACTTTGCTCGTGTGCTTATAATAAAAATTGCCTTTATTGCACAAAGTATTATCTAAACGCAGATTTGTCTATTAGAGCGTGCGTAAGTGCATAGTGGCATTCGCGCATGTTTAAGAGCTTTAATGGTCGTGGCATTTCAGTCGAGGCGAAGAAGCACGCTTCCGTTAATCTTTCATAAATACGGCAGCTTTTTTGGGACGCCGAAATCGTGCCACTGCTAAAACGCTTTCACTTACATTTGAGGTATTTTGATCGCGGTTAGTATGAACACGTGAGATGCAGCGGTAACGTCGAAATTAAAGCTACGGGTCTTATGAACGCCGTCTGCCCTTGTATAAGAAAATTCAACCAGCACCGCTTCGCGGACACCGATAAAACAGGGAGGGTGGTGACGTTACCTTTGTCAGGCTCGAACATTTATATGATTTGCGAGTCCTTTAGATATGTCGCATCTTTTCTCTTCAATAAGAACTTTATTAAAGACTCTTGGTTAAGCTTTGAGGTGGCATATATAACCACCACCTTTGACAACCACATGATATCACGCGGCAGTGCTGTGAGTACACGTTAACGCGGACGCCTTTGTTGGACTAACTATTGCCTTCTTTCTTTTCAGTGGAAGTTGTGTGCAATGGGATTTTTCTAATTTCAGCAGCAGGTACATGTTCATGAAGACGTTGATTTTCTCATAGGCTGCACAGACTTCTGTGGTGGATACCCGTTGGTTGGGCTAACTACTGCTTCCGTCATTTTCTGTGGTCCATTAGTGAGTTGTAGCGTTTATCCAATGTCTGTGGCGCATATCTGCTCATGATGTCCACAAGCGCCACAAACAATCCCGGACACGAAAGGCTCGTACAAGAACGCCTTCGCTGTTAAAAAAAAAAAGAAAGCATCAGTTTTTCAGCGGAAGTTAAACTTTGCCGCGTGGTGTAGAAAGGGTGTTCGCAAGGAGACACATCAACCTGGTGGTCCATGCTCCTATTGGCCTGATGTACGACCGATGGCGGCGCTGCGAACAGTGCTTGTATAACGTCAGTTCAAGGATTCGCGCTCTTTCGAGATGTGGCGCCGTATGGAAACCACCGTCGTGCTGAAACTCGGCAAATACGCAGTTCAGTTGGCTATCTGGTCCATGGTGGCAGCCCACGCTGATCTATAACAATCGTGGGTGTCCACTTTTAACGCTCATTATAAATGTACGGCGTTTCGTTTTGTAAAACTGCGGCCACTTGTCTCCGTGGTGAATGCTGCGCAATGATGGAGTACTGCTCTGTGCCTCTATAGATAATCACCCATCCGTGAAAAGGGCTAAGCCTTCAAATCTATCCTAAAGACCCGAAGCTGGGGAAAAACTGAATAGTTAAACTCAGAAAGGGGAAACCTCCCACGCCTTAATCGAGCATGTGCAGCAAGCACTTGCTGCTGCACGCGGTCACTTCTGCTATATACCTACCCTATATGGTCCACTTTTCGGTAAGCTTTCAACCGTGTTTCAGCGGCTTGCCAGTGCTTCAGCCACACATCGCAGGCAGGCTAAAGGCGTAGGCGACTTAGACCAGGTAAGGTGCCATCCCAAAACCTACCTCGTAGACCTCCCTAGACAGGGGGCTGACGACGTGGCCTCCGAATGGCCTCGGCACGTTCCTCGTGAGCGCCGCTAAGCGGCGCATAACGTCCGATACTACAGCTTTATTTGGTCGGTGTACGTCCATTGGTCGGTGTACGTCCGGTGTACGTATTTGGTCGCTGTACGTAGTTCACTCATCAAGACAAGCACGCCTAGCGCACTACTTATCATAAAGTCATAAGCGAAACTTGCTGTCCGTGTTTAGTGCACATTGACTAAAGGCTCTCACATAATCTGTGTGGCCCTGTGCGCGTTATATACAATCGGTGATAGCTACATGTATTCTGATACCCGAGCGACGGCCTTGTGTGGTATTAAAAGGAACTACTTCATAATGCGTCTCTTACTCAAGAAACACTGACACAAACTGCAGTCATTTACATCGGCCAGGGTGTGCGTTAAGGCCGAGTCACACCAGCACTTACCCTTCAAGACTTTTCTTACTGCGATACAACACGGGCTTGCACCCTGCCGGCACCCGTAACAACAATACAAGTTCAATTATCTCAAATTTAGTAATTTGATGCTGCTTCGCTTTTTAGGTAGATGTCATGAATGGTCTACTGACTGCCGAAGCAGCAATTTAAAGAGCTACTCTGCAGTAATCATCTCATATGGTATTTGAGAATGCCAGAGTGGCAGAAATCGTCGATTCTCACTCATGTACTCGTGTTCACTGTCACTAAAAAAATGAGAGGGGCAGATCGCACGTGCAGTGGGAATCGATGATATGTGAATCACGAATGAAGAAGATTCATATATCACTTTAAAATGAGAACAACGTTACGAGGCGGACGTGAATCGTGCTGTACAAGACTTCCATGTCATTATTATCATGTTTGGACGTGTCATTTACCTTCGTAATCTATTCACATCACGTGATACCAAGCTAGGTATATTTGAAGCTAGCGAAACGACCGCGAGCATGCAATGAGCGTAGCATGAAGTCATGATTTACATGACACGCATGTCACGATTATCATGTTTGGACGTGTCATTTACCTTCGTCGTCTATTCAAGGGACGTGATACCGAATTCGGTGTATGTGGCACTAGCTAAATGGCCACGACCGCGCTATGAGCTTAGCAGGTAATCATGTTTCACACAACACGCAGTATATAAACATCATTTTTAGACATGACTTCTACATTCGTCATCCATGCACGTCATGTAATAACTAATGTGGTAGATGTGAAGCTAGTGGAACGGCCGCAACCCCATCATGAACGGGGTCTATTTCCATGTTCTCACATGACACGCATGCCATGATTATCATGCTTGCAGTAGTCATATACCTTCGTCATCCATTTGCGTCACGTAACACCGAATTTAATATACGTGAAGCTAACAAAACTAGCGTGAGCGCGCCATGAGCGTAGCATGTAGTGATGTTTTACATGACACACGTGTCATGATTATCATGTTTGAACGTGTCATTTACCTTCGTCGTCCATTCGCGTTACGTTATACCAAACTTGCTATATGTGAAGCTAGCGATGCGACTGCGAGCACGCGATGAACATGGCGTGTAGTCATCACTTACATGACAGGCATGTCATGATTTTCATGGTAGGGTCTGTCACCAATGTTTGCCATTCAGACATGTCATACCATATCGGTTTTGCAATATGTCATGTGAACAAAACGACAGCAAGAGTAGCAACACTATGAAATGAAAATCATAACACTAATGACCTACAAATCATGATTTTCATGTTATGACTAGTGACTTATGCTCGTCATACAGTGATGCTATTCCAAACCAGTTTTGGTATTGATACCATCATCGAAACGGCCAGGAGAGCTAAAAGTCGCAGATAGATAGATAGATAGATAGATAGATAGATAGATAGATAGATAGATAGATAGATAGATAGATAGATAGATAGATAGATAGATAGGCTCATGGTTGCTAAAGTTCACTAAGAAATGCTTCGCATTTAAAATATCCCAAGGAAAAAGGAAAGCGTGCCCTTATCTTTAAAATTGTAAATTCTAACGTCTTCACGGGCGAAAGAAGCACACCACGGCATAGAGCAGTACTTCATCATTGTGCAGCACTCGATCGCCAAGGGGACGTTGTGTGACGGGTCTGCAAGTCTACTAGTTTTTAGGACCAGAGCTGCGATGGTGACACGGTCTCTATTGGCGGCATCGGCTGGGCACATTCAACAACGTGGTCTGTGTCGTACACCACCCGAACTTCGATGAGGCACCGTGCTGTTTCGCTTGCTCTATATAAATGCTTGTAGATGTTCGAGAAAGGCGCGCTCATTGAAATTTCGAAACACCGGAACTAATTATTATCGCACGGCAGAAACTGCAGATGACGAGCGAGAAAACTCACACATAGTTCCAATTTCTGACCAGCAACGCAATCGGCGGCATCGGCGTACTTATCGGCCATCTGCGAAAATTCTTGGCCCTGTCGATTAGGCTGCGACTAAAACAAATTCATAATTGCACTCGAAAATGATTGTTGTAGGCTTCAGTTCACCCACGCAAGGCTCTTCGTTCGACAAAGTTCCCGCCCGAAGCAGACGATACGCGCACTGGAGCAGCGGCTGCTGCAGCGCGGTTAAAAGCGAAGTCCACAAACTGACGTAACACGCGAGAGGGCGCCACTTCAAGATCTCGAGGCCAATATTCAGATAGTGTAATGTATTGCGCTTTCTTTCTTTGCCGGGCTGGGTTTCGCCGTGGATGCTGTGTTTCTAAGTTTACTTGCATGTGATTTCTCAGATTAAAGGCTAGTTGGAGTTTAAGGCCAGTCTTGTGTTCCCGACTTCTACATCTGCGTTTCTTGCGCTACGTCTACTATGAACCCTCACGATCTAGCCCAATTTTCAGCTCCGTTAGTACAAAATTACTGTACATAAGGAGTATTCCCCTTTCATTCATGGCTTGGCATCAGCCTCAATGCTGCATTTCAAGCACGTTAAACTACTAAAAAGACATACACAGACAAAAAAGAGAGCTAAAGAGACAGAAACTGGGCATCAACTACATTGATTGCGAAGTAACGTTTTTACATGTGACTCCATGTCGTCATGTGTACCAAATAGCGTCGAAAACCCAGGCACTCTGCACAGGGCACGTGCGACTGATTTAAAATTCTATTGAAGAGATGGCGCTGCATTCTAAGTGGAGCCTGCATTACTAGAGAATTCGCCAAGCAAGGCTTAGCGGAAATGGATTGGAGAAGAAAAGAATGCTAAGTCAGATGACAATAATGACCGTCAAGACAAAATCAAGAGGGCAAACACATTAAAATTGTGTAGACACGTTTCGCGCCTAGGCAATATTTCCCTAAGGTACTACTGCAGACCGCTATGAGCAGACAAACGAAGAGTGCAGAAAGAATACGAAAATGATGTGAAGATGAAAAGTTATCGCCCCTTCACTTTTTTTTTAAACATAGCGGAAACTTCGAAAGACAAAGCCCACTTTAAGTGACAAGTTCTTCTATCTCCGCTTTAATGGACCGCTCAATATGCGGTTCCTGGCTGGGTCTGTAGAAACAGTTTATATTTTTCAGGTTTCGGTGTAATGACACTCAACAAAAATTGGCATTTGAGATTACACACTACAAACAGGCACAACATAACCAACATAGCATAACCGACGACGAAGTGTCTGACTTTATAATCTCTCAGTTATATGGCTCTAAATAATGACAAATGAAGCCCGCTGGTCCCTTGATTGCATTCGCTGATTGCGTAGCGAGGTGCTCGAATTCGGCCATCTCCGTGAAGTAGCCAACAAGCTATTAATGGCCAGCAGCGTTCATGCTGCTCAAATCTCACACTTTTTCACGTTTTCCGGCGCCCATGGCTAATGCTTACTCATAAACGTTCAAGATGGTTAGCAACAAGGTAACCGTAATGTGGTGGATTCGGTTCCAATGATCATCTGCGGCTTGATGTGTTTTCGTACAATTTTTGCTCGGAGCTAAATTATGTGTACTTTCCAACAAAAGACGGCAAAGTCATCTATATGCCATCTTTGACTTCGAGGGGCGGTCCAGGCCCTCACGATGCTTTCACTCCACCTAATGAAATTCGTCCATGCTAAATAACAGAAAGACCAAAAACTGATAACTATTAAGGCGCTTCCATAAGTTTAGTTGCCTTCTACGGCCTTAACATCTCTTTACAGTCATTGAAAGGCCACTTTGACTTCAGTTTTTGTTTGAAAGAGGCAAGTCGGCAATGCCGTACGTTGGTCTATCAAATTGCATAATTTCACGAGCTACGAACATGAGACGTGTGTACATTATATGCATTTGTAACATTACACCCATGGAATTTAGTTATCACATTGATGTACCATAATTTAGGTAAAACAAGGCTTTTCTTCTTTCTCTTGCAAAAGCGCCCGTGTTTCTAAGTGCGTGCAACTTCACGCTAACGCAAGCTATTCAAAGTAAGTTTTATGAAAACTTGTTTCGTCCACTTTCACGTCACGGAACATTTCTACTATATACTGCTTTACACCCCTCACCAACAACCATCCGTATTGTTTGCGATAACACCTCCATCAGTATATTATCCTTCTGTATTACGAGAATTTCAGGAAATAGGGTCGTCTGTGTCCACTGAAAAGCTTTCGCTGAAGTTCCTTTTGATGTTCATGTTTTCAATACTTAACCCAGTTCGGTGTAATTGAAAAGAAAACTCGAACCAACCCCAAATCAGCGCACATTCACCTAATCTTCAAGGACGCCGCCTGACACGTGAGAGGAATGCGAGACGTTGGACATACGGCGCACGCGCCACATGTTAAGGAAAGCAGCTTTTGCACGATATAAATATTCATACGCTTTAGAAAATACGACGCGTGTTGGGCAGACGTCCCCTTGCTCACAGAATAGCAAGTTCGTAAGATATTTAAGGCATAGAAATGTCCCTTTGATAATTGAGAGCACACTGTCGAGAGACACGTGCTCGTGTTCGTCGCGGCTGTTGAGACGTCCCATTATAAGTACATGCTCTCGCATACTTATAGCGGCGTCCAGTTTTCAGGCACGTGTTCACGTGAACAGTATATATGTGCTCTGCTGGAAGGGCTATATATTTTTAAACCTCGTGATCCTTTCGCTGAAGCCAGAAATGAATGATGCCCGGCGCTACGTGTACAGAAGTTTTCGCAATTTCATTCCTTCTCCTGAACGATATAGACTCCTTTTGCTCAGGCTCGGGAGTATTTCACCTACGTACAAAGAAGTGAAAAAAGAGGAGAAAGAAAAATGAAGAAAAAAAATAAAACCGAATTAACTTCTCACGAGCTTTTCACGAATTAACTTTTCTTCTAGGAGTGTAAGAGCGGGCTTGCTAGTGGTGATGCATAATAAGCTTGTGTAAATTTAGACGCTTGTTTTTTCATAGACACAGTAATAATGAAAGCTAACAGATAATAATGCCAATGAAGGTATATATAGGAGATGTTTTTAGATTCTTTTTGTAAATATGAAGAAGGAAAAGTGGACGCGAAAAGATAATTGGTCGATGGCAGGGATCAAACCAGCAACCTTCAAATAACGCCTCTCTTGCCCTATGCCCTATACTATACTGAGCTACGGCGGCGGTCATCCCTGTTACCACTTTCCTCTGTCAACTTGTAAAATGGACGAAGTCGACGTCGCTAAGTTCTTTTTCCGTCCACTGTTTTTTTCGTACTGTTGCAGTGTCGCCGTAACCACTATGCTGTAATGAGGAAAAAAGGGAATGACGACGTGTTCTGGTGAAACGCAGCCATCATATTGACTGTCGCACTATTTCCTTCTGCAAATATCTTATAAATAAAATTGCAACAACATTTACAATAAATAAGTTTCAATAACTTCCCTTATACTTTCTTTGGCATCATATACTGTTACATTTCACAAATGATGAAACATGTAGCACACAAACAACCCGGGCAAAGCATGACTCTGCACTTGCCAGTCAATGTGTAGCATCACACTTATTATATACATGAGTTTCCGCCCCCTAGTTATCGTGTTATTTGATTTGCTTCGTCAGTCCATACAGATCTCTGAGCACTTGCGCGCACTAGTGAACGTATTTGTTCTTCTTCTGGTTAATAAGCATTCTTTTTAAATAAACACTTTGATGTCAGCCCAAATAAAAGAAATGATGGGCAGCACAATGCATTCATACTTCGCGACGTCAGCTGCAAGGCTGCCTTATATCCTCCTTTTGCACTTTCATTATGTAGAGATGAGTGTATGTGTGGCCTATTCTTAAGCAAGGCTTTCGTGTGTTTCTTTAAGACGGATTGTATCGAAATTTAGTTTGGGACACTACAAAGCATGGTACATTTAGAGACCATTATGATGCATGCCTGGATATTTCTTGACGACGGAGCGGCTTCTCGGCGGACTTAGTCAATACGATGGCCTAAGTGCATTACCCACTCTTGACGCTCCCTATCTGCGGAACGATTTGTGGATGTCTGGAATATGGACAAGCAAGAAATCGTTATGCTCGGCCTATCTTTGGTGCCTTCGCCACCATGCAGGGCACGTGACCTATTTCTGTGCACCGGGAAGCACTCTTGACAATAGAACGACGACGGAGTGTGTACGCTCAATGTGTGCTCTAAATGTGGCACCTATCTTTTTGCCGCGGAACGATTGGCGGGTATTGAAGCGCTCGAATCATGGTTCGTTTTAATAGTAGTGTCGCGATATGCTTCACTGGACTTGTACCCCTGGTTACCTTTTCGAAATTCATTCAATGTTTGTGGGCGCGTATTCCAAGGGATTGGCCACCGCCAGAACTGTGAGAGAGAAAAAAAAGGCTGGATTTGTCTTGCGTGAACTTCTCTAACTTTCTTGACACCAGTTTGCTAACAATCCAAACTTTCAGAAAAGTACACCACTTAGCTAATTTTTATTTCATTATCGGTTTGTTAAAGCAGTGTACACGTCGACAAAACACACTTTTTACAATAATACAGAACGCTAAAACATCAAGAAAGCAGAATATTGTAAAAGAAAAGGACACAAAATCAGGGAAATCACAAATGCTGCGAAGACTGGAAACAGGGAGTTCGTTTGAAAATCAAAGCAGCGACATTCAGCGTGAAAATTAGCAACAGTAGAGCTGTCAAAAATATCACAGCATATTCACGGAGTGAATGATGATGAGAGAGGTGAAGCGTCTTTCCGTCCATCTGTGAGTGCGTCAGTCGTCCGTGTACACACCTCCGTGCGTCCATTTATTCATCCTACTGTCCGTTTGTTCATGAATGCGTTCATGTGTCTGTTCGTCCATCTGTCTGTTTGTGTGTCTTTTTGTCTGTCTGGTGACGAGCACCAGCTGCCGCGTCCCTCCGCTCAGCTTCGTCCATACTCCACCAACTAGGCGATGAGCACGAGCTACCGCGTCCCTCCGCTCCGCTTCGTCTATGCCTCACCAATGAGGCGACGATACGAGCCGCCACGTCTCTCCGCTCCGATTCATCCATCCATGCCCCACCAACCAGGTGATGTGCGCGAGCCACCGCACACCTCCGCTACGCTTCATCCATGCCTCACCAATGAGGCGACGAGCACGAGCCGCCGCATACCACCGCTCCGCTTCATCCAACCATGCCCCACCAACGAGCCGACGAGCACGAGCCGCCGTGTCTCTCTGCTCCGCTTCGTCCATGCCCCAGCAACGAGGTGACGAGCACAAGCCACCGCAGCATTCCGCGTCCGCCGCTCTGCTCGTCTATGCTCCACCTCGATCCACCACGTACGGCGACGATCCAGGAGACTGAGAGAGGCATTCGTTCCCAGCGCACCCTGTTACAGCCCGCGCAGCAGCCAATCGGAGAGTAGCGGTACAGTGCCATCTATACTCCACACCCAACTGCAGTTTGTGTGTGCTTCTATGAGACAGCTCTATCCATTATACTGTTTGGTAGATACTGCCTTTCTTTTTTCTCGTTCTCTTCTTGTGTCGGTTAGGCTCGACGCAGGACAAAGTTGGACTAAGAGAAGCTTCGCCCCTAAAAAATCACCACCCAAGCACTCCATACAAATGGTTAACCAGGGAAAGCTGAAGCGTGTGGTAACGGCGTATAGCAGTGGGCTCAACCCTACGCTGCACTGAAGCTTTTCACAATTATTGGTTACATGTTCACGCTTCTTAATGAGGTGAGAAACACGTTTGGGTTGGGTTTACCCCGGTGTTTATTTCACATGCCACACATTGTGCTTCGCATGATCACGGTAATGCAGGAGTTAGTTAAGTGGTTGAACGCCTTTCACAATGCGTTAATCATAGCGGTTGTCCTCTAACCATGTGCGGCTACAGCCGTCGCAACAGAAGCTGAAGTGCAGCTGGAGAAACTCCCGCTGTAAGCTGGCGTTCACCCCCCCTTTCGCCCCCCCACCCCTCGGACGTGCTCTCGCGATCGTCATCTTTTACGCTGTCGTGCCCACAGCGGAGCTTCTTCAGTGGGGTATTGTTGTAAGCGTTTGACATAATGAGTTAACATGGTGGCGTGGTTTGTAGGTTTCACCCGCCTCCGGCGCTTGCATTCTCGCTCTCGATGGAGGGTGTCCTGGAAGGCAGCCGGTTCACCATTACGAAGTTACGGCCAGCATTCGGCCTCCAGGCCTGTTTTCGTGCCGAGACTGCGCCGTCAGCCCAGCAAATGTGAGCTCTCACGTTTCTGCTGTCGCATTCTTCTACACTTGTCATGTGGCTTACCCATGTGGAAGGTCTTAGTAGAGACTTATGCACGCGTTCTCGGCGCCCCGGCTGTGATATGTTGGGCGAGGTCACTTACAACGCAGCCAATGGCGTACGTGCTTCAATACGACGCTGAGAATGAACGACGTAACTCATAGTACAGCCAATGGGGACCTTTCGAGACACCAATGCCGAACAATTTTTCGTTTCCTCAGGCCATAAACAGCTCTCGCTATAAAATTGGGGCAGTGACGCATGGTGCGAAGACTGGAAACAGCGGAGCTGTATCGAAACAGGTCGGGTTCAATCCTTCCCCAAACCGGAATTTTTATTAATTACTTTATTTGTATCTTTCTCATTCTTTCGGCCACGGACAAGATGAATATTTTTCACTCACAACTGACGACAACAACACCGACGCCGTTTATTTTCGCGAAAAGAGCTCTTTAACGCTTTTTTATTATACACGGCTGTATATAAGTTACTGTTCTAACTCCTCTTTTTCTCTCCTCCTAACTTCCGTCCACAGTAATATTTCATTTTGTTTTATCTATTTCTTCTCCTCTTCATCAGTTCTCTTCATTTTTACTTTCCTCTCCTCCTTTTTTCCCTCTTCCAACATGTTCGTAGGCGACGCATGGGAACGTCATCGCAATTTATGCGAATGCCACTGGACCTCTTAGCGCTAGTTTAAGTAATTCCACTGTTAAAAACAGAGACTGGCTTCCCTTAGATTTTTTTACGTATTAAGGTTTCCTTGAAATATTTTTACTACACTTACCCGCCAGTCAGGAAAAGCCTTGTTGTTTGATTGCATGAATGTACTGAACATTGTTCTCCTGACAATGCGCTCTCTATTGACCTAATATTGCCTCTTGGCTTCTATTGTTTATGTTGGTTAAGACTGGTTGAGTTACGCTGAGGCCCTAGCAGGTGAACTGCACGTGTCCATTTTCGCGCGCACCACAGAGTTCAGGGTAGAAAATAAATATAACGATGCGCTTAAGTATAAATTTTTACATCCTTATAGGAGTAAAAAGGATGTTTTACAGATTTACACTCTTTTCGAATGAATTTAACACCCTTTTCTTTGTTGGTACACCCTCAGATAAGGGTGTAACTGGCAAAAGGGTGTTATTATGCCGTTCGTGAGGGTGTTGAAAAACAGAAGGGTGTACACCTATAATTGTTGGAATAAAAATTGTTCCGTGTAACGTCCCAAAGTTGTCATATAATCCTTAGAGACGCCGTACCGAAGGGCTCCGAAAATTTAAACCACCTGGGGTTACTTGAGGTGCACCTAAGTCTAACTACACAGGTCTCGCACTATTTCTCGTCCATTAAAAATGTGGCCTCCGTGAACTGCCGAGATTCAATCCTGCGACTTGCGGGTCAACAGTTCAGCACCGTAAGCACCAGACCACCGGCGCGGGAGTGCACGTGCAAGAATCGAGCTGCATTCATGCTTGCAAATAAAATAGCATGCATAGCTCAAGGAATTCATGCCTTTCCTAAGATAACAATGTCGTAGGGATAAAAAAATTAAGGAAATCATTGAGGCATTGACAAATTTTACATAACATTCTAAGAATATTTGAGAAAATGTAAAAGAGACTAACTTCTCGCACTGTATGATTCGACATGCTTTGCCGCTTTATATCGTCCACATTATATGCGAATAAATGAATGGGCTACTGTCACGATCTACGGACAGCACATATTCATGTGTAGAGGCAATTGAGAAAAAAAAGCTTGAATTTATTACAAAAACCCTTGCCTGGTCAAAAGCTGTTCGAGTGCAAGTCGTTTTCACAAAATTATCGATGACGAGACGTGCTTGGTCGAAAAAGAAAACAGTGCACTACCTTCTGCAACCATGCGGGAGCACGGGAAGTGATTCTTTAGGTCAAGAAATAAAGGTCAGAGAATGGCATGGTCAGTGCACGCAACGCCTTTGCGAAGCGAAGGGGAGAAGGGTACGAGAGGAGGGAGTACACGCCTCTCGCCCCCGCACACACACACACACACACACACACACACACACAAACACACACACACACACACACACACACACACATATATATATATATATATATATATATATATATATATATATATTGTGGGACACTGCGACCCATGCCATAAAATTTGTATTTGCTATCTATTCTGTTTGACATCCCTTCTGGGTGGGGGGCGGGGGGTGTATGAGGTGATCAGCAGGGGGCACTGCAAGCCCCGTCGAGTTACAGTGCCCCCTCTCTATTTCCCTATGTACCTATAGGGGTTTACATTGCCCCCTAATTGACCAAGGGCCGCCCCCGCCCCCCTTCCCCTGTGGTGGGCACGCCTATGCATAGGCACCATCAATCATTGCAATAAAATTTGGTGTGCAAATGTGTGCGTCAACAATAGTACACTTCAAATTCAAGAACATGAGTGTTTTAGGTGATTATTACCGCTGTTGTTCATTTGTTAAAAATGCATTGTACCTGCAAGCGTTTCAAACTTGGCGCGCTAAAGTCGTACGTTAATTTTGTTTGTTCGTGGAGATAAAAATATTTTGCCCCCTTCGTTTTTATGTTATATATATTTATGTTTACTTTTTATACTTAAAGGCATCACTAAAGCATTTTATTGCGCCATTGTATGTCTGCGGAGCTGTAACCACGATACTTGTTTGGGCATGCTTGCTCGCTGGTCGGGCGCTGCAGCTGGTCGGTTGTGCATCGTTTTTCTCGTTTTTTGAGGTGTGCTTGCGCGCTGCGTTCGTGTTTTGTGTTCTGCCGGTGCTGCCTATTACGAAGATGAACTCTACTCAAGCGAGGACGTGTGACGTCGCATTTTGGAACACTCGCCAGGTACGTACAACATTCCTGCTGTCGGCGCTTTGTCAACACCGAGAGCGTGATAACGACGCCATGCTACGTTTTTCGTTACATGTGGGCGATAAGTGAGGTTTTTTAACGTAGCGAACCTGTTTGTGTGGGTCATTTCATCAGCATGAAGGCGTTTTTGTGGGAAGTCAAGCGTGGGCGAGCTTTTTCTTTCGATTCAAGCATGCTTCGGTGTGTGAAGCACATGGCGCGCGCGTGCGTGCGCAGTGGGAATTCGGCGGCGGGTTTGTGCGAGTTGCGACGGCGCCCGCCTCTGTCGGCAGTGGTGTTGGCAGGGAGCCATGCTCGCGATGGACCAATATTTTGGTCAAATAATTGTTGGGCGATGACTGCGTTTGTTAGCTGTAAGCGTTGATTACGCCTAGGGCGCGTATGTGTGGATCTCTTAACTTGAGGATTTTTTTGTATGCCTGTTCGTATTGTGTGCTACAGGAGTCAACGGGTTCATATGTTGTACGTCCAAAACAGTTTGAAAACAGTTTCATAAGTTGTACGTCCTTTTTTTAAACTGCTATCAGAAATTGCTGCGGGTAGCCGAACATATGCCGGTGTATGCATCCACGCCGGCACGCATCTTTCAACTACCGTGTTACTGAGTTCGCGTGCAGCATGCTGTCTCGTCTTAGGTACGGCTTGCAAGGCTTGCACGTATGTACGCTTAGGTGTTTATGCAGCCCGTTTAGTCAAATCTGAGCTTACGTTATACACCCGCAACATAGGTTGTCTGATGCGTTCGGAACCCATGAATTTTGAGCCGTTCGTTAAACTTGAACTGTATTTCCGAACAAAATTTTCATGGCTTATTGGGGCCGAATGACTGTAGCTTAACTGTGCGAGCCCAAATTCGATCAGTAGTTCATGCGGTAGAGCACATTTTATTTTATTCTGCTTGTTTTCGCGATGCTTAGATTTCATTATTTTGTGGTGCTTTATTAAATATTGTATGTGCCTCGCCCAAACTTTGTGTTCAAACTTTGCTAAGCACTTTTACTTGTACGAACAGTAAGAACAGTTTTGACCATCGCCTCCAATGGCATTTATTAACAGATTACAAGCTTATGCCCATCTGGTCAGAAACACACATGAAAAAATTGAAAACCACACACTGGCCACGAATAAAAGCAGTCTTTGTCACTTGTGAATAGGGCTTTTGTGTGGGGGCCAAAACGTCTTGCTGTCAATTAGGGTCAGCCTGTTGTTTTGTCTTCGCATGAGATGATAAGCTTAAGTAAATTCTGTAGGCATGCACTACAGTTATAGAAGGGATCTGTGGTGTTTGGAGAAACGAATATATCATTTAACGCCCAAAACTTGCAATGTTGTTATATATCATAATATGCATACATAAGGCATGCACGTGTTGCTGTGAAAATGGAAAATTGGACAGTATGTTCGTCTGACAATCATGAATATAGACTGCATGTTCCCAAGCTGTTGGCATCGATGCAATTACACAACTTCAGAAATCAGTCTCATCAAACGTTTATTGTGTGTTGATAAATCGTGACCAATGCCTTCCAGTATTCTTGTTAGTAGAGATCGTTGCAGAAGCTTGCATGCTTTATTGGGATGGTATTCAGCTCAAGATGGGTGCGTTGTATTAGCATTTCCACATTTTTTCCCATTTATTAGACAGCCTGTATTGAGGGGTATGTTAGGGATGAGTGAGGAGCACTGCCTTTTTAGCCACCTGGAATCATTGAATTAACAGCCATAATTTCGCAGTTGACAATAGTACTTTAGTGAAACCAATTTACTATGTTATCGGCATAATCGTCGCAATGTAGGCAGCCGAAAGAAAGTTACATTAGTTGTGTTCAAACTAAAATTCGTAATATAATTTTATGTGTTACCTCCAATGAATACTTGATCAAAGCGCATACCGTCATGTACGCGCTGTCCTATTAATGAATTGGCATGTACACGCACTATGCCAGAGCGCTATTCAAGTATACTTTGTGACAAATCTGTTATGTGGAAAATGCATATTTTTTCGTAAGGTTGCAGCTATGTTCGCCAAAAACATTGAGGATGTTTTTGTTGTAGCATGTCTGGCTTTCGTACATCCTACTCTTTTAAAACACAACGTTCCAGATCATTCTAAATTGAGTTCCAAATTCTGCTTGGCTAACAGACACATCAGTAAATTGTTTTTTTGTTTCTCTCGCAGCCTATACATGCTCGTCATAGGAAGAGAGTGTGGGAGACGTCTGGACTAGCCAATCATCAAGGCTGGCTCATGGAAAATTTGACTGCTGGTGCACATCAGCGGCGCATGGCTTCTGTTTCTTCTGAAAAGCGAGCTGCACAGAGCCACCTGGTAGCTGTATTCAAGGAGGACAAAGGTTCTGGGTGTTCAAAGTTAACCCTTTTGTTTTTCCTTAAAAGAGAAGTCAGCGCTGTAAGTTATGTATGTAAAAGCCACCTCTGCTGATAGCTATGTATCCAGGAGGATGCAATGTGAGACAATAATTATCACTGTCAGCGGTGCCATTGTTTTATTAATCAACTTAATAGTGATCGCAGCAGGAGATCATGTATGTGTAATTATTTGAGCCAGTCACATTTCTACATATTGTGGTTCTACACTTGTAAGAATTGTAGCATGCCTGTGCTCAGATATCCTGCTGGAAGTTTAGTTGCGGCTTGCATTATTATGTGTGCAGGACAGTGAGCACTAGCACAGACTCTCTGATTTCATGCATTTCATCTGACCGTGGGTGGAAGGCATGGGCAAACATTAAAATGGTTACTCTTGCTATTCGCTGGCGATAGCAAGAACCGACTGCTCGTTCCGCGATGAAGTGATATTTCGCTGAACCTCACTGCCCTGCCTGCGTAATCATGAAAAGTAAAATTAAACTTTCAAACGGAATATCTAGGAGCATAAACATAATCAAAAAAGTTTTCCAAAAAACACGACTGCCTCCAACTTTTTAATGCAAACATACCTGTTTATTTGCGTTACTAAAATGTCAATATTTTTTGGTTGATTGGGCAGATGACAGCTATATTTTCTTACTTTTTGTCCCCCTGGACACAATCTGCCAAGGTGTTTTTTTCTGTTCTTAAGGATAAAATTCAATGTAACTAGGCAGCTCATTTATGAATGTGTCAGTGCTACTTACTGAGCTCTTTATTAGATATTTTGTTTTTTCCGAAATCTACTGAGTGAGTTGCCCGCCAGACTCGCACGTCATGTTAATTGTTGCCTTATGTTCAATTGGCCATTTAAAAACACTTTTTGTGTTGTGATAAAAAGTAGCACATTATTGGTTTTATCTTCAGTGTAACCTTCACTGAATATTCTATTTTAATATATTTTTGTTACCTAAGTTATTTCATTGCCTTTGGGAAGTTCAATTCATAAGTGCAATCAAGTGTTTTCCTACTGTCGTACCTAACTTTGCCAATACCAAACCATGTCGTATATTTTACAGCGATGCATACTCATGTTTAACATTGTTAATGATAACTGATAGAAGGCATACTAGAATATTGTAACGTGAGTCCTTGGATTGAGGGGGGGGATTGAATGGTGATTTTTTTCAAATACGTAGTAATATCTAGTTGCATTATTTCATGTCAAGTGTAATGAGAATATTATTTACTGAGGTTAACGTATTAAAACCATGATATAATTATCAGGGACACTGGAGTGGAGGGTTTCAGATATTTTGACCACTTGGGGTTCTTTAAAATGCATCCTTGTCTAAGAAGACAGGTGTCAAGCATTTCCACCTTAGTCGGAATTGCAGCCACCACAGCCATGGTTTGATTTTGCGGCCTTCAGTTCAGCAGTCAAGGGTTACTTGAAGGGTATATTAGTTGTGGGCTATGGTCTTGCTTCCATGATGCATCTTAAGTACAGCAGTTTGGTGCCAACCAGACATCTCTACTAGTGCACTGGTGTTGTGTTTTTGAATTCATAATTTACAGCAATATTTAAGTACTCTATCAAGATGCATTTCTGAGCAGCTCTGCGTAGTGTGCTGGTGTTAATTACATTTCTCATTTTTTGCAAGAGGTATTGATTGTTGCATGTATTCTGAGTTATATATGAAGTTACGAATTTTCCTTCTGTTATACTCTGTAAGAGTGTAAAGCCCAACAAGTCACTCTGATATACTTTGCATATTGTACATCAGATGGCTAATTTGTGTGTGCAGAGGTTATATAAACAGCCCATAGTGTTTAGAATGCCTTCAAAACTTCCTTAGGATAAAAAAAAACTGTTGTGAAGAGTGGGATTGTCTGGGTGAACAGTGGAAGTTCCTCAGATAGGCTGGCTGACGTTTCGATAGGAGGACTTATGTTCGTCAAAAGTGCCTTGCCTTCTTATCCTTGGCATGTTAGTTTTAAGGGGGTTAGTAGTGACGTCATCTGCTGGTGGTGGTGCGAGTCCTTGTTGGCAATCACCGACGGAAAAGAAAAAAAAATAGAAAGAAAACAAGTGCAGTCCTCACTTCATTTCAAGTTGGCTGGTAGCAATTCACAATGTTCTTAGAGGGTAGAGAAAAAAAGGAAGCAAAAAAGAGGAAACACGCAAAGTAGGAGCGGTGTGCTGTCAAGGGGTGGCCGCTACAGACACGAAAAAAGCAAAGAGCTTGAAAGTTCGAAGCCAGCAGACGGTCTCCGCGTTTGGCCATCACAAAGGGTTGCCGACGATAAAGGCCTATGCTGTTCTCGAACATCTATGAATGGGACTCATAAGAAAGCGGTTACAAAAAAGCGCGAGAGAGAAGCAGGCGGCTACTTTTAAATGCCAAGATGTCAAAGGTAAGCGACACCAGATGTGTTCGGAAGAGAATGTGTTTAATTGGGAAAGTCATTGGTTAAAATATGCTTTCACTATCCCCGTAGGTGGCCCGCTCAACACAATTGCCTCAAGAATTTGGCGGCATGTTGGCAGAGAAATAGAGAAATTCAGAATGCAAAGGAAATAAGCATCAATGAGAGAAACACAAAAACAAAGGAAAAATGAACAACATAAAACCGGCTACCAACATAAAAAGCACAGCATCTGACTACATTCACAGGGTCACATAAAGCTTCACCTGCACTTTTAAACAACCGAATATTCTTTTCTGAGTGTGCCAGCTGTAGAAAACAATATATAGGCGAAACTGGGTCGCCAATTCACGTAAGACTGAATGGTCACCGTGCAGACACAAAGCACAATTTACCTAAAGCAGTAGCCGGTCACTTCCACCAACAGGACCACAATTTCGAAAAAGCTAAGCTTTACGTTCTACAAAATAGTTTCCGGTCACCACGAGAGAAGAAATACATGAAATCATACTTTATACACAAATTTATGTCCCTACACCCATCAGGAATCAATGTTGCACGTGGTAATTTGGAATCGCTGAAAGCCATTGCATAATTGCGGCCGTATTTAGGGACTAGAAATGTTCAATCATCAAGTAGACATAACTGGTAATACATGGAATCACTCCTAACCTACATATTGTACTAATAATATTCACTCTAAATTTTTAAAATTTTAATTATAGATATGCATGTGTCTATATACATACTACGAAGTTTTTATTTTCTAGAACCTTTCAACCTCGGCTTTCTTTCCTCTTATTCGCTTCAATAAACATTCCTACCGTGCATCATTAAAGTCATTGCCAACCCACAAAGTTCTCTTCGTCTCCTTTTTTCCCTCGTGTGTTAACGCTAGCGTGCTACCTACCACCAATCCGCCTTTTTTGCATTTTTTCCTTTGTGTTTTTTTTCTTCGTTTCTTATTTCCTTTGCATTCTGAGCTTGCCTATTTCTCTGCCAACATGCCGCCGAATTCTTGAGGCAATTCTGTTGAGCGGGACACCTACGGGGATAGTGAAAGCATATTTTAACCAATGACCTTCCCCAATAAACACGTGGTCTTCCGAACACATCTGGTCTCGCTTACCTTTGACATCTTGGCACTTAAAAGTAGCCGCCTGCTTCTCTCTCCCGCCTTTTCGTAACCGCTTTCTTATGAGTCCCATTCATAGATGTTCGAGAACAGCATAGGCCGTTATCGTTGGCAACCCTTTGTGATGGCCAAACGCGGGGACTGTCTGCTGGCTTCCAACTTTCAAGCTCTTTGCTTTTTTCGTGCCTGTAGCGGCCACCCATCGGCAGCACACCGCTCCTACTTTCGGTACTTCATTTTTTTTCTTTTTTCTCCACCCTCCGAGAACATTCCGAATCACTACCACCCAACTTGAAATCTAGCAAGGACTGCACTCCTCTGCTTTACAGTTTTTTTTCAGGCTACGACTGCCAACAGGGACACATGCCACCACCAGGAGATGACGTCTTTACTAACCCCCTTGAAACTAATATGCCAAGGATGAGAAGGCTAGGCACCTTTGACGAAGGTAGGTTCTCCTACCGAAACGTTGGTCAGCCTATCTGCGGCATTTTCACCTGTTGGCTCTCATTTTGATTTTGTTAAGAGTGTGTTTTTGAGAAACGGATGCATTCTCTATTACCTAGAAAGATGCTGAAAAATAAAACTTCAAATTTTAATATGTGGTGAAGCTTCATGGGGTGAGGGCTGATCTGTTAATCATCTTTCTTCAACCGCTGACCTTACCTGTTCGAATATTGGCGGTGAAATGCTCTAACTGTAGTACAAATGAAAATAAACAGCATGAAATATCATAATAAATGTGTTTGCTTTCACTTGAGAGAAAACCTGTCCTGTGGTACATGTTCTTGATATTTATCTTACGCCAATATATGTCTACTTTTAGGAGGTGGGAAAAGATATATGTCAATAAGTGGAAACGATGTCTGCCAAAGCAGCTCTGTTATTTTTGTATAATCAGAAAGTTTGAAATGAACTAGGTGAGGCTGAACTCGCATTGTTTCGCGATTCCAAGTGTAACTGCAAATAAAGTTGCTGAAATATGTATATATCGGTATCCTGCATGAGACGTGCGCACTGTTACGGGAATAATGTTTTCAATATAATGTGTTTGTGTGTCTACACAAACAAATGCATACCAAGCACCCTTGCTGTATCGAATCACTGAGCCACCAATTGATATACCCGAGATGTTTATGCTATTTAACACTAAATATTTGTATTTAATTGTACAACTATAAAAGGCAGTCAATTTCTATAGACGGCTTTACAAAGAAGGCTTTGAGTAATATCATTGCATTTCAGTAAGCTTGCTTATACACACACACACACACACACACACACACATATATATATATATATATATATATATATATATATATATATATATATATATATATAATAAGATCAAACAGACAATATTGCCAAGGAATGTATAGGGGAAGGTAATAAACTGAATTGTAATGTAAGTGTGGGTGAAAAGATAACTTGCCATGGACAGGAACCGAACCTGCGACCTTCGAATAACGCATTAATCGAAGGTCGCACACCCTTTCAACACCCTCTTAGAAGGGTGTTGAAGTATAACAACACCCTAACAATTTGCTGAACACCGTTCGTGTAGGGTGTTCAGCTAACACCCTTTCAGTAGGGTTATCTGAAAACACCCATAGGCTCTGGCGACAAGCCAGTTCCTCTGGTGTTCCTCTGGCGACAAGCCAGTTTACACCCTTAAGGGTGTAAAAAATTTACTGTGATATGAAAAAAAGGTAAGGGAGGATTGTCAGAAGCAGAAGAATCCACACTTCATGCTGACATTTGCCACCAAGAAGCTAAACCAACTCGTACCCATTGCTAGCGTACATGAATGTCCTGACATTTTATTGTACATGACAATTCTCCGGTTCAAAAACGGCCCATTTCGCGCAGTCAAAGGTGTCGTATAACGCTGTTGAATATTTCATGCAGATGTCTTAATTTTCGTCTTATAAACCAACCAATGCGAGGATTTAGGGCAGTGCGTCGAATGTCACTGTGAACAAACTGAAAGTTCCACCAGAAAAGGTTTGCGCGTGACTGATTGTAACCCCATAAAAAGAAGTGCGTGTTAGCACGTCGCCAATTAGGGACACGTCAGGCACTCCTCAACGAACAAGTTACATTTGTAGGCGTAGATCGGGGTTATACACCAGGAAAACCTCGGCAGCAGTAGCACACAATCAAAAGCCGTGGTACGTACGAAGCTAATAACGATAGTAATAATTAGCGTGCAGAACCATGGTGGCGATGTTCATGCGTGGGGCGAAAGCTTCTTGGTACTGGTAAGCTCATGTTGATTCGTTACATCTCTGGTGGTGCCAGCATAACGCATCTTCCGAATATATGTATTGGCCGCGAGGGCCTTCACTAGAGAGACCAGTGCTGCGACCACTTTGACGTCACAAATAGGATATTCTTAGATATTTTTTTTATTCATATATCCTAAAGGCCCCGAAGGGCATTACATATATGGGGGGGGAGAACAATGTGTTGAGTACATTTCAATTCAAGAGCAAACACAGTCAAGAGCGGGCATGTAACAGAAAACGGTAGAAAAGCAAACAAACAAATAAACAAAAATAAATGAAAAAGAAACACAAAGCAAGCGCACATAGTACATGGTTCATGGCTCTGATAATAAAAATCGCTTCAAGTGGCTTACAAACAAATCGTGATTATGAATTGTGGCATTATCTTCTGGTAATCGATTCCAATGAAAGATGGCCAAGAATAACGGGGATTAACGTCCTAAACGTGGTTTAACATCCTAACGTGGTTTAACGTCCTAAAACTACCATATGATTATGAGAGACGCCATAGTGGACGGCTCCGGAAATTCCGACCACTTGAGGTTTTATAACGTGCATCCAAATCTGAGCACACGGGCCTACAGCTTTTTTGCCTCTATCGAAAATGCAGCCGCCACAGCCGGGATTCCATCCCGCGACCTGCGGGTTAGCAGCCGTGTACCTTAGCAAATACTGAGGACACCCTCGCTAGCCTCGCTGCGTTCTTGTGGAACACAACGGGAATGTTCAATAGTGGTGCACCACGTTCAATTTTCAGCGTGAAAAGCTTTATTTGGCCAGCTAGAGATATCATCACCGCATAAACAGTGCTAGGTTCCGTGCAAGCAGGTTCACCTTGTTGTGTATTGTTCGATGCCTCAATGTCAGACGTATGGAGCAGATACCAACGTAAATTTCGCAATTTCCCTATTCGTTCATAAATTCGCTACACTTGGCTGGTATACACCACCCAAAAATGGGAAAAGACACCAATGCTAACTTACTGGTCTGCCAAAACCACATTCGTGACGTATATTTCGTATATATTTGTCGCCGCAGCTGAGATGTTCGGTAACGTACAGCTGACGAGTGCTCACGAGCGCTCCCGGCAGCGTACCGCGGGCATTTTTTGATGTTGGAGAATGATAGGCTTACTGTATGCTAACAAAATAAACAAAAAGAGAAGCGCCCACGCCACAAATATTTCACACGGCGAGGTCCTTAAAAAACGATTTGTCACGTTTACGCTCACATTTAAGGTGCTGAAAACTGACGTCGATATGTTGCCGATAGTTCAAGCTAAAGGTAAAAATAAGCATGTCAGTGGTTAAAAAAATGGTGATGATCTTCATAAGATTGGAGCACAACTGAAAAGAGCAGTAAAGGGAAAATCGGCTCTTTGTTTTGAGAATCACCCGTACGTCTTTAGGAAGGCATGTGTGGTAATGCAACACGCTCAGCATTACTATATATGGTCATTGATATAGTGGTGCGTGTGCACCACAGGTGTATGAGACAGATACTCTTCTATCATTAACTCAAAGATGAAGAAACTTGTGACGCTAATGCCATGGCCACTGTATAAAAACCAGTGGCCGTGCCAGTGCTAACACGCTGGTAGGCAGAATGGACTTTTATGACGAGAATTTCGCTTACGCCGGCGCAGCTGAGATGTTTGGTGCTTTTGGTGTTTGGCACTTTTGAGCATGACGTTTGCTCAAAAGCACTCCTCGGATTTCATCGCGAGCGTTTGTCTCTAAATTTTACTGATGATAAAGACAAACAAGCTCAGTGTCGTTCAAGAAGATAAGTAAAATAAAAAAGTAAGGCACCCATGTGCCAAATATCGCTAGCGGCGAGGTCCACACGAAACAAACATTTTTGCACGCTTATGATCGCGCCGAAGGTTTTGAAAGCAGAGCGTAAGTCAAAGCGATAATTAAACTTATTAGCAGTAAAACAATGAACAAAACGATATTGATTGTCCATCATATCGGAGAACTAGTATGAGCAGTAGAGGGCAAATCGGCTGTACCTGTTTCGCGGATCCCACCAGCACTTCTAATCATGTGTCGCGATTCACTCCGGTCACCGTTCTGATGGTTTTGTTGACAGTTCTGCATGAGCACCCCGCGTGCGAGGCCCCGCCGCGGTGGTCTAGTGGCTGAGGTACTCGGCAGCTGACCCGCAGGGCGCGGGTTCAAATCCCGGCTGCGGCGGCTGCATTTCCGATGGAGGCGGAAATGTTGTAGGCCTGTGTGCTCAGATTTGGGTGCACGTTAAAGAACCCCAGGTGGTCTAAATTTCCGGAGCCCTCCACTACGGCGTCTCTCATAATAGCGGTTTTGGGACGTTAAACCCCAGATATCAATCAATCAATCAACCCCGCGTGTGAGGGGTATTACGGCGGCAGGTTTTATTGCAGGTTCATTTGTGCATTTTACACAGGCTTTGAATTATCGCGGTATTATTAGTATTATTATCTGAGGTTCTACGTACCAAAACCACTTATGACTATGAGAGACGCCGTAAAGGAGGGCTGCGGAAAATTCGACCAAATGCATGGTTATCTTTAACGTGTACTGACATCACATAGCACTTGGGCCTCTACCATTTCTTATTCATTGAAATAATTCTTACCGGGAAAGTTCTTGAGAACGTAGTAATCACTTAGCTTTCCCGACATCACTTGCATCATCCTCCATTGCGTCAGCTTTACCGGCTTTAGATCACTACTGCGGCACAATAAGAGTAGGCGTGGGTGTACCACATGGGCAGCAGGTGTTGTAATTTATTTGCCCGGGTGTTCAGTGGATACCGCCACTATTAGAATTGCGTTTCAAAGCAAGATTGAAGCACGCGCGGTGCACACATAAGAAAAACGCGTGGTGGAAAAAGCGCTGGAAACGCTGTGTTAGAGCAGACGACACCCCCCGACATCCTATGAGTGACGTCACCACGTAGGTGGCGCCACCTGATATCCTCAAGGCCAATACATGCCACACAATGTTGCCGTGCAGTAAGGAGAACCTACGTCTCTTTTTCGGCTTTTTTTGTAGTCTTGTAGTATCATTTAGGTCCATGGATCAGAATGATTCAAAATTCCTTCTTCTTGGCTGTACAACAAAGAATAAACTTTTCGCTTGAAAGATAAAACAGAAATTGCAATTACAGTAGCTTCCTACTTTCCATCTTTCACAAGGAAGCGTTCAAGTTTTCATATTTACCTGAAAATGCTACATCAACTCAGCCAGCTATACAAAATTAGACAAAAGCGTACTAACTCAATTTGTGGGTGATGTATTGCTCTGAATTGCGCCCTGTGGAACCATTTCAGGAACATACTTAAATGTGACTTGATAAGTCACGGTATCCACCTAAGGCATTACCACGAATCTAAAGAGAGCTAATACTGTGCTGTCATTTCTATATGAATGACACCACTTCATAACTTAGGCCTTGCATCCCAGCCGACACAACCTAAGCCGTGAACCATTTTTGTCCAGGAATGAGTTGGTCCATGCTGGGTACTCGTGACAACCGTTTGCCGAAGATCTCAAGGAGACCAGGACGAGGAAAGTGGTAAGTTGTATGCCATATCCGCCAGCTTTGTCTGCTACCCTGCATGCAGTTCTACGATGATGCAGCCTGCCACATATCTACACGACACAAAACACCGATCGATAAAAAAGAATGTAGGCAACGCATGAAGAAGGTGGGAATTCACCCGCAGCTAGTTTCAAGTAGGCTAGTGAAAGAGCGGGAGGTGGCTTTACTGGCCTAAATAGAGTATACCTGCGTGACTCGCCTAAATAAAGTAAATACTATTGCAATACTGCACCGACACAGTTCATGTCTTGCAAAGTTTATAAACTATAAAAAAAGACATTACTAAATCTTCAGTAAGCTCTTGGAGCATTATTTCTTTTTAAATGTAGCCTGTGTAATTTTTTCGTATTCAATTTGTTCAGTATACAAAAACAATGGGCACCTTTTTACACTTGTATACTTAGTTGTACAATGCGCACCCGGGCTACGTGAGTGCTCTTGTTTCAAGGAACAAATGTTATAACTTCAAGGTGCGAAAATGCTTACTATTTTGTCTACATCGATCTCAAACTGCAATACTACTATTACAAATCCTAATTCGCGAAGGAGTTAGGGAAGGGAGTATGTTTATTCCAAGGATTTACCGACGGGACAATGCAACTATAGAAAAACTTGCAGAGAAGTGCCCTTGTAATCCTGCAATAATATACAAGTTTAGGGCACGGTAGTCAGCTAACAAAGCGGAAGGTATGAAAACAAAAACTACACTAAAGAGAGCAAATGCGTTTGTTGCCTGCTTTTCTGAGTAAGAATCGCGATTGCGTCAGTCGTTCAAATTTTGCCCCGTACACCAACGTTTTTTTTGTTGCTGATTTTTGCTTTCATAGTGTCACAATAAGTGCCATAAAGCCATAATGCATTCAACAATTTACCTAGCTGAACAAGAGCGTTCTTTTCCTTCTGCTGCCATCGACGTCAGACTACAGGGCACACAGTTAAGCGAAGTAGCTTGCCGAAGCGTTGAGAAACGGAGGATCCCGAAGTTTGCGGAGTCGAAGCGGGGAAAGACAAATAAGGTGATCCGAATGAACCTGGGAAATTAAATTACGCGCAATCAATATTCGAGACGGAGGTACCCGCCTTGCACCCTACCAATGCATTAGGACTTTGTGGAACAGATTCTTTCACATGCTTTCTATAGTGTGCGAAGCGGAAACAGTCTTTCTTCCCTGTGCCTCAAGTTCGTAGGCAAACTTCTACTCAAGTTAAGCATTCTTAGTCGCACTAGAGGTGAGCCTGACAGAAAACACAAATATTGAGGGGAAAAAAGAAGGAACCACACAGGCGTCAATTTCGGGTAAAGTGAACTTTAGCATGCTTCGCAAAACACACAAACAATGCAGGGTTATCTGTGCATTGTTTGTGTACTTTTGCGAAAGATGTTTCTTTGGCTTTTTTGGCGAAGCATTGCTTGTATGCTTTTTTGAACCGACGAAATTCTGAGCAGCTGTTGCGGGGACTTCGAAAACGTAGTTAGCAGCAGTGGTAGCTCACCGTGATACTGCTTAAGTAAAAAGTCATTTGGTCATTGGCCCCTAGACTACCTATTTCGCGGACGCATCTGTAAAACTCCTCGAATGCATGTCGCGTCAGGGTACAACAGAAGTTTGCGGTTGTCGCTTGCGGTAGACTCTCCCTAAATACCATCTTTTTACGTTCGTTTTTGTGGGGAGTGGAGACCAGATAACGGGTTCTGTTTTTCATTATTTGAACAAAAAGAAGTTCTTTAGCAATTATTACCACATCAATAAAATTTTATCCTTGTTTTCGGCACTACTATTAGTATTTACGAGTATTATTATACATTTATAGGTAATGAAAAATCAGAATGCTCATGTAAATCACCATACGGTCGTGGTGGCGTAGTTAGTGTCTACAGCGTTGTGCTCCTAAGCATAAAGTTGCGTGGAAAACACTTCGAAACAAAAAAAAACAAGTAAATGAACTTCATATAAGTGAATAACTGCAGGTTAAACAGAGCGATATTGCATAGAATAAAAAATTATGCTCTGAGATCTTACTAGCCGGAATTTGCGATATGAATATTACGCATGCCATATTATAGTGGAGACTCTGAGCAAACTCATGAGGCGACGTCGAGGCAAAGCCTTGATGTTCCCCCGTGGGAGATCTTAGCCCGGAACGCGTTAAACTTTGCCGGACGTTCAATATTGTTTTAGTCATCCATCCACTGTTTTCAGCTGTCAAAAAAGTCAAATTTTTGTTTTAAAAAGCTCACAGACAGTTGCAAGTGCCTCACTATATAGCACCACTTCACCAACGGCCGTGACAATATTGACGCTGGCTGAAAAAGAAACCAGACTTTGATCAATCGGTTGCTTGATCAGACGGAAATGCGTTAGCATAAACGTTTTGTAAAGGTAAAGAACCAAAGAGGCCAATGAAGAACGCTGCAAGACGTCAACTTCGTGTCCTAATTGAAGCTAGCGTTCGTCCGGAATTAACAGCGCGCTTAGAGCGCTTCTCATCGGATGCTGCAGCCAGGCGAAATTAAGAGGTTTTATCTGATTTGGCCTGTTGCCGCCGCCTAAGTGCCTCCACATTCGTATGGCGACGTGCCCCAGCACAGCATCCTATACCGCTAATTGACTGCATTGCTTCCATTTAGAACTGTACACAATGACTGATAGAGAAATACGTTAATAGAGAGACAGGAGAAGCGTGCCATAAGTGATATGTGGCAGCGCAGTACAAACATATTCAGGGGCTCGCGAGCAGCTATACAACCTGAAGCTAAATGGTCAAGGTAAAAAAAAATCAAGAAAACAGAACATCGCTAATATTTGTGTAAGAAGTTCTATGTTTTACATATTTAAGCTCCTTCCCACGAAAGCCAAATATCGCTAAATATAAAATTTAGGTTAAACGCTTGTGATCAAACCTATCACGACTTTGTTCACCTGTGCTTCGGTCAAGCCAGACGAACAAACTAAAAATTATATGGTGGCGTTATAAATGACAACACCAGAAACACACACGCATACACACATACAAACACACGCACACGGACGCACAGACATGCACTTACACTCACCAACACGCAAGCACACACATGCCAGCAGCCCCCGTCCTAGTTGCAGTGTGTCTAAAAGAATGTAAGTACGGTTAGGTACCACATAATAAAACTTGATTTGAAAGTGTAGCGTCGTGTGTGTGTTTCTATGTCTTCATGTGCCTCTCTTGTGTCCTCGTTTATTTGCGCTACCACATACTTCAGAAACACCAGACCAATGAGCTCACTTTCCAAGTTCAGTTATCGAAGGAAGGTGTGTTCGCACATGCGAGTGCTGGTGGTCTCTATTGATACATCTTCTTCATTGCCAGTGAAAAGTGGGGTATCTCGTCCTCCATTTTGTGTGCGCACCTTGGTATGGCAGCGCTAACGACGACGACACAAGGAAACAAAGAAACAAACAACACTGGAGAGCACTGAACTAAGAACCAACTTTATTAAACACAAGATATCGGTGTCGTATAAAGAAGTGACCGAACCAGTTTGTATGCCATAGGGGGTTCTAGCCCACAGTTTGAAGAACAACATTTTTTTCTCACCGAAAAGCTAAGAGCAGACGTCTTGCAAAAAAGGTAGATTGTGTAAAAAAATAATGAACAAGTTTGTTCTAGTAGGCATTGTGCAGTTCACTAAATACCAAGTACCTCGACTATTGTTAATGTGATCCAGACGTCAGGTGTTACGCATTACTCCTTCATCAGTTTATTACTGTTGGCCAGATTGTGCTTCCTTTTTTTGTTTGCTTACCGCCCTGATGTGAGTTATCCTGAAATATATTTTCGGTGGCCATTAATTTGACACGAGTGCTCAGAAACGTCAACCGGTAGCATTGCGTTGGAGTGCGGAATATCATAGCCATGGGCCGCATAAAAATCATTTTTTCTTGTTCAAACTTGATAGTCAGTAAGCAGGATTTTGCTTCCAGTTCAATTAATTGATAAAGCTGCCTAATATAACCACACAATATATAATGGTATATATTTGTGGTCACTTCAATTCCTGTGCTTCGAAACCTCTTTGAAGGCGCTTTAACTTTTTTCTCAAAGTTTGTTCAAGTTCTCTACTACATGCACCATTCCGGGAGGTTTCTCAGGTCTGTGCGAACATAATGAACAGAAATTCGGGATAAGTTTCCTGTTCTGGAGGTGTCATATAGTGCGAGTATCTTTTGAAAGTCTTTTACTGAGCTGATACTGCTGGTTTACACATCAATGCACGAGTATTCTCTTCATGAGAGATCCTGAAAGAATGCCCCGTGAATCGCTGCAGCACGCGACACAAACGCTCGTTGAGGTGATGGCATTCATGTGTATTCGGTAAATTAAAACACGTAAAATCTTGCGGCATTCCCTGGTCTCCACGTTAAGTTTGGGTACAGTTGCTGCAATTATAAACGCTCTTTAGCCCATACAGTTGTTCTCAGTTCAAATTATGCGTACCGCCACCTGTTCGTGAGCCCACGATTATGGGACACGATATTTTGTTACAATATCACCAGGCGAATGTGCACTTCGAGCTTTGAGAAGGAAAAAAAAACACATCGGGAAAGTTGCTCACAACTTTTTTTCAGCCAAACAGGTGCGCTACACTGAATTGTAGAGAGAGGTGGCATACTCTCTATTAACATTTTGCCTTTTATGGCCTTCATTATTGCGATAGCAATCATATGGTGTCACTCCTGCTGGACTTCACCACCGGTGTCGGTGCCGACGTCACCGTCACTCACCGTATATGTTTACGTATTTCTATATGATAAAATGCAAGAAAAAAATAAACCAGAAAAAGACTTCGGCGCGCGGAATCAAACTTAGAACGTCTGCGTCGGGAGTTAGAGGTATTAACCAATGAGCCATCGAGAAGCACATCCTTCGACGTGCAAACGAGAAGCTATTTATATCTGTTACTTACCGCTGGAGATGGCCATCTCGGAAAGAAACTATCGTGTTTGCAGCATTATTAGCAAGATGGCGCAATGAGCGCACGGTTGCGCGTGCCCTCATCTTCCACGCGTACTTTGCCTCGCGGAGAGGAGTCAGTGGTTGTGAAGCCATTGAACGCACACTCGCGTGTCCTTATCTCGTAGTTGGGGGCATCTTATATCTTGGCTGTCCTTAAGCTTTCAACGGAACGATTCTGTTGGAGTTACCGGGTGCACAAAGGTTACTGCAATTGTTGCACAGTCTCCGTTTGTGAAAAACACAAAATATACATTTTGTGAGAAACACAAAATATTGTAAATGTGACAGTAACTTCCCATTCAACCTGTGCATACATGTGCTTTCGTTTCATGCGTCCTAGGTTGTGTTTGAGCAACACGCTTTAGGTGTAGAGCTACGCAGTTCTTCGCGCTCGTCCAGTGTGTAGTTACTTCACACTCAGCCTGTACAAACAAGTGTGTTCGTTTCGTGCATCCTTCGTTGTGTTCGAGCAACACGCTTTAGGTGTAGAGCTACCGCAGTTGGTCGCGCTCGTCCAGTGAGTGACAGTTACTTGACACTCAACCTGTTTCGTTCGTTTCGTGCGTCCTTCGTTGCGTTCTAGCAACACGCTTTAGGTGTTGAGCTACGACAGTTGTTCGCACTCGTCCAGTGTGTGTTCTTTTCGCGCGTTTTTGATCTTGAGCAGTGCATTACAAGTTCTGATCAGCTTACCGCTCTTCCTGTGACTTTCCAGTTTGTTGCTATCGCATTCATTGCGTCGCCCATGCGGCAAAACTGCGACTTTTAAAGGTTCATAACAGTGTGACCACACTTAGAAATATAAAAAGAATAGCTCATAGAGGAATTGTTTAGTGTTCTGGAACTATCAAGCAAAAAAAACAATTTTACAAGCGCATCCGACATCAGTGAACGGGCGCAGTAAAGGAAGCGAGAGGTGCGATTCGGCTGATAGTTATTACGATTTAATTTAAAACTAGGTCACAACAATAAACACTGTGATATAGGAAATACCGTTATATTAGTATATTAGTATAACGAACTCCTGTTTGCTAACAATCATTCACCTAAACAAATTTCTGAAAAGGTAATATTTTAATGAAAGGGACTTTAACCAGGGAATCAGGTTCATTTTTGACATGAATTAACGATGTCTTTCACGCTGCTTCACTAGCACGAGGAAGTGATAAATTGAGAGAGAGAAAGAGAGAGAGAGAAGACAAATACAGACAAGAAAGATAAAGAAAGACAGCGAGGGCGAAAATGAAAAAGAAATAGATAAATACAAATAGAAATAGACACAAAAAAGTGACAGGAAGACAAGGGGAGCCTGAGAGAGGAATAAAGAAACAAAAGAAATAAAGAAAACGAAGTAGCCCGCCAAGCTCCACACTTCCTTCTGGATCGGCACCATTAGTGTTAACCTGCTTGTCCAGTTAACCTTACCACCTTTCTTATATTCCTTCTCTTTCTATCATTCTGCCTGATTTTTTTTCAGTCACAGCTGTTTCACAGCTACCCCAGTTGCCAAAACTTCGTCTTTAAAAAGAATTGCATGACAGAGGCCAAGAACAAAAGAAACATGTATGCAGAATGTCGTAAGATAACTCACACTATAGCACATATTTGATTTATTATTCAGTGCATGCTCATACATAACCGAGAAATAAAAATATCTCTGTGAGTATTAGGCAAAACAGTATAAAAAACACCACATAAGCACTCAAGAGTAAGTTTCCCAAACGTTGAGCATGCATTTTTCTTTTTTATTTTTTAGGGGGAGGGGGCGAGTGGCTCTTTAGAGCTATTACTAAAAGCTTGGCTAGTCATAAGAAAACCAAAACGCCTCGTCCTAGTCGCAACTGTGTACAAACTTACCACAGCCTCTTCTTTGCGTTGTTAACATAAGAGAGCTTTTTCGCATTGCACGAAAGCACGTTTATTAGCCATGCTTTGAAACTGCGAAAGTTTTAAATGTTCCATGGCAACTTATTAGAAAGAAAACTTGAAAATTATTTCAGTGTTTGAAAAATACCTTCGTATGGCACGCTTCTTACTTTCTATACACTCCTAAACAAAGTAGCAAGAAGTTGGTTTTTGCAGTATTTACTACCGCTATGTGAACTTCACTGCGTATCGCCTACGCTTTGCAGCTATGAAACTATAACACAAGTTGTAAGCATTGTGATTACTAATCAGCGCGTCACGTTAGTAAAGGTTACTACCTACTGGTTACAGTGATCTAGTAGATAAAGAGTTTGACGGCTGATCCGAGGATAGTGGGATCCAATCTTGGTCATGTTGGCATCATTTTTGATGGAGGCGAGAAAGCTTGAGTTATATGAACCTAATTTTAGTGCACATTGAAGAACCCCAGGTGCTAAAACTTCTGGAGTCCTGCATTCAGCTTTTACAGACGATAGTCTTTCTTGGGGACCTTCGACGGAGAAATTTTGGTCTATCTGTCTGTCTGTCTGTGTGTGTGTGTGTACATTTGTCTGTTTGTCCACCCTAACAATACCTCAAGCGGCACCAAACGACCTACCCCATCTGCAGCGCCATCCAATATTGCTCAAGGTTTAGCGTTCACAGTTGTGCGATTGTCAACTAAAAGAGCAAATGTTGCGTATATTTGAGGTGCTATAACAACATATCTATGTTTTGTATGTCTGCCTTTATACTAGAAGAGGACAAACACAAAACACTCTAAAGACTGTAGCGTTTAACGCGCTGCGCTGACAATTCAACGCGATGCTCAAGAAGGTGTTTTCAGCGCTTTACTATGACGGTACGGTGGTGGAACCTGCCTGTCGCTTCCCATTCTACACCTTATCACCTCCGTGACTGGCGCGCATCTTTCTCCGCGGTCGCGCATGCCTTCGTTTTCGAAAATAACTGCCAGATGGCGCTCCTTTTAACTTGCCTAGAAGCGCTTATTCGCCTTCGTTACACGCTCGAGGCACTCTAACACAGCGCCTTCACAATACGATTCACCGATTTTCTTGAACAGAACACCAAATAAACGTTTTGTTCACTCTCACCAGACGCAAGAATATCGTCTTTCGATGACATTTACAGTGTAAAATGTAGATTTGGGCCATTTTTTTTATAACCACACCGTTGTTCTGGCATTTCTCACCCCATCAATCATTTAAGGTATACTACCTCTATGTTATGCTGTAATTGTTGCAATATTATAAATATTTGTATTATTTTTGATTCGTTCTGCCATTTTTTAATTAAAAGTTTTACGTTACATCGTAGAAGAGGAGTTTGAAAACAGTAAGGTATAGGAATGACGATCCACAATATAGCTTATATGTCTAAATTCATACGTTGTCACCGGTACATGGCTACATATAGCCTTAAAAGTATGTACATCGTAGAAGCGTTCACGTCATGTGAGTGCGTGTGTATGTCCGTTCTCGCTCATGGTTCGTCCATGCCATGATGTACGTTGTTATTTACCGGCGTCAGTGTTGTTCGTACTTACCAGGATAATCAAATGAGGTAATTAGTGACTATTCATTTGTATACTAAGAAATTGACACATTATTTCACCTTTTATGGAAGTAAAGTTATAAAGTATTTTAATGTTAAAGATAAATACTACATAAACTAGTAACTAAGAATGTTATTAACCGGCACTTACCACACAAATACTGAAGGTTGTGACAAGCATTCACTACCTCCAAGTGAGTAAATAAAACTTTTTTTAAGAGTGTAACTCATGAGGCGTTAATATGTAGTGAACGTTGCTATAGTTTGCAGCTTTGCGTCGCAGTAGGCCCAGCTTCGCCATCATCATGTGGCTCGTTACAGTGCTTTCAGGCTATTTTCGGATCTGCACGTAGCCATGTAGGTGTCGGGATGATTTTGCCGTTGCGGGTCGACTAATACAAGCATCTTCACCGCGCACAAAACATTGGAGCTCCGTCACCGCTGCTCTCGTATTACCCAGAAAATGCAGCAGACAAATGCGTGACCATATAGGTATATTAGGGAGGTACCTTTCAAAAGGTTTTCAATGTAGATGACATTATTTCGCGAAAAAACGAGATTGCTAGGCAGTTTGCTAGTCACCTTGCCAACCTATTTTGCTAGCTTGTAGTTTGGAAATTGGCCATCATGTGTTCTTTTTCAAACAGTGTTCACCGAATTTCATTCGACGCTATCATCGGATGAGTCACGCGCTAGAAGCACGCATATTATCAGCCACTTCATTTCTTTCAACAGCCCCACACAGCACTGACAGTTGGGTGAGTTGACGTGGGTTCAAAGTTATGAACGGCACAAAAAACGCGGGAAACGAAATGAACGAAATGATGAGAACACAAGGACGGGCCCCATGCTCGCAAATAATACTTAATCACGTCGACTCACACATATATACAGCCACGTGGTCACAAAATCCACTTGACACAACACGCAAGGTTTCGTGATGAATTTCTATTCAAATAGTATATTTGTTTTTGTTACAGGGTGATAGAGGAAACGCTAATACATGAGTTAGTTTTAAAAATGTGCAAAGCCTCGACTATTTCTCGAGCTGTCTGATAATTATTAAGGGACGCTCCCCCACTCCCATGCAATGTTCACCTATATGAAAAAGGATGTCGGTGTAACCATTGGTCTCGGTTCCCTCAATCTCAGATTGATGCGCCTACCGGTTTGGTCTATGTATATAGCGTCACATGAAAAAGGAAGCCCGTACACAACCTTCGTAGTGCAGTCAAAAAGTTTGGAACGGTGGCCGACGCCACATCCTGCAATGTTCTTCTAATTTCTGTTTTTTTTACTTTTTTGGTTTCACATGCGCATATAAGTTGCACTGAAAAAACTACCCTCACACCAGATCAGCTCGGCACGTTTTTCAATCTATGCGACATCCTATATAAACCGGGCCGGTACACCGCATTTCGTGTAGACGTACAAGATACAAAACACATCAGCCTTGTTCACCGACGGCGTAAGCGCGTGCGTGATATGTATCTCCGTTTTTATTATCCCAATTATGCACTGGTTTCTAATTCCTCTCTCCCCGAAACTGCAAATTAAGTCAACAAACGTTCACTCAAAGAACTGAGGGCAGATATATATGTGATCAAGAGCTGAATTTGCTTAACAAAGCAAGCATTTCTATGACATCTGTTTCCGCGTTTCCTTGGTAAGTTTTCCCAGTAACATGGCACTTCGATTTGTATATATCCAGGATTTGCCAAGTGTAGTCGGCCCGACGATTCTGTAGGCGGCCTCATGCAAATTGCGCTGATCTCGGTGAAGCTGTGGCGTATCTATTTATTCGGTTACTGTAGAAGCGGATACATATTTCGGGATCGTGTTCGTAGCCAAAAAATAGCTCTTCCGGATCTTTGAGACGTTGTTACTTTTCGTCGATCGTGATTTTACGGATCTGCTGATTAGTGAATTTGTTCACAACAAAATCTCTAAATAGAATAACGAGCACTGCGCAAGAACGTTTCGTACAACAAATATACACCATCATGCAAATCATTTATTTAGTGCAGCGAAAAGCTTTCTTGAAGCGGGTGATTAATCACATGCATTGGCTATTCAGTATCACAGCAGGGAAGAAATTTTAAGTTGTTTTTTTCTGTATGAATCCATGAGTTTTTAAAAAAGTATATATTCGTTCCACTTCGGTAATGGGCTAACACAAGTCAATCTTTCTTGGCCAAGAACTCGTTCACGATTTCACGAATGCCACTACTTGTGGCACTTTCGAGCGTCAGCATGCGCGGATAAATAGTATCGACTGATATTCGGTGTTTCAGCTATAAAAATGAGCACTGTTATGCGATGGTTTCGAAAACGCACCAGCGTTCTGTAGCGCTCGGTTTGTTTAGATTGTAAGCTATAGACCACATGATGACTGCCGGCAGCACATGCGTGAAATAGGGCTGCACACCTTCAGCCGTTGTTTGTTTCTGCAGGGCTCATCGGGGCAGGGCGCGACCTTTCTATCAAGCGGGGCGCCGCACGCCCCTTGCCACTCCAGTTGACGCTCAACTGTGAGGAGGTGTACGCTTGAGAACGCGGTCTTTTTTTTTTCTCACCGGGAAGCCTTGACGTGCTTGGCTTCACAGGAGTCACGCGCAAAGGTGGCGAAGTAATTAGCACCGCAATTAAAGAAGGTAACTTCATCGCATCAACTGCAAGACTTGTCGCGTGGTTTTCCTCAGCGCTTGCTCACGCGACCGGAGAGTTCATTGGTTTTAAATGCCTCACAAATCACGGTCACAATCAGTCCTGCCCTCCTCTCTTTCTGCGTTTTACTCTTTCCTTTCGCTCATGTCGCCTAATGAGTTCGACAGTCTTGCAGGTCCGCACTTAGGCATGCATCAATTGCGCCCCTTGTAAAGAAGGCTGGGCCCCTAGCAGTTTGCTTTCTTGTTTTCACTGCGTACGATGGTTACTTTCGTGTCACTGCAACGCGATCCGCGATTCTTATAAACTACGGTGATACAAGATCCATAAGCGAGTGGTTGAAGTTTTATTATACTCGCGTGTAGAGGTTTATTTCGATTTCTTTTTGTTTACTGTTTTGCAATAACAAGCACGCTCTCGCGTTATAAGTGATAGTTCCGCATGGAGACAAAGTTCATTTATTTACAAAGTTTATTTTTTTTCAAAGATCCGGCTTTGTGCACGGACGTAGAATGGAAAATGAGGATTGTGCTGGTTTGCAAACCAGCGAATTGTGATATCAAGCAATTTATATGTAAACTTGGCATCACAAGTTTTCGGTCGTCCATAAATTATTCATTTTCAAAGATATTTTGTGCAGTCTATTAAAGCTTCATAAGATCGAACGCTCAAATGCTCATTGTTTTAGGTGATCTTACGCTTGAATAAAGTGCATGGCAGCTTTGATTGTGTGAACTGAACAAATATTGCTATAAAATCTGTTGAATTCCTTATAGTGGCAATATTGAAAACAAACAACGGGCTAAGGCGGGCTATGATTGCTTTATGTCATACTTGGTTGCTACGATTGATTTCCTTTTTACAATGTTAGATTTATTCATTCGTCGCTAGACTTTTTATTGCTTTTTTTTCTCGCCACAATAACTTCAATCTCTATTTGACTCTCTGGCATTCGAGTTTACCACTTTTTTTCTATTGATTTTACTGCTTTTTATGCGCTGATCTCTCAATAGAGAAGATAAACAAGAACGTTTATAACAGGGATAACGGTGCAGTGACAATAAATTTGAATCGGAAAAAAAAGTGTATGTGAACGTAGTCTTCAACATGAAAAGCGGTGCTTATATTAAAGTCACAAGAAAATTATAGACACCCACGTCAAGCTCGTTTGAGAAATGGTCTGGCGCGAAATAAGAAAAATGTATCAGCTGAACTCGTTCTCATAAAGCGAAAGCCTCGGTATCTTTTGTTTTCATATCGGGACTTTTAGCTTTACTGAAACGAGCCATGGTATTGCTAATTTAAATTGCGTGATTAACAATTTTACTATCAATATGAAGTTATTTTTAAAGAAATGCTCATACCCGCGCGTGGAAGAAACCTTTCTTCACACAAAAAAAGTCACAGACAGTATGACGCAGGAAATGCTTATCAGAAAATACGCCATTTCCATGCACGAGAGTTTCTGGCGCGTTTAAATTTCCGAAACAAAAAAAATAAGAAGAGAAGTTTCGGCTTACCTTGCCTACGTGTGGCGCGCTGCGCACTGGCCGCCGCCGCTTTCCAGTTCTGCCTTAGTGGAACGCGATAAATTAAGGGAAGTGTAAACTAAATAGTCGCAAACGGAATTTAAGAAAAGAGAGTTACGGGAAGAGGAACGAAAGAAAAGTTGTGTCCTGCAAGAGTTCTTCACCGCTCTTCAGTGCCGACGTCCTCTGCTCACTGTCACTTCCTACAGAGTCCGCGCTGGTCTTCACCCTCTGGGGTCCTGGGTCCGCTTGGTGTGCGCAGAGAAAAGTTTTCTGTGCGCGCGCGGCGTCGCGCTAGAAGTGAGGAGAATAGGAGGGCGCCTATTGATTGCGGCTCAGAGTTGGGACGGTGTGCAGGGACCGACCGATCGGGACGAGCATTCGAGCGGTGATGACGGGCCCCCGTCGCCCCTGCGCCGCCGCTTCAGGGCGCGCTCAGCGGATCGGAAGAGGTGGAGGCGAGCCCGCAGTCAGCGCCCTCCTGGGGCGCACGATGCAGCTTCGCGCGACAAGATTCCCCGCGCGTCTTCTGACGCGCTTGTCCATTCATTTCTTGAACGGTGGCCTGCTAACGAAGGGGAAGAAAGCCATCATGAGTCCCCTATTAGGGATGTTGAACCATCTGACTGAAAATACACCGACGTGAGATTATTAGACAGACACATACACGAAAATGAATGTTAGCCTGTTCGCACCTGACTTGCTACCCTATTATGGGGAAAAGAGTAGCGGGTAGTAGAAGAAAACGGCACATACAAAAAGTAAGACGCGCGAACTCGTGGAATAGTGCTCACCGCCACGGCCATGGAACGTGGTTGTCCGCTGAAAATACGCTTTCGGCGATGGCCTGACAGCTTTCGCGCTCTCTAGCAGGGAAAAATGTACAGCGAATAAAAAAGGAAAGAATATCACCAATTTGACCATGCGCTTGCAATAAACCATTGCAATCAGCGCCTGTCCGTGCCGTTAATTTGATATGCTAATGGGAGGGGAGGGGCACACCAAAAACGTTCGATATCACAGTCCATAAAAAGGCTACCATAACTAGGTGCTTCCGGAGTCCACAAGAGGAAGGCTACCTTCGGAGATCGCGAACGCTTCAGTAAGTTTTTTTTTTCAAGCAGACTTAACCGCTAACTGTTATGAGTAATGCAGTTGGTATTGATTTCTGTTCTTTCAATATACTTATGAGGAATTCATATCCCCATGCAGCTCCTTTGCATTTTGGCGCAGAGACCAGCGTTGCCCCATTTGACAACTAAACTGAATGAAACTGATGCCGTGAAAAAAAACTGTTTTCTTTTCTGGTAATGGAACGGTGATTATAGGCGTGCGCACTAGAGGGGCACGTGGGAGGCACCCCTCTCTAGCCGCCTAAGAGGAAAGGAGTATGCAGTTTGCCCCATAAGTAAACGTAATCGACGGATGGGGTGCCGTGATGAACCATCGCGCCTCCTGAAGGAAAACCACGAACAAGGTTATGGTGGTGACAGAGGATTATACATGTGTCAGTCAATAACCAAGAACAACAACAACAACAACAACAAACGTGACAAAAGAAAATCATAAATGTCATGGACGTTGTCACTATGAGGCGTCTGCTTGGTGAGGTGAATTTGTTGGACGTACTGCGACAGAAAAGTCTGCAGCTCATTACTGGTGTACTTTGTTTCAGACACTTTACTTCGAAAATAGGAACGAACAGCAGCCGGAACGCACGACGTACTGGAGAATGATGGAAGCAGTGGTTACGCGTGCAGTATTAGAGGCGAAGTTACTATTGCAATTTTTCCAAAATTTTTGCTCAACAATAATTATTAGCCTAGAAATTTCGCGCATTTTTCATGTATTTAACAAAAGAGCCACACTTTAGTGGAGGAGGGCTGCTGTAAAGAGCATAAATTATTTTCCTAGCCCTTGGAAACATATAGTGCTTAGTTCTGAAGCTGAATTATTCAACGCTTAACTTAGTAGAAGTGTTACATCAACAAGGTGACAGCGATCGATGTCAGAAAAGAAAGAAGAAAAGGTGGTAGCAAGAACAGCTGTGTCCACTTGGTTAGTCGATGAAAACCTGGCCAAACTTCACTCTCGGCCGCTGATTCTGACTGCTTTTCGCTTTGACGTATCTTCCTCAAAGAAAGCTCATGGGCGCACAACTGCTTTTCCAGTACCTTTACTTCAATGTCTGGTGTCTGGTTTGTTACAAGTGTTACAAACTAATTTTTATGTGAAGCTTTCTTTTTGGGGAAACATCTGAGGTTCTGCTGTCTTGCTAAGAAGGCATGTGTCCCACCTTGCGTTGCACGTCAGAGCAAGAGCACGTTTGTTGAGACGCACCCAGTTACATCAGAGCGCAGGAGCATAAATGAAGCTGAAAAAGAAACAAAAAAGCTCACTGTGTCTTAATTGTTCGCTGAAGACGACTCGAATGTGAAAGCCATTTGGAATAGCTTTCTTATCATTGTATTGTTACGGGGAGAAGGCGTCTGAAAAATGCCTTTACTTTTGGTAAACAGGCAGACATACGATATGGAGCCCGGTCTGCACGAGCTCGCGCTAAACATCGTCCTCTTTTCTAGAATGTTCATTTGTGGCGCCCCGTAGCATCACCCCCGGCGGCGAAGGCACCGTCTCGGTCCTTGGTTGGTCTGAGTAAAATTGTTTCAGCCGAGTGACGTGAACAACGTCAGAACACGGTCGCGCGCTGGTGGCGTTAAGAGGTTCAATTTCATATGTCACGTCGGTGACTTGGCGCACCACACGGTACGGACCCGAGTACGGTGAAATCAGCTTTTCGCACAGGCCAAGTCGCCGCGACGGCGTCCAGAGAAGGACTGTGTCACCTTGACTGAAGTGGACATCACGATGGCACGCGTTGTAGACCTGTCGTTGTCGTTCCTGCGAATCGCTCAGACGCCGGCGAGTAATCTCACGTGCCTCTAGAGCTCTAGAAATCACATCGCGGGCATATTCTGACGTGTGGCCAACGGCAGGAAGGAGCGTGTCGAAAGGCAACGTAGGTTCTCGTCCGTACAGGAGGAAAAATGGCGAGAAACCTGCAGTGTCATGCCGAGACGTATTATAGGCAAGTGTTACAAATGGAAGGGCGAAGTCCCAGTCACGATGGTCGGAAGAAACGTACATGGCGAGCATGTCCGTGATGGTTCCATTTAGCCGTTCCGTGAGCCCGTTGGTTTGAGGATGATACGCCGTTGTGAGCTTGTGATTGGTAGCGCAAGAGTGCAATATGTCTTGGATAACTTGTGATAAAAAGTAGCGACCTCGATCGGTAAGCAGTTGCCGAGGAGCGCCGTGGTGTAATATGACGTCTTCTAGAAGAAAGTCAGCGACGTCGGTCGCACAACTGGTAGGAAGGGCCCGTGTGATGGCATACCGAGTGGTGTAATCCGTGGCGACTGCTATCCACTTGTTTCCGCTCGCCGATAAAGGAAACGGTCCTAGTAAGTCAACACCTACCCTATAAAATGGTTCGAATGGAATCTGAATGGGTTGAAGGCGTCCCGCTTTAACGGTTGCTGGTTTTTTGCGGTGTTGACAGGATTTGCATGAGGCGACGTAACCGCAGACGGATCGGTAAATACCGGGCCAAAAGAAGCGACGTCGAACGCGGTCATAAGTTCTTGAAACTCCCAGGTGACCAGCTGTCGGAATATCATGCAACTGTGCAAGGAAAGTCTGACGCATATGTTGTGGATTGACCAACAGCAGCTCAGGTCTGTCAGGATGCATGCTGTAGCGATATAAGACGTCATCTTGGAGCAGGAACATACGAGAGACGGAGGAGTTGTGGGACCACTAAGCCGAAAGAT
The DNA here is from genome assembly GCA_013436015.1 of Rhipicephalus annulatus. NCBI lineage: Eukaryota > Metazoa > Arthropoda > Arachnida > Ixodida > Ixodidae > Rhipicephalus > Rhipicephalus annulatus. The sequence goes on from WOVY01010381.1 coordinate 761,716, forward strand.
TATATCTCTGAGGTGAGGATCACAGCGTTGCTGATCTCCGATGTTGCTAAACGCGGAAAGTGCCAAAACGCAAGTAGACTCATGGCTCTCAGCAAGGTCTGCTGGGTGTACTGGATGACGCGACAAGCAATCAGCATCCTCATGGTGGCGACCTGATTTGTAGACAACCGTGTAGGAATATTCCTGTAGCCGTAGAGCCCACCGGCCGAGACATCCACTAGGATCTTTTAAGGATGACAACCAGCATAAGGCGTGGTGATCAGTGACAACCGTGAACGGGCGTCCATACAAATACGGCCGAAATTTAGCCACTGCCAAGACGAGTGCGAGGCATTCGCGTTCTGTGATGGAGTAATTTCGCTCTGCTGGCGATAAAAGACGGCTAGCGTATGCAATAACGCGCTCGCAGCCATGCTGTCATTGTGCCAAAACGGCTCCGATGCCGTGGCCGCTCGCGTCGGTACGCACTTCCGTTGGAGCGCATATATCAAAGTGGCCGAGAATCGGTGGCGTCGTAAGTCTACTCGTCAGTTCAACGAATGCTCTGGTTTGTTCAGGTCCCCACACAAAAGTCACATTTTTTTAGTAGTTCCGTGAGCGGTCGTGCGACGTCAGCAAAATTCCGCACAAATCTACGAAAGTAAGAACAAAGGCCCACAAAGCTTCGAACATCGTTCGCAGAGGTCGGCACAGGGAAATCTTTGACGGCACGGATTTTCTCAGGATCGGGACGAACACCAGAAGAATCGATAAGGTGTCCAAGGACAGTGAGCTGCCAGCGGCCGAAGTGACAATTTGACGAGTTCAGTTGGAGCCCTGCTTTGCGGAAAACCGAAAGAATTGTTGAGAGACGCTCGAGGTGAATTTCGAAAGTTGGCGAGAAAACAATGATGTCATCAAGGTAGCATAAGCAGATTGACCACTTGAAACCGTGAAGAAGAGCATCCATCATTCATTCGAATGTAGCCGGGGCATTGCATAAACCGAACGGCATTACTTTGAACTGATAGAGCCCGCCGGGAGTTATAAATGCCGCCTTTTCACGGTCCAGATCATCAACTGATATCTGCCAGTACCCGGAACGAAGGTCGATGGAAGAGAAATAATTTGCGTCACTAAGGCAGTCAAGAGCGTCGTCTATCCGCGGCAGAGGGTACACGTCTTTTTTTGTAACCTTGTTAAGATTTCTGTAGTCGACACAGAAGCGCCAGCTGTTATCCTTCTTTCTCATAAGCACAACGGGCGAAGCCCAAGGACTTGAAGAAGGTTTAATGATGTCTCGGGCAAGCATCTTGTTGACTTCTTGCTGGATCAGGTGGCGCTCGGTGGAGGAAACTCGATAGGGTCGCCGGTGTAGTGGATTTGCATCACCGGTGTTGATCCGATGTTTTACGACGGTCGTTTGACCTAGAGGTCGGTCGCAGAGATCAAAGACGTCTTGATACGACGCAAGAAGGCCACGAAGCGCAGACACATGCTCGGCCGGGAGATCAGAGGCAATCATTCCAGTTATGCAGTCTAGTGTACTGCACGACTGAAACTTGCAGATGACGGTGTATCCTCTGTTGAGACCGATATGTGGTAGTCGCCGGCCGGGGCAAGGGTTGCAAGGGATATTCCTCGTGGCAGCACTTCAGAGCAAAGTCCAAAATTCACAATAGGGAGACATGCCACGTTGTTCTTCATTGTGATGATGGTGTGGGGGAACGCAACATTGAGCGAACAGAGTACTGTAGGATTAGGTGAAATGACATAATCGCCGTCAGCCACTGGTGGATCAAAAGAGACGTCGATATACGTCACAGCTCGACAAGATAGGCGAACAAAGTCTGCGGAGCATAGCTTTGGCAGCGCAAGATCAGGAGGGTCAACGGCGTGTGGTAGGACGAGCTGAACAACACAAGCAGAACAGTCAATTAGGGCGGAATGCTCCGACAGAAAATCGAGTCCCAATATGATGTCATGTGGGCAGTGGTCCAGTACGTAAAACAGAACAGTGGTATGACGTCCAGCAACCGTGACACGGGCGGCACACATCCCGGTGACCACTGGTGTTGCACCATCAGCTACTCGGACAAGAGTGATCGGAGCAAGAGTGAGCACTTTCTTGAGTCGAGCACAAAGGCTGGAGTTCATGACTGATATGTGAGCGCTGGTGTCAATGAGTGCTGCCACAGAAGTACCGTCAATATTTACTTTAATCAAGTTGTTGTGTCGGGGTATATTGTGTAGAGGAATTTTGGGTCGGGTCGTCGAAGCAGGCTCACCTCTAGGAGCTGCGCCCGTCAGTTTTCCGAGGACTGGTGGTAGGAGGGCGAGGGGGAGCGACGTCGGTTAGTTGAGCGGGACATGCGTCCAGAGGACGACAGGGAGCGGCTTGGTTGGGCGGGCCTGGATGGCGAAGCATGATCTCGTGCCGTGTAGATCGGCATCCGAGAGCCAGCAGGTGGGCGTCGGGTGTTGGCATAATGCGACCATGGCTGCCAACTCCAGGAAGTGCGGCAATGACGTGAAATATGGCCCACTCGTCCACAGTTGAAGCAGATCGGCCTGTCATCGGAAGTTCGCCGGGTTCCGACAACGTGGGCGGTTGTTCGGTCCGCGGGACATATTAGGTGTACTGGGCAGTCGGTAGCCAGGTCGGTTAACGGGGCATAGCGTCTGAAGTCCGGCGTTGACCAGTTCCTGGCGTACGACACTCTTGATTAAAGAAATCGTGGCGCGAGAGTCGTCAGGGGCCTCGACTTGGTCAGACAGAGGAGATGCTGCCTCGATTTCGTGGCGCACGATGCGCACGATATTGCCGGAAGCAGCAGGGGCTGGTGCCAAACGGGCGTCCTCTCAGGTTGATGTTGCAGCCGTGTTGGGAAGACGCGAAAAGTGTGGATTTATACGGCGACTTTTCGCGTCTTCGAAGCGTCGGCATTCATTAATAACGTCGTCTACGGTCGATGAGTTTCGATATACGAGGAGATTGAAAGCATCATCGGCGATTCCTTTGAGGATGTGCGCGACCTTTTCAGATTCCGGCATCTTGTCATCAACCTTCCGGCAGAGGGTGAGCACATGCTGTATGTATGTGACGTACGACTCGGTGCCGCTCTGGAGTCGGGACGCTAGTTCTTTCTGCGCAGCATGACGACGCCCGATGGGCTTGCCGAAGAGATCGATGAGTTTCTGCTTACAGATGTCCCAACTTGTGGTATCTTCCTCGTGGTTGGAAAACCAAACTTTAGCTGTACCATCAAGGTAGAAAATAATATTGGCCAACATGAGCGTCGGATCCCAGTTGTAAAGAGCGCTCACCCTTTTGTACAGCTGGAGCCATTCCTCCACGTCAGTACTGTCACTGCCCGAAAATGTGCCTGGGTCACGCGGTTGAGTCAGGACGACGGTGCGGTTAGTAGCAGCTGGATGCGGTGCTGTTGGTTGCTGCGTAGTTGGACGAAGCACGCTTGGGGTAGTCTCCGAAGAATCCTCGTGTTCGTCTTGATCAGGCATCGCACAGGCAGCCAAGGAACGTCCGCTGCGTAGAATCGTCGTGGTGTTGACTGTGGGAAGACCCGCACTCTCCACCAAAATGTTACGGGGAGAAGGCGTCTGAAAAATGCCTTTAGTTTCGGTAGACAGGCAGGCATACAATATGGAGCCCGGTCTGCACAAGCTCGAGCTAAACATCGTCCTCTTTTCTAGAATGTTCATTTGTGGCGCCCCGTAGCAATATTCTTACTATTCCACAAATTTATTACGTCATAATCATCATCATAATGATCATCATCGTCGTCAGCATCATCATTGTCATCATCATCATCTTCATCATCATCATCACCTTCTTTATTTTCACAAGTTTATTAATAACGCGGTGCATAACCGCTTTAACGCAGATTCACCGAAGTACACCTTTTCTACATGCCGGAAATTACGTTTTACCTAACACAACAAAACTTTAGCTGAGTGCTTTTGCAAAACGGACACAATTAGCTATTTCCATTTATTGTACTGGAGTGAAACCGTCTTGCTAATTACCAGCAGACATTGAATCATCAACACCCTGTCTAATGCGATAGAAAATAATAATCCCCCTGGCTACTAGAACATCTCTTATGTTATGTAAAATATTTCTGACATTGTTTATATCAATTTCTTGCTATAGTTATAGATTGCTAGGTTGCGAATAGTAATTTAGTGTTGGAGTTAACTGATATTTTTATATGAGATGCATTGTTTTCTATATCGTACTGCGCACGTTCCCGTTGTAACAGTATGCCAATCTGCTATGGACTTGATGGAGAAACTGGCAGTGCTGAAAAAAAAATCAACCGAGCTTAAGAGGTCATGTGAGTACAGCAGCACACTTTGTCAATGCTGCAGCTTATGATATGGACATGATAATGAATTACATCTCAACCCCTTCAAATGGGTTGGCAGATTTCAACAACCCACTCGTTACGTAATTCACGTGGTGTGACGCCGGTTGCGATGTCATGCTTTTTTCTGCTCACTATATTACATCTGTTCACGTGGTTTCTTGCCCGATATTCGGGTGTACATGGTTTTTTTCTAAAGCGGTTTGAAGCACTGGCGTGATTCTGTGGTAGAATATTTCACTGCCGCGCAGTATACATGGTTTCAATTCCGGCTTGAAACCTAGGCCCCTTCAACAAAATTGTCTTACAATGCAAGAAATTTCATTATCGACTGCTGCTGATCAATTGAAAAACTCACTTACGAGAGAAAAGTTTTGTGAATTCCGCCCATCATTTTTACTAAAGCCGCAAGTGTTTTGGTGCCACACACCGCGCTTTTCTTCTCATAAAGCACTTAAGGCTTTCGTCTTAACACCCCACTCGCGGTGAAAATTTGTTCCTCACGTCGGAAATCTCACTGGATGCATTTGTCCTCGAGATGATTCTCTTGGCAAGCATCACCTTCGTCCTCCTGCGCCAACATCAAGGATGCTGCTGTACACCCAACTGCTCGCATTAGCATGAACTGCTGTTTTCACTATAGGGACTTCGTTTGTGTGTGACGTGTTCCCGGGTATGGGAACAATTGTTCCGCGATGGAAAACGTTGCAAAACATTACGCAATTAGAACTTGTTGCTGGGCGCGTTTATGAATACTTGACACTGTATTAATCTTAACGCTAAGCAGGCCGAAGACATAAGATATCACAACAGGCTTTGCACTAGCGCTTGTCCTGTGACCTATCTCTCTCACGTGTGGTGTGTGTGCGTGTGCGTGGAGACAAATGTGGATATTACACGGACGAGTGCTAATTTTGCTCTCGGCCGTGTGTTTCTCTTCTTTTTCTTTGTGTGCATGTGCGAATTCGTTAAAATAATTTTGCGTACCTGACAATTACCGCATTTCGTTCTGGACCTATTGAAAGTCTCGCTTCTTGGAATATATTACGTTTGTGGATTGGATCTGCCTCATAAGCTGGTTCGGTCCCGAAAGCAGGACACACATGGGAGTATAGGAGTGCGCATGGGGACGGAGAAAGGGTGCATTCTCTTCTAGTCACCCAAGAGTATAGGGTGGAGGCCTGCCCCATACATTGACTTAATATATGGAAACGGTGCACTGCGATAAACCATCGCCCCCCCCCTCAAGCAAAACCTTGCGCACGCCTGTGCAAGGGATCGTCTCTTGTCACTTTATATAATAAATACCTGTTTCTCCTTCCGTAAACTGAGAAATTACGATACAAAATCTTGTGGTGGACTGCCGCACGTATGCTCGAACATTATATATTTTGATATTGTGTGCAATACCCGAAGCACACTTCATAGTTGCGCTTTGTTGCCTCACGACCAGACCGTAGTTCGGCCCGATTATGGGTCCAATTTTATCTTAAGTGGTCCGTAACAGAATTATTAAACCATTTTATAGCCCATTGCGAAAACTGAAAACCTGTTAGATATGCATGCATGAATGTATTCCGTAATCATTCTCTGCTAATTTTGAAAGTTATATAGGTATACATATGGGCGAAGAACAACGGGCTTTAATAGGATATACTGATTGCTATTATCGTTATTTTTTATAAGTGAACTTGAGGAGAAATAATAATAAACAGCCCAACACATTGAAAAAGTAATGAAAAAAAGCATGCTGCATGTTTAGTATGTCGTCAACGTATGTACCAAAATTCAGCAAATCCTACGTACCACGGAACCTACGTTATGCGAAACAGGTGGAGGGAAGTTGACCTCGTTGAAATTTTTAAATTGAGCTATACTTCATCATCATCATCATCATCATCAGCCTTACTACGTCCACTGCAGGACAAAGGACTCTCCCATGTTCCGCCAGTTAACCCGGTCCTGTGCTTGCTGCTGCCAATTTATACCCGCAAACTTCTTAATCTCATCTGCCCACCTAACCTTCTGTCTCCCCCTAACCCGCTTCCCTTCTCTGGGAATCCAGTCAGTTACCCTTAATGACCAGCGGTTATCCTGTCTACGCGCTACATGCCCTGCCCATGTCCATTTCTTCTTCTTGATTTCAGCTATGACATCCTTAACCCCCGTTTGTTCCCTAATCCATTCTGCTCTCTTCTTGTCTCTTAAGGTTACACCTACCATTTTTCTTTCCATTGCTCGCTGCGTCATCCTCAATTTAAGCTGAACCCTCTTTGTAAGTCTCCAGGTTTCTGCTCCGTAGCTAAGTACCGGCAAGATACAGCTGTTATATACCTTCCTCTTGAGGGATAGTGGCAATCTACCTGTCATAATTTGAGAGTGCTTGCCGAAAGTGCTCCACCCCATTCTTATTCTTCTAGTTACTTCAATCTCGTGGTTAGGCTCTGCGGTTATTACCTGCCCTAAGTAGACATAGTCTTTTACAACTTCAAGTGCACTATTACCTATCTCGAAGCGCTGCTCCTTACCGAGGTTGTTGTACATTACTTTCGTTTTCTGCAGATTAATTTTAAGACCCACCTTTCTGCTCTCCTTGTCTAACTCCGTAATCATGAGTTGCAATTCGTCCCCTGAGTTACTCAGCAATGCAATGTCATCGGCGAAGCGCAGGTTACTAAGGTATTCTCCATTGATTCTTATCCCTAACTGTTCCCATTCTAGGCTTCTGAAAACCTCCTGTAAGCACGCGGTAAATAGCATTGGGGAAATTGTGTCCCCCTGCCTTACACCCTTCTTGATTGGTATTCTGTTGCTTTCTTTATGAAGCACTATGGTAGCAGTTGATCCCCTGTAGATTTCTTCCAGAATGTTTATATATACTTCATCTACGCCCTGATTCCGCAGTGTTTGCATGACGGCTGATATTTCTACTGAATCAAACGCCTTCTCGTAATCTATGAATGCTATGTATAGTGGTTGGTTATACTCTGAGCATTTCTCTATTACCTGATTGACAATATGAATGTGGTCAATTGTTGAGTAGCCTGTTCGAAATCCTGCTTGTTCTTTCGGTTGATTGAATTCTAATGTTTTCTTTACTCTGTTAGCAATTACCTTTGTAAATAGCTTGTATACTACAGAGAGCAAGCTGATCGGCCTGTAATTCTTCAAGTCCTTGTCATCTCCTTTCTTATGTATTAAGATAATGTTAGCGTTCTTCCAAGACTCTGGTACTCTTCCCGTCAGGAGACACCTCGTAAACAGGGTGGCTAGTTTTTCTAACACAATCTGCCCTCCATCTTTCAGCAGATCTGATGTTACCTGATCCTCACCAGCAGCTTTGCCTCTTTGCATGCTCTCCAAAGCTTTTCTGACTTCTTCTATCAATACTGGTGGAGTGTAATCTGGGTTACTGCTAGTTCTTATAGTATTAAGGTCGTGGTTGTCTCGGCTACTGTACAGATCTCTGTAAAACTCCTCCGCTATTTTAACTATCCTATCCATATTGGTAGTTATTTTGCCTTCTTTGTCCCTTAGTGCATACATCCGACTTTTGCCTATCCCAAGTTTTCTCTTTAATGCTTTGACACTTCCTCCATTTTTCAGAGCGTGTTCAATTCTCTCTATGTTATACCTTCTTACATCGCATACCTTACGTCTATTAATCAATTTCGAAAGCTCTGCCAGTTCTATTTTGTCTGTTGTACTTGACACTTTCATGATTTGACGCTTCTTAATTAGGTTCTTCGTTTCCTGGGAAAGCTTGCCAGTGTCCTGTCTTATTACCCTTCCTCCAACTTCCACTGCACACTCCGTAATGATACTCGTCAGATTATCATTCATTGTATCTACGCTAAGGTTGGTTTCCTCACTAAGAGCCGAGTACCTGTTCTGCAGCGACACTCTGAATTCCTGTACTTTCCCTCTGAGTGCTAGCTGATTCATTGGCTTCTTGCGTATCAGTTTCTGTCGTTCCTTCTTCAAGTCTAGGCGAATTCGAGACCGTACCATTCTATGGTCACTGCATCGTACCTTGCCAATCACTTCCACATCCTGCACGATTCCAGGGTGTGCACTCATTATAAAGTCTATTTCGTTCTTATTTTCGCTATTAGGGCTCCTCCATGTCCACTTGCGGTTTTCTCGTTTTCGGTAGAAGGTATTCAAAATCCGTAAATTATTGCGTTCTGCAAATTCTACTAGTAGCTCTCCTCTGGCGTTTCTAGTACCGTTGCCATAATCTCCTACTGCCTGGTCTCCAGCCTGCTTCTTCCCTACCTTTGCATTAAAGTCGCCCATCACTATAGTATACTGTGTTTTTACCTTACTCATTGCCGATTCCACGTCTTCATAGAAGCTTTCAACTGAAGCGTCATCATGGCTTGATGTAGGCGCGTAAGCCTGTAGTACCTTCATCTTGTATCTTTTATTCAGTTTAATTACGATACCTACCACCCTTTCATTAATGCTATAGTATTCCTCTATGTTGCCAGCTATGTTTCTGTGAATTAGGAACCCCACTCCCAGTTCTCTTCTGTCTGCCAAGCCCCTGTAGCAAAGGACATGCCCATTCCGTAGCACCGTATAGGCCTCATCTGTCCTCCTAACCTCACTGAGCCCTATTATATCCCATTTAACACCCTCTAGCTCCTCGAATAGTACAGCTAGACTTCCCTCACTAGATAAGGTTCTAGCGTTAAACGTTGCCAAGTTCAGGTTCCAATGGCGGCCTGTCCGGATCCAGAGATTCTAAGCACCCTCTGCTGCGTTGCAGATCTGACCGCCGCCGTGGTCAGTTGCTTCGCAGCTGCTGGGGACTGAGGGCCGTGAGTTATTTGACGTAAGCATGTGGGAGGTAGTGGCCAGATACTGCACCAGGGTGGCCAATCCTTCTCTGGTGAGGGAGTGCGTTCTCGGCGGTGTTTGCCGGTGAGGCCGCACCCCAGGCCTCTTAATGCAGTTCCATCAAGTCGCGGATTTTTTTTTTAATCCGGTTGGAAACTGCGCGGTACCGGAATTTGAACCACGGACCTCTTGCATGCGAGGCGGATGCTCTAACCACTACGCCATCGCTGCATCCTTATACTTCATGAAATGACGCTAAATATATGTACAAAAGTTGCATGCACAGACATATGTTGAAGAGTTGCAAATTTTTATAAAGCCAGTTATTTGCACTTGCGCAACAATACCAACTGGAACATGCGTATTAGCAACACCAGAAGCTGATATGAAGCGCTGATGCTCACGAGGATGCTGGCCCTGGACACTGCTACATAAATTAAGTTCAGCGCGTGGCAACTAATTACATTGACATTAACCCGACGTGCCGGCTGTATCAAACAGGTACATATGTAATGTTTATAAAATTGTATAGGGAGCAATGCAACCATGCATCATTGACGTTTCACGAAGATTAGCGTTTATTTGAAAAGTAGTTCCGAGACCTGGCGTAGCACTGTGGTAAAATTCTTCGTTGCCGCACAGAATGCTTGGGTTAAATTCCAGCTGGGACCCTGACATTTATTCTTTGCACTCGTTGGCTCAACACTGCAGTTGTCAGGTCTTTTTTATCACTCACGCATTAAAATTGCCCTTGTGCGTTCTCGTCATTCCTGGGTGGACACTAAGCGTCAATCACCAGTGGCATGTACCTGCATGCCAGTGGCACATACCCGCCCGGGGGTATGTGTCACTGGTGAGCGGAAAGTGTTTGACGGCGTACGCCAAGGGATTGTGACATTAATGATATCTTGACCAGTGCGTCATATTCGTTAAACCATCTTACCCTCTTGTGCTAATTTTGGTTCACGCCCAGTTAAGGGGGTGACCACGAGACCACGCAATAGATAGATAGATAAATAGATAAATATATATATATATAGATAGATAGATAGATAGATAGATAGATAGATAGATAGATACGCTCAATGTCGCCAATTTCTCTAAGAATTGCTTCGCATTTGAAAACACAAAGACGATGAGCAATTGTTACCGAGCAAAGAAAAACTTGGAGGACACCTTAGCTTCGCCTTCATGAGTGGACGGCGATAGAGTTGTCCGGCCCCATTCAAAACGTTTTTTTTATATTTACAGGCCAGGTTTCACTACTATGCAATGTGGGCAACTCAGCCATGCATGTCGTCAGGAAAGGAGTGTCTGTGCTCGAAACATTTGCCATTTTAACTCTCCCACAATACACGCCTGTACATGTACAAATGCGAGGTGGTGGTAACAACTTTATATTCCTTTCATCTCGAGACTGAGCAAATGGGCCACTATGCGCCCGTAAGGCGACACGCTCACCTAAGCCGCTGAGCGCTTTGGTAATGTAATACTGTTAAAAAGCTCATTGCTCTCTTCCCAAAAATTCCGTTTCCGGTTTCGACGTCGTTGATTGTGAGCAGCGAATCAGCATTGTCCGTGAACGACGAATGACAACACATGCAATTAAATAAAAAAATCTTCAGTTCATGTCATATTTTAACTCAGGACTACTACTTGGCAAGAAGGTGTTCTACCACCAAGCCACGTCCATGTGCAAAACTGTGTCGAACGAACAAAACCTTGTACAAATTTCATCTAGTACGAGTAGTGTGTGGTACCCGAAACATGTAAAATTGCGTGGCAGAAGTGTACGATTGCATAAGGCGTCAAAAAGTATGAATACTGCAATGCGTGGTTGGCCTAAAGGTCCACATATTACAAAACACACAGGCAAAACTAATCATCATGATTATCAAGAGCATTAAAAAGCGTGTAGATGTGTTGGCTTTTGTGGAAGCGTAGCGGGTACTTTCCCAATTCTCTAAATGAAGAATTATGGCGTAGTAGGCACTTCACGCAACTGTTCTTTCAGTCAGCTTGCAGGATAGTCTCAAATGGCTAATGTTACGCGCATAAACGTTCCTTTTCTTGCGGCATATTTGAAACGTCCGACCAAAAGCGAAGCCAGGCTAACGATGGAAATGACGATGTGAACAGGACCCGATTACGCTATCCCGTACTGCTCCTAAAGGCGAGGCTTAAGTGTCGTTGACAATTTCATGCTGATGCTGTTTCTTCTGCTGATGATGACAAATTATGTCTAAGCGCTCGGTAAATAGGTTGCCTTTTAGAACAGCCACTTGTTGCACTATTCACACAGTGTGACGCCTGCAGTTTGGAGTTTGCACCGGTGTCACACGGGCACTTTTAATCGTGATCAGGGCGAACCGGATCGGATTTCTTGATCGCGATCAACTTTATTATCACTGCTACACAGCCTAGGTTAATCCGGTTCGATTTTGGTTGATATTAAATGTACCAGGTGGCGATTGCCTGCCGGAAAACATCTAATTGACAAAAGTTGGAGTAGGATATTTCTATAGAGCCTTTTATCTGCGATGTTATTCGTGCAAGAATTACTCGAACTTCAGAAATTTTGCGCACAAAAACAAGAGCAATTTAATAAATCCATCATTACATAGAGTTTCTCTTGCACTTGCCTGCATACTGCTTTGTGAAGGTCTTACTCTTCGCTTTTATTTCTGATGGCCTCCACTCGTAGCCGTCCAGTAGCAGCGAAGCGTCGATCTCGTTGTACGTACCAGAGTTTCACTTCTGGCACCTGAGGTCTTCCAGTCGCTCCTGCCAGCCGTCAATTACTGTAAAGGTCTCTTCATTCGACCACGAAGTGCGTGTACCTTGCGACGTAGTCGAAAGGCTTGCGACACTCATAATCGGCTTGCTTCGAGGTGCTCCGACTGCTCCGACGGTGCGAGAGTTGAACTGAGCACGGAAGACAACAGTCGTCTGCTTATCATCTGCTTCTCCCATGACCACATGCGGTCGATACGAATCTTAACATATGCGATATTTCAGATATTGTTGAAGTTTAAACAGTTCAGAATTTGCTTTCTTATAAACATCTAACTGATTTAACGTGTTGTTATTAAAGTATGGTCGTTTTTTTGTTTATTGTGCTTTCAACAAGCTCGGGCAGGGGGTGCAGATGACAGCTAAATCGCGATCTTTCAGCCAGATCGCCATGCGCAGATAGCAATAGTCTTGATGGCAATTACGCCTGATCCTGATTAATGATTGATTGATTTGTGGAGTTTAACGTCCCAATACGACCATATGATTATGAGAGACGCCGTAGTGGAGGGCTCCGCAAATTTTGACCAACTGGAGTTCTTTAACGTGCACCCAAATCTGAGCACACAAGCCTTCAATATTTCCGCCTCCATCGGAAATGCAGCAGCCGCAGCCGGGATTCAATCCCGCGACCTGCGGGTCAGCAGCCAAGCACCTTAGCCTCTAGACCACCGCGTCGGGCTGATCGTGATTAAAAGTGACCGTGTAGCAGCACCTAATCCGGATCATGTTTAATCTGGATCTACACTGATCTCGATTGAAAATGCCCGTGTGACACCGGTATAAGATGCATTATTACACGTTTAAACGCAACACCTCACACTACACGGTGGCTGTGGAGGTTTCTTTTTTTCTATAGAGTTGCAAGCCCTGGTGTAGCTGTGTTGTTGAGCACCTGCTTGCTTCAAAGAAAGCTTTAGTTTGAATTTGATTCAGAGCCATGATTTCTATTATATACATTCATCGCAGTTTTGCCCTCAAAGAAAACTACAATTTTATGGTCAGAACCATTCTAGCGACATCGCCGCTGAAATTCAGTGCCAGGGCGTGCAGTAAATGCCGCTACTCTGTTACTTCAGATCTGAACTTCACGAGACAAGCTTTGAATAATGCACGTCACAGCAGAATCCATCCAAGAATAATTTTGAGTTGTTTGTTTGAAAGTGCATCGCTTATTACGTGAACTACACAAGCAAATTGCTCATCAACTGAACGCGTTCCCACTTGGCATCAGGAGCAACAGGACCCTATATACAGTGCATCAGGCATGAGTGAGTGAGTGAGTGAGTGAGTGAGTAAATATGTATTGTGTTCAGCAAAACGCGTAGTCCCACGACGTCACTTTGGCAGTCTGCTTTGTTAGACTGCCAAAGTTAATTTTAACCAGATATAACAAACGTAGAAGCGAGGTAAGAAGTATAATCAACAGAAGATGACGACCTGATTTGTCAGGATGAGAGGGGACGTGCAAGGTAATATGTTTTTTTAAAGTAATTTCCCAAATGTTGGGGAAAAAATAAACTAGAACGCCTAGAGGAAATGGGAATGAATAAGCGATCTGTCTACACTGTAATAGGGTGTGGGGAAGTTTAAAGTGACATAAACGCGCTGTTTGACGTGTCTGCAAACGCATGTATTAGCTGAAACATGAGCTATAGCGTCATTATCTGTAGTATTCTTCATAACTTCTTAGATATTTTCTCGCATTGGAGGTCATTCTAAGTGACACTCTGTGATGGTTTTGAAAATGTAAAGCTGTCATCTTGCACCTATAAACATTACACCTGTAACCCCAGCGGAGATTTAAAAACGCGACATTTTTGATATTCTTTCTAGACGCATTTCACAAATGTACCTTTAAAAATAAAGCTGGCAAAGTTACAGCTTGCGCGTAAATTTGTTATGGCACTTGTTCCTGTGGTTAAACCGCAGCTGATTTGCTGCTCATGAATTGTGAATTTCTGTACCAACTCAAAAGTCACGAATTTATATTCTTGAGTTTTTTTCCAAAATGTCAACCATCACACTTGAGATAGACGGTTCGTATATAAATTAATTTTATATAGATCAGAAGCATCACTCTACTTCAAAGAAATTATGCAAAAAGTTTATCTTCTCCTTCACTGCGGATGAGGCCCACTTTAACACTACAAGGAGCAAGGTTTAGCCTGTAAGCATGATACTCAGAATAGACGATAGAAGTGTGATGGAAAGAGCGGTGCACCATGTGTTCGCTCATTTCCTGACCATATAAGGTGCTCAATGCCTTCTCAAAATCGGAACGTGCATGGAGTTTCAAGCAGTAATGCATAACTATGTTATTGTTGTACGGTCAGTTAAAAGATGAAAATATTTTGGGAAGAGGGCAGCTGCTGTAACATTGGATCTACTGAGCCATTCCTTCACTGCAGTGCATCCACAAATTTCAATTGCTATGCTTGAACGTACTCAAGATATCAAATAACGCCCTGAAGAACGCACGTAAAGGCGAAATTGAAGCCCTCCCCAAATAGAAGATATGACTCAGCAGGCAAGCTACAATTAAGTTCGCTACATGCATATAATGTTGAACGAAAGTTTCTTCCCAACGTTGCCAACATAACATGAGCGAAGTGTAACTGACGCTATTCCTGTGTCACGCTGTGAGAACAGACGCACCCTGACTCAAAAGACCACATGACGCTGCGACACCTGTATCTCATGAGCACGTGCCTGTTTATTGTTAGACCACTAGTAAGGGACACATCCCAAGGTTGTTGGACAGCTATATAATGTCCGCTGCACCTCCCTTTCTTGGCAAAGATGCGTTGGTCAACACTGCATCTCGAAGATCTGCTTGAACTGCTTGTCGTAGGTCAGGAACTTCGGTGGACGATGTGTTCTCAGGGATCTTCGAACAGGCTGTGTGTGAGGAGTGCCGTCTGCGGCGATGTCTGGTTCTACTGGGTCAGTCACAGAAGTAAACAACCCAGAACTGTTATCGTGATTCTGGTCAGGTGTTCGATGACTTCCGAATCACGGGTTGGCTGCACATCTTTTGTAATCCCAACATCACATAGGTTCCTAAAACTGAAGGCTTCCAACGTGGGTGGTGGATGCTGTCTATTTCGCCTATGCTGCTCACCGTCCTCAGAGAGTAATCTGTAGGAACGAGGTGCAACCTGCTCAAGCCCCATCGCTTTTCTCGACCATCTCTTCTCATCTTTCAGGCGAACGATGTCACCTGGCTGATGTCTTGAAAGTGTTTCCTTCGGTGAACCGTGTGGCGGCCGCTTTGTTACTTTTCAGCTGCCAAGTGGATTAAAGTCGGGAAGACCAGTCCTTAGGCGGCGATTCATTAGCAGTTCACCGGGGGAACTACCACACTCCAGAGGGCTTGTGCAATAATTAAGAAGGCCTTGGTAAAAGTCACCTCCAGAATGCTGGGTCTTCTTCAGAATATTTCTAAACGTAAATTCGAGCGCGAACAAACGACGCGATCACTCACACATGCACACACCCAGGCATCAAACACACACATCAAGCACATTCATTCCTGTGTGTATGCGTGTGTGAGTGATCGTATCGCGTGTTCGCGCTCGAATTGACGTTTAGAAGTGTTGTACTAACTGGCCCAACAACAAGTTATTTTTTTCAGAATATGTTTCATCACTTGAACGCCTTTTCCCGCGAGTCCATTTGAACGTGGAAAGCGAGGACTCGACGTGATATCCTTGGTGTCGTACTAGGCCGCAAAGTGGGCAAACTCTCTTGGTGCAAATTGCGGCCCGTTGTCCCTGAGAACTTCAAGTGGTACTCCGTGCCCAGCGAAAATGAATGACATTTTGCGCATCACTTCTTGTGCTGATGTACCCTGTAAATATTCAACCTCCGGATGATTGGAGTACGCGTCGTAGAGCACCAGGTATATGTTACCTACAAATTGACATAGATCTGCTCCAACGCGAATCTGTGGCGAATGCGGAGTTTCTCTCATCAGAAGCAATTCTCCAGGTTGGGTATATGCTTTGATCTTGGAAGTTTCACATCTGCTGCTCATGTTCCTAATGTCTTGAATAATTCCGGGCCAGAACATCAAGAGCCTTGCCTTCGCCAGTGATTTGTTTATACCTAAGCGGCCTTCATGCAGCCAACTCAGCATTTCTGATCGTAATGACCATATTATGACCACCTTGGCTCCTTTAAACAACAACTTTTTAATGACCGACAATTCTGAGCCGTAAGCACTGTGCGGACCCGTAAGTGGTTGCTCCCGCTCAGACTGAATTACTCTGATCACATTTGAGAGAATTGGATCTTATGCCGTATCTTCGACCAGTCTCGCGCTGGTTTTCTCACTCACCAGACTTGACCAGACCGATACTGCATGTACCGCCACATCGCTATCTTCGTCTTCTGTCACGTTGCAGTGGGGACTTGGAGCCCAAGATAGCATGTCTAGCAGGACTAGAAGTTTACCCGGAACATAGGAAAACTGCTATTTGTATCTCTTCAGTCCGAAGAACAGGCGTTGTAGTCGGAGAGGCATGTCACCAATGCATTTTTTCGATATCAAAATCGACGGCTGATGATCTGTTTCTATGAGCCCCCTTCGGCCTTATGTAAAGTCATGAAACTTTTCACAGCCATAGACAACGCCTAAAGTCTCCTTTTCAATTTGCGAGTATCGTTTTTCGCATTCTGTGGGGCGCCTTGAGCTATATGCCACTGGTCGCCAATCTAAACCATGCTATTGGGAGAATGCAGCGCCAAGACCGAATCCTGAGGCGTCCGTAGACACTTTACATTTCCTTTTCGGATCGTAGACCGCAAGCACAGGTGAGCTTGTTATGGCCTCTAGAATGGCTTCTAAGTCTTTTGTATGCTCGGGTCCCCACGTGAACTCTCCATCGTGCTTTAATAGTTCATGGAGAAGAGTAGTTCTGTGTGAAAGATGAAGCACGTGTTTTCCGAAATACGTGACCATGCCTAACACGCACTGAAGCTCTTGCTTTGTGCTTGGCTCTGCGATTTGCCAGACACTGCTGATGAGTTCGGGCGATGGCTGTATGCCTTTTTCATTGAGCTTATCACCTAGGAAAATTATTTCTTTCATGCCCATTTCACACTTCTCAGAGTTTAGTCTGATTACATGGTTTGAGCCACGTCCAACGCAGCCCTCAAACGCTCTTCATGTTCTCTTTCATTCGAGCCCCATATGAGTACATTCGACGTATACTCTCACACATGAGAGGCCATCAAATACTTCCGACATGGCTTTCTGGCACACCTCTGATGAAGACGCCAAACCGAAGGGCAGGCGAAGAAATATGAAACGCCCAAATGGCGTGCTGTATGTAAAACTACCAAAGCTCTCTTCGTCTAACGGAATCTGATATGAACCAGATTTAGCATCTAACCTTGAAAAGATACACGTGCCTGTCAGGTTGGCTTCAATGTCTTCACGCTTGGGCATTTTAAAGTGCTCACTCTTGGGGCATTCATTTACGTTCCGTGGATCCATACAAACTCTCAGAGCACCACTTTTTTTAAGTATGACTACAGTAATCATCCATTCAGACGGTTTAGCAGCCCTTACGATAATGCCATCATCGCACATGCGCTGCAACTCATCCTTTAGAGGTTGCTTCAGGAGGTGAGGCACTCGACGTGGGTTTTGAACAACTGGACGCGCTCCTTGTCGAAGCACCATGTTGTACGGCGTTCGAACGCATCCCAAGCCGTGAAACCAATTCGGGAAGTCTTTCATGACGCGTTCCCGAAGTGTTGTCTTTCCCGGTACTGCTTGAGAGAGCACAGCTGATACTTCCGCGATGTGACGCACGAGGTCAAAGTCCTCACACGCAGCCAGTCCGAGTAGGGCACGTCTTTTTAACCCCACAAAAAATTTCAGGCTCACAGTCTTGCATTGGCACGTAGCTGGGATCCCAACTGTTCCGAGGTGCTTGATAGCTTGACCGCTGCAATTACGTAGCGTCGCCTTGCTCTTCTGAAGCTGGTACTTCTGGCAACTAAAATTCTTGAGCCAACGCAGAGAGATCAAATTTACCTGTGTCCTGCGCCTACTTTGAACTTCTGTTTGCTATTTTTCACAGTTGCGTTTATCATCCTTTCCGAACTCTTGCTTGAATAAACTTGCAACACTTCATACTGCGTGCTCGAAGAGTTGCTGCGCGTCTCTTCGACATCATCTACAGCTTTCTTCGTTCTGCAGGCTGCTGCAAAATGATTCTTTTGGCCGAATTTATGCATCGTTGACCGTAGGCCAGGCATTTTTTTGGTTTATGCTATCTCTTGTCTCTGTTGGAGGCTCTATGGTTTGGCGTCTTGTCGTTTCTTGAAGTTTTTTCTTTGCTGATAGTTTCAACAGCTTTTGTTTCCGGAGCTTGCCACTTTCTTTTCAGATCTGCTGCTACTTTGCGGATTGTGCTGCTTTAATGGCGTCTTCCAGTGATAGTAAGTTCTCTCTGAGTAGGCGCTCTCGAAGCTGGTCGTCAGCAGTTCCGAACACAATCTGATCCTGTATCATGAATTTCTGCAGAAATCTGAAATTGCAACTCTGCGCTTTTCACTGTAGGTCTCTTAAGAAGCTTTCAAAAATTCGCCATCCACCCTCACGAGCTTCCGAAACAAGTACCGTTCGAAAGTTTCATCCGTGTGAGGATTTCGAAGAACAGTGTCGTAGCTCTCCTTCTCTGTCACCGTGCAACCGAAAAGGTCGAATACTTCGACACCTTCTGCCTTGCTACATGGAGTAACAATGCCACTTTCTGCTTCTGACGGCATTCCCACTCGCTTTCCGTGGCTTCGAGGTAGAATTCAAAACGCTGACGAAACTTACGCCAGTTCTCGGCGATATTCCCGGAAAATACGAGATGGCCCAGCCAGCGTAGTCCTTCCATGGCTTGAAGAAGAGGTGACACCGTTCACTTTTGACACTATGTAACCGACGCTAGTCCTCAGTCACGCTATGAGAACAGACGCGCCAGGACTTGAGAGACCACACGACATGGTGGCACCTGTAGCGTCTCATGAGCAAGTGCCGGTTTATTTTCAAACCACTAGTAAGGGACGCAGCCCAAGGTTGTTGGACAACTATATAAAGTCCGCTACCCGAAGGTCAACTCAACTTTTGATATACAACTTTTTTATAGTCCTTATTTCTTGCTGTTGTGTTGTGGTGAAATTCAACAGTTAGAAGCTGGGGCGACTCTCAGTTTTTTGAGCATCTGCGCTGACATTCTTGTCGGTGCTAGAAAGTTCACGCAGCAACAACCGAAGTATCTCACAATTATGGATCTATATCACTACACTCTGCAAAATGCCAGTGTCGTGCTAATACGGAATTTGACGCAGGTACTGATATATATGTGACTTCTGTGAGTCACATGTATCCTCATGCTGATTGCCTTAAACATACCATTGAGCAGCAAGTATGGCAATAGAGGACCTTTGTTTAGAGTGTTAGAAGAAGCGTGACGCGAGCTAGTTTTAGCAAGAGGTGTTTCTCACAAAAATTAACGGCATTTTCTTAAAGGAAACCATGATTGGATGCTAAGCAGCAGCGTAGTGCATTGACGCGATCGGCGTTTTCGACTCGCGCTTCATCAGTGTCGTTGGTCTTTCGCTGCCCACGATTGCGTTCGGCTTCCCTGGCTCACCCCTCATTGGTGTTGCAGGCGTGGCGTCGCCATTCACGAACGCGATCGACTCTGCTAACCCTCGCAATGCCGGCGACGCCGGGTTAGTTAGTCCAAATTGCTTCGGCGCAAGTCTCAGCGGTCGAGGGAGATTCGCTTTCTGGCGTCCTCTCCCTCACAAATAAACGAGCCGAAATAGTGTTCACTTGCTGTGCGTTCGAACATTGCGAACAGTGGAGAGGGTGGAGCGAGAGAGAAATGACACACGGCGAGCGCGTGACAGGCAAGGGAGAGAATGACGTCACCGCGCACAGCGAGGGAAAGCGGGACGTACTTGGCACCGCCCCAGTATCTGCGGCGAGGGGAGCGTGATGTGGCGCGTTGGCATGGAGACACGGAGCGACAGCGTTACACAGGATAGTAAAAGAGCTGCTTCACATCTAATACTAAAGCGTTTGGACGTGTAAGTCGATGAGCGAAGCCCTCAATGTGGAGAAGTCTCCGAAAGCTTTTACATGACAAGGTAAAGACCGAAGAATCTTCCTTTCCCTAATTCTTCCCCTACTAAAGAGACATAAGAGGCAGCCTTACTCAATCGCTTGGAATTGGAGGCTCGAAGAGTTCGAGTTGAACGGGCGCGGGAAGCGTCCTTGTCCAATGGGGTCCCAGAATAAGAACTCCCCCTGTTTAAAGGGCCCTGTGGACCTAGAAACTATCCATGAATAAAAGTCTTACGCACACACACACACACCTACACAGACAAAAACAAATCTCAGTTTTAGGAAACGGCCTGCTCGCCTGCGGTAGACGAAATACTCCACTATACTTACAAGCAATATATCCTAAATGTCACGCGCCAATGACGCAACGGAAATATCGCAGCCACATATGCGTGCGATGGATGACCAATGTCTAAAGAGCATACCAGATGGCCTCACATCTATCACTCAATCGCCAGGGTGTGCCAGTAATGCATATGGAGGCTGTGCATCTCGCAAGCGAATGCGGCCACCCTCTTAAGTGGAGTGTGCTAATAGTGGCTTTATTATAGGACGATTACTTTCGGTGACACTCTTGCTTCTGGGAGAGTTTTGGGGCGTAAATCACGAAAGCCTTGGCGTGTGTGACCGGAAGAACCATTATTGCACTACCCAAGAGAATCTTCTACATGCAACACTGAGATCTTTCTTCCGTCATCCCGACAAGAGCTCTCGAAGCTAAAACGGGAGTGATGGCAAGGGGGAAAGAAGGAAAGTCAAGTTAGCGTCATCATCCTAAACCCCCTCTTCCCCCTATTTTCTTGAAACGCGCGGCTTACTTTCAGCGCAATTACGAGAGTGCGCGTGGGCATACGGTGGCATCCTGCGGGGACAACGGTGACTATGCGACTCACGATGCTCAAATCAGGCAATGAACGTATATTTGAGCACACACAACTGCTTTTTGGGTGCATCATTTGTACAAAGAAGAGAGAACTATGCTTAGCTAACTTTGGGCTTAAACTACCGGTGTCATGCTACACGATATAACTTTTGACTCGCGTGTTCTCCAAAGCCTGGACAACCAATCGGCAGCGTTATCAGACCATGCTCTCAAAATGCAGGGACAAAGGAAGACAGGACATGCGCTACAAACAACTGATTTTAATTTCGGAAACGTGCGGTACCTATGGCAATGAAGAGGGCAGGAAAAAAATGCCAGGTCTGCGCGGAAGGCTCAGCACAGTCACAGCAAAAGCCAGAAGAGCGGCCTTCCAAAGCCTTTTCAAAACACTCATTGGGTAACTACTGCAAACACACTTGCTTGTTAGCCACTAGGGTAATAATAACAAACATTTGGGTAGTAAAGGCTGGCCTTTGTTATGTTAATTTTTGTCATTGTTCTGAGAAGCATGGTGTCCGCTAAGCTATTTCGATGAATTTTGTGCCAATTGTGCATGCAGTGGCTGACGACGTTGACAAATTATGGCTGAAGTGGGTAAGCGCCATAGTTAATAGGGGAACGCTATTCGCATTGTGCGACGACTGGTTGTTCTTTCCCTGTTTTAAAACACTTTATAAGTCGCATTACCGCGATTGCTTTCCCCAAATGAAGCCTTACGAAGGCAAGTTTGCCAACAAGTCCCAAGAACCGGCACAGCTAAGTGGTAGAATACTCTAGAAGACCCGGTTTTAGAGCCCCGCTGTGTTTTAGTGCTAAGGTTTCTTTTTCCAAGTTCGCGCGGTGTGGTTACGGTCATCGGCGGTGGCGGTGCAGATAATCGCACGTGACCCGACTTGTGATCTCATAGCAGCCTTCGCTGTAAAAAGATATCAATCATGCAAGCCAGCATCTTCCTGATAGGAGATTTGCGTTGCGCTCAGAGCAATCGAAGGGCGATGACATAGTTGCCACTCTCATTTGCGAAAAGATTAGCTTAGACTCTCTCCCAGCACGCCTCTGGATGCCCGAAGGCTGATTTGAAGGTCACGTGTTCGAATCCTGGCCGCGTTGGCCTCATTTTAAATGGAGGTGAAAATTCTTGAGGCCCATGTACTTCTTGAGGCCCATGTCAAATAACTCGTGGTGATCGAAATTTTCGGGGCCCTCTACTGCGGTATCCCTCACAGTTATATCATGGTTTTGAACGTTAAACCATGGCAGTTATTATTAATATGGACTTTCTCCCTGTTGTCTTTTTGTCCATATTCTTAAACAAAATAAGAAAACTCACTCATAAACAGCGGTAAGTAACCGCAGTCGGTGCAATGAGCTGACATTTGCCGGCAGTGATTTATCGTCCGTGTGTTCAGTTGACCTGTCATTCAGTTATCTGAATGTTTGGCCTACGTATTCACTCCACTGTTAAAAGGAACACCCGCACACGTCATCAGCGCTCGCATAGCCTGTTTGTAGATTATCTTACTGACAGTGCAGCGCTCATGCAAGAGCCACTCCCCGCATGCGGTTGAACATGAGGGCGCCTACTCCCAGTAATCATAGTACTTAATTGGTTCGGGGTGCTATTCGCACAGAACGCTTCGGTTTATGTTAAGCTCGGTTGACGTTAAGGCTGGCAAGTACACATCTTCCGGCAATAAATATGGCATATCTGTAAATTATTACTTTATGTTGGCCTTCAGTAAAGTGTGAGATTGTGTTATGTAGGCCTGTGTAAATTAATCTTTCTGTGGATGTTTTCCAGCGTGGTCCGAGGGTGCATTATGGAACCTTGAAGTGTGTTGAGCTCCTTCAACTTGTGATATTTTGTAGTTAGTGCACAGTATATTCAATTTGAAGGATTACGATAGCCTGAACTAGTTAGGAACGTTCTTGTTCTCACAGGCTGCCTATCTTGTGTTGTGCTGCGAATCTGTCTAAATGTTTGATCAACGGGTTGTCAAAGCATCTGGACTGTCAATGTGTGCTTCCTTCGATGGTGACACCTAATATCTGAATGTTATAAATGATTGGATTGAGAGTTAATTGCAGGGTGATACAAAGTGGGTTTTTTCTAGCTCGTTTGTCTGTAGTGAGAAGTAGGAGTCGGCGTGAGTTGCCGCTCTCATGGGTTGACCTCTCTGTTGCATTTTGCAGCAGTTCCTACAGCTCTGCATCCAAACCATCACGCATCGTATATGTGACGATCTCGTCTGTATATAGGTAAGAAGAAATCCTTGGGATCATTTAAAGTTCGCATGCGAATTTTTTAGTATCACCTTTACCATCTTGCTGAGAGCGCACGCACACCTTCAGCACTCCGCCACTGCCTAATAAACTAAATCAATTGATCAACTCCGGCTGTGTTCACTGTGCAGCCTCTTATGGAGACTCGACTTATATATATATATATATATGGGAAAGAAGTGTATTCCTAAGGGCTCGTTTTTCCGTGTTTTAATACAATATTATTGAGATCTAACAGACAGTAATGCCAAGGAATGTACAGGGGAAGTTATTAGAACCAATTGAATGTAAATAAGAAGAAAGAAAAGTGGATGAAAAAATAACCAGCCGTGAGCAGGAATCGAACCTACGACCTTCGAATAACGCGTTCGATGCTCTAACCACTGAGCTACCATAGCGGCCTTCCCTCCATCCATTTTTTTTTGTTTATATGTGAATTTAGAAGTAGGAATGACAGTCAGCGCCATCTATAAGCCAAACGACGACTGTGAAAACACTCTTATGCGCATGTTTGGCGTCACGTAGCACGTGAACTTCTTATGAGTGGGCAGCTGATTAATTGTCCCTCTTATACAACCTAAACACACCAAGTCTGCCATTACGAGTCCTCGTTCAATGAATTTTTTCATCCAGTTTTCTTTCTTCTTATTTACATTCAATTGGTTCTAATAACTTCCCCTGTACATTCCTTGGCATTACTGTCTGTTAGATCTCCTTAATATTATATATATATATATATATATATATATATATATATATATATATATATATATATATATATAGTCCGGAGAAACACCTAAGAATAAGCACACGGGCCTCACGCGATTTCGCCTCCATCGAAGATACCGGCGCCACCTCCGGACATTGATCCCACGACCTGTGGTTTAGCGGCTGAGTGCCTTAGCCACCAGAAGAATGCTTTTCAGTTCCTTCGTTACGTCGTCTTGAATGGCATGGACTGAGCCACGGTGCCGTTTTTTCGTGACGGCATCACGGCAGGAAGAAGCTCGCATTAGCGACATCTGGGGTGTAGGGTGGCTAGGGAAGCTTTGTGATGGCATGCTACGTCAGAAATGAGGCTCGGTGCGCTGTTGTGACGTTTTGCATTGAAGGGCGTCCGGACCGTTGCCCATCTTCAACTCGCTCCCATCTTTCCCAAAGCAATTTGTCCCCGTGAAACACTCCATCGGCCTATGGCATCGCTCCCACAAACCACATTTATCATGTAACGGTTCTCCCGGGTCGTTTTATTTAGTCTGTAGTAAAATTTCACAGCGTAACGTGGCTCCAATAAACTTCACTGTTGGGATGACAAGGCACCTTAGCTCTTTCGTTGCCGCGCGAAAATGGTTATATTTCATATGTGCTGGGAAGATCATCTTTGAATTTTCGAAAAGAATTCCAGCACGCATTCAAGCATACCTAATTTTGCACGGTGAAATGTTCTTTTCAAATATTATATGTTGTAGAGTGAGTGAGTGAAAACTTTAATGAACATGTCCGGCGTCATTGAGCGGGGTGCGGCTACAAGCACCCCGGCCTAGGTGGCGGCCTCGAGTCCTTGGACCCGGGCGGCATCCTGGGCATGCCGGACGGCCCATAGTTGATCGGCAAGGTCGTGGCTGAGCAGAACCGCCTCCCATCGCGCCTCGCGGTTCGAGACCGCCATGTCTACCGGGTTCGTAGGGGACTGCTGCGCGTTACCGGTACACTTCCACAGCATGTGCTGCAGCGTCGCTCTGGCTCCGCACACCTTACACGCGTCCGACGTATAAATGCCTGGGTTGTAGATCAACAAAAATATTTTGGAATAAGTAACCATGTGGAAATGTGTAATTTTTAGCTGCCAGATGGTAAACAGTGCAATAAAATACACTGTATATGCAAAATACTTTAAAAACCTAAATGACTGAGTTCCAGTAGAAATTATATTACATATTGTACAAAATGTTTTTATTTACATAGACTAAGAAAATCAGAACTGAAGTGCTGCATCGTTTTTCCGTGCCATGCGGTGAAGCATTACTTGGTTTTTCATGAGACACAGTTGTATTCATGCACTTTTCTCAGTAATTATTTTTGCGGTAAGGCCTCCAGGCGTTCCAGTATAGATAGATGTCCACGATATGATTAATAACTATGTAAATGAGATGTCCAATGAATTTCGCAATTTCGTCTGGAATCGCGGCTATCCATGAGCCACCTGACACCGCGTAGGTTTGCGTTCCGATATATACATTTAAGCATATTTCTTACGATGTTTGCACATCTTATTAAAAATAACAATATAGCACAAAGTTATAAAGCGTTTTGCGCTGCTTCGTGGTCAGGGTCCTCCGGTGGCCTTCTTGACGCTAGGCAAAGTTCTGCAGCCGCCGCCAGCTCACTGTGCCCCAGTGACGTGTGGACCTCGCACGTAACCGGAGTAGTTAAAAGATGGCACAAATGTGAGCAGCCGTGTACTTGCAGCGGAGGAGACAACTTAAAGCCGTAAACAAAACAGACTCTTGAACGGCTGCGGATGTCTCAGGCTGACGCAAAACATCGTCGCCATAAAAATTGAAGCTGAGTTACTCTCATCCTTGTCCTCACTTCATTTAGGTGGGGTTGCTAGACAGTTTTTAGCAGCACGCATTTTTTTTGCAGCGCAGGTACCTACCCACGCGGACGTGATGACGATGCCAAAGGAGCGACTATAGTGACACTATGTGGTACTGTGTCTTATATGATGTACAAGCAAAACCAAAGCTACTGAAAACTAGCTGAGAAGACCACCTCCACTCTTCGTGCATGCGGCGGACCTTCAGAAATATGTTTTGAGAATATTTTTTTCAGACTCCTGGCTATAGCTTTCTATTGAATAGCTAGTATAAATTTCTGGCAATTATTACGGCTCAACACTGTAAAGTTTCGAAGCTTACACCTTCATTTGATATTTGGTTTCCAAAGATACTTTTCATTGCAGAATTTTGATGTTACTGCAGCATAGCCGTGAGTGGTATGCACGTCTGTGAAGTTCGCCAGAGAAGTGAATTTTCCAAACACACGCGCATTGGTTCGCGCAAAGGTCTGTAAAAAACTCCTATGTTACTGAAATAGGCCAATTTAAACTGATTCTGATATTTTTGTGGTTAGACTAACTGCGAAAAAGTGTTGGATGCACGAGAAACAAGTTGAACGTGCCTAAATCCAAAGCGTTGATCACCGGTGATTGATTAAAATAGGCATGGTAACGAAAGAGTTATTAGGCATTCGCCGCGAAGGCTTGAAGTTGACTGGTGCGCAAATAGCTAAGTCTCGCCACCATCCAACCAGCGCCGGAACATCCTTCACCTTTGCCACGATATAAAGGAGGTAGTCATATGTCTTACATCATATAGTACTACACTTTGTAGCAATCACATTCATTGCTTCACTCTCACATGGGAACTGATTTTTAACATGAAAGTGTTTTATGCCGGGGTCCACCCCGGCTCTACTGACGCATTTCCGTCACAGATATGACGTTGTAAATTGTATACTAACAGAGAGCATATAGAGATACAAGAAAAAGTTCTGCAGCTGGGGCGTCAAACCAACGACCTCGCGTTCCTCAAAGCGCGACGCTAACCACTGAGCCACAAAGCGCACCCAGTCCTACGTGTTAACGTCGAGGCATTTATATACACAATGTCGCTGGCAGCCCTCCGACAACTAAGAGGTTCTAAGAGAGAAAGGAAGAGAAAAGTGAGCCCCGTAACTGTCTGCTTCAGCGAGCGACACCTCAACAGTAGCTCACAAGGAATGGGGGTGAGGAGGGATTAAAAGGAGAGGAATAAAGGTGTAGAGTGAGAGATAGAGGCGTGAGGTGGTGAGCCAGGGAGCGACGACATATCGAGGGGATAGGGGAGGTAGGAAAGATGATAACACGGTCACAGGAGTCCGACGATGGGGCACCACTTGCGAGAGCTCTTGTCGGCGTCAGGAGGTGGCGTAGAGCAAGTACAGTCATTCATAGCTACACTGTCGTCGGAGGTCGGCGTCAGGAGATGACGTAGGGCGAGCCCAGTTGGCCATAGCTACGCTGATGTCGGAGATCGCGAGGGCACAACCAGTCGGCACGGAATCCAGCGAGCGAGTCCGCCCTCCGAGCTCAGCAGCTTCAGCGCATTTCCATCATGAGTATCGAGAGGGCACGACAGGTGTGCGCTCTCAAGGTCGTCACGCGGTGCAACCCACGCGTCGCTATGAAGGACCGCTTCCACATGGCGTGGTCAAAGTGCATATGGATGTTCACTAGCCCGATGGATCACTCAAGCACAAGCTAATCTCGTGATTAGGGCTCATTGTTCTACTTGTGCTTCCACCGCAAATTTGATTTGAAGTTACTGTAGTTAAAGAGATCACGAAGGTCTCTTTGCTCGCTGCCGCGGAAGTGTTTACAAAAGGAGTGCGCTGCTCACACAAGAAGTAAGAGTTATGACACTGTTCGCACTTGTCCTTTGTCAGCCGTGCTTTAAGTGTGGAGATATGACAGTTGTTTGTCCCCGCTCGGTCTGTGTGTGCTTATTTGATGCGTCCTTTCTGCTTGTAGTGTGCCCTGCATGTTTCGAGCTCCTTGTCATTTGTCATTTTTCACGTGACATTGCAACGTAGCATTCATTCCTTCGCCCTCATGGTGAAACCATGCACGTTAGACGATCAACAATATCTGCGAGAACAAGCTAAACTTTCTTGGTTTACTGATTCGTAAACCAGACACGTTTTTTTTATATGTGAAGCACGTATTAGTGAACTTCAGTGCTTTTGAGTGTATCTATCTATCTATCTATCTATCTATCTATCTATCTATCTATCTATCTATCTATCTGTCTATCTAAGTAGCCGTTTACGTTCGGGTGCTCTCGTGGTGCACCCTCTTAACTTAGCGTGAACCAAAATTAGCATGGGAGGGTACGATGGTTTGACGAAATAGACGCGCTAGTCAAGATATGATTAATGTCACAATCCCTTGGCGTACGCCGTCAAACACTTTCCGCTCACCAGTGGCGCACACCAGCCCATGGGTGTGTTTTACTGGTAAGCGCGTATGTGCCACAGGTCATTGACACTTAGCATCTGCCCAAGAACGACGAGAACACACATGGGTAATTTTAACGCACGAGCATTAAGAAATACCCGACATTGGTAGCGTCCACCGGACGAATGCAAAGAATAAATGTCAGGGTACCAGCTGGAATTGAACCCAAGCATTCTGCGTGACGATGAGGCATTTTACCACAGGGCTACGCCAAGTCTCGAAACTACTTTTCAAATAGACACTAATCTCCGTGAATCGTCCATAGTGGTTGCAGTGCTGCCTACCAAATTTTATAAACATTACTTACGTACTCCTTTGAAACAGCCGTCAAGTCTGGTTAACGTCAATTGTGGTTAGGTGCTCTGAGCTGAAGTTAATTTATGTAACAGTGTCCAGGGCCAGCATTCTCGCGAGTTTGAGTGCTTCATATCAGCTTCTGGTGTTGCTAATACGCATGTTCCAGTTGTAATCGTTGCTGAAGTGCAAAACACTGGTTATATAAACACCTGCAACTCTTCAGCAAATGCCGGTGCGTGCGACATACGTACATACATGCAGCATCATTTCATGACATTCCGCTGAATAAAGAAAATTGCAACACGGTCGCCATTCCTCCGCATGCTTGATTGATTCGTGTGGTTTAACGTCCCAAAACCACCATATGATTATGAAAGACGCCGTAGTGAAGTGCTCTAGAAATTTCGACCACCTTGGATTCGTTAACGTGCACCCAAATCTCAGCACATGGGCCTACAGAATTTCGGCCTCCATCGAAAATACAGCCTCCGCAGCGGGATTCGATCCCGCGACCTTCGGGTCAGCAACCGAGTACCTTAGCCACTAGACCACCGCGGTGGAGATCCGCATGCTTCGCATCACGTCAATTCCCAGATACGTGGGATATTCCGAAGTTTTTTGTTATTTTGACAACTCATTCATTCATTCAGTGACGTGACACTTCAGAGACTGGCAAATGATGGAAGCAGTAAGTGAAAATGACACATGCTGTTTCACGCATGCCGACTACGAAGGCATGACAACCAAGAGTCAAAAAGTGAAAAAAAACTTTTTTATGCTTTTGATATCGGCTGAACTCGCACAAAGCAAGAACTAAAAAGAAAAACAACAACAAAATAGATGTTCCATAAATGTGTGAATGATGATGCACGAATGTACTACTGATCTTTTCTTTCCTTTCTTTTTCTTTTCTTGATAGGTACCCCACAAATATCTGCCCTGGATTTAACTATGTATACTATAAATGCTTGCTTGCACCTTCATTAGTCAAATTTGCATTTTTTACTGGGCAACTGCTCAGTGCGAACAATCAAGTTTTAGGTTGCTCTCCCTCGTTCAGCCTCTATATGCGCGCTCGATTCAACTACTCCAAATAAAATGGTGGCTCTCATGCTCACTGATACAACAACGCGTCTACTGACACAATAGAGACGGAACAGAGAACCGCTTCGTGTAAGGGGCATTGCCCGGTCTCTTTTGTAAATAATGCCGTTGTGTGCGCTCATCCACTCGTGTACTTTGACACCAGTAACGGTGATTTGTCGCAGTGTACGCATGAAGATTGTGCACTCCGATTCCGCAACATTGAACTGCCCCTCATTGATGAAACGTAACAAGACTTAAATTTATGAAGTGTAACATGACCGCGACTTTTTGATAAGATGTTGTCGCCTAAAAAAATGACAAAAACGACCAAGATGAGAACTTTAGCAGCAATACTTGGCGTGTCTGTCACAATCCTGCAGTCTTTGAGCATTTCCTTGGTTGTATAGAGTGAGTCGCACCATCGTACCTATAAAGGCTCATGTTGTTATTACGTATTTTTTCTCGTGGGGGAGGGGGGAAGTTTGGGAAAATAGAAATAAAAGGGACGCGTTCCGTGACATCAAATTTAGGCGGCACTTGCACAATTTCAATGGGCAGATTTCGTTTCCTCTCCTTTTGTTGCAGGCACAGTGGTTTGTGTTCAGAAGAGGAGACGTAATAGAAGCAGCCAGACAACGTCGCATTTCTATGCTTTTCTTCCACTGTATGCCCGCATTGAGTGCAACTTGTTTTGACACGAAGTCAAGAGTACAACGACGCCTATTTCAATGGTCTCATTCCTTGACACTGCCGCGCAAACGGTCGTCTTCTATTTGCAGATGAACGACATATTTATTTTGTATGTGCGTTTTTATTAGCACTTGACAACCATGGCTTTCTTGCCTGTTGCTACAATATTCTAGTCGAAATATTGGGCAGCACTTTGGTGCCCTTGTGGAAGCATCAGCCTGCACTGGTACACTCAGGAATTTTGTTCAAAGCAGCATATTTTTTTAACACGAAAGTGTTTTGTGCCTGGATTCAACACGACTCCACTGACGTATTTCCGTCACGGATGTCACTTTGTAAAACAAATGCAAACAAATTGTGAAAAAAACGAAAGGAAATCACTGCTGTCAATATCTGTAACTTTTTAAAGTTTTTCTCTGACTTTGTGGAAGACACTGTTCCAGTGACTGTGGCGATGGACGTGGATTCGCCTGGGTTTTCATTGCAACCATCGACGTCGTCTGCAACTACCACGAGAAAGCTTACCGGCCACCCGAGTGATGCCGAGAGCGAGGACACACTGATTTATTCTACGGCCAGCGACGAAAGCTGCGACGAAGGTGACTTCATGCCTGTGACAAGGTGGCAGCCAAAAATAAGACTAGTGATGCCGTCTCCATCAACAAGTAAGAACTCTAGGAAGACGCGAGAGCCTACGATATACACAATCCTGTTTGTGTCGGTCGATGCGGCTTATAGTCTCAACCGGCTCAATTGCCAAGCCACGTCTAGGTCTCTTGAAGAACTAGCCCAGGGACAGATCGCGGACGTGCGGATCGATGACCATAAGAATATCTTCGCCGTGGACGTCACTCAACGTAGCACATTGGAGGTGTTCAGCAACGTCAAGATGTTGGACAACATCAATTTTCGCTCATACATACCTGATGGCCGCAACTCTACTGCAGGCGTCATTTATGATGTCGACATTTCTATCAGCGAAAGTGACTTCGCTGCTCTCACCAAACCGGTGTCTGCAGAACTTACCATACTGCAAGCCCGACGCCTTGGCAAATCACGCTGCGTGAAGCTAGTGTTCAAGGGAGACAGCCTTCCTTCGCTAGTCAAAGTCTGCCATTTTCGACACACAGTGTGACCCTTCGTATCGAAGCCCCTTCAATGCCGAAAATGCTATAGATTGGGACATGTAAACACTGTATGTACAAACTTGGCTGTGTGCTCGCTATGCTCAGAATCACATAGCACAGACGCTTGTCAGGCAGAACTTCGAAAATCTCGAAACTGTCATGGCCCTCACGAAGCATCGTCGAAAGATTGCCGAAGCATGAAAAAAGAAATGCAAGTGTTGAGGCAAATGGTCCGAGGCGGCTCAACTCACAGGGAGGCCGCTGCCAAAGTACGGCGCCAGCAGTCTTGTCGCCGGAGGCTCCTGAGGAGGCACAGGGCCGAAGCAAGGACTGAACCTCACCAAATGACCACCGGCATACCACCTCAGGCGTCCAGACACGCCGACGACCAATAATCCAAGCAAGACAAGAGCATCACTGCCTCACCTGAAGCATGGCCAGCACTGCCAACGATAGACCCGCCGTTTGAGCCGCCGCATTGCTCGTATACAATCACTTCGGAACGAGATTGCGGTGATAGTCGTGATAAGGAAATCATAGCCATGGTAAAAGCCCTTATGAATACCAGTCGCATGCTCCTCACTAGCATTGACAGTCGGGCTGCTAAGAGTGCACTTCAGTTAGTGGATGCAATGAAGCCGGGCTATCAAGTCCGGAAATGCACCATGGCTCCCCCTCTGCAAGCCTTTCGTAAAGAAGTCAAAGGAGCTTCGATTTTTCAATAGAATGCCCGAGGCCTCAAGCCCCGTATTTCCGATATCCGACAATTTGTGTTTAAAAACCAGTTTCCGATTATTGTTATCTGTGAGCCACGGCTACACAATGCAAAACGACTATCCAGGTACGAAGCCTTCAAGTCCACTACCTGCAACGAACAGAGTGAAGTTATTGTATATATCAGATGTGACCTTACCTATATCGAGCACCGTCTAGAACCTCACAATGATGACCAGTATGTCTGCTTGACAGTAAAACGTAGCGACCTCAATTTCACGCTAGTAGGCATATATATATAATCTTCAAGCCGTTTTGAATCTGAAATACTACGTGCAGTGTTATCAGCCACACCTGGACCATGGATCCTTCCCAGAGATTTGAACGCTCACCACCATTTATGGGAAAGTCAGAAGATAGACAATCACGGAAGGCAAGTGTTCTCCTTTGCTCTGGAGCAGCAGCTGCTTTGTGTAAACTACGGAAGCCCAAAGTTTCACGTTGAACGACATACAGCAGGTGCCTTGACATACGGCAGCAGCTGCCATTTGTGTCACGCAGTCTAAATGGAAAGGTTAGGTGGTTCGCAGACTATGAAACTCATGGATGCGACCACATACCAACTTCCTTAAAGATCAAGGGCCTGGAAAAATTGCAAAACTACGACTTGCATTGACTGGACAAAGTTCAAGTCACTGGCAAAAAAGAGGTTTCAAGAAAATGAAGCGCCTCCTCTTGACACTTTCAAGGATATGATTAGAGGTGCTGCTAAAGAAGCGACTTATCTAATTGAACATACTTCAAAATATTGACAACATGAAGTGGAATGGGAACGGCTCAGAGCGATCAGTCGTCGTGCAGAACGAAGATATAGGCGCACTAAGTCCATTCACGACTTGAGGAAGGCAAGACGCCTACGGGAAGAAAAATCAGTGGCGAATCAATTCACCTCAGTCCTTTCGGTGGAAATCTCTGTGCAAATCGTTGGATCCACACAAGCCTTTGACGCATAAATGGAGGATTGTTCGTGGCCTACAAACATCGCCACATCAACATCGCCCCTTCAAGTGTCTGTCTCTCCACCAAGGCCGCACAGAAATTGAAGTAGCAGAAGATTTCTGCATGAATGTTGCCGGTCAGGTGTCCGCGTGCATCACGCGTCACCTAGACAACGCCCCAATCTCCAGAGCTTCAAGAATGAACACCCTTTTCTCTCTAGAGGAACTCCAAGCGGCCTTGGCCTCATGCAAACGATCTTCATTGCCTGGTCCGGATGGGATCACGTACATGGCTCTTTGCGACCTCGGTGAAGCAGCTCGACGGGCCCTTCTATCCTCGTACAACGACTCGTGCAGCAGCGGATTTGTCCCTCATTCGTGGAAATCTAGCTGCGTCATCCTTGTGTTAAAACCAGGTAAATCTCCTCTTGACGTGACCTCTTATCGCCCCGTCGCGCTTACCAGCTGTTTCGGTAAAGTGATGGAGAGGATAATTTTGACTCGCCTAGAGTGGTATCTGGAGCACCACGAGGTATACCCTGCTGCTATGACGGCCTTTCAGCGTGGGCGGTCTGCAATTGATAACGTTATTGACCTGGTCTCGTCTGTACAGCATCAAAAAAGACTGAAACGTTTATCTCCGGCATTGTTCTTGGACGTGAAAGGTGCATACGAGAATGTATCACGTGAAGCCATTCTGGATGTCATGGAAAATTTTGGATTCGGGGGTCGGGTTCACCAACCAATT
Organism: Rhipicephalus annulatus; assembly: GCA_013436015.1. NCBI lineage: Eukaryota > Metazoa > Arthropoda > Arachnida > Ixodida > Ixodidae > Rhipicephalus > Rhipicephalus annulatus. The sequence continues at coordinate 795,746 of WOVY01010381.1, forward strand.
GACAGCTACATGAAAGGCAGAACTTTCTTTGTACAGACGGAGAATGGCACAACAACGCATCATTGCATCGTCGTGGTGTACCTCAAGGTGGTGTTCTTAGCCCCACACTTTTCAATCTAGCGCTCATCGGCCTGGTTGACGCACTTCAAGAACCAGTCCATATATCAATATATGCAGATGACATCTGCATTTGGGCGTCAGGCGTAACACGCCTTCATTTGCGTGCCCGGCTTCAGAGAGCGGCTACACTAGCGACAAAGTACCTGAAAGAACGTGGACTAGAGCTGTCATCAGAGAAGTGCTCGCTTATAGCATTCACGCATAGGGCGATATGTCCATAAGTTATTGAAATCAACGGACACATGATCAACTACGTGAAGTAACAATTCATCACCTCACCTCACTTCGAACTTCTAGGCCCCACTCAACATTCAGCGCAACTGTAGCTCAGCATCGCGCGGTGCTTTCATCGCACTTCACGAATGCAGCATGGCTGCCGATACCATTGTGATTTCTACTCCCACTCAAAGCCCTTCTTACAATTCCTGGCATCCAAAACAAGAAACATTTGTCGCATCTAGCCCTGACACAGGCCACATTACTCTTCCATGCGACAGAAGCACAACGGACGCCTTCACATTTACGCGGATGGCTCGGTGCCTTCAGTAAGCTCAGCAGGGGCGGTGGTTATTCCCGCGAGGCACATCACAAATAAATTCATGACATCGCATTCCACGCCGTTGACAGCTGCGGAACTCACCACCATACGTGCAGCTCTGGAGTGTATAGTTGATGAAACTTCGGGAACTTGGTCCATCTTCTCGGACTCGAAGGCAGCGCTTCAATGTCTTATGTCATCCTTTCGCCATGAACTTAATGAACAGTTAGTCACTAAAATAAGACTTATTAGTCACCAAGCAGTCGAGAAACAGCACAGTATAGTGTATCAGTGGATACCAGGTCATTGCGGTGTATATGGCAATGACCGCGCAGATGAGGACGCTAGATCTGAACACGACAGTACCCAATACACAGCCATTCCGTTCTTTAGAACCAACGCAGCTATAAAACTTCGTTCGCTTGCGCGTGACCTTACACTGGTACAATGGAATTCAACAGAATTCCCAAACGCGCGCCTGCATAACTTGGATCCCGATCTGCAGCTTCATCTTCCCTCAGAGATATCTTGGGCTGAGGAGACTTTTCTATGCCGCACCATTGACGTTGCCGCACCTCTTCTACCCACACCATCGACAGAATTGTGACAGCTGTTCGCGCTTGTCCTGTGTATTCGCAATGCGCATAGGCTGTGATGCCGCTAGACGGAATGAAGGGGCGTCCTCTGAGGATGATCAGTAGGCATACGCCCTCTTGTTGGACTCTTTCTTTCTGTTTGAACAGCGCGCTTTAAGTGTCCAGCTGTGACATTTGTTAGTCCGTGCTCCTTCTGTGTGTACCAATTTCGTGCGCCTTCTGCTTGAGGTGTGCGCCGCAAGTTTTCGGGTGCTTGCGTTCTTCAGGTGACATTGCAATTCATTGCTGTTGCTGAAACAATGCACAATAAACGCTCAACCAACTCTGCGAACATACGATTCACTTTCATGTTATACTGTTTTCTAGACTACAGGGGATCAGCCACGTTTTTCTTTAAAATTCAAATTGCCTTCATATGATCTGTAAACTTGAGAGGCATAGATTATGTCCAGTTAGTACCGTTGCGTTCATGAGGCATAAAATCGCCATCCCCAGCATCTATGTTTCAAGCCTTGCAATTTATTCGTCTTGTGATCCAAGCTACATTCTTTGGCAGCTAGAAGCGTACAGAGAGAGGCTTCGCTGCTTGTTTCTATAAAAACATTTAGTCGTTGTTTGTTTTAAGAGCTCGAATAGGCTTCGACAGTTATTGATGCTAGTAGAATCTTGTTTCACAGAGAAATGAAGCAGTTCGTTATTTCCACAATTTTTTTCCATTCTAGATAAAAGCGTAGTGCACAAACAAGTGAAAGAAGATAATCTGACAAATGTTGATGCTCTGTGAATGCATTTGGTTAACAGCACGTCCGGTGTTGTTCTGAAATATGTACACGTTATTTCAATGAAATTATTGGTTCGACGTAAGATTATCACTCTTGTATCTTCCTAAACCTCAGCGTGGAGTGAGGGGGGGCAGGATGTAAATGAACATCGACGTCGTTAAAATTAAATTGGCTAAGTGGAACACAGCTCAGCAACATAATAATTTAGTACGTTGCGACAACACAAAAACGTTTAAGTGCATGTGGTGTAAGCAAAAGCTAGTGAAAAATATGTATTTCTGCGAACTACATACGTGCGTGCCTCAACAGAAACATAGCCAGTGTGCTTGTACGACTACTCACTTTTTTTGTTGTGTGCCTCGTCACTCCTCCACCGCTGTTTCCTCATTTTCCTTTTTCTCCATCCTACTATAGGAGAGCAGACCACAAGTTTCTTTCCCTGTTCTAATCCTTGTGTTTCTTCAACGTGCTGCTGTTCTTTTTCTCTATAAACTTACGTTACTATTCATGGCTTGTAAAGAACAAAAAAACACATTTATTCACCGCATTGCAAGGCATAACTGAGATGGAGACCAAAGGACATCCCTGAAGAAGTCATAGTCATTCTACTCTCGCACACACATACGACGTTGATTGATTCGAAGTTCCCTTGGTGAAGGCAGCCACAGGAGGCAAAAGACAAATAAAAGATCATCTGTTTCAACAGAGCAGTGGAAACGGAGACAAAAAGAAAGAACAATACGACTCTCGGAGCACTGGGTGGGTCGTCCTTTTCTTTACTTTTATCTTCATTGCCATTACACTGTGCAACCCAAATACCATCTATTAACAAAGACATAGTTTTACCATCCCGAATACACGACTCATCTCTTCAGATAGTGCGCGTTGTAGCCGCCCATAGACTGTTCTACACTGACGCCCCTGGTATTGAAACATCATAGCAAGACTTTTGTTAAGTAGGTTCGCCGAATTTTCATCGATGAAATATTTCGCACTAGTTCAATACACCAGGAAATATACGATCACCATTAGCACACTAACGAGATGGTTCACGAAAATCTGTGGAGCCCGCTTATATGTTAGTGATAACATACATTACTAATAAATAAAAGTAGTCAAATTAGTTCACATATTACTTTATCCATTCATAATTTTCTTGGCGCCAGTTCAGAGTTCAGGCGAGCTGTGTTAGTCACCCTAGGACTGCATCTGTGACGTGACAAAAATGAACGGGAATACAAAGCGTTGGTTATGCAGCCTTTTCACTATGCGTGAGACTACTCTACTAAGGGGGGAATGCATTGCTTGACATTAACGACTATCTATGACTTTCTAAGAGCTAGTGAAAGCTGGTTTTCTACTATACTGCGTGCATGTTTTGAAAAAAAAGAGTGTTCCTTTCATGTGATATTATTCACATTCTTCTGAAAAACAAAAAAATGCAGTGGTTAAGAATAAAATCTGCTAGTTCCTACGGATCTGCAGTAGAACGAAGCGTGCAAAGATGAACACAAGCGAAGATAAACAAACAAATCAAGCGCTGACAATCAACAAAAGTGTTGGGAAAAAAGAGATCGACACGAAACTTGTCTGCGCATTCTAAGAAATAGCAGTTTCCGTAATAAATCTGGCGCAGGCTAGAGATAACTGCATAAATATTGTACTTATTCTTTATGCACGACACACGGAGGCTTGCCTACGCATGCTCTCTCGTTAATATTGATATTCCAAGTGTCTCGCATGAGACTCCTCTCTTCGGTCTAGCGTTTGAGTAAATGTGCCTGTCCATCAAATTTCGATAGATATTCACCAAATCAATATATGCTCAAGAATAGAGAGTGATCCTCCTTTGAAAACCATTTGATATATTTCCTCAACTCTTCTTTCACCTATTTTTAACAGACAACATCAGCACCAGCTTTCGTACCCAGGATATGCACTTATTGCAAGTAGGTTATCGTAACAACACTGTCTAAAGAATTTCTTAATGCTTAAAAAAAGCACATCATTTGGTCTCTATAATATGGCTTCAGAGAGCATGAACAACAAAAAGAGGGTTGTAAGTTTTTGATACATCCATTCCTTTTTGATGTGCATCGCTGCACACAGGAAGCAAGTAGGTAAAGTAGATGGGGTTTTAGTGTGATTTTACAGGCTGCAAAAAGCTAGAGAAGTTGTGATCTGTAGGGAAGGGAAAGTAAATGAACGTCAAACGACGGACAAACTTGGGCTCCGTTTAATGCAACAATAAATACACAGAATGCTTTACTGGTGCAACAATGGATATACACAATAGGATTACGTAAAATGCAACAATTAATTTACACAATCCCGTACTGGTGTATCATATAAAAGAAATTTTAGTTTCACTTGCTTCAATGTAGCGAACACCGGACCATTCCATTATTCTAAGATTACCTCAGAATAAACGGCCGTTAAACAAATGATCCCCTGCTAATACTTCACTGAATGTTGCGGTTGAAAATGCATGTGAAAATTCCATGACTGCGCAGTTTCATCAGAAAAAGTAGGATCTCTTAATCATTCACTCTTAGTGATGTTCCGTTTAAAGTGCTGGATATAGACAGGAAACCTAATTTTTTTGTTTTCAGGATATATAAACTATTGCTTGATGTGCGACGTTTAACGTTCCGAAACCACCACATGATTATGAAAAACGCCGTAGTGGAGCGCTTCGGAAATTTCGAACACCTGGGGTTCTTAACGTGCACCTAAATCGGAGCACACGCGCCTACAGCAGTTTCGCCTCCATTGAAAATGCAGCTGCCACAGCCGGGATTTGATCCCGCGGCTTGTGGGTCAGCAGCTGAGTACCTTAGCCTAGTACTAGACCACCGTGGTGAGGCCCTGGATATATAGCAAGCAGTTAACCAGGACTTGATTAAGGGTGTTAAACTATTCAGGTTTTAAATGCCAAGCATTTCTTAGCGAACTTCGGCGAGTACGAGCGTGTCTATCTATCTATCTATCTATCTATCTATCTATCTATCTATCTATCTATCTATCTATCTATCTATCTAGCCACTTAGGTTTGGGTGCTCTCGTGGTCACCCCCTTAGCCTGGCGTGAACTAAAATTATCATGGGAGGTTAAGATGGTTTATCGAATATGACGCGCTGGTCAAGAGATGATTAATGTCACAATCCCGTCGCGTACGGCGTCAAACACTTCCCGTCAGACAGTGACACATACTTACGGGCGGGTATGTGCCGCTGGCATGCGGGCATGTGCCACAGGTGATTGACGCTTATTATCTATCCAGGAACGACGAGAACACACATGGGCAATTTTAACGCACGAGCGTTGAAAAATACCTGACACCGGTAGCGTCGACCCAACGAATGCAAAAAATAAATGTCAGGGTCCCAGCAGGAATCAAACTCAAGCATTCTGCGTGGCAATGAAGCGTTTTACCACGGAGCTACGCGAGGTCTCGGAACTACTTTTCAAATAGACGCTAATCTTCGTGAAACGTCAATAGTGGTTGCAGTGCTGCTAACCTAATTTTATAAACATTACATATGTACCCCTTTGATTCACCCGTAACGTCGGGTAAACATCATTTGTGGTACTTGCCATGCGCTGACGTTGATATATGTAGCAGTGCCCAGGGCCAGCATACTCACGAGCAAGAGCGCTTCATATGAGCTTCTGTTGTTGCTAATGCGCATATTCCAGTTGGCATCGTTGCGCAAGTGCAAACAACTTGTTATATAAACACCTGCAACGCTTCAACATGTGTCTGTGCGTGCAACATTTTTTACATTTATTTAGCGTCATTTTATGGTATGTCGCTCAATAAAAAAATTGCAACATGGTCACCTTCGCTCTTCATGCTTCGCATAACGTCGATTCCCAGGTACGTGAGATCTGCTGTATTTGTTTGATGGAGCCGCACGCCCCCTTTTTACTTTTACATCTTATATTTCTCAATTTTTAGATCTGTTTTTCGTACGTGAAGAATAGAAGTGAAATAAGAGCCCGGACATAGAGTAGGAAATGTAGGGAAGAAATCAGCGTGTAACCAGAAGCAAATTGAGAGACACTACAAAATTACTAAGTACAGTACCGATTTTGTTGTCGTAATTATTAACATTTGGTTCGTTTACCTTGCTTGCTGTTCTTTGGTTAGCTATTTAGCTTATCTCGCTGACCCATCACTGTGATGCACTGCTCGACTGCTGATCCGAAGGTCGCAGAATGAAATCCCGGCCGCGGCGGCCGCATTTTCAATAGGGGTGAAAATGCTTGGGGCCCGTTTACTGATAGATTTAGGTTCACGTTATACACCGGGTGGCCAAAATTTGCAGAGTCCTCCAGTATAGCGTCTCTCATAATTATATCATGATTTCGGGACATTAAACTTCCATTTTTTTCTCAGCGTTTATTTGTTACACAAATCTTAGAACAGGCGTCGCACACCAGCGTATACTTCACTATGTGGGCTGAAGAATTCAGCGCGTTCAAAGAATAACAAAAACAAAAAATCAATTCGTCTTATCTCCATTGGGCATGCTGTGTTAAGGTTAGTGGTAGTAGTGTGCTCATAAGCCACCTTTCAATTACATTTAGTAAATAGAAGATGTCACGCCTGAACAGCTTTCCCACGCCTAGGCCCCCACGTGAGTCAGATGGACGTTTCTAGATGCCCGTGTCTTCACACCTTTCTTTTTTTTTACGACGCAGTTCACTGTTTCTTCTACTACGCCGCCATTATAAGATCGCGAGGGATACCAAAAGCACATTATATGTTCCCTGCTCTAGTTGTGACGCATGAATTTGGACGTGCTATAAGAGTATGTGGTCTTTTTTTTTCGGAACGTAAGAATTCCTTCGCCTGGATAAGGTCCCGATGTTTGATTTGTGGTTTTTGTTATCGGAGCTTCCTCCGCTTTTTACACCGTTCTTGGTATATGTTCTAGCTCCTAAAGTCTTGACTTTTTGCTTCTGGCTGCTGTCTGGCCGAGGATTGTGCCGGGTGGTTGTCTGTGTGCTGCTCCACATGTCCAGTAGCATGTATGGCCGAAAAGACAGCTTGGGTCACTCGATAGGAATGTGTCCAAATAGACTCCTTCCGACATGGGCTGATTTCCAAGAAGATCCAGAGGCTGATGTGAGAACCTCTAGTACTACGTGCATACCACTGAATTCACCGGACTGTATCATTCCATTTCCTTTTGTCCAGACCTGTTGGCTTTTTTTCTTCAAGTATACAACAGTAACAAGGAAGCTCAGCGTCAGCAGCAAGACCTACTACTATACCATGACGACGCCAGCAGAGCACTGATCGTGTACCATTGTGCGTGCCACAATTCTTGCGACCAATCTTCCAAGCTGAATGCATGACTATGCGTAGACGTACCAGAACAGATAATCGCAATGGCAGACAATAAGTTTAGTCGGCAATGGAGACGGGATGAAGTCTGCAAAGAAAGTGCGAAATTATGAGAAAGAAGTCAAGAGAGCGAAATAAGACCTGAGCGCGCAGTTGTCGTGAATCGTCATAGGACCAGAGAAAATGTAAGTAAAGCAATTACACGAAGCATCTAACTAGCTATTTGAATTTTTCTTTTAATCTCGAAGCAGTTTAGGCGGTCTGGAACTCGTGCATCCCCTTAAGAAAAACTGTTGTCATCATAGACCGACACGGGCTCTCTTTTTTATCTTTACAACGAAGCTGTTCGAGCTATCGATAATTTGTGGCCCGTCGTGCAAAAATCATCAGGTGCATATGCACCACAGGAATTACGCATGTCCCATTACCATGTAAAGCAAGTGCGAGTGTCACATGAAAATATACACTTAAAATTAGGGAGAGAGATATAAAGTGATAGAATTGGAGAAGAAGAGATTTACCCGAATAGATATATAAGAAGATAAAAGACGGAAAACATAGAGACAGAGAGAGAAACATATAGGTATATGTAATGAAAGAGTAAGCGATAAACGGGAGAGAAAGAGAGGGAGGTAGGGAGAAGAGAATGGAGAGAAAGAATGCTAAAAAGAGTGAAATTACATAGAGCGAGAAAGAAAGCGATAAAGAAATAAAAAGAAATAATTACAAAAAATATATACATGAAACAGGGAGAAAATGCAAGAAGAAAAAAAGGAAAAACTTGGCCCGAATCTTCATGTTACACTCTAAATGTCATCGAAAGACGATAGTCTTGCTTCTGGAGAAAGTGAACAAAGCGTTTATTTGATGTCCTGCGCAAGAAAATCGGGGAATGGTATTCTGCAGGCGCTGCGTTAGAGTGCCTCGAGCGTGTGGTGATGGTGAACGAGCGCATCTAGGCAGGTTAGACACAAGTGCCATCTGGCAGTTATCTTCTAAAACGAAGGCGTGCAGCCCGCAGAGAAAGATGCGCGCCAGTCTCGAGGTGATCAGGTGTAGAACGCAAAGCGACGGGCAGGTACCACCACCGTGACGTCGTAGCAAAGCGTTGGAAACACCTTTTTGAGCATCGCGTTGCACTGTCAGCGAAGCGCGATTAAACGCTACATTCCTTAGAGTTACTTATGTGTGCCTTTTCTAGTATAAAGGCAGACATAGAAAACATCGAAGCGTTGTTGTGGCGCCTCAGATATGCGCAATTATTGCTTTTTAATTGACACTCTCACAACTATGAACGCTAAACCATGAGCAATATTGGTGGGCGCTGCGGATGGGGTTAGCCGTTTGGTGCCGTTTGAGGTATCGTTAGGGTGGACAAACAGACAAATGTACTGACAGACAGACAGACAGACAGACAGACAGACAGACAGACAGACAGACAGACAGACAGACAGACAGACAGACCAAAATTTTTCCGTCGAAGGTCCCCAAGAAAGACTATCGTCTTTAAAAATGAAGAGAAACAAGGGAGCCCGCTCAGCTGTGGTCTTCATGCTATATTTTTATGATTGCCTATTATTCGCTGCGCTAACTTATATTGTTGGTGACATGGCGCTTCACGATTAGTGTGTCGTGTTTTCCTTTTTTTTTACAGCCGTCGTATGAGGGAAGACAATTTTCCGTCGACGAGGACAGTGCAGTGAACGTTGACATGCGTAGCGCCGTTTCCACTCAACTGTTCTCTAATGTCCCGGGAAGGAAGTATTTCTCCTGTAGTTTGTTTAGCACGGTGTCAGGAAAATATTGAGTGGTTCTTGTAGTAATAACCAAGCACTAAAAAGATGAAGAGCCACGTAGCTCCTTAAAAGTGGCAAAAGCAGGAATTTTCAAAGCGTCCAGTTCTGAGCGATTGCTCTCATTTACTCTACACTGATGACGCCGGAAGTACACTCAAGCAAAACTGAAGTGTAGGCCTTATTGTCATCAACAACAATAAATCCTGTGGCTTGGTAGTCCCGTCAGAAAGAATAGTAGTAGAAACTTCAGTTTATATAAGGGATATATATTGTGAAGAAGGTGGGACGGTTCCCTATAGCCCCGGGCTCCACCAGCCTGTGATGCTCGCTGGGCCTAATCGAACCAAGCAATTTGGCCCTCCCGATCCTTGCTCGAAAAAAAGACCTCTCACTGGCTCCCGAACAGGTTTCTCCCTAATCAGGGCGAGTTATCGGGTGGCCCGAGTCTAGGCGTAGAAACGCACCGTTGTTTCGAGTTCTCGCTTGTACTCTCCATTTTCTAGGTGGCATGCGATTACTACGGCCTCCTTGGGACATTGACCAAAAACCCTGGCATGGCCACTTGCATTTAGGTCTACAAGTGGTCTTCGTCTCCACTGGGCATAAGTTCACACGTAAACGCCCCCTGAAGCTCTTTACAGTGGAGACAACTTTTTCCTACTCCAGAGCATCACTACTTCAGAGACGCTGACTGAACTGGGCCTGAGCATACAGGCACAGGACTAGTCTCAAGTAAACGAGTGGTTTTACTGAATGCATGAAAAAGTGCGTCTCACTCTAGCGTATATTGACGTCTAAACGTTTCCTTTGCGAGCAGCGTACTCGGGAGTATGTGCGCACGAAATAAAGGGTTATTTTTTTATTTGGTCCTTGTTAACCCAAGGATAAAAAGAACGCAAGAAAGAAAAAGTCATCTTTTCACACTTTTACAACAGCTGCACAGATTTTTTCTCAGAACTCAAACGAAACTGTTAAACAACACCGCATGCATTGGGGAAAATTCAAAACGACCAGTGGATAGTGATAGGCTAACGCCTTACACCTGCTACAAGACACATTAAGGTAGTTTAATTTTATACTCTCTTTAAGCTCACTTACTCATTTGATTCAGGACTGCATGCTACGTCAAGTGCGTCGTGGCTGGTTGGAGCGTTATGTCGTGGCAACAGAGATTGCGGCCCCATGCATACCTGTTCATCTAGTGGTGTTTGTGTATCCTGACCACCATCCTTGCGTGTTCCATTCCGCTTTTCACTGCAACAGCGAGAGCGAAAAGTTTATTGTGGAATATATGCAGCTTGACAGCACTTTCTCCTATAAGCATACTATAACTGTTATGTGGTGTATGCATAATATTTAATTTCATGTTTGAAAGAAGAAGAGCTCGGTGATTAGTACTACTTTTATTGAATAAGCTGCCTCACTACGAACCCTAGACAGTAATCAAGACTTGCCCGCTATTCCCTTCCATAAGTAAAAACTTAAAAATAAGGTGTCCTGTTGTGCTTCATGACAAGAATATACGTGAGTACACGCTCTGTTCTGAGGATTTGCAGTCTCTCCATTATAAAAAGACCTAGAAAAAAGTGCGCTGGTTCGATATAAATGAGCGACTGTTATTACAAGTGAATACGCAAATACCAAACGCTCTATAAGTATGTAAATACAAAATATTTAAGATGTCCTAAAAGCAGTTGTGTCATCAGAATCCGTGCAAGAGATTTGCTGATAAAAATACGGGTCTACGTATAAGTGGAGATTTAAGTTTCAGATTATAGGTTCCCCGTGAATTTAAGCTTTGCTCAATTTCATTGGTCCCCGAGCAGCAAAAGAACTTAGTGTGCATGGCCTCGTGGAGGGAAAAGAAAAGATGGCGTATCCATGGGTGTGTGGTTGTCCAATTTTTGTTTCTGTGTTTTTGCACTTCTTACTGCAAAGAATCTTTTGACTTCCCATCTGTCACGTTTCCCTGGAGGTGCTTTCTTCGAACAATAATCCTCGCAATAGCGCTGTTCATTAATGCGTGATGTTGCTCTGTGAATGCTTTCTTCGCCTTTCTTCAGAGGTGCCTCATTCAAAGTAATGCCAAGTTTTATATCGACTTACTGTGGTTATTATAAAGCTTCTATAAAAAAAACTAAAAGAAGAACATTACTACACACAAAGTCAGGCTTAAAAGAAGAGCCAGTGTTGACGAGGATTTCGTTCATTTCTATCGTGTTTTTGTACCACCTTTTTAGACTTCAGCTTTTGGGATGGAAAGCAAAGTGCGCAATGAAACGCACCACAGAGCAATTCATATTGAGGTGGTGGGAACGTTGCGATGATTAAACATGCAATACGTAGTCTGCTGTAGGAATAAATGCATAGGCGAATGCGTGTTCATAGTAGTTTTATTACTACTTTTCAAGTCTGCGTTTCGTCAATGTGTTTTCGCTGAACTAAATGTGACAATTGCATGCAGTAGCATCTAGGAAGACTATATATATATATATATATATATATATATATATATAACGCGTTCGATGCTCTACCACGACAGCTATCCTCCCAGCCACTTTATTGTGTATCTATGTCAATTTAAACGCGGCAGTGTCAGTCAGCGCCACTAGTAGCCATGGCGGCGAGTGTGGCACACTCTTTATGAGCCTGTTGGGCGTCCGTAGCACGTGAACTTATTACTAACTGGCAGCTGACCAATAGTCCCTCGTAGACAACCTAAAGGCACCAAGTGTGCCAGTACGAGACCCTCGTTATTGAATAAGGAAAACAAGTGTGTACTTAGGGCTCGTTTTTTGTGTTTACACAATATTAATGAGGTCTAACAGACAATAATTGCAAGGAAGGTATAGAGGAAGTTAATAGGCCAATTGTAATGAAAATGAGAAGAAAGAAAAGTGGGTGAAAAGATAACTTGCCGTGGGCAGGACGGCAAGTTATCCTTTCACCCACTCTTCTTTCTTCTCATTTTCATTACAATTGGCCTAATAGCTTGCCCTATACCTTCCTTGGCATTATTGCCTGTTAGACCTCTTCAATATTGTGTAAACACAAAAAACGAGCCCTAGGTATACACTTGTTTCTCTCTCTCTCTCTCTCTCTCTCTCTCTCTCTATATATATATATATATATATATATATATATATATATATATATATATATATATATATGTATATATATATATATATATATATATATATATATATATGAGACAAGAAGCTGGTACACCTACGAAAAAGCAAGCAGTTCTTTTAGAAATTTATTTACGTGTCGGTCATGGCACGGCCTTCGTCAGAGAATGAAAAGTGAACAAGGCATATGCCGCTTTTAACGGTCAGTGAAACCTCAAAAAACGTCAGAAGTTCAAAAACAAACATTGGTGACAATTCATTTTGATCTGTCACGTCATGTAACTAGTAAAGTGCTGCAACTCAAGCGACATATAAATAGGAAGCTATCGCATCATTGAAACATATAAACCAGTAAAACGTTGACTAGGCCGCGAAAGAAACACGAGAGATTAGGGCGACATGCGTGGCAAAACAAATATTATGCGCACCTATTCCAGCACGGCACAGATAAAAGTACTGAAAGATCACCAAAAAAAATTTTACAAGTCACTATGGTCGCTATACAAACAATATAACAGGCGACTTTAATGTGATATGCGGTGAAAAAAAAGGGGGGGGGGAAGGTGCATGAAAAAAAAAACACTTTTGTGTGATGGGAGCAGCGAAGATAGCGTATGAATATGATAAACTTTGTCACCCACATAGAAAGGTGACACATCCAATGCTTTCGTTTATGCCAGCGTGAAGCCTATTGAATATATTGATGAGGTAGGATTCACGAAATCCTCGGTCATGATGAGTTTTAAATCCAGACTGTAGTGTTGTAGCCTTGATGTTTGCAAAGGAGTGACATGGCATCTGCACATGTTTTGATAGTGGGAGACGAGGTAGGTTAGAAGCGTGAGTTCTATGGTTATTAAAGCGTGATCTGAATGACGTTTCGGTGTGACCGACGCATTGCTGGTGGAATGTGGAGCACTCAAGCATGTAGACAACATTGGCGTAGTCGCAAGTGAAGTCTCCGTTGATGCTGATGGTAAAATTTGAGGCCCTGCTAGGTATGGAGTACGAATTTATCATGTGTGGGCATACCTTGCAATGATTTTATTGAAATAGTTACAGCTAACATAGTTCGACCAGCTCTTCATTTTAGACGAAGTTAAGGTATCACGTAGGTTTCGCGATCGGCGACAATCCACCTTGGGTGGTTCCGCAAAGATGTCTTTTAGGTGGTCACTTTGAATCAAGATGTAGTGGTGTTTATTGGGAATTTCGGTCACATTTGGAGCTGACGCTGAGTGCTTTAAAATGAGATTCGCACCGTTACGTGAAGAGCTTGTTGATGGTTTGTTACCCGTGGGGAAATCCTCGCGGTTGATGTTTTCCGCCTTTTTGAGGGCGTCGTCAATGATTCGTGAGGGGTATCTTTGTCTGGTTAGTGTACCTAGAAGGTACTCACAGTTGCGAACGAACTCATTGTTTTCGAAGCAGAGTCGTTTAAAACGAATGGCCTGACTCTATGGAACGCTGGTTTTGCAGTGTTTTGTGTGGCTACCTGGAAAATGAAGGTATTCATGCTTGTCGGTCAGTTTCGTGTACAGCTTCGTCAGTTTTTGATGGTGCAATTTTACCGTGAAATCAAGAAAATTGACAGTGATAGCTGAATATGAATGCGAAAAGGAGATATTTCGATAGGCATTATTGAAATCCTCGATGAAAGAAAGAAGATCGGATTCGCCATGGTGCCGTATTAAAAAGATATCAACAATGAAATGTTTGTAGTGAAAAAGGCTTCAAGTCACGACGTGAAAGGAACTTGTTTTATGAGGAACTCATAAAGATATTTGCGTAATTGGGGCCAATCCTAGTGCCCAAAGAAGTGCCACTAACATGGACGTAGTGTTGACCATTGAACTGGAAATTGTTTAATTCGAGAATTAACTTAAGAAGCGAGGCTTGCGTTGATGAATCATTTGCTTTGTCCAGCCGCGACCATTTTGCCCAGGAACTTGCTACTGAACACTGCTACTCCCGCTATCCATCCACCCAACGTCGCAAGTCTCGTTCTCCACAGCCCCACTGACCATCTTATCCCGCCCTCCCACGGGGTTCTTCGACGGAAAAAGAAGTGTTGCAGCCCCCGGATGTGGCGCTGCATCGCTTGGACTGACAGAAAGTCCTCTCCTGACGATACGGAAAAAACAGAACCTTATAGACGTACAAGTAGACGGCGTACAAGTCACCGCTCTTGTCGACACTGGCGCACAACTTTCCGTGATGACGAGTGATTTTCGCCGCAAGCTCAAGAAGGTTCTCACACCTGCGACCACTCAGTTCTTCCGTGTTATGGATGGCGAATGCCCCCACGACGTAATCTTAGGCCTCGACTTCCTGTCCGCGCATTCTTCCCTCATAGACTGTTCGACCAGTAGGCTCCGTCTACACTTGCCCGCAAGAGAACCTCTTGCACAACGACCGAGTCACCTCTCCACAATGGGACATGCGCGCCTCCCTCCACAGACACTGACCTACGTAGAACTCGTCTCAATACCACCAGTCCCCGACGGTGACTATGTTCTGACCCCTAGCACTGTTGTCATCATAAACCGTGGCATTACATTACCGCACTGCATTCTGTCCGTCGCAGGAAATTTTACGTGTCTCCCAGTTGTCAACTTTAGCTTGACACTTCAATTACTGACACAAGGGATCACTTTAGTGTTGCTCTGCACCTTAGAAGACATTACGGTAGATGTTTTCACAATGGCTGTTCTTTCTGACCCCCATGCTCAAGGTCAATCTGACACTTGCTCCGACAGCGCTATTACGTCGATGATCGCTTCCAACACGACTCCACAGCAGACTGACGAGTTCCACCGGGTTCTGCTGTCCTACAACGACGTTTTGACCTCAGCGGCCGTCCGCTAGGGAAAGCTACTGGTATGACCCACCGCATAAACACTGGTAATGAGCATCCTATTCATAGGCGTGCACATCAGGTGTCGGCGGCCAAGCGTCACATTATCCAAAGCGAGATCGACAAAATGCTCGCCAAGGACATTATTGAGCCACCCTGCAGTACTTGGGCTGCTCCTGTAGTGCTAGTCTGCAAGAAAGACGGTGCATGGCGTTTCTGCGTTGATTATCGGCACCTCAACAAAATTACCAAAAAGACGTGTACCCTCTGCCACGAATAGATGATGCGCTTGATTGCCTCTATGGGTCCCACTATTTTTTCCACCATAGACCTCCGTTTCGGCTACTGGCAGATAGAGGTAAATGAAATGGACCGTGAAAAGACGGCATTCATCACCCCTGATGGCCTATATCATTCAAGCTTATGCCCTTCGGCCTTTGTAACGCTCCAGCCACCTTCAAACTTATGATTGACTCCCTGCTCAGAGCATTCAAATGGTCCACCTGTTTGTGCTACTTGGACGACGTCATCGTCTTTTCACCAACATTTGAAATTCATATAGAGCGCCTCTCAGCCATCTTAGACATCTTCCGTCGCAATGGCCTGCAGCTCAACTCATTCGAATGTCACTTTGGATACCATCTAATCACAGTACTTGGCCATTTAGTAGACGCCAACAGTGTACAACCAGACCCGGCAAAAACCTGCGCCGTCAAATACTTTTCTGTACCACAATCCGCGAAGGATGTACGGAGCTTTATCGGACAATGTTCCTACTTCCGACGCTTCGTGAAAAATTTTGCGCACATAGCGAGGCCGCTTACGCAGCTCCTCAAGAAGAACGTCTCGTTTTCATGGAGCACCGAATAGGCTTCTGCCTTCTCGACTCTCATCGCTGTTCGCACTACTCCTCCAATTCTGGCACATTTCAACCCTGCTGCCCCTAAGGAAATCCGTACAGATGCAAGTGGACATGGCATCGGTGCAGTGCTGGCTCAGAAACAACATGGCCATGATTGCGTTATTCCATATGCCAGCCTCCTCCTATCCGCCCCTGAACGTAACTATTCGATCTCAGAGCGTGAGTGCTTGGCTCTTCTATGGGTGGTGGCGAAATTCCGACCTTATCTATACGGACGCCCTTTTTCGGTAGTTACCAACCACCACGCGCTCTACTTGCTCAACTTTCTGAAAGATCCATCAGGCCGCCTTGGTCACTGGGCTTTGCGCCTGCAAGAGTTTTCCTATTTGGTGGTCTACAAATTTGGCCGCCTACACCATGATGCCGATTGCCTCTCCCGATACCCTGTCGACAATCCTGAGGACACTTCCGAGCCCACGGAGAACTCTATCTTGTCAGTTTCCGACTTCCTTAACATTGGGGAAGAACCGAAGCACGATCCAGTGCTGCTTGACATCATCAGCCATACGGAATCCTCCCCAAATGTTGCTTCCATCCGCTACTTTGAAGTTTAAGAAGGTGTGTTTTACCACGGCAATTTCCGACCAGACGGGCCTGACCTTCTCATTGTAGTGCCTTAGCATTTGCGCCGCTGTGTTCTCACCGAACTTCACGACGCTCCCACGGCTGGACACCTTGGCGTATCCCGAACGTATGAGCGCGTCCGGCGCCGTTTCTTCTGGCCAGGCCTTGCTCCCTCGGTATCACGATACGTCGCCACGTGCGACCTATGCCAACGTCGTAAAAGACCGTCGCTGCTACCCGCTGTCCATCTTCAACCAATCGACATACCCGCGGGATCATTTTACCGTGTTGGGTTAGACCTGCTTGGTCCTTTTCCCACAAACACATTCGGAAACAAATGGATAGCCGTGATTACAGACTACGCTACACGCAACGCTATTACGCGAGCTCTACCCACCAGCTGTGCAACCGACGTCGCTGACTTCTTGCTACTGGACGTTATATTGATTCACGGTGCTCCGAGACAACTCCTCACAGACCGTGGCCGTACATATCTATCCCAAATCATTGCCGATATTTTGCGTTCTTGTTTCATGCAACACACACTGACAACCGCTTACCACCCTAAAACAAACGGCCTCACGGAACGATTTAACCGTGAACGATTTAACCAGAGCAATCATCTTGTTAATGTCATCTGTGAGGCAGAGTGTAATTGTGGCCAAGACAGGGGGATGTAGTATCGGTGTCCAAACCAGTAACGTTGCAGCTGTCAAGTGGAGATAGGGTGGCCAAAGACATGTTTTGCGGAATAACTTGAGTCAAGAGACTCACGTTGAGTAGTGGTATAACCACTGTATTATTAGCGACGGCGACAACAGTGTGAGCAACGGCGACGTCTCGGGCCATCAGTACGTCGACTATAGCAGTGACGAGGTAGTCACCATCGGGCACATGACGTGAGCACGACAAAGCGACATATGTAGCATCTTGCGGAGGCAAGCGAACGTGGTGACGAGAGCATAAACGGGGAGAATAGTCAGCTGGAAAATCGGCAAACTGCGGCAGTTCAAGCTGAAGAGCTCCAGTGGCACGATAAATGAGCGCAGGATGATGTGACAGGAAGTCCAAACCAAGTATTAGGTCATGAGGACACATTTCAATCACGGCAAACTGAACTAATGTAGGATGACCGGCAATGGACACACGGGCCGTGCACATCCCTTGAACGTCAGGGGTCCTCCCATCAGTGACACGAAGTGTGCGGGAAGCGGCAGGCGTGGGCACTTCAGAATCAGAATCAAATTTTATTGTTAATATGAAGTAAAGTGATTGCAGACAGTATACAGAAGGAGGTCCCGTAGTCGGAGACTGAATTGGGACCTCCTGTACATGATGAACATAAAAACAAATAACACATAGCTTCGACAGGAAGGGAAAAATTACAATAATCATAATAATATGGGTGATCAAGCACATTTCATAATATAAAGAAACCATGTAAACATGAGATGTAAAAAGGAAAAAGAAAAAAATGTATATATATATATTGTAGTGGGGAATTCGCAAGGCAATGATAGTGGGACCACCGCTGAGTGCGAAGCGCGAGCACGAGCTGTAGACACTGGACTGCCCGAGCATTTGTTTCTGTACCGGCTGTCTGCCTATTATCTGGCGTCGCTAATAAACCCCCTTGCAAAGTGGTGGAGGTGCTGGGTACGCAAACCTGGAACTTCGAAGCCGGAAGCTGCCCACTACATCAGCAATGCCTGATCAGCAAAACCTGGCTTGCGTTGCGCGAGTACTGCACCAAGGCCAACGCCACTTGCATTCGTGTGTACTTCGGTTGGCGCAGTAGGGTCGTAATGGCGCAGTACGGGTGGTGAGGTAAGGAGTCGGCGCAGTGTTGCGAAGGATTCGTCACAGGCTGCTGTCCAATTCGAAAGATCTGCAGGGCCAGCAGGGAGTTTGGTGAGTGGAGCGATGACGGAGGCAAAGTTCCGGACAAAGCGACGAAAATAGGAGCACAGGCCCACAAAGCTCCGTAGTTCTTTAACAGTAGTCGGCTTAGGAAATTCGGCAACAGCACGAAGCTTGTCAGGGTCGGGAAGAATGCCGGCTTTCGAGACGACATGACCAAGTATGGTGAGTTGTTTAGCCCCGAAGTGACACTTCTTCAGGTTAAGCTGAAGCCTGGCGTTTGTAAGGCACTGTAGAATCTTGCGCAGACGAGTGAGATGCGAAGAGAAATCGGGTGAAAAACCACAACGTCATCAAGATAGCACAAGCAAATGTTCCATTTGAGACCACGTAAAATGCTGTCCATCATTCGCTCGAATGTGGCAGGCGCATTGCAGAGTCCGAATGGCATCACGGTAAATTCATAGAGGCCATCCGGTGTGACAAACGCCGTTTTTGGACGATCAGACTCAGCCATTGGGACCTGCCAATAACCCGAGCGAAGGTCAAGCGAGGAAAAGAATTCTGCACCTTGGAGACAATCGAGAGCGTCGTCTATGCGGGGAAGAGGGTAAACATCTTTCCTCGTAATGTTGTTTAGGCGCCTGTAGTCTACGCAGAACCGGACTGAACCATCCTTTTTTTTGACGAGTACAACTGGGGAAGACCAAGGACTACAAGAAGGCTTGATGACTCCGCGCTGTAGCATGTCGTCTACTTGTTCTGCAATTACCCGACGCTCCGCTGGTGACACACGATAAGGGCGCTGGCGCAAAGGAGTACTCTTTCCTGTGTCAATTGTGTGCACAACGGTGTTCGTTCTTCCTAGCACCGCTTGGGGAAAGTCAAACGAACGCTTGAATTCGTGCAGCAGGGTAACAAGCTGCTCTCGTTGAGCCGGGGCGAGATGGCTGTCAATAGAATGGTGAAATGCATCGGTAGACACGCTGTTCAAGGCAAAGTGAGGAACCAACGCGTTCAGCTCCATATTCGGCTTGGTGTCGAAGAAATCGGCAGGCACAATAGTACCTTCATCGATGAGCTGAATGTGGCCGAGCGTCTCGTTGCGGCGCAAACTGAGGGGGCACGAGTTGGGATTGGAAATAAATATCCCGGTAGTGTCTTGACAAAGCTCAAGAATGGCGAAAGGCAGCGATGTGTGGTGGCGGCTACCGAAGATGTCAGATGGCGTGAATAGGACGGTAGCGTCAGAAAGTGAAGCACAGCAGGCAGGGACAAACTGGGCGCTGAAAGGAGGAAGGTCTATGTCCGTCGCGACGACAAGGTTAGCCACACTAGATACGGCCGCATCAACAGAAGGCGCATCACCAAACGGTAACAGCTCCACTTCGGCCCGAGCGCAGTCCACGACGGCGTGATGACGTGATAAAAAATCCCATCCTAGGATGACATCGTGGGAACATGAAGCCAACACGTGAAATTCAATGGTGTACAACACGTCTCGAATCACAACTTTTGCTGTACATAACGCGACGGGCTCAATTTGTTGGGCGCTCGCAGTACTAAGAGAAACCACGGGAGAAAGCATCGTCACTTTACGAAGAGAGCGGCAGAGTCTCTCACTAATCACAGATATCGCGGCACCGGTATCGATGAGTGCGAGTGTTCGTACACCTTCGACGATTACATCGATAAGATTGGCGGGAGACAGGCGAGGACTTGAACGATTAGACGATGACGCAGCTTGTGCCTCCGGAGCTGCGGCAGTTAGTTTTCCGTCTCACTGGAGGTGGGTCGTCGACGCATAGGCGACACGGAACGACGACTTGGTGAAGGTGAAGGCGAGCGGGAAGTAGAACGTCTAGAAGCGAATGTTCGGGCGCCGGAAGCAGTTTGCGTATCGCGTTCGTGAACTTCAGGTGGTACGTGAGGCGCGTGGTATGGAGGTCGAAACGAATAGTCGGGATATCTTGGTGCGTTAACTGTGAAGCGCCGACGACATAGACGTGCAACGTGACCTGGAATTCCGCAAAAGTAACATATAGGCCGGTTGTCAGCGGTGCGCCAAGGATTTCCGGCGTGTTGCTGTGGAAACGGCGCGGTGGACGGTCGCACAGGTTGTGGCGTATACATTGGCAGACGAGATGCAGGAGGCATTGCCGCGACGGCCGCATAAGTCAGTGGCGCGGCAACAGGCGTTGGTTGAGAGGCAGGCGTAGGTAATGGCAACGCCTCGGAGACCTGCTCCTGAATGGCCTGTCTTATTGTCGGCGTTAGGCGGTTCGTTGGTGCTTCGGTGGTCGGCAGATGCGAGAGACATGAAAGTTGTCGTGCGACCTCTTCGCGTACATATTCTTTTATCTGCTCCAGCAGGGAGCTGTCACCACCGACGGCCAGGGCAGCGAGAGAGTCGTCTGCAGTCGTCGACCTCCGAACTGCTGCACGTTGTTTCCGAATCTCTTCCAAGCTCTGGCACAACGTGACAAGTTCGGATACGGTACTTGGGCTCTTTGCCAGCAACATTTGATAGGCATCATCGTCTATGCCTTTCAAGATATGCCTGATCTTGTCATGTTCGGTCATCTCAGGGTTGAAGCGCCGGCATAAATCGATTACATCTTCAATATAGCTTGTGAAGTTTTCGCCCTGCCTTTGTGCACGTCCGCGTAGGCGCTGCTCAGCACGCAGCTTGCGCACTGCGGGGCGATCGAACACAGCTGCGAGGGTGGTCTTGAAACCGGCCCAAGTGATAAATTCAGTGCGGTGGTTTGTGAACCACAGGCTGGCGACGTCTTTGAGATAAAATGGGACATACTCTAATTTCGAGGGGTCGTCCCACTTGTTGGCGGCGCTCACCTTCTCAAACAGCTGCAACCAGTCCTCCACATCTTGGTCCTCGGTGCCACTGAAGAAGGGCGGATCTCGTTGGCGCAGGGTGGTAGGCACGATGACCAGTTGAGATTGGGCCGTGCTTTGCTGGGTGGTGCCTTGCTCGGTCGTCTGATCAGGCATTGCTGATGTAGTGGGCAGCTTCCGGCTTCGAAGTTCCAGGTTTGCGTACCCAGCACACTTCCACCACTTTGCAAGGGGGTTTATTAGCGACGCCAGATAATAGGCAGACAGCCGGTACAGAAACAAATGCTCGGGCAGTCCAGTGTCTACAGCTCGTGCTCGCGCTTCGCACTCAGCGGTGGTCCCACTATCATTGCCTTGCGAATTCCCCACTACAATATACACACATATATACACATGTACATATATACACACATATATATACACATATACATATACACACATACACATACACACATATATACATGTGTGAGAGCATGCTTTGGGGGCTATGAGAATGAAGTGCTACGTGTTGTATTGGTTGACAAAGAGCTTTTTTAATTCTTTTACAAACGAGTGTGGATTCATTACTTTTAAGAAGGATGGAAGTGAATTCCATATGGAAAGTGAGCTAAAATGAGCGGTTTGTTTGCCATAGTTAGTCCGGGCTTTCGGTAAGATGAAGTTTTTGTGATAAGCAAGTCTAGTGTTGTTGGTATTGAGAAGTGAGGAGGATGGGATGATGGAAATGGGAAATAGCTCATTGATATGCTTGAATAAACATATGACTAGATTATACTTAACCATATCGCGCACTGTAAGGATGTTGTAGCTGTAGAATAGTTGTTTTGAATTGGTGTAATGTGAACTAGAAGTGACTATTTTAATTGCTTTGTTTTGAACAGTCTGTAACGGTGCGAGGTGAGTGTTGTAGGTAGTGCCCCAGGTAGTTATACAGTAGTTGATGTGAGAATGAATAAATGCGTAGTATAGTGACAAGAGAATGGAACGTGAAAAAAAAGGGCGAGACCGAATGAGGATGCGTATACCATAAGACAGCTTTTTCTTGACATCTAAAATATGAGAGTGGAATTTTAAGTTTCTATCTAGTTTGACGCCCAAGTAAACACAATCATTACTAGCGTGGATCGAATGATTTGGGATACTAATTGTGGGATCTGTTACTAGCGATCGCTGATGTGATGAAAAGAAAATGAATTGGGTTTTTTGAGGATTAAATTGTAATTTGTTTAGCTTACACCAGTGTAGTATATTGCGAAGATCTGTGCTCAGCTTATTTATTAAACAGTCTATGCTATTATCGGAACTAAAAATCGTCGTATCATCAGCGTAGAGCAAGTATTTACAGTGTATGATAAAGTTAGGTAGATCGTTGATATAGATTAAAAACAAAAGTGGGCCCAGAATGGACCCTTGTGGTACTCCTATGTTCGTTGTTGTTTGTTTGGAGTAGGTAGCGGAAATACTGACCGTTTGGTTTCGATTAAGGAGATAACTGCGAATAAATAACAGAGCAGGACCACATGTTCCCATTGCTTCCAGTTTTATGAAGAGTATCTGATGGTTAATAGTATCAAAGGCTTTTGTTAGGTCAACAAAAACAGATCCAGCTAAACTGCCATCGTCAATCGCCTGCTTTAGAAATTCAGTAAGATATAATAAAGCGAGATCAGTAGAATATCCTGTTCGAAAACCAAACTGAAAATCAGTAAGAATGCTAAACTTTCGAAGGTAATTAGGCACTTTTCAAATAATTTCTCAATTACTTTGCTGAGGAACGGGAGCACACATATAGGCCGGTAGTTCGTTACCAATGATCGGTCTCCTTTTTTAAATACTGGGGTAACTCTAGCACGCTTAAGTTCGCGGGGAAAAGTCCCCTTTTTAAATATTAGATTAATGACATCTGCCAGAATGTCAGATATAGATAGAGCAATCAGCTTTTTGTGTAATGGACTGATGTCGTCTAGACCAGCGCTAGTGGTTTTTAGATTCCGAATTACCGCGGTTACTTCATCGGCAGAAGTGGGGAACAAATAGAAGGACTGGGGTAAGCGAGTGATTTCGAAATCTAAAACTTGGTCCAGTGGCAGATTGTTGGAAAAAAAGAAGTCACTGAATGTATCAGCAATGTCACGTGGATTTGAGTGCACAATGCCGTTATGAATTATTGAAGTAATGCTTATGTTGGCGTCGGCGAAAGTTCGCGCTCATAACAGAATTGTGCGCTCCAGTATCTATAAGAGCAGAAATAGGCACACCGTCAACGTCAACGTCTAACAAACTTTGTCTCGTCGGAAGCGTCAAGAGAGGATTTGGGGAGGGAGTCGAAAATGCAGCGTCATCTCCGGGCGCTGCACCGTTCAGTTTTCCGGGTAGGCAGGAGCGCGGTTGAATGGGGACGACGGCCTGCGAGTCTGCGGTGAGCGAGACGACAGGCGACGTCCTGAAGGCGAACGCGACTGACGACCATGCGGTGACGGAGATCGGCTGTTGAACCTTCTGTAGTTGTTTGGTGGAGAAGGCTGCGCAGCAGACGCGAGGCGGGTGCTGTCCTGTCAGTAGTGAGGTTGAGATGAAGTCCGAGGTGGCGAGGACCAGCGGTAATTGCAGTAACGGACGACATGACCGATACGGTGGCAATGAAAACAAATTGGTCGATTGTCGACGGTTCTCCACGCAGCAGGGACGCGAGATCGGGCCGTAAACTGCTGCTCGTGATAGGACAAGGGCGGACGCCATGGAGCTCGCTGCTGGCTGGGCAAAGCGCACACCGAGGGAATACCTATGCTGGCGAGTTCTTGGCGGACGATGGCTTGAACCATGTTAGCAGTGAGTGGGGTCGTGTCACTTGCAGCGGTATGAGCCGGAGCAGAGGCAATGGCTTCAAGTTCGCGTCGTACAATTCGGGTCACCTGATCAGATGAATCTAGAGGTCGCGGCTGTGTTCTTGCACGGTCTCCGCAAGACGACATTGCAGCCGTATTGTGAAGGCGGGTAAACACTCTGTTAATCCGCCGGCTCTTCGCTTGCTCAAAGCGCCGACATTCTTTTATAATGGCGTCCACTGTAGAAACATTTTTGCAGATGAGGAGGTTGAATGCGTCATCCGCAATCCCCTTAAGAATATGTCCAACCTTGTCAGCCTCCGGCATCTCGGCATTAGCTTTGCGACACAACGATAACACATCTTCTATATAGGAGACGTAAGACTTGGTCGAGGTCGGCGCCCGA
Organism: Rhipicephalus annulatus; assembly: GCA_013436015.1. Lineage (NCBI taxonomy): Eukaryota > Metazoa > Arthropoda > Arachnida > Ixodida > Ixodidae > Rhipicephalus > Rhipicephalus annulatus. Next base: position 820,355 of record WOVY01010381.1, read on the forward strand.
GACGCGAGCATTTTGTTCGCGGCCATTTTTCTTCCAATCGGCCATTTTTCTTCCAACATTTTCTCCCTGCACACTGCCCAACTCCCAAGTTCTGTTTCATGGTTCTCATACCACGATTTGGCGGTTCCCCTAAAAGAGAATGACAGGTTTGCCAGCATAAGAGTCGGGCCCCATCGGTATCGAGTACTCACACGTTCGTACTCTGCCAGCCAATCTTCAACGTCAACTTCATCTGGGTCGCCGGATACGCTGAACGTGCCAGAATCCCACGGGGGTTCGAGCACGAAGGTTGTGGTCGCAGAAGGAGATGTAGTTACCGCATCATCTCCAGCCGCAGGAACACCAGGAGCAGATGCAGACGCTGTACTTTCCGTCATCGTTGTGGAATGACCCTTCAAACGACGGCCGCTGCGAAGTTCCGTTGCGAGGCTGTTACCCAGCACCTCCACCAAATGTGACGGGGCAAGGTCTAGGCTTATAGAATAGTGTCCTCCGAGAATCAGCAGCCGAACAAGATGTCTGAGTTGCCTCTCGCGCAAGCGCCTAACAAACAAGCGTCTCCTTCATCTTCGCAAAGTGCCACGCTTGCTCCTGTCGATGATGCACCGTAACAATATTAAGGCTTAATTGGCAGAAATGAAGAGGGGCTGAGGGCCCATTATCTATAAATATATCTCGCAACATAAAGGAATACTACCACTTTAGTAAGATGGTGTCAAGTACAGTAATTAAGCTTAAGAGGTAAAAAATGAAGGTGGTAGAGGCTTACGCATCTGTATACAGCCATGTTGATCCCTTGGTTGAACGCTTCTACGAAGACGTCCAGTCAGCAGCGAATAAGGCTATTCAGCTCGTGCTTACAGGACGTTCTGAGGGCCCTATAGATTAGGAACAGTTAGAGATAAGAGCAAATGGAGAGTGCTTCAGTAGCCTGTGAATCCTTTAATAGTTGCATTGATGAGCAACTGAAGGGACGGCTTACAGATCATGAATACTGAACTGGACACGAACAGCAAAAGACTAGGTCTGAAAAGTAATATGCATGAAGCTAAAGTAGTGCACTATAGTCTCGGCAAAGAACAGCGTTTTGCGATAGATGGCGAAAGACTAGAAAATGTAAACAAATGTGTCCACTTAGGACAGGTAGTAACTGCAGGACGGAATCATGAGATTTGAAATAACTAGAACAGGATAAGGTGGACCACATTCGGCAAGCATTCTCAAATAACGAATGGTAGTCTACCACTATCCCTCAAGAGGAAGGTATAAAACAGCTGCATCTTGCCGGTACTTACCTACGGAGCAAAAACCTGGAGGCTTACAGAGAGGGTTCAGCTGAAATGGAGGATGACGCAGCGAGCGATAGAAAGGAAAATGATAGGTGTAACCTTAAAAGACATGATGAGAGCAAGGTGGGCCAGAAACCAAGCGGGTCTTAATGGTATCAGTTAAAATTAAATCATAGGCCGCGGGCATAGTGCGCAGGCAGGATGACCGCTGGTAAATAAGAGTAACTGATTGAATTCTGAGAGAAGGCAAACGTACAAATGGGAGACAGAAAGCTAGGTGGGCTGATGAGGTTTAGAGTGTTGCAGGTTAACGTGAGAGCAGAAAGCAAAGGACATAGTTGATTGGCGGAATATAGGAGAAGTCTTGTCCTACGGTGGGTGTAGTCAGGCTGATAATGATGAAATGTGAGTAAGCAGTTAGCACATATGATATCCTGTGTATCCGACACTTATCATGAGTGTAAATAGAATATAATTGAGATACGCATTTTTTGCGCAAATAGTATCCCATAGTATGTGAGAATGAAAAATTGTAACGTAAAATAATAGCAGATTTTAATGGTTATACTCCTTGTGTTCCTATAAGTAGCCTTTTGATGTGTACTATTCTTATTTAATTTTTGCCCTTTCCTTTCTAACTTTTATATTACAATTGATCTCCTCATCAAGATGGGACCGAATAGTTTCGTGAGTGCTAAGTGTAGAACTCGTCACTGCGCGGGAGGAGCTTAACACATTGATGTGCTCTGTTGAAGGGCAGCACTACTCTGAGCTCGTCAATAGAACCGAATGCACGAAAGTCGCTCACGTCGCTGATCCCGATGCGCAACGTTGTCAGATGCCATCAACGTTTGCGTATCTGCCAAAGCAGAGGTGAAAGGGGGGGGGGGTGGACAAGGAAGACTCTAAGAGAAAGAGTAGAAGGGCTCAGGCCTCCCACTTTGAACCAGATTGGCTGTCGGAGGCGTGTTGGGAAATGAAACAACTTAGGTGAAGTTTTACGCCTGCAGAGTGATCACGTAATTATATAATGAAAATGACCTGCGCTTTTATTGTGTCGATTTCCTTCATGTATTCTTATCACGCATTCTACAGTATTTGCAGTGCAGGTTGACTGTACGACTCTTTCGTGCCTTGCATTCCAGCATTGCAGAGGAGGCTACCACTGAGCCAGAACTCAACAAATTTAGAACAAATGGTCATGATTTTGTTGTGCTCTGCCTAGCCTGAAAGTTCCATAATCGGTGACGCAAGTACGGCCGGGAACCAGGAAATCTTTTATGAACCGATTAAACACTCTCCCTGTTTAAAAAATATCAAATTCTTTCATTGAAAAGAAATGACATCACCGTCACTCTACATCCAGCTGCTTTAAGTCGATGAGGGTGCCAACGTGTTGAGCGTTTTATTTCGGCAAGCTGCAATAAGTAACCCCTGTCATTGTACTCAGCTTGAAGCCTCCTGAATTGCGTTCGGATGGGACACTGTCGGACTATTCCTGAACAGTTTAGGTATTGTTCTGCATAATAATATGCTGCTTTGTGTACACACGTCATTTCCACGCTGAGAGATTCCACATACTGGTGACGTTCCGCAACAAGCAGGTAATCTTATGGCACACAAAATTTTGACGAATGTAGAAGAAATAAGAGCCGAAAATATGCCGTATTGAAATAAGTGCCCTGCATCATTTTTTTACATCTTTGTGGATAAGTGTATTTACGTGACACTTAATTTTCGCCTCATTTGCTGCATCGCCTTACGAGCAAATGCTGCGTGCATGGCTCCAAAAAAATTCGACCAATCATAAACAGCTAAAGACCAATGCGGTAAAAAATAATTCGGCGTAATTTAAAGATATAATTGCCATTTCATATACAAAAACTGTACTTCGCCTGTAACTCTACAAGTTCTCACTGAGAGAAACGTATGGTTCATGGGTTAGCAATAATAGTAATATAATGCAAAAATATTATTCATAACATGTACCGCACTAGAAGCAGTATTTAGACAATGAATAAACAAGGCAAAATATAATATAGCGAAAACTGAATCTGTGCAAGAAAGTCTAGTATTAATTACTGAAATGAAAAGGTAGAGAAAAGAGGTTACGTACATTGCGAAAAAATCGCCAATGATTGTGATATAACCATATGCAAATTCTGAGCACAGCTATTTATGTGCTTCGCTTTTTCGTTAAGTTGAGACAAATGTTTCTGCTTCAGCGGCGCGTGCCCTTAGATTCTGGCGTGAGCGGCTTTGAGTCTGCTTGGTAAGGTTTAGCAGAAGCGGCGGACGACGTGCTTGCGCCAGTTGCTTCTGTCATTTTTTAGAAAGAACTGGCAGAAACTATTTTGTATATACACCCTTCCGCTGCTTACAAACACTGATGCTGGATAGCTTCTCGTCTAGTGCGCCGGCGTAGCTAGAGTAGCAATGGCGGCGAACAAAAACTGATACTTGGTTGTAGGGTAGCACGACTGCTGCGGCACATATCCACCCAAGGAGTTTTGCATGGTCGGACGACAATTTACTGATAGCTCAAACAGATTCACTCTAGGCGTAAAGAGAAGGAACAGACAACCTGCTATTTCATTGAGACAAACGTTTTACGCACAAATCTTTTTAAGGTCGAGGCTTGTCCGTTGTCCGGCGTTGGCGTTGTGCGCTGTAGCCACCGCTGATGATGACGATGATGCAAATGCTGATGATGATGAAGAAGAAGCGTGTTCCAGAAGACACATTCTCTTTCTGCCATTACGAAACTGCGCATGCAAGGTACCATTTGTGCGTCATGGTGATGATGATGACGCTGATGACGATTTTGATTATGGACAACAACTGGCTTGTGCAGTATATGACGTCTCGATAGGCCCTACGATGCAGTTCGTATGACTGAAAACGACCAACAACCACCTGGGAAACGTGCACACACTTTGTATTTGCCAACTTCAGACTAGATCTGATACCCCAAAGCAGTAATAATGAATGCAGAATAAAATGCACACCTCAACAGAACATACCATTTATGACCAATAAATATTGTATACCACTTTGTCACTCGTTTAAATGCTTGAGTGGTCAATGTCTCAGGTGGTTTACGGTAACACCAAACAATCCCACTGCTTCTCCCACTCATCATCATTCATTTTATAGATATGCCGTAGTTTTGTACGCAATGTATACACAAAAGTTTGTACGGCTGCTTCAAACAACTCCGCTGTAAAAAGTAACCCTGTAGTGATTCTAAGGCTTCTAAAAAAGAGAAATGAAGAAAAAAAAACACATCAAAAGAGATGTTGCACCACACCACAAAAGTATACAAAATACAAGTAGTACCACAAATGGAAAGTCTACACATGGTTGAGTTTACCCCAGCTCCAGCATGATTATTTTCAAGCGTGCTACCACCCACGAGATTTGAGTTACAAAAGACGTCCTGAACTAAAGCTTTTTTTATACGTGCGGACTTTGGCCTCAACATTTCATTTCAGATTTTAAATCATGGGCTCCATTTTGCTATTAAAGTGAAAAAGTTACAAAAGCTTTTCACTTAGAACTCAAGATGTTAAAATGTGCGACACACGCTTACACGCACGCACGCACACATACATACATACACACACACACACACACACACACACACACACATATATATATATATATATATATATATATATATATATATATATATATATATATATAGGCACAAATCTAATAGCGAAAGGCAGTTTTTCTATCCGGCATCTGCGGCAAGCAACCAAATCAGTCACAACGCGAATGCGGTTACCTGTTGTCTTTGTGGTTGCATTTGTTCTGCGCGCTTTTTCAGTCTTACATAAATGTGCGTTAAAGAATAAAGGATGGCACGTTTTATTTCTTTTGATTCTTCGTGCTGTCACGCCGACAAAAGGACAGCATTGCTCAAGACACAGCATGCCGCTCTCAAAAAGGCTGGCGTACAGTGTCCACTAGGTGGGGGCACCGAACTACAGTGTATAAGATGGTCGCATTCTGTTTTCTCTTTGTTAGATTGCATAACGTCAAGACGTATTAAAGTTTTTTGACGCCAGCTAGCTTCAACGCACCGAAGTGCCCTTGGGAGGGTTCTGCCTAGTGCATCTTACATTAGGACACGCTATGCTCGTCACTTATCGCATATTTGGTCAGTAAACTGATTTTGCTGCTAATTGGTCTAAAAAGTATAGCAGATTGACTTTAGGGCTGAAACAACAACAAAAAAAGGAGGGGAGGGAGGGGGAGTTGACTAAAAATTTTAAAACCGTCGCTATTCTGCTACCGAAATCTTTAGGCTGCGCATAGACGTCTACAGCTAACATGAAGTAACTACTGGCAATTTCACTAGCACTTGATTCTGCCGCATGAGCCCTTGAGTAATGCAGAAGTTGCAGAGCCTGGAGGCCACACTGATTTTTTTGTTTGAATTCAGTACATTGCCTTGGTAAGTTATTCCGCCCCGCCATGGTGGTCTAGTGGCTAAGGTACTCGGCTGCTGACCCGCAGGGCGCGGGTTCGAATCCCGGCTGCAGCGGCTGCATTTCCGATGGAGGCGGAAATGTTGTAGGCCCGTGTGCTCAGATTTGGGTGCACGTTAAAGAACCCCAGGTGGTCTAAATTTCCGGAGCCCTCCACTACGGCGTCTCTCATAATCATATAGTGGTTTTGGGACGTTAAACCCGACATATCAATCATGGTAGGTTATTCAAGAATGAGCCAGAATTCTGCACTCTGTGCAGGCAAAGGCGTGCGGCAGCATGTTTCAGGCGGTGACATACCGCGAAGAAGAACGTACAGCTTGATGAAGTCGAGATTATTATATATATGTATACCATAGTGTTTCCAAATGGCCACTATGTGACCCTCCACCTCCACCTTACTTTGTGCATTTGATTTGCTTCAGGATTATGTTACGCTCTCGTACTGTTATATTAGGAATAAGGGCAACCAACATCAGCTCTGGTAGCAGCAGCCGCTCGCGGTGCTGCTTGAGAGAAAGGATTAGTTTATAAATGCACCGGAAGAAATGTTAAGCTCGGAGTTGTGTGCTATAGCTTCCAGTTACTCTGCGCTGGGAAAACTCGGGAATGAGGGTTTATGGTGACCAAGTGAACTAGAAGGCTCGACGTGGGTTGCTTGTGGCGGCTGTCGTGATAGTAATGTTAACATCCGTGACTGCCACAGACGCGTGCAAATTTAGTTTATAGGGAACAAAAATCTTCCTTTTTTTTGCAGTTGGCAAAATAATCAAGTTTTCTGCTCTCAAGCAACATAATCCAGGAGACGTTGCAGCGATGTCTCTACATTAGCTGAACACCTTAAGTCTTAGTCAGAATACTGATAGTAAAATTAACAACAACAACAACAACAACAACAACAATAATAATAATAATAATAATAATAGTCCTCTTAGTTGTGTACCGAGAAAGCATAGATCTTATCGGGATTGAATCCCAGTATTCGCAGCTGAAGATGAAAATAAGATTGAAAGGTGGGGTAGTCCATCACGCTGGTATAGCGGTTACGGTGCTCGGCTGCTGACCCAAAGGTCGTGGGTTTGATCCCAGCCGCGTCGGTGGCATTTCGATGGAGGCGAAATGATGAGGACCGTGTTCTGTGTGATGTCAGCGTTGGTTAAAGAACCTCAGAAGATGAAAATTTCTGGAGCCCTCTGCTATGGCGTCTCTCATAATCATATCGTGAATTTAGGACGTTAAACCCCAGATATTATAATTAAAGTTTGGTTAGATGGTGATATAATATGTGAAAAAAGAGTGCGCAAAAGGACGGGTTGACGGCAGGTGTAGGACAACACGAGCGCCGACTCTCGGCTGGTTATTTATCAAGATATACACATTATTTATACGCTCACAATAAATATACAGCACGTGCAAATAGGAGCTGTGGAGGGACCATAACAATGCAAAAGATAAAAAAATCACTCTAAGAAAACTGCGCAGGTGCGACAAAAGAGCAATCCAAGCAAACATACTACTGATTAGGTTTACTTGTTTTTTTTCAAATAAACTGTGGTTTGGCTGACGCATGCATCTCCTTCTTGAATATAGAAAGCTGCCACGAGTTCTCTTGTTGTACGATCACCGTCTCTGATGAGCCCCGTCGTATCGCTGTACGCCTAAAAAAACACTCTAGTTCCGCGAAGACTCGCACGTATGCCAATATGTCTTCGCACTTCCACACGTGTGCATGGGTGCACGCCCCTGTTCAGTGCATTTGCATGATACGGCGATGTTCTTCAAAGTGATCGGGTGACAAGTGAACTTGTGAAGGCCTTCTACATTCAAACAGAAGAAGAGTCGTGTGTCAGCCAAACATAACTTTTTTTTGTATGGAAAAGAAGTAAACCTATATAATCAGTATTATGATTGACTTCCTCTTTTGTCGCACCTGCACAGTTGCTTTAAGCTATTTTTTTCTCTTTTTCATTGTTATGGTCCCTCAACAGTGCATCTACGCACGTTTCTTTAGGTTTATAGTGATTGTAAAAAATAATCCGTATATGCTAATAAATCACGTGTTGAGAGGCAGTGCTTCTATTTTCTTACACCTACATTGACCCCCTCCGTGACCGCGCTGTTTTTTTCCCATAATAAAAAAGAAAACTAACATTCCTTCAATTGAGATATTTAAGAGTCGGTTAATAAAAGCGAATGGGCGGATCATATTGTCTAAGTCTCCCACATGAACAATGTCAGTCTGGCGACCATGTGGAGTAACGCTGCTATTGATCTCGTAGTGGACAGCCGAGATCTTGCGTATATATATATATATATATATATATATATATATATATATATATATATATATATATATATATATATATATATATATATATATATATGGTCCTTCCATAATTGCGCTGAGTTTGCCGTGGTTCCGGTGCCAGGGTGTTCCTTTAGAACAAAGTTTTCTGCTTGAAGCTCTGATGAAAGGAACATCTTGTCGTATATGATCGTGTTTTCCTCGTGATGTGCCACTCAATTGCGGACTTTGCGTGCACGAGCTTCCTGCAGTTTTCAGTAACATCTGACAGGAGATAGGGATACGATGGTGTGCCATACATAGGCCCCGCCACGATGGTCTAGTGGCTAAGGTTCTCGGCTGCTGACCCGCATGTCGCGGGATCAAATCCCCGCTGCGGCTACTGCATTTCTGATGGAGGCGGAAATGTTGTAGGCCCGTGTGCTCAGATTTGGGTGCACGTTAAAGCACCCCAGGTGGTCGAAATTTCCGGAGCCCTCCACTACGGCGTCTTTCATAATCATATGGTGGTTTTGGGACGTTAAACCCCACAAATCAATCAATCAATGTGCCATACATAAGAAAACAGAGTGGGTAGCTGTGACTTCATCAGGTGTTTTGTTGTACTTGTCAACAACGTCAGAGAGGACACACGGCCATGCTTTGTAAAGTTCGTCGTATATTTTGTATCGGAGGCGAGTAACGATCAACTTATTAGAGCATTCGTTTAGGCCGTTACACTGCGGGCGTTGTGAGCTTGCGAAAAGCTGATGAAGAAGGTTGTGCTTAAGGAACTGCCTGAATTTGCTGGCAGTGAATCCTGTGCCGCATTCGGAAAGAAACTTCCGAGGCTTTCCAGCAGCGAAGATACTCTTCAGGCAAGAGATGCAGGCGTTTCAAGTCTCATTCTTCTGTGTGAAAGCCCACACAAAACGGGTGGCATGATCAACGGCTAAGTGAATAAATCTTTTGGACGAGCCGTAGTTGCGAAACCTGTGATAGTGTCCATGACCAGACAATCAAATTGTTGTTCCGCTGGTGGTAAAGACTCCAATAAACCAAAGCGTTTTTTCTTCAGCTTCATGCAGCGCTGGCAAGTATCGCAGTGCCGAATGTACTCGCTCACGTCGGTGATGATGTCGGGCCAATAGTATTGCGGTGAGAGAAGCCGCAACGTCTCCTTTACACCGACATGACCGAAATCGTCATGGGCTTTTTGGAGAAGACCGGAGGGCAAAAAAGACATATACTTTTCATATTCCTCTGCGTGTTACCATACTCAGTCTGTTTTAATGGTATGCTTGCCGGGTGGTTTGTGGTTGTGATGCTCTCGCAGTTGCTCAGCAGATAGGAGTTGAACTATTGGGTTTCGAGATAGTGCATTAGCTTCGATGTTGTCAATACCCTTTTGGTGCTTGATGCTCACGTCGCGCATGGAGAATTTCAAGGACCTTCGGAAAAGTCGGCCTCGGGGATCATTGATGCTTTTAAGCCACTGCAACGCTGCATGGTCTATGGTCACAGTGAAAGGTTTCCAGAGTAAATAGCAGTGCCATTGATCAATGATATTATATATTGCTAAGCAATCAAGTTCTGTTATGACGTAATTAATTTTGTGTTTTAGTAACGTTCTTCAATGGTATGCAATTGGATGTTCTTTACCTTCATCATCAGCCTGCTTCAAGACGGCGCCAATACCTCTGTTGGATGCACCGCGATATATAGCACAAAGGGCTTAAAGGCACCGCAGATGTTAAGTGCGGGCTCTTTTGTCGCGCATTTCTTGAGCTGAGCGAGAGCCAGCTCACACTCCGAATCCCAGTTACAGGTGGCGTCTTTGTTGAGCGGGCGTGTCATTCGGTGAGCAATTTGACTGAAATGGTCGATGTATTGACGGTAAACATTGACAGTGTCGAGAAAACGCTGCAACTCTTTAGGACGTGATGATGTCGGAAACCGTGAAATTGAGTCCACGTTGCTTTGTTTGATTCAATAAAGCAGCCCAGGGAGAGTTTCACCAACAACAGGCAGCATGGTATACGTGATACCCTTGTTGGCCTGGTTCTTTGGCTGCTGTATATACACTTGTGCGCAGCCCAGGTGAGGGAATATGTAGCAATTCTTGCTTTAGCGAGAATTGCGTCCATAAATGCTGCGATGGTGAGCAGAAAAGCCTAAGTATCATATCGTTTCACACAACACAGCTTTGCCGTCGGCACACAGTGACATTCAATCGGTAGCCTTCGGCTGATTTAGGAGCATGCCCCTAGACATTGTTATGACCATCATCATTATTGAAGTTCTTTCGGCGTTTTTGAACTGGGCGAAAATATTTCAACGCATTCAAAGCAAGGATGTTCCGTCAACATGGGCTGATTTCTTTTCAGCAAAACGTGATGAACAAGGGGTGTCAGGACCGGTTCGGCGCTAAGAAAACGCACGAATAAGTAAAGGCCATTGTCAACTCGACTCCAAGGCTTTCCAGGCAAACAAGGAGGCAAATGGGCCATTTTCCGGGTCGCCGTGGATTTGGAGAGAGCAGGACTAGCGTGGCATTTGTAGTTTAGGCTGAGAGCTAAAACCCAAACCAGTTGTAGCAAATGACGATGGATTAGTCGACCACTCCTCCTTCCCCCTCTCTTCATAGCATCGGCTAAATGGAGTGGTTTGTTTACGATAAGCTGTCAGGCTAATACATTGTCTACCCGAACGCAGACAGGCAAGTTTGGCACGTGTACCGGGATCCGGTCTTTCAAGCCTCCCTCTACTTGGCAGAAGAGTTCTTGAAAAACAAGATCATCTATAGTGTCGCGGAGTCGGCACGCTGACAAAGGTAGAGACGACTTCTCCAAATGAAACGTGTTTATTTAATTCGCAGAACTTATGGCCATGTAAAAGAAAAGTCAGATTATAGCAAGACACTGGCACTGATAGCAGCGGGCAGAGCGTCGGTCGTCGATCAACTGACAAGCGTCAAAGCGGGTCGGCTTTTATACACTTTTATCGAACATTCTAGGGTATCGCTAGCGGCGACGTAGTTTCCAGAATAATCTGAAAAGTTCACGAAGTGGGCGTAATCTGAACAAAACGATCTACTATAGCCTCGAAGCTTCTCTAGCACCGCAGACGCGGTTTGCGCTGAATATAGTGTAACGGAGCAATAACAAGGTTTGAGGAAAGGAACTTGTCATTGCCCCCTCTGAAAATAGCATCGTCCCTATGCTTTAACAAGAGATTAAAATGCAAAAATATTCGAAGAAAATACAAGCAATAAACTACAATAAAGCAATATCAACAACAACAAAATACACTATTTCAGCTCTGAAACGTGCATGAAACGGCTTGAGGAGCGCGACATGGATGACTTCAGGTCGTGATCGGCGCCGTTGAGAGTTCGAAATACTGTCGGGGACAACCTCCTAGCCTAGTGGGCCGAGGCGCTGTACTACACTGTATGGTACGAAGTACCATCGCAGACGTTTTTCACTGCGTCCCCGTCAGGATATCAGTGTCCATACACAAACGCGTTCACCGGGCTGGTATGCCACGAAGCGTCGATCGTCGAAGATTATAGGGGCGACTATCCGTCGTCTGTTGGTTCTTGATGCGGAGGTGGGCGAGTTGTCGGACCTATTCTGCGCACTGAAAGTACTCGATTACATCGAGGATTTTTTCGACAGTGACGTTGGGTAACATGGCATCGAACGTCGTGGCCGGGGTCCTCCCGTAGACCAGTTTATACGCCTCATTTGCGTTGTTTCTTGAATGAAAATTTTGTATCTGAAGGTCGCGTACTGAAGGATGACATATCACGTCTTCTGTTTGACGTCGACGTACAAGGCCAGCATGCTGGCGATGGTCTTTTTAAGACGCTCGGGGACGCCATTGGTGTGTGGTTGATAGGCGGTGGTCCGGTGATGACTTGTCTGGCTGTACCTCAGGATCACCTGAGTTAGGTCCGCCGTAAAGGCTGTGCCTCTGTCATTATTGAGGACCTGAGGGGCTCCATGACGCAAGACAATGCTTTCGACGAAGAACTTTGCCACCTCGGCGGCACTGTCTTTGGGGAAGGTCCTTGTCTCTGTGTAGTGCGTGAGGTAGTCGGTAGCCACGACGATCTATTTGTTCCCGGAGGTAGACGTCGGGAATGCCCCCAATAAGTCCATGCCGATTTGCTGGAAATGCTGGTGGGGTGGCTCGATGGGCTGGAGAAGTTCAGCTGGCCTAATAGATGGTGTCTTTCATTGTTGGCAGTCCCGGCATGTCTTCACATAACGAGTGACGTCGGCAGTAAGGCATGGCCAGTAATACATCACCTGTATTCTTGCGAGTGTATGGGAAACACCGAGGTGTCCAGCCTTCGGTTCGTCGTGTAGAGCGTCTGAAACTTCTGGACGTGACGCTGAAGGTACTACGACGAAGTAGTTGGCCCGAAATGGCGATAAGATTTTCCTCAAGAGAACGCCATTCCGCAAAAAAACGACTCAACTCCTCATTTGAATACTTTTGGAACAACGACTGCCTTACCCTCGAGGTATTCTACAAGACTCCTGAGTTCAAGGTCAGCTCGCTGTCGCCCGGCGAAGTCGTCGGCACTTATGGTTCCTAGCAAGCAGTCATCGTCAGGGTTGTCCTTCGGTGGTGGTTTGACGGGAGCACGTGACAAGCAGTCGGCGTCTGAGTGTTTTCTTTCAGATCTGTAAACGACGGTAACGTCGAATTCCTGAAGTCTCAGGCTCCACTATGCGAGGCGACCTGAAGGGTCTTTCATGTGAGCTAGCCAACACAAGGCGTGGTGGTCGCTCACAACTTTGAAAGACCTGCCGTAAAAGTAGGGGCGGAACTTCGATGTAGCCCATATGATTGCAATGCACCCATTTTTTGTTGTGGAATTGTTGGTCTCTGCCTTTCATAGCGACTGGCTAGCGTAACTGATGACTCTATTCAGTCCGATTGCCTTGTGCACAAGAACGCCGGTGTGTATTTCTGTCTCAGCGAATTCGTCAAAATGCGCAAGTAGCGGAGGCAACTGCAGGCGTCGTTTAAGTTGCTGAAATGCTTCCTCTTGCGGACTTTCCCACCTAAACTCCACGTTAGTCCTGGTAATGTTAGTGAGTGCCTCTTCAATGCAAGCGAAGGTTTTGGCAAACCTCCTGTAAAAGGAGCGTAGGCCAAGAAATCGACGCACGGCCTTCTTGTCGGTGGGTGGTGGAGAGTTTGCACAGGAAGCTGTTTCTTCGGATGGGACCGAATGCCGGACTTGCTGATGACGTGGCCCAAGAACAAGAGCACCTCGTATGCAAAGCGGCACTGTTCCACCTTCATGGTGAGTTCGGAGTTCTTGATAGTTTGCAATACAGCTTCAAGGCGCCGGATCTGTTTGTCGAAGTTCGAGGAAAACACCACGACGTCGTCCAGGTGCACAAGGCAAGTCTGCCTCTTTAAGCCGGCCAGTACTGAATCCATAACGCGTTTGAAAGTCGCGGGTGCCGAGCAAAGACCAAACGTCATGACCTTGAACTCGAATAGGACATCCGGTGTAATGAAGGAAGTTTTTTTTTCGATGTGTCTCGTCGACTTTTATCTGCCAATAGCCGGTCGTGAGGTCCATCGACGAGAAGTACCTCGCATTGTTAATATATATATATATATATATATATATATATATATATATATATATATATATATATAGTGAAGTAGATCTTCCGTGAGAAGTCACAACGTAGTTTATTTTTTTCGACATTTCACAGCCAGAGTCCGGGTACAGCGTCGAAAGAAATAAACTACGTTGTGACTTCTCACGAAAGATCTACTTCATATATATATATATATATATATATATATATATGGTAATGTGGAGACAGCACAGGTTCCTGGGCCAGCTGTTCTATATTCTTACTTCGTCCTCCTTCCCTTCCCCCCGCTCTGGAGCCCCCGTGCCGCTGCTGTTAGTCGTCACACTCGGCCATGGCTGCGCGCGTGTGGAGCTGTTGACAGTGCTTCAGGTGGGCGGTCTTGGCTGCATCGTGGTGGTCGGCCCTAACCACGCTAGAAGTTTGTCGGAATTGGCTCTGGCGGCCGACACTGGCTCTGTCGCCTGGGTCGTTTGCCATGTTGCGGTGGAGACTGAGTCCTGGTTGGTCAGTTTGTTGATGACTCCTGGGGACTACATTGACTATGTCGTGGTGGTCTACAACTTCGGTCATGCTGCGACTTTTATGAAAAAGCAGTTATAGTTCGATTTTTTTGGTGGACCTAACAGGCAGAGTCGTGGTAGTCGAAGTTATCTACAGGGATGTGGTTGGGAGTCCAAGTTCCTTGGTGATGGTTCTGGTGGGCAGTCCAAACTGAATGGACGTGATCGCACGTTGATCGCAGAATGTTTGCCTTTGTCTCTTCTCATTTTGAAAGAAGTGGCAGGAACTGGTGAATCCAGCAACGCAACATGCAGCACCATATGCGGCCATCTGCGCATTTTCTTGTCTGTTGAGAGGTGCCTGGGTTTTCCACTCGACTTCTGCGTCAACGTAGGGTGAAGTTCTCGCGCTGACCTGCGACATGGCTGGCGCTTTTGTAGATGTTTCGCTGTTCATCTCTTTAACGTTCTCGAGTCAGCAATCCTTGAAACCTCGCTGTGCAAAGGCGGGAGGTCATCGTCAGATGCCGTTGCAACCGAAGGCTTGGGCTGCACATGAAGGTGTTCGATAAAGTTGATGTCAGACTTCTCGCAGACCTTCGTGCCTTCAAAACAGTCATCTCTGAGCAACTCATGAGGGCTGTTACGTTTGGCCAATGAATGCGTCAGATGCAGATCTATATCCGTCTGGTTACAAAAGATGTTAGTGTAATCTGTCGAGATGCATGTGTTAGGTTATGAAACTTACACTGCGATGTGGGCTTGTGCATTCAAGTGTTCAAGCGATGGCGAGTGTAGGTACACATTTCCCAATCGATATAGATGCGAAAAGCTCTCGACCATTGGCATGGGTGTTCTGGCACCGGATACTGAGGCAGAGCCAGGGCATAGCATTAGTCCTTTGTGATTACCAGGCCCAGTTGTGTAGCTCTCTGCAGGCGAGCTGCAGCACACAGTTGCAGCCTCGAGGAGGTGGGGCGCTAGTTGAGCTCTGTCCTCGAGAAGATTCAGCTGAACTTGCTGGAGTCGCAGAGAATTCGACCTAAAGCGGCAATCATGGCTGCAATCCATTCTACCCAGGACTGCTCTCTGCCGCCTTCGTGCATGTTCCATGCCGTGGCACCATCCCGATAGTAGTCCACGGCCATACTCCCCTTGCGAGCACCGAAAGCGTTCACGCTCACCACCCAGTCGTCAGTGTCGTTCTAGAACCCGTATCAGCACGGTAGTTCACATAGCACCGGCGATGGTTGATTGGCAGGTGAAAATTCATAGTGTTCCTACGCCAAACCGCTAACTTATGAGAGATGTGTAAGAACACACCTGAGCTCTTTGTGGTTCTCGGTTGAACTAGATTCAATGTCCCTACAGGTGGCCGCAGTCAGCAGAGCTTTCATTACAGAGATTTTCATTACTGCAACAGGATATAACATGGAACTTCGCAATAACCAGACGTTAAGCTTAAAGCGCAGTCGCGTGAGGGTACGCCTCAGCTGTGGAGTGCTATCCGATGACCCGCACGCGCAGCCAGTGGCAATGTTGGGGAAGTGGGAGGTGTTAGTGGTGGTCATGGTAGGGGGTTCCTTGTCCGAGAGAGCTTGTGCAGCATCCCGAAGCTGCTGAGGGGTCCATAGAGTATTGAACGAGAGGGCTTCACGACGGGAAGCATGAACCGCGTTCCCGGGCTGTCTTGGCGCGCTGTCTTGGCGACGCCAGGGTACGCCAAGCCCGACCGATGTCCTTTGGATGCTCATTCGTTAGAGGAGTCTTGGGCACGGGATTCATATCATGGGCAGTGTACGTGGCTTTTCCGAACGACAGGAGCCCATGCGTCTTCCCTGACGAGGGTGGTAGTAAAGTTCCTGAGAGACCGTACCAAGTTGCCACCGAAGAGGCATTGACGCCGTCTGCGGATGATTCGTTGGGTAGCTGCAGCAGTGGTCGTGTCGTCAAGTCCATGACTCAGGAAGCGTGGACAGCGTCACTGGATTGAGAGACCCGCGCTGCCGACGTCCCGCGAGGTACAGGTGGCTTCAGCCGCAAGGTTCATTGTCGAACTGTGTCATTATAATGCAGAGAAACAGAGAGACAACACCCGTTCCTGGGCCGGCTCTTCTATATTCTGACTTCGTCCTCCTTTTCTTCCTACAGCTAGCTCTTCGCACCCTGGAGCCCCGATGCTGCTGCTGTTAGTCATCACAATATATATACATACATATTGTACGTAGTGTTCTGGTCGCTACTTGGGCGCCGCCGCAGAAAGAATCGGCACGAACACACCACAGATCCATAGACTTTCTCTTGAACTGATTTATTTGGTTAAAACAATTTTGATTGACGTTGTAGACAGTTGTACTCTGCATAAATGGGTCAACTCTGCGCAGCACACGCTGCAACCTGCTCTCGCGGCGTCCGTTTCGCGACTGTTCCCGGCTCCCCTAGCAACATTCCGAGAGCCCGCCTAGAGACGAAAAGCAGAAAGAACCACACAAACATCTCCGATGACTACTCAAATTGGGTGGAACGAATTCAAACAGGTGCATCCAAGTGCGCGAGCCTCCACCGAGTTTTACCTCGAGGACTGCTGTAAACCTAAAGAATAATGACCTAAACTAAAGTAAAGTAAACGCACACAGGAAACTACCACTACGTGCGTTTAGGCTTCCACAGTGCAGCTCTCCCGCAGACAATCCGGCGTCGCGAAAAGCCATTGGTGACCCTTCCCTAAAAAACAACCACTCTACGAGGACGCTTTCTACAAGCACAACAAAGCTGTTGCAACCACCACAACCCTACTTCTGGGCTACCCCGCGACATTGGAACGAGCCAAAAGTTAAAAGAAAATTGCTACATCAAGGTTTACGCGACACCTCTCCCATACGAACTGAGAGTGTCCCCACTCTTGATGAATAAACTAAAAATCCACCCACAAGGACATAGTGTGCTTCGCCCCCTCTAAAAAAACTAGGACATTACACGTTCCTTTAAAATAAAACGCATATATTGAAAGTCACATAACTATAACATGCGAAAAAGGAGACCAGTGACCTCAAAAATGTACAAAACATTTTAAATCTGCAAGATGCTGAAGCACTTTTACAAGATGAAAGAAACACGCATGCTCAAAATGAAACTTGATTCAAAACAGCAAAACCAGAAAAAGATAAACTGCTAAGTGGAGTTCTGACACACAACTTAGTACGAAAGCACGTACTGCGACACACGGAGTTCATAAAGGAGTCCTAAAACTCACTCACTCAACTTCCCTAGTTCTGTAGTAAATCTTGTTGTCACTGTCACAGGCCCAAAGCCTTTTCGGCTTGGTGTCGGATGACTGGGTCCAATATTGTGCCCGGGGATCAAATTAGACCTCCGTGTCACTAGTCGAATGTTCAATTTGACCGGTGTCATTCGTGGGGGTAACTGCTGCACCACCCTGTGGCAGTGTGGTGTCAACACGGACCGAACACTCGCGTTCACTCTCGTCATCCGCATCGTCAGGGAGACATGAACGGTGGTGACATAGTATTAAACGTGCTACGTTCACAATGTCACTATTTCTTCCACTGTGGTCTACGATCTCCCAGTTATTCTCCGCGACTTGTCGAAGGAGGCGAACTGGTCTATGGTATCGGTGTAGGAGCTTTGTTGTTTTGCCCCTCGCTCGTAAACGCGTTTACACGTAGAAGAATTGCCCCGGTCGAAACACGTCGCCCCGTCCTCGGGCATCGTACGCTATCTTGTTTTTTGATTGCTGGTCCCTCTCGTGCTTAGCCATGAGCTCCCGAGCTTGGTGAAACCTGCGTGCCACTGCATATGTGTCGAAATCGTCCTTATTGTCACGTTGTAGGTTGAGGCTCGCGTCAATGGGCAAAGTTGGTTTGTGGCTATGCAACAAAAAATGGGGTGAAGGCAGTTGTCTCTTGTTCTGAAGAGTTGTAACCAAAGACAACATAAGAAAGGAATTCATCCCAATCCAGGTGATTTGTAGAGACATACATACTGGGCATGTCTGCAAGTGTACGGTTGAACCTCTCGCACAGGCCGTTCGTCTGCGGGTGGTAGACGGTGGTTGTAACGTGGTTGCTTCCCATTACTAAGAAAATCTCTTCAATGAAGTTACTAACAAAATGCTTTCCCTGGTCAGTGATTATCTTCGCTGAAGCTCCATGTCATAGAACCACTTGCTCGACGAAAGCCTGTGCTGCCTCAGCGGTTGTGGCAACGGTGCAGGCGACCGCTTCTACCCACTTTGTGC
This sequence comes from Rhipicephalus annulatus, assembly GCA_013436015.1. NCBI lineage: Eukaryota > Metazoa > Arthropoda > Arachnida > Ixodida > Ixodidae > Rhipicephalus > Rhipicephalus annulatus. The sequence continues at coordinate 838,818 of WOVY01010381.1, forward strand.
GGAAGTCAATCATAACAAACATGTAGCTATTACCGCGTTCACTTTTCACGAAGGGTGCAGGAAAATCCATCCAGATTTGCTCTAGTGGCCGCCCTGCTGGAGGTATAGGTTAGAGAAATCCGATCAGTTTGCCTGGTGGTGGCTTTCGCGTCTGGCAGTCTAGACAGGTGTGAACATACTTGTTCACGTATGCGAACCTCTTCGGCCAGAAATACCGGCAACGTGCTTTTTCCCACGTCCGCCTGACACTGGAGTTGCCTGCCGGGATGTTGTCTTCGCAATGCTCCTGCATCTCTTGTCTCCGGCACTTAGGGACAACGAGTGCGGCGTGGTCTTCTTGAAACCCTTTTGCCGCCCGATATAGCAAACCATCGATCAACTAAAAGCTCCGTGCCGTTCTTTCAATTTTTTGGCAATGGATGCGTTCAGGTGCTCGAGGTGCTGTGGAATCTCTTTCATTCAATTCAATTCAATTTCAATTTCAAAAATTTGTTCTATTGTTTTCTTGTACAACACAAAAGAAACAGAAGGATGTTGGGGCTAAAGGCATATAGCCTGACAGAGGACCCAACACCCTCCATGGATCTACCCTCTGTCTCTCTCCAACGTCCACGCGATACAGACCCAGCAACGGTAATGTGATTTCTTCGCTTACTGGCGCAGAATCATGATGAAAACGAGAGAGCGTGTCAGCATTTCTATTCTTCAGGCCTGGTCGATGCTTCAACGTTAGGTCGAATTCCTGCAGCAACAAAGACCAGCGAATAAGGCGACCATACGTATTCCGGACCTTCATAAGCCAAGCAAGGCTAGCCTGGTGGGTCACAACTGTGAAATTACCAATAACGTATGGCCGAAACTGTCCACAGGCATACACGACCGCAAAACATTCCTTCTCGGTTTCGCTGTACTTGATCTCCGCTTTGTTAAGGTACCGGCAAGCATAGGTGATCACTCTTTCTTGAGCTCCAATTATCATCACGAGCATGGCACCGATGCCATAATCGCATGCATCCGTGTCCACCTCAATCGTCTTTTTAGGCTTAAACTGACACAGAACGGGAGCTGTTATCATCTTTTTTTGACAGACTGCATCGCTTCTTTGCATACCGTATCCCAGAGGAAAGGACCATTTTAGTCAAGTTTTTCAGAGGTCGAGAAATACGAGAGAAATCTTTAATGAATCGGTGATAATAACTACAGATTCTAAGAAATCTCTGTATGCCCTTCTTGTTTCGCCGATCGGGGAACTTTTCAATCGCTGCCACTTTGTCAGCATCCAGCCGGATGCTTTTGCCTGTGAGAATGTGCCCGAGATACTTGATCTCCTCTCGGGCGAAGCTGCACTTCTCAGGATTCAGTCATGTGTTAGCCACGGCCAAAGCAAAAATATATTCCACATTCTTCAAATGGGCGGCCATGGTATTGGAAAAAATCCCGACGTCGTCCAAGTACGCCAAACACACTCTTCAGAGGAGACCACTGAGAACCCTATTAATCATTCTCTTGAATGTGGCGAGGGCGTTACACAGACCGAAGGGGGCAACATTGAATTCGTAGAGTCCTCGCCCACATGTGAATGCTGTTTTGAATTTATCCTCTTTTCGAATTTGGATTTGCCAGTAGCATTATGGCAAGTCTGATGTCGTGAAGTAACGGGATCCATGCAGCAGATCAAGAATGTCGTCGATTCTTGGCAAAGGGTGCACGTCTTTCTTTATGACAGCATTGCCTCTTCTGAAATCCACAAAGAAGCGCCAGTCACCGTTTCGCTGCTTTAACAGAACCACAGGGGACGACCATGGACTTTTGGACTCTCTGACTACTCCGCCACGGAGCACATCGTAAACCTGCCGCCTAATATCCTCCCTTTCGAAGGCGGAATGTTCGTAGGAATGTTTATGAATGAGAGCCGAATCACCTGTTATAATCACATGCTCCGCGACGTCAGTTCTTTGAATGGGGTTGTGTTTTCCGGTAAACAAATGGCGGAACATATTCACAAGTAAAAGCACATCATTTGTTTAGGAAGGTCAAGAATGGTCTCCAACGCCCACTTCGAAAGCCCCGCGACCAGCCGTGCAGTCTGATGCGGCGACGCCGAGCTGCGCATCATAAATAGACGTAGCCCAGCCATGCTTTGTGCCGCAATTCAGCGTTACCGGCGACATAGTAGGTATGCCACACGGAATACCGACAACACTCAACACATTCGTCACAGTTCATGCCAAACTCATCTCTTTTCTTGAATTCATATTTGGCTTGACAATCTGGACACCGTCTATGGAAATCTGAACAATCACCACCTCCTCGGATCGTGGCTCTACGCGTATCTCCTCTTGGCCCCTCACCGGGACAGCGCCGTGTGGGACAGTCTTTGCCTCAATCTGCAGATAAACACCTCCCCTAAAACTTGCCGTTTCTCGCAAAAAAAAATCTACAAGTAGCCACGCCGCTCGGCCAAATGGGAGCCCACCAAGCAGCTCGTAGGAGCTGCTCTTGACAATAAAAAATTTCTGAGTGATTTGTGAGGCACCGAATTGAAAGTTTACTTTGGCTTTCCCGGAGAAGGAAGAAGAAGCCGAAGTGTGCGAACGCTTCCACTGCGGCTCCTGCTTTTTTCAACGTTTTTGCGACGCCACTTTGTGATTTCAACGTCATATTAGTTCAACAACTTTCAGAAGACACAAGGACTTTGCCGAAACAATTTGGGCGCAGTGAGTGCTTGCTTCTTGCATTTTATTTCGCCTCCGCCATTGTCGCTCGCCCACCGACAGCTAGCCCTGACGAGTGTCTTCTTTGCTCTAACGTGGCGCGTGCTTGCTCGCGCGCCCCGTAGCCACACTGTCTCGCTGAGCGATAGAGTACCAAGTTACAGGGGAAGACAGTGACCCTGAAGAAATCATGCCAGACCAAGGCTGGCAGACTGCCTCGTGTCGCCGAGCAAAAAATGAAGGCTCCAATTGTGTGCCGTCATATAGCGCTTTAGGACGCAACGAGCACAAGCCCCGCAACAGAGAAAATGTGAAGTACAAAATTATTCTAGCAAGCCGAATGCCTCACCTACCAAAGAACGACATCCGCATTATCATTAGGTCCAGAGGCGGTCTTAACATCGCTAGGGTTGGCCCAACGACAATCGCTGAAGCCATTTCGACTTCGGCAGATATCAGCCCATCGGAACAGCAAGCAGACACGCTCTGCCCCAACATTAAACAGAATATCTTAGTAGCAAGAACGCCGAAGGGAGAAACTGCTAATCGCTACGTGCGCGTTAAAAAAATCCGCATCGCTGACAAGACCTATGAAGTTAGCGCCTACGAAGCGGCACCACATTCTACATGCAAAGGCGTCATTCGAGGGATTCCCTTGCAAGACGGTTCGGTGGACATTGATGCGAAGATTGTCAACGACTGCAATCCACTAGCTTTGGCTGCCAGGCGCATCGGAAGTACCACTGCAGTGATCGTGGCCTTCGATGGACATCGTGTGCCCAATTTTGTGCGATACGGATCGGTGCTACTTCAATGTACACTACACCGTAGACAGATAGATATTTGCTACGCCTGCGGTCGGCTCGGCCATCGAGCGGACGTGTGCCCGAACCCTGGAGACGTTATCTGCAGAGGCTGCAGCGTGCTGAACCCCGAAAAACAACACCGCTGCACACCAACATGCAAGCTTTGCGGAGGAGCCCACCTCACTGCCAACAGGGAATGTAAAAAACGCTACCACATTCCATACGTGGTGCGCCGACGACGATGGGAGCGAGCACACTCGACGCGACACAAAAGTTACGAAGCAATGAACGAGTTCAAAACAACCGCTGACGACGACCAGGCCTAGAAGCTTTCTACAGATGGTCGATCCAATGGCAGCCGATCCCGGTCCCGATCCCGGAGTCATCCCAAGAACCGCGCCATGCGTGTATCGAGGTCCCGGAGCCACCCTCGGACCCTTTCCCGCAGCGCGCGAAGTGGGACCTCAACCAGATCTATATCTCGAGGCTACTCCAGGTCTCGTTCTGGTTCACGTCACGGTTCCCGTTCAGGTTCCCGGCCCGTTGCACGCTCCGGCTCCCGCTCTGGTTCCGAGCCTCACGCCGGTTCCAGGCCTCACCCCAGTCTCACCGGGGTCTCGCGTCAACGATCGCCTAGCCCATCGGCACCACCATCGCCAGGCAACGCCAACAAGAATAAGCGGGGACCTCTCACTTGGGCGGACACCGTCCGGAGAAAAGGAAACACTACATCACAGGTAGGGTCGGGTTCACTCCCAGAGCATGATTTGAGATAGCGACCACATTTGAGATAGCGATCTTAAAGCACGAAAACGCGATGATGAAAGAAACAATACGCAAACTCACAGTCACAATGGCCGAACTAGACACTGACAGAAACGCACGCGCTACTACGCCCACGACCGACAACGACGACATTGCAGTCACCCCGTTGCAGCCGCAACCCGTAGGCGCCGGTAACGACGACGGCGAGAGCGCACCCAAGAAACGCGCGGTCGCCCACGACCAGCCAGCTTTAAAGACAGAGTTAGACGACGTTAAGAGCATGCTATCGGCGATTAAGGAAAGCCTTCGCTTTCTTGGCGAAAGCATGGCTCTCGTGCAGTCTACTCTCGCGGTACACGGTAATCGTTTGAGCCAAGTGGAGCAATATCTTGATCACGTCGTCGCCCCTGCTGTTGCCGCGGGTAAGTCGTCGCAACGTACAGCCGTGCCCAGTCCACCGCATCACGCGGCCCTTATGCACCCGCCGGGTGCTGAGGCCGACTCCTAAGTGCTTCAAGATGGCCAGGCCAATTGATGAAATGCGAATCTGGCAATGGAACTGCAGGACCTTCACCCACAAGAAAGCTTTCCTGCAGCAATACTTCCGTAGCCACGAAGCCAAACCTCACATTATGCTATTACAAGAGACTGTAGTACCAGCAGCCACGTTTTCCGGATACCAGTTGTTGGCCGGCCCCTCGGGAGGACGCGGTATCGCCACCTTGGTCGCTAACAAGATTACCTGCAAAGCGCACGGTCTCATTGTGCCCGAAATTGAACACGTTATGGTCGAAATTCTCCCTGGCAACATGTCACAACAAAGCGTATACATGCTGAATGCATACAGTAGTCCCAGTCACTATAGACAAAGATTCACACGCTTGTTCCAGAAAGCTGTCCATCTCGCGGGGCCTAACCCGCTAGTGCTTGCAGGCGATTTTAACGCCGCGCATAGCGCCTGGGGCTACACGTACCACACACCCAAAGGTAACAAGCTTTGGAAAAATGCGAATGACATGGGCCTTATTCTCATTATGGACAAGGCCTTCCCCACTCGCACTGGTACGTCCACGCAAAGAGATACTACGCCGGATCTATGCTTCAAGAATTTCTCCGACGCCCGCTGGTTCAACGTCGCGGTAGATCTCGGTAGCGACCACTTCATATTGGCTGCACACCTCCCCACAGTAAGCAGGAAGACCAAGTCGTACACGTGGGTCGACTGGGACCTTCTTCGTAAGGCCCGCGCAGAACGACCTCCTCCCGATACCCCACCGAGCCTCGAGACGTGGACGGCCCAGCTCAAAGCTGATGTAAACAAGGAAAGCAAAACTATCAGTACAGACCTTCCAACCGAAAAGATTGACAGTCGTCTCGCCCACCTACTAGAGGCCAAACAGTCTCTATTGGCCCGGTGGAAGGGCCAGCGCCTTGATCGGAGGTTAGGCAAACGCATATCTTAGCTTAACAACACCATGATGGATCACTGCCGCATCCTTTCAAAACAGCAGTGGGACGAAATTTGTAATTCGATTGATGGTCAGGTTCGAAATAGCAAAACGTGGAACTTACTCAAACACCTCCTCAATGAAACCAACACCCGCACAAATCAGCGTCATTCGATCGTGAAGATGCTTCATCAGGCTAAACGAACAGTGTCAGCGGAAGATGTTGTCAAGAACCTCATGGAAAAATATCTCCTGCTTCCCATGGGCCCTGTGACCCCTCACCCTGATTACTCGGGCAGCGACAACACTAACTTAGACGCCGACTTCTCTAATGAAGATGTGCGCCTCGATGAGCTCAATGGCCGCTCAGCCCCTGGCCCCGATGGCATCACCAACAAGCACCTACGCAACCTGGACGATTCCTCCGTCACTTACCTCACCGACACTATCTACGAGATATGAAAAAAGGGTGAGATACCCGATGCTTGGAAACTAGCTAACACGGTTCTCATACCCAAACCTGGAAAGGCGCCGAGCCTAGATAACCTACGCCCCATATCTCTCACGTCGTGCGTGGGCAAAGTGGCTGAGCACGTCATCCTCAACACGGTTGGTCGATACCTCGAAGATAACGACTGCATCCCGCACCACATGATTGGCCTCCGGCCAGGGTTTTCTACTCAAGACGCCATGTTACTCCTAAAGCGTCAAATTCTAGATGGAGGAAACACTCGGGACACTCGTGCAATACTCGGTCTCGATTTAGAAAAGGCCTTCGATACAATAATGCACTCGTCAATCTTGAAAGCGATCGCAGTTCTCGGCCTAGGACATCGATTTTACTACTTCATCCGGTCTTTTCTCACTCGACGCAGAGCCGTCCTCCGCGTAGAAGACCTAGTGTCGGAAGAAGTGGAGCTCGGACAGCGGGGCACTCCTCACGGATCCGTCCTCTCGCCCACACTCTTCAACCTCGTTATGATCGGGCTTTCCGAACGACTATGAATAATCGACGGGCTAAATCACACTATCTATGCGGATGATGTAACCATATGGTGCTCCACAGGGTCGGATGGCTTCATTGAGTCCATTCTGCAAGAGGCTACTGACACCGCCGAGTCTTACCTCGACCACACCCGTCTCAGGAGCTCACCTGCGAAGTCGGAGCTGTTCATATATTTGCCCAAACGCCGGGGTGCCAAGCCCAAAGGGTTGAAAACTCCGGCGGAATGCAATATCACCCTCCACACCAGAGATGGTCGTACTGTACCCAGGGTAGACACCATCAAGGTCCTCAGCATGATCAGCGAGTCACACGGAACCAACACCCAAACGGTACACAAGCTCAGGACTAAGACTGAGAATGCCATACGACTCGTACGTAGAGTAGCCAACAGGCACCATGGCCTCAAAGAAGACAACCTGCTGCGTCTCGTACACGCGTTTGTTTTGTGCCATTTCCCCTATGTTGCCGCTATACACAAATGGCTACGTGCTGAGCGCGATCAACTCAATGCGCTTATTCGCAAGGTGGTCAAACGAGCTTCTGGCCTTTCTATCACCACTCCAACGAACAAACTCCTCGAGCTTGGCGTACATAACACGCTAGAAGAGTTCGCCGAAGCTCAGGAACGCGTGCAATGGACCCGACTCACCACCACCAAGGCGGGCCGCCATATTCTGCGCCAGCTCGGCTTCTTCTCCTCGAGGGACAGGGACCCCCCAGAGTTGACTCTAATTCCCCGTGAAATCCGCGACCTTATCACGATCGCTCCCATACCACGAAATGTACACCCCGAATACAACAGAGGCAGGCGCCTTGCATGGGCGACCGCCATTCTCAAGCGCATAGACATGGAAGCGGACAACGTCTCGTTCGTGGACGCCGCTGCCTATCACAACAACCAAGCCTTCGCCGCGGTCGCGGTATCATCCACGCAGCAGACTCTTAATTCAGCCACAATCCTCACCCGAAACCCCGAAGTAGCGGAGCAAGTAGCTATAGCTATAGCTATGCTCGCCAGCAAACGGGAATTCATCTACAGCGACTCCAGGCCGGCCATCACAGCCTTCGAACGCGGAGTCATCTCCGACCAGGCGTTACGTATCCTGTGCAATGCGGACCCGAGTGCGCTGAAGCACCACACTGTCATCTGGTTCCCCGCCTCTCTCGCCCAGGTGCCGGGTGCTCTATCTAACCTCAACGAGATCGCCCATGATGCAGTGCGCGCACTTACCGACCGCACTGCCACAGGTCAACCTCATCTTGCTGGGTTAGATACCAATCGGGTTGCACCAATTACGTACAATGAAATCACAAAGCACGCTTACCTGGAACGCCGCATTTTTCCACCCCCACATCTGAAACTTAACTGACCGCAGGCATTAACCCTACGCCTATTACAGACACGCACGTACCCAAACCTTGCCACGCTTCAGGTTTATTATCGCGATGCATACTCCAGCGACACATGCCCATCATGTGGACACACAGTGACACTCGCACACATGCTCTGGGAGTGTAGAACAACTCTTCCCGACTCTATCTCAAGCAAGTGGGAGAGGTCCCTCAGGAGCTCACTTCTCGCCGACCAGCAATGAGCCATCCAGCAGGCCCACGAAGCGGCCGCCAGGTACTCCCTGTCGGTCCCTACGTGGGAGACGCCCGCTACGCGCTAAGCGCGTCCTGCAGGACTGAAATAAAGTTGTTTCATTCATTCAGCTTCCCCCCAGGTGATAGAACATTCCCCCTAATTCCTTTTATTATAATGCCATTCTCTTTCATTTGTTGGACTGAAGCAATATTGTGTGCGAAATTCAAAGAGAGAACATTTTTAGCTGAGCCTGCAAATATGATTAGTATGTCGCTTCTTCCGTTCGCCTTGACAGGTACATTAATAAATTGGTTTTCAGACAAAGTACAATGTAAACGGTCAGGCTAGCCCCCTATGCCAAGTCGCTCCTGTTCTCCGACTGAAAACGCCACTCACCGTAACGACTTGCTTTGCTTCTTTTCTCCCGCTGCTGATCGTGGTACTGCCTCTGGCATTGACCTACGACGTGACCAAGGCGATGAAAATAGTAGCACCGGGGGCGTCCGTGGTTGCCACGGGATGTTCTAGGAGGCCACTGAGCAGGCGACTGGCACACCTCTTTCTCTACAGTTTTCAACTTATCGGCCAATGTCTTAATCGACTCAGCGATGGTCTTGAATTGCACATTGTCCACTGCGTCACATCGACTATGGGTGTCCGAAATACATGTCGACACGACATCTTGGTACTCGCGAGCGGGGGAGCTTACCAGAGAGGACTGCACTACAGTGGCTGATAAGTTAGGTTCCCCGAGAAACCTCGCTGACCACGGCTGCAGGATGGTGGGTGAGAAGTAACTATTTGAAGGCGTCAAATGGGCCTGGGCCATCAAATGAGCGTGGTTAATATGCTGTAGAGTTTGCAGAAGCTCTGCAGAATTCTTGGGGTGGGCGAGGATTATTTTTTAGCGCGTCGGTACGAAGTATGCGCAAAAGATCATGTATGTGGTCTTCTTCCTTGATACTTGCATGCACTCGGGCGCAAAGATGCATCACGTCGAAAGAATACTCTTCCGGGCTCTGAGAGGGCAGTTGCACTCGATTGTCTAGTCTTAGGCGTGCTGTCTCAGTTTCGTGGAGGCCAGTGAAGCAAGATTTATGTAATGCATGCGGCCCACTCTTCCCACTTGTGTGGAGCACCAGTCAAAATTTTCGTAGTATACCACTTTTTGCGTCGCCTTCCAAACCCAAATAAAGGAATGTCTTGGTATCATCGTCTCAGGCAATGAGCGAAGATACGTGCTCGTAGCAGGTTTCCCACTCCGATGCGGATTCCTCAGGCGTCCCTTTGAAGACCGGTGGTTCGATGAAGGGTTTCGTGGTTGGAGCGGTTGAAAAGTGAGCCATTCTCCCCAGGTCGTTCACGCCGTTATGGCTCTTCAAGGTAAAGGTTATAGACTTGTGTGCTCAGATTTGGGTGCACGTTAAAGAACCCCAGGGGGTCGAAATTCCCGGAGCCCTCTACTACGGCGTCTGTCATATTCATATGGCGGTTTTGAGATGTTAAACCCCACATATTAATCAATCAATCAATCAATCAATCAATCAATAGGCTTCTCAAGGTGGGCGTCACCGTACGGGGGTTTTCACTACCACGCAGCCTCCGCCACTTTGTAGAGTCGTGTTCTGGTCGCTACTTGGTCGCCGCCGCAGAAAGGATTGACACGTACACACAACAGACCCATAGAATTTCTCCTGAACTGATTTATTTAGTTAAAACATTTCTGATTGACGTTGTACACGCTTGTACTCTGCATAGCTGGGTCAACTCTGCGCAGCACACGCTGCAACCTGCTCTCGTGGCGTCCGCTGTGCGACTGTCCCCGGCTGCCCTATAGCAACATCCCGAGAACCCGCCTAGAGACCAAAAGCAGAAAGAACCACACAAACATCTCCGCTGACTACTCAAATTGGGTGGAACGAATTCAAACAGGTACATCCAAGTGCGGGGGCCTCCACCGAGTTTTACCTCGAGGACTGCTGTAAGCCTAAAGAATAATGACCTAAACTAAAGTAAACACACACAGGAAACTACCACGACGTGTGGTTAGGCTTCCACAGTGCAGCTGCGCCGCAGGCTATCCGGTGCCGCTAATATTCATTGGCGACCCTTAACCTGGAAAACAACCCCTATACAAGGAAACGTCCTACGAACACAGCAAAGCCGGTGCGACTACCACAACCCTACTCTTGGGCGACCCCGCGACACTGGAACGAGCCAAAAGTTAAAAGAAAATAGCTACATCAACGTTTATGCGACATATATATTGTCGCGAACAAACAGGACCGACAGCCAGGAGTTTACTGGAACCAGAGCACACACCCAAAACGAGTATGAGCCACAGCACGCGTTCTTCAAGGGTGGCATGCGTCATTACCACCTCTCCCAAGAGGCATTGTCTCGATGCTGCACATTGAGGCAAAAAAGAAAGTGAGATGAAGGTTACTATAGAAGCAAAATGATTACCGTAGCACAAAATAACACAGTCGGTTGCGAGTCAGGAGATTGATTGATTGATATGTGGGGTTTCAACGTACCTAGACCACCATATGATTATGAGAGACGCCGTAGTGGAGAGATCCCGAAATTTCGACCACCTGGGGTTCTTTAACGTGCACCCAAATCTGAGCACACGGGCCTACAACATTTCCGCCTCCATCGGATATGCCGCAGCCGGGATGTGAACCCGCGACCAGTGGGTGAGCAGCCGAGTACCTTAGCCACTAGACCACTGCGGCGGGGTGAAGCGAGTCAGATGTCAAATCAGAAAAATAGAAAAGAATGTAAAAAAGAAGGAAACAAAAAAACGACGCAACGTCACCAATAGAGTCAGTCACTTCACTGGTAAGTCACAGCACCAAAAGTATGGTTTGTGCCTTAAAGCTTGAATGACTTCAGTTTGCGGGGAGACGACGGGAATGTCTCGAAGTGCCTTCTGGGATAACGTCGTAATTGATGCGGGTGAGTCGTCGTACGACCTTGTAAGGGCCGAAGTATCGGCAAAGCACCTTTTCTGAACGGCCACACTGTCGAATAGGGGTCCACACCCGGAATTTATCACCAGGCTTGAAAATACCTTCACGGTGACGAAGATTGTAGCGGCATGCGTCTCTGGTTTGATGACACAGAATACGGCTACTGTAGTGGAGCATACGCACCAACGCGTATACGCCTTCGGAAGACAACAAAAAGCCCGTGCTCTGCTTGCGCGAGAGTTTGTACCACCTTTGCCAGACTGGCCGTACGCCCACTTTCCGTTGCGACCTCGTTGCGACTTCTCGGTTCGAATAAACGTCATCACATTTGGTGGAGGCTGCTGAGATCCCCAAGAAGACCTGGAGCTCGGCTCTCGCAAGTTGCCTGAAAGACTACCGCGAAACATGACTGACGCCGTCGCCAACCAGCCCCTCCCAGCCCAGCCAGCACCATCGGCTGCCCCGTCTACCTGCCCCGGCGCTACTCGCCAGCGGGACCCACCAATCTTCAGCGGAAGTGGTGAGCAAGACGTCGAAGACTGGCTGTCCTTGTACGAACGCGTAAGCGTCAGCAACAAGTGGCACGACGACTCTAAACTCGCTTACGTTATTTTTTACTTGGCAGACGTAGCTAAGCTTTGGTTTACCAACCGCGAAACCGCCATCGCCAACTGGTCCTCCTTTAAGACCCTCGTAACAGAAGCGTTCGGCCGACCAGAGGTCCGCAAGCTCCGCGCTGACCAGCGTCTGCGCCACAGAGCCCAGCAGCCTGGCGAAACGTTTACGAGTTACATTGAGGATGTGCTCGACCTCTGCAGGCGTGTTAACCCATCTATGCCCGAAGAAGAGAAAATTCGGCAGATTCTCAAGGGTATTGCGAATGGCGCATTCCAGATGTTGCTAGCGAAAAGCCCGACCTCGGTGGCGATCCTCGTAAGCTTGTGCCAGAGCTTCGACGAATTACGCCGTCAGCGTTCCATCGCCCGACAGTGTCTCACCACCAGATTCGATCTCGGCTGTCGCACTCGCAAATGTCAACGTTCGCCAAGAAAGTCTGTCCAACCAGATCAAAGACTTCATCAGGGAGGAAGTCGCCCGAGAGCTTTCCCTGCTGCCGCATAGCGACGCGCCCACCGCAAGTCTGCCTTCGACACTGCAGCAGGCCATACGCACTGAAATTCGCGACGTCCTACCTACAGTGCAGGCCCCTTACGCATGCACTTCAGCAGCATCTAATCTCTCAGCTGTCAGCTACGCACCACCTGCACCATCTTCACCTCTCAGCTACGCAGCTGTGGTTGCGCGACCCCCACCGCATCCAGTATCCTTATCGGCTCCACCTCCTCCGGCAGCGCCTCCGGTTTACAGGCCCTCACCTCGCTTTTTCCGTCCATCTAATGAGTGGCGCACCCATGACAACCGTCCTATCTGCTTCGCGTGTGGCATCGCTGGCCACATTGCACGCTACTGCCGCCGCCGTCCCACACCTGCGTACGCCTCCTTTGGAACTCCTACCTATGCATCGCAGCAGGCCACCACGTCTGTATACGAACAGAGGCACTCTGACTCGGATCGTCGCCCATCGACTTCTCGTTTCCCATCTCCTCGTCGCCGATCGCCATCTCCTATGCGTCGTAGACCACCTCCTGAGGAGGGAAACTAATCAGTGTAGTTCCAGAGGCAAGAACTGCAACTTCTGCGCAATCATCAAGGCCTCCATTTTCGCCGCGAAATGTTGTTGATGTCAATGTTGAGGGAGTCGCCACACAAGCGTTAATTGATACTGGGGCCGCCGTTTCTGTGATGAACGCAAAATTTTGTCGCAAACTGAAGAAAGTGACCACATCTCTCTGTGGCATCGTGCTGTCCACGGCTAGCGCGCAACGCATTCAGCCCTCGTCTGTGTGTACGGCGCGCGTCGTCATCCAAGACGTTTTGTACATCGTCCAATTTTTTGTACTACCATCTTGCTCTCATGACCTCATCCTGGGTTGGGATTTCTTATCAGGCCATGAAGCTATCATCGATTGTTGCCGTGCGGAAGTGTCCCTAGTGCCAAGTTGTGAATTTCCACCACCCGACCATTCACCACTGCTCTGCAAACTCATCGCTGACGACGACATCACCTTGCCTCCGGAAGACTCAGTCCCTATTAGCCTTTCATGTGTGGCGCAACCTGACGCCACGGTGGTGTTTACGCCATCCCCTGTTTTTACTGAACGCAAGGGCATCGTGCTCCCATTTGCCGTTCTTACGATTGCGTCTGGTTTAACCGTAATGCTGGTTACCAACCACTGCAACTACCCCATTGGCTTGCTTCGTGGTGAAACGTTAGGATATGTGCAACCTGTCGACCATATCAATGATATTATTCTTCCCGACGAAACGCCATGTCAGACTGCCGCAATCACTCAGGCGCCTGAGCCATCAAGCTCACCAGCCTTCGACAATGCTATTGACGCAGACCTTCCCCCCTCGCATCGCAGCCAACTTGTTGCTCTCCTTAACAAGTTTCGCTCTTCTTTCGACTTTCAGAAACCTGCTTTGGGCCGCACCACGACTGTCACTCATACTATTGACACCGGCTCACATTCGCCTCTGCGACAGCGTCCTTACCGCGTTTCTGCCGAAGAGCGCCGCGTCATTACGGAGCAAGTAGATGACATGCTTAAACATGGAGTCATACAGCCTTCTCAAAGCGCTTGGTCGTCACCCGTGGTTCTGGTAAAGAAAAAAGATGGCACCATTCGATTTTGCGTGGACTATCGCCGCTTAAACAAGATTACAAAGAAAGACGTCTACCCGCTACCACGAATAGACGATGCTCTTGACTGTTTACAAGTCGCCGAGTACTTCACATCCTTGGATCTGCGTTCTGGGTATTGGCAGGTGCCAATGGCTGAATGTGATCGCCCTAAAACAGCCTTTGTAACGCCGGATGGCCTGTATGAGTTCAAAGTCATGCCATTTGGGCTCTGCAACGCGCCTGCGACGTTTGAACGCATGATAGATACCATATTGCGGGCCCACAAGTGGAAAACTTGCTTGTGTTACCTAGATGACATCGTAGTCTTTTCAGCTGATTTCCCGACACATCTTCGTCGTCTCCATGAGATTCTGACGTGTCTAGCTTCTGCAGGCCTACAACTTAACACCAAGAAGTGCCACTTCGCAGCCCGAAAACTAACCATCTTGGGACACGTCATCACAAGAGACGGTGTTCTTCCGGACCCCGATAAGCTTCGAGCTGTCGCTGAATTTCCAATGCCCACATCACTGAAAGCCCTAAGAAGTTTCGTTGGTCTTTGCTCTTACTTTCGTCGCTTCGTGCGCAACTTCGCGTCCATCATTGCACCTCTGACTAGTCTGCTTTCCAACAGCAAAGGTATATGTGCATGGTCACCTGCATCTGACGACGCATTTCACCAGCTGCGCCGCCTGCTGACCTCGCCACCTATTCTTCGCCACTACGACCCCACTGCTGCCACAGAAGTTCACACTGATGCAAGCGGCGTTGCTCTTGGCGCAGTTTTGGCACAACGCAAAGGCACCCAAACCGAATACGTAGTCGCTTATGCAAGTCGCGCTTTTAAGAAGGCTGAATTGAATTACTCCGTGACAGAGAAGGAGTGTTTGGCCATAACCTGGGCGCTTACGAAGTTTCGCCCGTACCTTTACGGCCGTCCTTTCGACGTGGTCACAGACCACCACGCTCTATGTTGGCTGTCCTCCTTGAAAGACCCGTGCGGACGTCTGGGCCGTTGGGCACTTCGATTGCAGGAATACGACATCCGTGTCGTATATCGTTCCGGTCGCAAGCATGCGGACGCCGATGCACTTTCCCGATCGCCATTAACACCAGATGTGGCTTCTCTGTCACCCCCTTTTACCACCTTGTCACCACTCGACAGCACTGACATGCTTTCGGAGCAGCGTAAAGACCCATACCTTGCCTTGTTAGTCGACTACCTTACCGATCCGTCTTCTGTCTCTTCCACGAGAGCGCTGCGCCGGCAAGCAGCCCACTTTGCCTTACGTGACAACATTCTGTACCGCCGCAACTACACGCCTGGTGGTCGGAAGTGGCTCCTCGCTGTCCCAACTCATATGCGCTCTGACATCTGCATGAATTTCCATGCAGATCCCCAAAGTGCTCACGCAGGTGTCCTGAAAACCTACGAAAGGCTACGCCAACGCTATTACTGGCGAGGAATGTATCGTTTTGTGCACAAATTTGTTCAGTCTTGCACCACTTGCCAACAGAACAAAACACCTCCGCGGCACCTTACTGGCATGTTACAGCCGCTCCCGTGCCCGGCTCGCCCATTCGACCGCGTTGGTACAGACCTCTATGGCCCCCTCCCATATAGTAGCTCTGGAAACCGGTGGATTATTGTCGGAGTCGACCATCTGACACGCTACGCTGAGACTGCAGCTCTACCGGCAGCGACCGTCCACGAAGTTGCACTCTTCATTCTCCGCAGCTTCATTCTACGCCATGGTGCTCCGCGGGAATTACTCAGTGATAGGGGTCGAGTGTTCCTGTCGGAGGTCATCCAAGCTATCCTCGCTGAATGCAACATTATCCACCGTAAATCTACCGCATACCATCCACAGACAAATGGTCTTACTGAGCGGTTCAACCGCACACTTGGCGACATGCTGAGGATGTACACCTCCTCCGACCACACTAACTGGGACGCTGTATTGCCCTTTGTTACCTTCGCTTATAACACCGCGACGCAAGCGACTACCGGTTTTTCCCCGTTCTTTCTATTGTACGGCCGCGAACCTTCCCACCCACTCGACACTATACTACCGTACCGCCCTGATGCATCTGAGTGCTCCCCGCTTTCGGAAGTCGCCAGATACGCTGAAGACTGCCGTCAGCTGGCTCGATCTCTGACAAGTGAGGCTCAAGGTCTACAAAAGACTCGACACGACGACGCTCACCGCATAGCTCCTACATTTCGTGCTGGCTCCCTTGTGTGGCTTTGGGTGCCCCCGCACCTTCCTGGCCTGTCTTCTAAACTTCTGGCCCGGTACCATGGTCCGTACCGTGTCATTGACGCGACCTCCCCGGTGAATTACATCATCGAGCCGTTAACACAATCACCAGATTTGCGCCGTCGAGGACGCGAGACCGTACACGTCGACCGTCTCAAGCCCTACTACGACCCCCTCATTGTGCCTACTCCCTGAGTCGCCAGGATGGCTACCCTTCACCCCGGGGGTATTGTAGTGGAGCATACGCACCAACGCGTATGCGCCTTCGGAAGACAACAAAAAGCCCGTGCTCTGCTTGCGCGAGAGTTTGTACCACCTTTGCCAGACTGGCCGTACGCCCACTTTCCGTTGCGACCTCGTTGCGACTTCTCGGTTTGAATAAACGTCATCACACTACGAGCAAGTTGACAGGCTTCCTCTGCGCACAGCCCGAACTCTGCGGCATCCGAGCAATACATTCCCAAATTGTCGGGCAGGAGCATGGCGTCGAGCATTGTCGTCACCTCGCGACTATGGACTAAGCGAAAAAATGTGAAACCGGTACCTTCTTTTACACAAGTATCATACGTGAGCGTTATGTAAGAAAGGATATCGTCCGATTCCTTGTGGTCGAAGTTCACAGACATTGACAGCATGTCGTCAATTGTTGTGTTAAATCGTTCAGTGAGCCCGTTTGCTTGAGGGTGGTAAGCTGTTGTTTTACGATGTTCTGTGCCACCTAACTGCAAGACTTCCTGCTCATCTCTGCGGTGAAAGCTGTCCCACGATACCTTACGACGACGGCTGGCGCACCGTGACGTGGGATGGTGCTGTTAACGAAAAAATGTGTGACGTCTGCTGCGGTAGCTTTTGGAAGCGCCTTTATTTCGCAGTAGCGTGTTAAAACATCAGTACGACCACAATGCAGCGGTTTCCAGACGAAGACGTGGGAAATGATCCTAGAAAGCTCATGCCAATCTGATAAAAAGGCACCTTCGTTGGGTCTATTGGTTTCAGCAGTACCGCTGGTCGTAAAGACAGAATCTTACGTTGCTGGCAGTCACGACATGTGCTAACGTAATGCTTCACTGTTTTTGCGAGACGTGGCCAGTAGTAGAAGCGGTGCATTCATTGCAGCGTGCGCGTATAACCGAGGTGCCTGGACGATGCCTCTTCATGACACGCACGTAAAATGTCACCATGAAGCGTGGTTGGCGCAACAAGCAGATACGTAGCATGTGTAGAATCAAAGTTTTTTTAAAGCTTTTCATCCGGAAAGAAAAGGAGGATAGCGAGCGTGCGAAAATTCGAGGAGAGTGAGAATTGCGTCTTTCCGCAAATGAGCGGGATGAGCTTCGAGTCGTCATGCGGTTGCTGAGCCAAGGTGGTTGCTCATACGGCAGAAAGAAGTGTCATCGTATTCAAGCTCAGTGTCGGTATTTTCGACTGGTACACGTGAAAGACAGTCAGCGCCAGTGTGTTTCCGCCCAGATTTATGGACGAAGGTGACATCGAATTTTCGTAGCTGAGGGCTCCATCACGCTAGGCGACCTCAGTGATGTTTGAGATTCGCGAGCCAACAAAGAGAATGGTGGTCGCTAACTACCCTGAATGGGTGGCCATACAAGTATGAGCGGAGCTTAGTTACAGCCCAGACAAACAGCGAGGCATTCTTTTTTGGTCGCAGAATAGTTCTCCGCTGGGGATAACGTCCTGCTCGCATAAGTTATCATGCGTTCTACGCCATTATGCCTCTGAACTCCCAGTCCAACGTTACTGGCGTCTGTGTGTAAGTCTGATAGATATGTGGGGTTTAACGTCCCAAAACCACTATATGATTATGAGAGACGCCGTAGTGGAGGGCTCCGGAAATTTAGACCACCTGGGGTTCTTTAACGTGCACCCAAATCTGAGCACACGGGCCTACGACATTTCCGCCTCCATCGGAAATGCAGCCGCCGTAGCTGGGATTCGAACCCGCGCCCTG
Organism: Rhipicephalus annulatus; assembly: GCA_013436015.1. Lineage (NCBI taxonomy): Eukaryota > Metazoa > Arthropoda > Arachnida > Ixodida > Ixodidae > Rhipicephalus > Rhipicephalus annulatus. The sequence goes on from WOVY01010381.1 coordinate 857,093, forward strand.
CGGGTCAGCAGCTGAGTACCTTAGCCACTAGACCACCGCGGCGGGGCTGTGTGTAAGTCTGTGTCGGCGCTTTCATCAAAATGACCCAATACAGGTGGAGCCTGCAGAAGGTTTTGAAGCGTGTCGAACGCATGGCGCTGGTCTGGACCCCAAGCAAACGAAACACCATCTTTTTAAAGCTTGTTGAGGGGTTCAGCGATCTTCGAAAAGTTTCTCACAAAGCGCCTGCAGTATGCACCGAGCCCCAGAAATCGGCGTAAGTCGCACTTATTTGTGGGCACGATAAAGGCGGCTATGGCGTGGGTTTTCCCCGGATCTGAGCGGATGCCAGCATGGCTTACAACATCACCAAGGAACTTCAGTTCTTCGTATCCAAAATGGCATTTCTTGGGTATGAGAGGAAGCCCCGCTGTTTTAATTGCCTGATGAACTGCCTGAAGGCACTGAACAAGTTGTTCGAACGTGTCTACAAAAGACCACAACGTCGTCAAGATAAACCAGACATGATTAACATTTGAGCCTCATAAGAACCGTATCCATCAGTCTTTGGAAAGTAGCTGGTGCTTAGTATAGACCGAAAGGCAAGACTTCAAACTTGTACAGGCCGCCCGGAGCAATAAAAGTGGTCTTTTTGCGGTCATGCTCGTACAGTGCGATTCGCCAGTAGCTGCTACGCGAATCCACGCAGAAAACATACTTAGCATTGCGTATAATGTCCAGTGAGTCCTCTATCCGGGGTAGAGGTTTTTGGTGACCTTGTTTATTTACAGTAATCAACGAAAAAGCGCTCGTTTCTTCCTTCTTTTGTATCACAACTAGTGAAGTCTAGGGACTGGTCGATGGTTGGATGACATTGTCCTGAAGCATCTGTTGGGCTTGGTCATGTATAGCATCTTGTTCCTTTTGCGACACCCTATAGCATGTTGTCTAATGAGTATCTCCGTGGGTTCCGTAATTATATGATACTGTGAAAGTGGCGTCTGGGTAACCCTCGATGTAGTAACAAAGCAGTCCTCAAATTAGCCGTGTAAACGCAAAAGTCTTCTCGTTGTGCTGAAGGTAGACACTCGTTGACGTCGAGAGTGCTCGCGAAGGCCTCGTCAGGGTGGTTATTCGGCGAAATTGAAGTTAACGTGGACGAACCTTGGGTATAGGCAAGTTCTTCAAAATATGCAATGGCAGTGTGTCTCGTATATAGGATGGCGATATTCGTTGCTGAAGTTCGGGATTAGGAGATGAGCATGTCTCTTGCTAGGCCATAGAATTCTTCGGGCAACGCATATTTGTCGTGAAATAAGGACAGACCAATTGGCCTCCACAATTATTCTATTAGACACGTCTTGTCCCAATTCTACCTTGACAAAGAGGCTGCTTCGAGGTGGGAGAGTGAGAGAACTGTCAGTAATATGAAGCGCTCTCTTCGAAAATTGCGTACCGCCAGTGGCAGCACTAAAGGGATCCTCGAACGACACAAGTAATTCACGGAGGTCGATGACTGTGCCGTATTTACGAAGAAAGTCCATTCTCAGAATGATTGGCCGAGAGTGCACGCGAAATACGAGGAAAGAACTTGTAAATGTCGATGTACGGATTCGAATGCGCGCCGTGTACGTGTAGGCCTCACCAGATGGCCACCTGCCGTGCGCAACTGGGGTCCTTGCCACGGTGTGATAACCTTCCTCAGTTCAGGTGCCAGTGCGGCGCTCATTACGGAATAGTTGGTGCCGGTGTCGACAAGGGCGTTGACAGCATGATTGTTGACGAAGATGGTGATTTCAGCCGAAAATGTCTTTCTGCTATCAGGGAACACTGAAAAACTGGCGTGGTCGTCGTCGGGTCGTTGCGCCGAAGGAGGGTCTTTAACGGTTTGTGACTTCACCACCAGAAGTCGCCATTCCTAGTTTCCCCTTCCGGTACTTGGTGACTGGCTCCTGAAAGGAGTGGAAGACGAGGAGAGAAGTCCGGGCGAGGTAGACTGGCGAGGCAATGGTGATCTCTATTTGCGGCGTGGAACAGCCGAAGGAGCTCGCTGGCCCATACGATAAGCTTCGATTTCGCGGGGGCGCTCACTGTAGCGTGGGCATGTAGCATCAGGGTGGAAACCGCGGAGACATAGTTGGCGGTACTGACAGTTCCCCTGCACGTGACCCGCTCCGCAGCAGTGATAGCAGAGCGGACGGTTATCCGAAGTGCGCCACCTGCTTGCCTTGCTAGCACTTTGTCTTGATGTCGGCTGTTAGGAGGGTGCGCTTGGAAACCTTGAGCTGAGAGGTGGACTCAAAGCAGTGTCCTGGACGGAGGGGGGTGGATAGCTTGGTACATTGTCCTCATAGCGGGACCTATAGACGGTGGCGCAGAGGAGCGCAATGCCACCGCTTATGTCAGGACTGGGGCCTCCGTTGTTGGTGGTGCGATTGGCGCCAGGGGTGCGACTGCCTGCCACACTTCTTGTCCGATTACATTCGCGATGTCTGGCGCATGTGGACGGAATTCCAGTGCCTGAAGCTGTTGCTATTCATCCCGCACGATACTTCGAATGAAGTCTGCGAGGGCCTGTATCTCGCTGTCAGATCCGATAGAGCATGCGGTGGCCGGGATGTGGTGTTCGTATTGTGACGACCGCTGCTGCAGAGCACACCGTATAAGTTGCCTCACGGATAAACTTGGCGACGGTCGTGGGGGAGATTGCACATGAATCCAGCGAAAACCTGGGCCCGGATTCACAAAACTCACTTACGAAAATATTTTTGCGCAAGAGAAATTTTTTTGCGTAAGTCGATTCACGAAACGAAAAAACGTCGTAAGAGGCCATAGTTGTCACATCTGCCGCTGCAAATAAAGCGCGCTGTGACTGCCCGGGAACATGTCAGCGATGGTGATGCAGTTGCTATATTTGCTTACGTCACCGAAAAGTGCTCGTAAGTAGATTCACGAAGCGAAATTGTGCGTAAAAACAGCATGGCTGAGAGAAAATCCTAAGAGTGGTCCGGACCACTCTTAGGAACAATGTGGCTACTTAGAACCTGCTGCCGCAGTGGTATACTTTGGTGCCCTGGCTGGTTTTGAGTTAATTCACGCCCACCAAGGGCTGCCTGATGACTGCTGGTGCGTTTTTATTTCTTTCGGCGCTTTGAGCTTCGCGTGTTGTTTCCCTTGTACGCAGTGGATGGTGTTGACAACCACCATCGTCCAATAAGTTCGAAGACGCAGTAATTGAAGAATTCTATTGGGCGTCAATGGCATAAAACTACGCATGTAAAGATTTGTGGTTGGATGAAAACCAATACGTGAATGGTCGGTGCATTCGAACGCGACATGGCATAGGATCAACCTTATTTGTAATGTTGTTGTGTTGCGCCCCATCTCATCCAATTAAAAGTGCGACTCGAGATCCTTGCCTCATTGGTGGAAATTACCACCAAAGAAGTTAATGGGAGCACGTTCTTTGCACGCTATTGGAAATAAAAATGAGAGGAAGTTTTCAGTGAGTGGTTCCTAAAGTTTATGCTCTAGTGTACTTTCATTGGCTCTAACTGTCCAATGGTTGCGATCTCTGAAATACAGCTGTCGATACACTTTGGGACGATCTGGAACAAAACGTACTTTGTAAACCAAAGCGTATTAGGGGTGCGCGTGATTACACATGGAACTACAAACAAATCATGCATCTTCACCTTCACTGTTCAGACACCGATATGGACCGTGATATTATGGCAAGCAATCGGAATGAAATGACCCTAGTAACTTTGTATGACACCGAAAATATGCAAACCCTCACGATTCTGGAGCAAACCTTGTCTGAATTCATCCCTGCGTCAATTACCAGCCATTTAACTTGGCGCACGAACATCCTCCAAAGGTAGAGCGAGCCACTGACATGTATTTTCTGCGACGTAGTGACCACTTGACCTGAGAATAATAGCGTTGCGAAGGCGAATCCCCTGTCGCATCCTCTGATCGAAGCAGACGACAAACGCGAGCAGACGACGGCTTGGCCGACAGGCACAGCTTGTGATTGGTTGTGAAGCAATACCCTCTACATCAGCTCACTCCGTGACGTTGCCAAAACACTTCTTTCATCTGGCACGCCTGTCCTGTTCGTCATATCACCCCCCTCACACATAGGAGAAAAATTTTTCACGCCGTGAAAATAGTGCAAGTACTTTCTAAGAGCTCTCTTATCATCTTATGTGCTGCGCAGTTGTCGAAAACAACATGGCGTCGTAAACAGCATATCGGTCGGTGCGACTTTCAGCAAACGCTTCTTGCACGAGTTACTTCAGCGTTTGACCGGATGTGTTGTGATTACAGCAGCTCTTTCGGTGCGTGTAAGCAGTGCGGAAAGCTGCGGCAGTGCAATGGTGTACGGTGAAGCGCAGCGAAGCCTGTGCGTCGGTGTGGTTATCAAGCGGGGATCGGCGTCGATGTATCGACGGCAACTAGCACTCGAGAAGCCTGCAATGTGTGTTTGTGTGCCGGTAACAGTTCGTTCGCTTGACTTTCCAGTCTCTCAGTTTGGTGCTGTGCGACATTTCGGATTGACAGCGTTTTGACACGTTACTTGAGTGACTCCAAGTACGTACGGAAACGTATGAACTACGCGCTCGGTTCTTGCTTCGCCACTAGTTAGCCCGTACGCTTCTATTTACTTGAAAGCAATGTACTGTTCGGGAGTGAAACGATGTTCGTTGTGAACAGTGGTGCTGTGTTGACGTTCCAAGACAAGCTGTGCTCGTGTGACCGAAAATGGAAAGACAGCGTTGATAACTGTTTTGCCCTGCGAAGTCGTGGTGGGGCAGCTTGGCGCTTTTGTTTGTTAAGTCGTCACTTCTCCTTTTTGTGATAACCATAGTCCTAGCGCTGTGATGTGATCAACCAAAACTGCGAGATGCTACATTCTGTTGTGGATCGTGTTACTTTGGAAGCGCGCCTAGACTGTTCTTCGGTAACAAATTGAGAGTTCTATGTGGCAGCGAGAGCCCGTGAACGTCAAGCTTCCCTCCAGCCCCCCAAAAAAGCAAAGATTTCACCGGTGCCTTGCTTTGGATGAAGTTGTAGGCCAATATCGCCTAACTACAGGTTTCCGAGTTCGTCTGGTCATCGTTTTGCACGGCACTATGGCCTTGACAACAGCCGGTCATGGCCAGTTCTTACACTTTATCAATGGACGTGCACGCCTGGCCAGCCCTTCATTGCTGTCATTGGCAGCTTCCAGTCTGCAGATGCCCTTTGCCTGTTGGCCGTACTTGGTTCCTTATGACACCGACGGCTACTAAATGCTGCCATCGATGAGTTCACCTTGAAGAACTAAATTTCACCGGTACTATAATTCACGCAGTTCTATAACGTGTGCAAGTTTTTAAGCCCATCAGATGTAATGTTTCTCTATGGTAAGTTGAAGCATGAAAAATTTACTACTACTGTTATATACATACATATATTATGGAGCAAATACATAAAAAGTTTTTTGTGATTTGATACAAGTGAGCTCTTGTTTGATTATGAGGTTGGGCCTGTCGATTGACCACGTTTGATAGTTGGCAAGTTAATGTGAATTTATTTTTCAGGAGCCAGGTTGGACTTAAAAAATTTATGTTATTTTGGAAAATCAGTTCTATAGACGATTACCACTGTGGTAGTACTATACTTCAGTAGGACATATATATTGCGGTACGTAAATTTTACATGAGGCTTCAGTTTATTTCAAAGTGATTATAGCAGATTTTGGTTACTTTAACGAAGTGATAGCTTCCTCAAATAAGTATTAGAAATGAGTGTTTTAATGATTGTTTTTAAATATCTCGTTTTTGGCTCTTCACAGATCGCAGAGATTGGTTTGTTAAGGTCCTGTGATGCATCGGCTGCACATTCTGGCACATCAATCCTCATCATTACTTGGAGCACCTGTACAAAAATAAAAAGGACACGTTCTCCCTAACTGTGCAAGCCTATGTCACTGCTCGGACTGTTATCATTCAGCGGATGTGGCGTGGAAGCATGCATGGCAGCCTCATCTGGAAGGACTGCGATCTGCTTGGGAGCTTCAAGGGCACAAAACTGCCTAACGGCTGGCTGCAAGGTTAGTTTTTCTTTAATACATCTGATTACGTGAACACCACTTACTGTGCACAAATTGAAGACCCAAGCATGGTTGCTTTCAGTGGATACCTGTAATATTCTTACACATAATTCTTATTCAACAATTATGGAACTAAATTGCAAGATAATTGAGAATGTTGAAAGCTGAAAGCCTGCAGCTTATGAATGAAACTCCAATAATCTGAGACTCAAGAGCTTGTGCTTTGAAATGAGCACAAATACTTTGATTCCTTATTGAGCTCTCAAGCTTGTGACTTCTCTGTGGATCAAGTGCTCTGGAAGGAAATAGCAAGTGGGTGAAAATTGCCTGGCTGTTCACAACTTGCAAGGAGAAAGACCTATTGAAGAAGCCTCAGATGACATAGAGCCAGTAACTGCATCTTTTACCTAATTTTGCTTTTTCTCTCTCAGTGCTGTTGCTTGTGTTTCAGCCGAACATGTTCACCACCTTTGCATAGTGATATATATTTTTCTACAAATTGTACCTGACTTAAGTATGCATTGTTGATCTCTAAAGGTGACGTTCAGTGTGTTTCAAAGCCATGGCTTCTCATTTCTCGGTCTGTGGCTAGCCTATTTCAGCAGCAGAGCGATGCAGCTAGCACACATGCAATCCAAGTCATGGAGCGCTCCTTTGGTGTTCTGTGCAGGACACAGCATATCCATCCGGCAAGACACTGGTATCAACAATAATGGTGAGTGTTGGTGGCACCTGTAGGAGCCCGTTGTGTTTGTTGCGTATGATTATTTTCCCTGATGAAGTGCATTTTTGAAAGGTTTTCTTCATTTAGAATAATAGATGTCAGTAACAAGCACACTCATAATTCACAAGTTCTTTGTGTCTTCTAGACTGCCCATTTGCTCCTATATGCGGTATGGTGAGCTGGGTATGTTAGACAGCCTTAAAGTTATCAACATTGGGTGTTGTGTTGTAATGCAGTCTGACTTGTGTTTCTTAGTGAACTTATTTGTGGTCTACTTCTCGCACCTAGTGTAAAGTCGAAATAAAAGAAACTCTATTGGCTTTTTATGCCAGTCAGAAGTTTCATGCCTTCATCTATAACATTGTGGTTTTGCTCTTGTATCATATTAAATATATTTTCAGCCTTCACTGTTTGTGTGTGTGTGTTGAGGTTTGTCATTGGCTTCTAAAAATACAATATCTGTAAATATGAGCACATAATTGACAACTATACACTCTTGCATGTAGCATAGTTGTAACAATGATCTGTATTTTTCTAAGTTCCAGCAGTAACAAGGGGTTCGGTGCTCCACGGCCATGTACAGTGTATCAAGAACAGAGCACAGAAGACCAACAAGTATAAAGGGACTGCCAGTGACTGTTCTCCTGCTCAAAGTTTACAGCAGCAGAAAGAGCACATTGTGATGTCAGGAACAGCTGCTGCTTAACTTCTTAGCAGTGCATTATTCAGCAGTTCCTTTGCTTGCATTCGAAATTATTTAAATTTTGCATGGAAGATACCAAACTATGACACTAATTTAAAGGCTGCTGTAGTGTTAGTGGGCAAATATTTTTGAGCTGAAGTTTTTAACATCTGTGTTAAGTGCCGGCGTGCCTCTACATTTACATGCCAGAAATCACAGCATCCATGGTCGCCAATGGTAACAGTGTTTGCATTCTTTGTTGTACAAGAAGTAAAACCATGGATGCAGTAATCATGTACTTAGTCGATGTAATCCTTCAGTGTACACTCATTTGTATAGCACCAATGATGCCATGAGTGTATAGGCTCTGGGAAGTGAATCTATGTGGATTATTTTAGTTGGAAAGAAGAGGATCATCACTACTCCTAGTATATCTTAACAATGAATTTTAGTGCTTGGGTATTATCCCACTGCCTGTCCGCCCTTCAACGGTCTACTTATCTACTGTGTAAGTGTAACTTTTTAATTGTATACTTTGCTCGGATAGCTTTGTTCATAATGTAATGCAAGTGACTTATCATCTATGCAGCTCTACTCAGACTAGAAATAAAATTCATCCTTGTTTTTCTAGGTGCCTGTACAATTGTTTAGCCCTACAAAAGTGCTGGTATACTCTAATATTGAATCTGGCATCTTAAAATAGTTTGTTAGTGGAAGTAAGAATGTGTTTACAACCAATATTACTATCCTCAGATGAACTGTGAAAACTCTGTGGAAATTTATTTACAGTTTTTGAACGTTGTGAAGGCATATGTTGTTATGTTCTTTTATTGTGGACCCTGTTTCATGCAAATGACACATAATTACTTTGCAGTGGCATAGTATTAGTTGTTATTTTACACATATGTGCTGAGCAACATCGCAGCTGAGGCCAGCAGCAAGACATACATGCAGTGCACTGGAGCGTCACCTCACATAGTGTACAGTCTTTGCCCACCAGTAAACTCAATATTTTTCAAGCAGACTAATAGACAGCTGTATGGGAACTGTGTTGGTGTGCAAACTTTGAAGTCTTCTTGAGGAGTGTTTTTCATCATTTTTGTCCAAGTGAAGTAGCTACCCAAGGCCACAACTGGTGGGAATGTGGTGGTTTTCTCTCTCCAAAAGCACTCCTACCAGCTGCCTCAATGTTAGCATGGGGTGAATTCACGAACTGGAGAAATAATTGGTCTTTGTTTTCTTGGCCGAAAGAGTCACTTCCACCGTTGAGCCACCACGACGCGCCAGAATAGAAACTTTTAGCTAAATATAGTTGATTCTACTTTTGAGAAGTGTTTTGGCGAAACGAAATGGCACCTATAGCTGTCAATATAAACACTTTCAGCACCAAGGAGCTTAGTAGCTTATAATTGTATTATTCATGTATTGTCTAGAATTTACTCGCGCTGTGCCAACTTTCAGCCCAAGTGTCCTAACATGCTTTGTTAGTGGGTTGTGAATGAGCCAAGCTATGTAAATAAACAGAGGGATATTGCAGACATGTACAAAATATTGATGCACAGCCATTTTCTTTAGCATGACATTGTCAAGGGCTTTATTCTTGTGTTTTTTATAAAGAGTGCTTGTCACTGGGCATCAGCGGAAAACTATGCATCAAGCTTTTGCGAGATGGTTCGAGAAAACACCGTGTTCAGACATAACAGTGCCGGTGGATTTCTCTCGTAAGTTACTTTCTGTAGTATATTCAAAATGAGTTTATTAGAATTATTGTTTTATAGCCATTCATTTTAATATTTACACCTGAGTGTGTGTATGTATGTATGTACGTATGTATGTACGTACGTATGTATGTATGTATGTATGTATGTATGTATGTATGTATGTATGTATGTATGTATGTATGTATGTATCTTTTAAATGAGAATCCGTTTACCATTGGTGAGTAAGTTTGGTAATGATATGGCTGAATTTGTTTCTAGTTATTTCTCTTTTGAGCCATTACATATTTCAATTTATTTTGTACTGCATAGAAATAAATGTAACCTTACACAGAATATGTGTGTTCAAAGAAGTTGTTTCATTTACCAACCCACAGTCATGGGCAAGAAATTGGGTAAAATGGAACGAACCTGCGAAGATTATTTTAGAGCATAGCTACTCTACATGGCATATCTCGTACACATTGCGTTGTTTGAATATGTCGATTTCAACCTTTCAATTTTAATCAGAACAAGCAAGGTATCACCCATGGTTGTATATGTGTGTGATATTTATGCATACTGTGATACCGGTTCGCAATTACAATTAAGGTCACAAACCTAGTCAAGCTGAATACACGAATTTTGTCCATCCACCTTTCATCTGCAATGGAACTGTTGTTAATAAAAAATAAACTTCAGTTTAGAAATTTATTCTAGTAACCAAAAGCAGGGTATCTCTTTATCACACAAATCAAATTGCCATTGTTCTGTTCCATTCTGGACAATAGGGGACCCTCTCAGCAGAACTCGATTAACTGCTATAGTTCATTTTAACCAATGACAGCGACATTACACTGTAGCGTGCAGCATGACAAATAGCGGGAGAGAAGACACAAACTAATCAGTCTGTTCGCGTCAGCTCTAACTGTCCGTGCTCTTTGGTCTTGCTGCATGTGATGATGCCCACCAAATTAGCACGAAAGCGTGTCCCTACAAAGGCAGTCAACTTGGCTGCAAGCAGTTAGCTCACTGCATGTGTAGATTTTCTTCAAAACACCGTGAAGACTGATTGCTGGTCGAGTATCCAAACACGTGAAAAGTAATATACCAGGTATGATATTGGTATTTCAGCACTGGACACTTTTGCGATAAGAGAGGATGGAGGACAAAATTGTGAACCCTGAATTGTTTAATTTTTGAAAGAGCACAGTACAGCGCTTTTGGATCAAAAGGGGAGTGAAATAAGCAAGTGCGAAAGCCTACTTCTCAAAAAATTAGTACCCGCCACCACGCATAATGTCAGGCCGGGCAACCTCTTGAAAAAAAAGTGCTCAGTGATTCTGCGAATCGAACCAAGTACCTAGTAGATTGTAGTTGAGCGCTGTAACCGCTCGTCCACTGCAGCAGTGCTTGCATTCGCCCTATTGCTGATATATCGTCATTCCTTCGAATGAAGCCAAATGCAAAATCGTCCGGTGAAACTTTGTCAAAAATAGAAAAAATGATTAGAATGCGTTTGCCCAAGGTTACTAGAAGATAGAAACCGCCACGTGTGACTGTATAACCGTGCGCTATTTATTATTGTACATTACTGTCAGGACGTTGGGATAGCCGGCTCTAACGTAGGTTACCTTCTTATAGTTTGCCAAATATAAATAAGAAAATAAAAATATATAACAGCCTGTGACAACGCTAATCAACTATTATGAGTTGACTGTCACTAGTGTCACTTTCACTAGATGAATGCTCAGTTTGCTTCCATTATCGTTATTTAGGAAAGTTTTGGCTCATTAACTCAACTCTCCTAATTAGCAATAATTCTCACATCTAAGGACAGTCACACTTCATCTCGCTTTCTGAGTGGCTGTCACTCCCATATAACGCGTACTCCTCTTTTTTATGCTGTCCGAGCATCTGACGCTGCTTTGCGGAGACTTTCCCTGACGTCTGCTGGGCCAGAAAATTGTCTTTATTATCTATCAATTTCAAGCTTTCGCGAAGCCGAAACGAGAGTCTCTCTCTCTCTCTTCATCCTTTTCGCACGTGTGATAACGTCTCTCGACCCCAAGACTCGTATACACGTCCCTTGCTTTGTTAGCGCACTCAAACAACGCTGGACGAAATATTTGCACCGTGTTTTGTGAAAAGCATTAGCACTGAGACACCTCCCGACGAGTCTCCCTCATTTTACGTAGACATATACCTAAGCGTAAGCGTATGCACGTTCTCGCATTCCGGCTTTATGAAAATGCTGCGGTGCATGGAACCAGCGAAATTGCGCTCACAATTTCATTTGATTACTGCTGTTATCTATTTTAGCACAATTCGTCTTCAGGCACCAAAGTCGCTCATGTGTCTTGTATAGGAATATTGTAACAAAGGCTACCTTTGACTATAGGTACAAAACACACTTACGTTCACCACTATACCGTGGTAGATTGCACCGAATTAGTTAAGTAGCAGCGCAGCTTCAATGAAATGTAAGGTAAGTGGTCACTTTAAATAAGGGAAGACATTCAAGGCACATTTTCAAACATTGCATGCATCGATTTATGTGTGGTTTAATTTATGTGGTGCACCTGGAGTGTTGTTTACTTGTACTTGGCGAGATAGTGCATGGATTGCTCGGTGGCTTAAGGCCATCAAGCAATTATTTTTTAGCTACAGTCGTTAATTAAAGGCGAGTGCTTGGCTTTGCACAGCCCACCAAAACGTTTATTACAACGTACCCGGCATCCCGTAAGTGCTGTAGCAGACGCTCGCGGAACTGAAACTGAGATGCAGCAAATCATTGGCTATCATCGTATACTCTCGATGCTAGACGTTGCGTGCTACCTTGATATTATCGGCACACACTTCTTTCTTTCCTTGTCGTTTCATCGGCTATCATCTGTCCTCCTTGCCCTCTTAAGTGCCGAATAAGTTAAATTCATACCCGAGCTATAGTAATCCCTCCAGATAAGAGACGTTTTGGCTAAGAAAATGCGTAGCCAAAGAGAAAGCTTTGTGAATTCGGGCCCTGTTCTTTTACACCCCGCATCGAGTGCTGTACCTTCTTTTATTCCGACATGGCAGGGTCGGCGCGCCTGAAGAGCCAAAGGATGTCCCCGGAAAACATGGAAACGTGTTCGTTTGGCCACCGGTTCCTGCAGGATATGGCTTGTTCAGCCCCCTCCTTTCTTTCGGTGTTGCGGTAAGTGTGGCGGAGCTGTGGGCTAAACTCTTGCCATGTCGCAAAAGAGCCCTCACGGTTCTCGTACGACGTTTTCGCTAAATCTTAGTAGAAGTAAACCCTGCGCAGCTTGCGAACATCGTCTCAATCGTTGATACTGTCAACCCGATCAAAGTGGTCGAGCCAGTCATCAACATCCTCGAAGATTTCTCCATGGAACAGTTTTGGTGTCTGTGGCGCATGAAAAACATGCGCGAGAGGAGAACCATGGGCATCGCTGGTTTGGACCGCCTGGCGTGTCGTCGGAGCTGTCATCTTACTGGGTGTCGATGCCAAGGGACCAAATTCAGGATGTAACCCATGCAGGCGGGGGCTGATTCTAGCCCTGGGAGAGGTAGCTGTCTCCAAGGTGGCCGACACCACCGAAGTATACGTACCTGGCATCTCCACCAGTAATGTCGCGAACAAAACAGGACCGACAGCCAGGGGTTGACTGGAACCAAAGCAACAAACGTTCTCTTCTTTTTCACACTAAAAAGGAGTATGAGCCACAGCATGCGTTCTTCAAGGGTGGCATGCGTCAACACACAAACACATACGCGCACACACACACAGACATATATATATATATATATATATATATATATATATATATATGTATGTATGTGTGTGTGTGTGTGTGTGTGTGTGTGTGTGTGAAGGCCAGACTCTAGGCCGAAACGTCGAAATAAACCACGTTGTGACCGCTCACGGAGGATCTACTGGACTATATGCAATGCTACGGCCACTCAACTACCATGCCTGCCTATATATATATATATATATATATATATATATATATATATATATATATATATATATATATATATATATATATATATATATATATATATATTAAGGAAAGAAGTGTGTACCTAAGGGCTCGTTTTTCTGTGTTTTACACAATATTAATGAGATCTAACAGACAATAATGCCAAGGAAAGTATAGGGGAAGATATTGGACCGAATTGTAATGCAAATATGAAGAAAAGTGGGTGAAAAGGTAACTTGCCGTGGGCATATATATATATATATATATATATATATATATATATATATATATATATATATATATATATATATATTTATACGGGGAAGTGTGACGCTACAAAATGGAGACTGGAGACACGTCGTGGTGCAGAAGTCATCATGCGTTTATCCTAACCCACGCGCACTTCTTCCTCGGCTTCTCCTACAATTACCTTGTTAATGCGTTATACTTCCCCGTCCTTTCGAGACAGTCTAAGTTCAGAAGGTACAAATTAACGCCGCAGATTCTTTGCATGCACCATGTCAGAGTTTCTACTTAAGGGATGCACGAAGCGGTTGATCTCATAGTACACTGTTGAGACTGCGTAGAATCTTGTAAGGTCCTTCAATGACGGAACTCAGTTTGCCATTGTTGGGATGCCACGGTGTCTTGTTAAGGACAAATTCACCGACTTGGAACTCCATCGGAAGACATTTTCTATCATAGATGACCTTGTTCTTATTGTGGTAGGCGATAGAATTGGAAACTGCAGTTTTTAGCTCTTCTTCAAAAGTTTCTTCAGGTTGTTCCAGTATAGTAGGATAAGATAGAATTCCATACATCAGAAAGGAACGTGCGTAGCAGGTCACTTCGTGAGGCGTTCTGTCATACTCATCAATTACCTTTTGGAGCATCTCAGTCGAAGATTTCTGTGGTTCTTCATTTATCTTAAATTTAAATCTCGTTACGATGGTCTGGTTTGTCCGCTCGTTCACGCCGTTACATTGCGGATGATGATATGATTTGAATAGTTGGTGTATACGATTATGTTTTAAAAACTGCTTAAATTTTTATTCAGTGATTTCTCATACACGATCTGAAAAGACTGTGGTTTTCCAGAAGAAAAAATTGTCTTTAAGCATGACATGTGTGCGTCGCTGTTCTCATTTTTATGAGCATACGCCCATACGTAGCGGGTTGCATGATCAATCATCAAGTGAATAAACCTTTTTGATGAGCCATATACAGAAAATCCTCCAATGGTGTCCATTGCAAAAAGGTCCAAGGACTTTTCAGATAAAGATAGTGATTCAAGTGTCCCAAACTTTTTTGTTTTGATCTTCTTGCGTCTCTGGCATGTATCACAATGCCGAATATAGGTGTAAACATCAATTATCATATCCAGCCAATATATTGTGGAAACAGAAGGGATAGCGCTTCCTTCACTTCGACATGACTAAATTGTTGATGTGCATAATTAATAATGGTTGGCCGTAGTTCATGGAGCACGTATATCTTTCGTAGTACTTTTCTTTTGACGACGATGATGTGGTTTTCCAATGAATAGCTTCCTTTTGGACGCTCATTGTTGCGTCGTTGAAGTTCATCGTGTGACAGAAGTGTGATGGCTCTGGAGAGCGCATCAGCTTCGACGTTACTTGCGCCCTTTTGATGTTTGCTGTTCACATCATACATTGACAATTTCAAAGACCGCCGGAAGAGACGACCATGAGGATTTTTAACATTCTTCAGCCACTGGAGTGCAGAGTGATCTGTTAGAACAATGAATGGCTTTCCATGAATGCAGCAGTGTCAATCATCAATGGCTTCTACAATGGCAAAACATTCTCTTTCTGTAATAGCATAGTTCGCCTCGTGTTCACGTAGTTGGCGAGAATAATAGGCAACAGGATGCTCTTTGCCTTTGTTAGGTTGCTTCATCACTGCGCCGATTCCTTCACCAGATGCGTCACAGTATACAGTACATGGTTTCAAAGGGTCGTATATGCGAAGCACCGGTTTTTCAGTTACCCACTCTTTCAGTTCCCTAAAGGCTTGCTCGCATGCTTCTGTCCACGTCCACTTGCTGCCTTTGTGGAGTAGTTTCGTGAGTGGGAGAGCGATGTCGCTGAAATGAGGGATGTACTGATGGTATAGTGTTTACAGCACCCGAAAAACGCTGGAGATCTTTTTCTCGTGTGGGTGTCGGAAATTTGAGTATGACAGCCACATTACTTTGCTTAGGTGTCACTGAGCCTTGCAAAATTTTGTAGCCCAGGTATTCAATACTGAAGCGTGCAAACTAGTGGTTTTTTATTTGAGTTTCACGTTCTCGGTTTTGAGAGTTTTCAATAGCGCCTCGAGGTGTCGTATATGATCATCAAATGCCTCCGAGTATACGATCACATCGTCAAAGTAATTACTAACACTGATGTTTCGCTATTATTGATTTCATGGCTCTTTCAAATGTAGCCAGAGCGCTCTTCAACCCGAATGGCATTACCAACCACTCAAAATGACCAACAGGCGTGACAAATGGAGTTTTCTGGACGTCGTCGGGATGCATTTGGAGATGACAGTATACCGAAGTTACGTCCAGCGTAGTGAAAAACTTTGCCTTCCCAAGTGGCCAAGAATGTCCTTTATACGTGGAATTGGTTGAAAGTCAGGTACTGTTATGGCATTGAGTTTTTGGCAGTCAATACATAGACGAGTATGTCCTTCACCTTTCTTGTCCACCAAAATGACAGGTGCGGCGTAGGGTGACGATGAAGACCTAAAAACACCTTGCCTATTGGGGGCGTCAACTTGTTTATTATTCTTCGCTTTGTCTGCCTGTGAACATCAGTATGGTGCTCGAATGATAGGGGCAGCATTGGTAAGTACGATCCTATGTTGTTCAGTAGTGATGCACTCAATATCTGTCTGAGATTTTGAAAAGATCAGGTTATACTTGCTTAAAAGAGAGTCGAGTGCCGCAGACTCATGCTTTGACAAGTTTTCTGAAGTCAATCAGTGGGGCTTGAGTGGTTTTCTTTTCATTGAGATGTGGAAGGTTCAAATTCTCACGTGCTTGTGTCACTGACTTGTTTCCAGATTTACAGAAAGAATTAAGTACGAAGTGCTCTCAAGGCCAAAAATTGTGTTCTCATACCTCACCCGACGTGTACAGAAACTTTCTTTGTGACGTTTCCAGTTTGTAACTGAATATTTACGCGACTCAAAGTTCAAATGATTTGAAGCAATTTGCTGGACCATGATGCTGGAGTCTCTCCAGCATCATGGTCCAGCAAATTGAAGTTTTAGCTGTTTGTACATATCCTCGCTAATACTAGTAATTGTTGCTCCTGTATCAAGAAATGCAGTTACTGGCTTTCTGTTGGTTAGAACACTGAGGTGTATTAATAAAACTCTGGGTCACCCTCCTTGTTTCTCCGTCCAGTCTCAGTAGCGGACACTTTGCCACGGCGTGGACATTCGTTGTGTCAATGAAACTGTCGAATGAAACCAGCAGCTGAGCATCATATATACGCTCGTTTTGCGGGGCACGCAGTCGAGGAATGAATGTTGGCTGCTGCGGTAAGCTGAAGAGACGTGAAGCTCTTGATGCAGTACTAGCGTTACGAGTAAAGGAAACTCTTCTCACCCGTTTTAAAGATGTCTCGACCCGTTGAGCAGAGGTGAGCCACTGTAATGACTTGTTGAAAGACAGCCCGGCGAGCTCCAGTTCCACATCAGGAGGAACAACATCAGACTGCCCAAAAATGACGTGGCACTTTTTCAGGTTAGCCAAGGAACCAAGTCACTTTTTCTCATCCTAATAGTCCTTGATGGTCTGCCCTCCTTTCGTTCTGTAGCGGATGAAGAGACGAAAAGCATATCTGACAGTCGTAGTGAAGCGGGCTTGCATATCGCGCTTGATATCATCCCAAGTTGTTTCACCGTTGCTGAAAATCTCTGTCAGGTACCCATTGAACGCTTCCCTTTCAAGGTATTCGCTGAAGCGACTGACCCAATCGCGGTGAGTCCATGATGCTTCGGCCACCTTCATGTCGAAAAGAAGAAGCCACTTGTCGATGGCGACGTCTTCTGGTGTTCCCTTGAACTTTTGTATGTTGAGTGGAGGCCTTCGCCTTGCCAAGCAGGCTGATAAGGTCGATCCTGTCGACCTGTGTGACGCTACAAAATGGAGAAATGGAGACACGTCGTGGCCCAGATGCCATCATGCGCATACACTAATCCACGCGCACTTCTTCTGTTTATGCGTCCCCCATATATATATATATATATATATATATATATATATATATATATATATATATATATATATATATATATACAGAAAAATAACTTCGGTTGCCGCAAGGTTATAAGTATGAAAGTAGATGCGCTTTCACATAACAACTGTTTATTTTGCCGACGTTTCGACGGGAACCCCGTCTTTTTCAATGCATAATCCTTGAAAAAGACGGGGTTCCCGTCGAAACGTCGGCACAATAAACAGTTGTTATGTGAAAGCGCACATACTTTCATATATATATATATATATATATATATATATATATATATAGAAAAATATACTCCTTTTTCTATACTATCAGAGCCTGCGTGATACTTCCTATAATCCCTTCTATATATATATATATATATATATATATATATATATATATATATATGATACTATTGAAATGCCAGAAGAAACACACCCAGTATATGCATCAAACCGGTGGCTGGCTCTCGTTCGCGGCGTCGGAAGAATCGGTGTTACAGGTATGTTTCCACAATATCCATGGATAAATATACTAAATATACAGAAGCGTTAGAAATACTCCATTGAAAGAAGCCAGAGTAACACCGTAACACAAGTAAAAATTATCGCATGTAAAAAAAACACCATCGAACTAAGTAATATGCATGCGTCAGCTATCGTGGTCTGCGAAATAAATTAATATTTGATTTATTGGTATTTTATTGTTTCATTGCGATAGGAATTATACGCGGACACACTCGATTGATTTTTGCCGTCCCGTCGTGTTCCGTATGAAGTCCAAATCGATAACGAGGCTCCACACGTGGTATGTTCTACGCGCTAGTATGGAATCGCACGAGCGCCGGTGGAACGGACCCGCCTGAAGCATTCGTGAAACGAGCCGGCATGAAGGGTGCATGCGATAAGTTTGGCCCACGTTAGAGGCCTGTATCGATAGCTCTTTAGCCACAAATGAAGCACTGAGCCCGTTTCTCTAGGGAGAACGAGCATGAACGGGCGCTGGTGGTGAGCGGGGGGTTGCAAGGGTTTACGTCACTGTTGCATCAAATGCTTGCGACCCTTGAATATGAAGGCACGGTCGCGAGAGTTGGTGCGTGCGCTAAGCCAACAGCCATTAGTAAACGCGTAATACATAGTGGTATCCAACGGCTTGCTTCGCGTTAAGACGACTGAGCACGAACACCGGTTTGCTCCCTGGAGCGGCTGCATTCGGTTACACTGTGCTTTGTGGAGTTCCGCGAGATCAGATCCGAAAAAAAAGTGTGATCGAAACGAGCCTTTCTTCGTATAACACTTCTGTTTGTTGGTTTACCCCATTCAATATGGCTTCACACTTGCGGTGAAACTGCGATTTCTTTATCGTTTACAAATTATGAAGGAGAGAGATATATTTGTTGAAATCTATTTCTTGCCTTTATGGCCACACAAAAAAGAAAACATTTCCTGCTTTGTATATTTTTCCTTTGTGCCTTTCGCACGCATTTCACGGCAATGTCTTCATTTTTGCGGAAGAAACTTCTGAAAAAAAATCCCTTTTACGCGAATTTTGTATGATTGACTAAATGTTTTGTGGAGGTTCTATAAAGTACGATAGCTGCCTATTCAACCTTTCCACTCCAACGCTAGCTGACGCCATGCCTTTACTATGACCGCAATAGGTTGCAAGGAACGAATCAAGTTGCTCAATAATTTACTCCAGAATATATACTGTCACGAGTCTTTAAGAGTGTTTGGAAATGAACCACCGAGCAGCCGGCTCTTGATAAACACGTCCATCAGGCCTGAATCCTGAGTGGAGAAAAAGCGCATGATCTTCTTATAGGGCGAGGACAACTGTTGCCCTCGAACCATTACGTGTTGGTGGTAATACATAAAGCTAACAAACAAAAACCAGTATTATTCATGTGCCCTGATGGTGCCTGAAATGACAACCACTGTTTAACGAATGTTTGATATCTACATTTATGGCGATTACTGACCCTTCGGGTTACGTGCATCGTCAATGCTTTTGTGCGTTAGTTTATGATAACCCCAGTCTTAATGACTGTGAAATTTTTTTACGGACACTTCTTCCCTTTGTGAAGTGCAGCGTGCATAACTCAAAACTCGATTGGTTAACCTTACGTTTTTTCCTTTGATTTATCTCTTTTTCTTCTTCAAGAGCTACACCTACTTTACGTGTCGTAACTTAGTTTTTGAAGCCCACATTGAGCTAATAAATGTTACCTCCAGAAAGAAACCCCGAAATTCCAACTTACGCCTCACATCGTTTTACTGCTGTTCTCTATATATTTTTTATTATGCTGCAGGCTCGTGGTCGCAAATATCGAAGACCCTTTAAAAAAAGCCGCTCCTCTCACTTAGCCCTAGCCACAGCGTAATACAATAAAACCAGGCGCAGAAACAAAAAAAACTTTACAATAAAATGATAACGCTTTGCTGTTCCCTATAGCTGAGAGCCGGTTCGATTACGTATAACCTACCCACCTTTATGTGGTTACACCACTACACATATTAACCGCGGCACGGGAGTCGTAGTTAACTGGTTTTAATTCTCGTTCCTTTCTGGGCAAACTAGACAATGTTAGTTTTTTTCGACATCGCATATCTACGTGGACATACCAAAAAAAGAACCTTTAAAAGTGAAAAAATTGAGAACATATTGGAGTAAATTATTAATAAAGCAATGTTCAATGATGACCTATGTATTATGGTACGCTATAATGCAACTGATTTTTCGCAAGCAACAGCGCTACAATACGAGGACTAAAAAGTCGTGTTTTCTGTCTTCCCCTTCCTAGCGCTGTCCTTTGTAAAACATGAGCTATATACCCCGTATACACGTCCAAGCTTCCTTTTTGTTTTTCTGTTAGAGGTCTGAGGGTGTTTATTCGTATTTATTTAGCCTGAGGTCCTTTTATCCCTCTATTACTCTGTGTTCGTTTGACTAAGCATTTTTGTAGTGTATAAGTGTTATTATTAATATAATAATTATTATTATATAAATAGCTTCTTCACAAGATTACTTCCCACTTCATTCTTCAGTTCAACAACCAAAATTCATTCAATCCAAATGTGTTGCTCTGTTTGACAAAATAAATCGTGTGCACATACTTTGCTGTGCATCTGCTCCAAACGCTGTTATCGTATTTCATATTTTTGGACTTCTTATTGTAACGAAGACAAGAGTAGGTATATGGTCACTTTATAATTATTTGCCTCTGTATTTTACCGGCTTCAAGAAGTATTATAGCATAATGAATACCAGAGTGTTTAACTTTAAATTTCTCTTATGCTGAAGATTTACTAAACACGCGATAAACACATCAGCTGATCGGCGCCTGAGACACTCATGCTAAGACTTGTAGAGCGAAGGCATGCTCACGTTAACGTTCCCTTTAGGTTACGTCCAACATGTACAAGCGCTGCTTGTCTACGTCAAGCATCGATGCCCTTCGCGCTTTATGTAAACATGGACGAAAAGGTTTTTGCTTCCGATGGTGTCAGTGAGAGTGGATGTAAGTACGTGTACAGTTCCAGAAACTGAAAATCTGAGACGGGACGCGATTGCTTTTTGAAGAGGAAAAGTGTTAGTGAATGCCAGTGACCGCTGTTTCATTGCGTTCGTCTAATTGTACATCTAAGATGAGAATTTGCTGCTCTGTTTTTCATCTACCAAAATTAAAATAGTTGTGGTGATGGATTAATAAAATGACTAACGAAAAGTGCGCCACTACGTTCTGTCCGTGTTATGAAGTTATAATTCCAATTCCTTACATATCAAGAGACTGGAAGCAATTTCCCTATTTCGAAAGATCACACAGAGTATTCGTGAATGTGGCAGAAGCTTCTGGCTGTGATTACCGAGTACTTCACACAAAGTGGAATGCATTGTTGTTTTTTGCCTTCCTGTCTGGCCTATGCACATTATACAGAATTACACCGCTGTAGCGCAATATAATATTAGTAACAGCGTTGTATGCACTGCAGCTACTGCGGCTTCATACATCTTAGATTTGGTTGTCATCAATGCGAAGCGTTTCTTAGCGAACTTCGGTGAGTTTGAGCGTATCTATCTATCTATCTATCTAGCCCCACCGCGGTGGTCTAGTGGCTAAGGTACTCGGCTGCTGACCCGCAGAGCGCGGGTTCGAATCCCGGCTGCGCCGGCTGCATTTCCGATGGAGGCGGAAATGTTGTAGGCCCGTGTGCTCAGATTTGGGTGCACGTTAAAGAACCCCAGGTGGCCTAAATTTCCGGAGCCCTCCACTACGGCGTCTCTCATAATCATATAGTGGTTTTGGGACGTTAAACCCCACATATCAATCTATCTATCCATCTATCTATCTATCTATCTATCTATCTATCTATCTATCTACGGCTTCTAGCTCTCCTGGCTATTTGGATAATTGGATCTATACCCAATTTGGTAAAGCGTAACATGACTGTATGATGAGCATAAGGGACTAGTCATGAAAATCATGAAAATCAAGACATGTATGCCATGAATGTCATCATAGTCTTGCTGCTCATTCGCTGATTTCGTTCACATGAAATATCACAAAACTGGTATGGTTCGACATGACGGCCTAATGAACATAAGTGGCATGTCATTTCATGGAAATCACTACATGGGTGTCATGTAAGAACATTACTACATGTCAAGCTCATGATGTAATCGTGGTCGTTTCGCTAGCTTCGCATACATCCAACTTGGTATTACGTCACGTGAATGGATGACAAAGGTATATGGCTGGCGCAAACATGATAATCATGATGTGCATGTCATGTAACAACTAGACTACATGCCACGCTCATGATGCGCTCGCGGTCGTTTCGCTACCTTCATATATACCAAATTTGGTATTACGTGCCGTGAATGGATAACGAAGACTGGTGCAAACATGATAATCCTGACATGCGTGTCATGTCATGGCATGTAGTCATGTTATGACACGCACGTTATGATTATGATGTTGGCACCAGTCACACACCTCCGTCATTTACTCACGTCACTTAATACCAAAGTTGGTGCATGTGAAGCCAGCGAAACGACCGCGAGCGCATCATAGGCGCGACATGTACTCATATTTTTACATAACACGCGTGTCATTGATTGATTGATATGTGGGGTTTAACGTCCCAAAACCACCATATGATTATGAAAGACCCCGTAGTGGAGGGCTCCGGAAATTTTGACCACCTGGGGTTCTTTAACGTGCACCCAAATCTGAGCACACGGGCTTGCAACATTTCCGCCTCCATCGGAAATGCAGCCGCCGCAGCCGGAATTTGAACCCGCGACCTGCGGGTCAGCAGCCGAGTACCTTAGCCACTAGACGACCACGGCGGGGCAACACGCATGTCATCATAATTATGTTTGCACCAGTCATATACCTTCGTCATCCATTCACGTCATGTAATACCAATTTTGGTATATATGAAGTTAGAAAAACGGCCACGAGCGCGTCATGAGCGTGGTAATTTGGCAACTTCTTACATGACATCCATGCCCCACCGTGGTGGTCTCGTGGCTAAGGTACTCGGCTGCTGACCCGCAGGTTGTGGGATTGAATCAGCGGCTGCATTTTCTATGGAAGTGAAATTTCTGTAGTCCCGTGGGCTTAGATTAGGGAGCACGTTAAATAACCCCAGGGGGTCAAAATTTCAGGAGCCTTCATCTACGGCGTCTCTCATAAACATTTGGTGGTTTTGGGACATTAAACCCCCAAATGTCAATCAATCAATTACATGCCACGCATGTCATAATTATCATGTTTGCACGAGTCATAGACGGTCGTCTTCCATTCCCATCTGTAATACCAAATAGAGTCCCATAATACCATGAGCGTGGCGTGCAGTTATGACTTGCATGACTTGCATGCCATTATTTCCACGTTAGGGTCTGTCACTTGCGTTCGCTATGCAGCCATATCTTACCATACCAGCTTTGCGACATGTCATTTTAATAAAATAACCGCAGGAGCAGCAAGACCATGAAACATCAACCATGACATTCATGACATACATGTGTTGATTTTCATGTTATGACAGGTCACTTATGATTCACCTGCTGTCATGTTATGCCATGCGATTTTGGTATCGATACCACTATCGAAATGGCCAGGAGGGCTAAACGTCCTAGGTGGCTAGATAGATAGATAAATAGATAGATAGATAGATAGATAGATAGATAGATAAATAGACAGATAGATAGATAGATAGATAGATTGATAGATAGATAGATAGATAGATAGATAGATAGATAGATAGATAGATAGATAGATAGATAGATAGATAGATAGATAGATAGATAGATAGATAGATAGATAGATACGGTCGAAGCCACAGAAGTTCGCTAAAAAATGCTTTGCACTTAAAAAAGCGGATGTAATGCAATAGCTGCTAAACAAGGGACATTATTTTGTGTGCACTTGCGTGTAATTCGATCTCAACTGCTTTTCACAGGCACCTTATGGCTGAGAAGTCATGCTAAGGCGATCGCCGGTGAGTCCTCTACGAGTGCGCTTCAAGTGATTGATATGTGAGGTTTGACGTCCCAAAACTACCATATGATTATGGGAGACGCCGTAGTGGAGGGCTCCGGAAATTTCGACCACCTGGGGTACTTTAACGTGCACCCAAATCTGAGCACACGGGCCTACGACATTTCCGCCTCCTTCGGAAATGCATGCCGCCGCAGCTGGGATTCAAACACGCGACCTGCGGATTAGCAGCCGAGTACCTTAGCCACTAGACCACCGCGGCGGGGCAGTGCGCTTCAAGTCAACGCCAGCTAATATAATACCGACTTATGATTAGATAGTGATGTTCAAGTGTACTACCGTTCACATTGCCTCAACTTTGCAAGCAAGCTTGTTATTCGAACTATTATTCAGCTTTAGTAGCACCTTTTGCAGATAAATTAAAACAACCAACAGCGTATACGCGTCATATCTGCAGCGTTGCTTATTAGGTTCACACGTACGTGCGCAGGTTCATTAGCGTGCACAATGCTTGTGTTCTTCAGTGCTAACAGGAAGAAATGCTGCCTAGTCACGCAAACTTTAGGACATTTCAGTTTTACTCAATGGTCACAGTAACTTAAATTTGTTACACTGCATACAATCGTAATAAAAAAAAGAAACCTCTGAGACACAGCATGCGTTGAATTTTTCTGTATTATGCTTCAATATGTTATCGCTACCTATGCGAATGCACACATGCGAATTGCAGCTTGAGAAATAACATGGCAATCTTCTCACCGATAACGCGAATTATAGTAGACACTGCATGCTCAAGATGGAATCCGGGCTGCAAGAATATAAATGTATATTGATGCATGAATAACCTGCGAGCATCGCATTCCGCTCAATTGCCCTTGTTTCTCACCTAGTAGACATGGGTCCCCTAGCATACGTTTCTTGCTACAGCATCCTTGCACAGCAAATTGTTTCCGCAGTTACCGACAAAAGTACACGTCGCTAATGGTTCCGCTGGCCGTTGGACTTCGCACTGAAGACATTCATCAACGATAAAACGCACCTCACAGTTTCGCACACGGCGGGAAACGCAAGCAAGGGCGTAACACTAAAGCATGGAGAGAGCGTGTCATCATAGACGAATTTTACTAGCGTGCCTTTCTATGCAAAGGAAGGGCGTAAGCACAGGGTGCTAAAAAAGATTTTTTGTAATAATAAAAACCATGTTAAATTCTTTGTTCATTACACATACGTAATATTGTTGGGGAAAAGTTATATAGTTTTTAAAACAAGGTGATTACTTCGATTTTATTTAAAATTTGATTTTTCATTGTTAGTGTTTGTTCCCGTGACACAAAGTCGCACTTCAATCGCAGCTCCCGTAACATCTCATGCTGATGTCACTGGCTATTGCTTCTGAACCACTTTTCACCCGAACTTTCGCGACATACTTGAACAGACATTGTTAGCAAGGCCATGTTAGGCAAAAAGTAAACCTCAAAACACTGAAACGTGGTGACATAATGCTCCGGACGCTGCGAACGCCACTGCCTTTTTTTTTGGAATGAATATAGTTGAGAGAGAACTCGCCAAGCAAATATTCTGTATCTTTGTTCGTAATTTAGCTTTTCAAGAAGTTTTGTCGGCTACGTTTTTCTTGGAGACGTCCGACTCATTTATAAGTGTTTTCACACCCAGCGTGAGGGGTGGTTCATGAGTCATGTCCCCTTTAACGCGCTCATGTTCCCTTTAACACGCGTCTCTAGTCTTTCGCTTCCATGCGACCACCGCAGCCGTGATCGGATCAGCGTGCTTTCGGTCAGCAGCCGAACACTTAGTTGCTACACCACCGCGACAGACCATTGTATGTATGTATGTATGTATGTATGTATGTATGTATGTATGTATGTATGTATGTATGTATGTATGTATGTATGTATGTATGTATGTATGTATGTATGTATGCATGTATGTATGTATGTATGTATGCATGCATGCATGCATGCATGCACGCACGTACGTTCGTACGTACGTACGTATATGTATGTATGTATGTATGTATGTATGTATGTATGTATGTATGTATGTATGTATGTATGTATGTATGTCTTCTGTGCAACACCACTTCCTGCCAAAGTTTTTAAAATTTCATTTCAGCTCTATTTGTCGTCGCAAACACGTTTTTCATTGGTTGCTTTTACTGGCTGTCTACATCTTACATCAATTTGAAGCAAAGGAGCACACAAGATGGCGTTCATTATTGTCTCGAAAGATTTGCTGTCGCTTTCTTCAATACTCTGAATGCCCGCACACAAGCACAGAGGGATAGAAGTGAAAATCTCCCCAGCCATCATCCACCCGGATTTGTGCCCATGCGCAGAGGCTGCCATCGACCAAAAGGTGGCGCCCTCTATGTACCTCATCGTAATCCCAAAATCTTTTTTCGTTGTCAATAGAAGCAGCGAAATAAGAAAATAGGGAGGCGCTCGACAACAACTAGGCTTCGTGAACAAGGACGAATAAAAGCAACAGTAGTGCGACACTGTGGCATGGTTGGTCATGCCCGGATTTCTCAAACTCCAACCACCTTCAGATTCGTGTCATATACTGTTTTTCCCAACCCGATTTTTATTGAAGTTGCTCAAGGAATTTCTATTTCACTATTGTTCAAAGAAAGTATTCTGCCCTTTCAATGAAAGCATCCCGTTCAGTTGCCAGCAGTCTCGAAAAGGAACAGAAAAGAACCACTGTTCATTTTGTTCTGTTTTTCTCCGTACGCAAACGCCGTGTGCTGGAATTCTTTCTAGACAGCATTGCTTTGTACGAATGTGTTCACGCTGTTTCCCGTTGATTCTCAAAGCTACACAGCGATTTTGCAGGTCGGCGCAAGGAAGGAGTAGGTCTGTAAAACTTTGTTTGATTGTAGCAGCGCACAGCTGACAGCAGTTCGTTTCTTGCTTGGTCAAAGGCATGTTTCTGATGTCACTGTATACACTTCACTTTGTCACTCTTTGTCCTTTTCGCTTCTAAGAAGTCGGCAAGCCATGCGACTCCCTATTGTGTTTTCGAGAAGAAAGTTAGGTAGATAAAAATATAATGCATTCCGGCATGATTGCTGAGCATGCAAGCTTCGTTTGTAGCTTCCTTTTTTTACGTAGCATTTCTCTAGAACCAAGTAACTACACAAAAGGCGGATTTTATTCCGGTTGCCATTACGATCCGTTGATAACCTGTTCACTGGAGCAGCGAGGCCACAAAAATAAACACAGTCGTGTGCCCGGTCGGTTAAGCTTTCAGGCTTGCACAAGGAATGCGGAATTTGCAGCAGGTGTTGCTCAAATCCTTGAGACAATCTACGTCTATTGGAGGAGTGATTACAAGGCGATAGGAGCGTTGAAAATACTAAATATTCCTTCAATTTTGTATTGTGTTTAACGGGATTGTGCAGAAGCTTGGTATTAGTGACTCCGTAGTGGCGTCAGCTACATATTTATGTGAATATGTGTGGTATACTTTCGATGCCTACGCAACACTGCAAGCTGTCACTGTTAAGATTGCACAGAAATAGCAGGCATTCTTTATCAGAGGTACCCAACGAAACCTTGCAAAGGTCTGGTATATAATTAAATAACACTCATATGAAGCATGCGAAAAAAACCTTTCCCTTACTTTCAATCCTTCTTGCGTGATTTTGAGACGGAGTGATTTCCTGAAATCTGCTTCTTGTTCCATGTCTTATTGCTGAGAAAATAATATATATGCAGGTATTCCATAGCACGCACTAAGTCACTGACATTACAATTACGTCGCGCCATTCTGTACTATACCATTCAGATAGTAGGACACCTAAAGGGGTTCTTTTTTTTTACAATACAGATGTTTTATACGAAGTCTGAGCCTAAGTACTATCGTTTTCTTGCACTAACTCTTCGTTGAGGTGAAAATAATTTGCCTAAAGTAAAATTGCACTTGCATGATCAATTAAGAAATCTTCTTGATTAACTTATGAATTTTTGTTTTTATGACAGTCATTAATATAATAAATATATAGTATATGCCATATTATTGCATACCTAATTTCGCGAAATTACGAAAGTTGCGCGTATAGTTCGAAGTACTCATCCCGAAATTTTTTCCTGCCCCCGGCGCACAGAGAACGCGACCTCTGTGTAACGTAAGTCCAGAACCATGCACGATGATGAAGTGATGAGCTTTGAATCTAGATGTGCCGAAGCAGAATATGGTCGGGAAAATGGGCAAACATAGTGTATGCACAAAAATACAGCTTACTCTTTCGGTGCAATGTGGGACGCTTATGTTTTTCTTTCTTGCCAACTTTAGACTGTTTTCCCTAAGACTTTCGGGCGCCGCCATCTTGGGCTGTTAAGCCGACCTTTCTTGGTTTTGCATATCGCGACGTGAACTAACAAGGCCATGACACACCATATACAACAACCCAACCATTTTGCTGTGTATTCGCCTACCGTGACACTGTTTGTTTAGTTGATAAAGATGCAGAACACAAAAGCTAACAGCTCAATACAGTGGCACTGAGGGCCATCCGTACAAAAACTTGTAAAGATGGGCACCGAAAACTATTGCGCCTGTCTGCAAATTGAAGCGCCGAGGCAGCTGCCTCCGAGTTTTATGTCTCATGAATAATTAAAAGTTACACATCACTGTTTTCAAGCGAGCTAAAAAAACACACAGATTGACACCAAGCACCGCACGCCAATGCAAGGCGATACACTGGCGCAAGTGAGATTATTTGAAGCCTTTCTCGAAAAGATGCGGCCACGACACGCCTTCATTCAAATTTCATAACTTCTCTGTCGCGGGTAGTTGCGGTGTGACGTAACAGTGTGCTCGCGTGTCATGCGCACCAGATGCATCCAGCGTCAATATTTTACTATTCGTTGTCTTACAGCTCGAATAACGAATTACGTGCAAATTTTGTAATTTCTTAAAATAGGCTATGCTATATATCCTTATGCACTTTAACTTATCTCATATGAACAACCAGCGTACCTACAATAACTATTAAAAGGTTGATTACGCTGTTTTTGGTAAATAGGTAAAAGACACTATATATAGGCAGATACAGGCATATGCTCCCATTAAAACTATGTCTACAATAACACAACTTTTCGTGTATACCTGCAACAGTGAGAGGCGCCATAGTGGAGGGCTCCGGAAATTTTGACCACCTGAGGCCTCCATCGGAAATGCAGCCGCTGTAGCCGGAATTTGAACCCGCCACCTGCGGGTCAGCAGCCGACTACCTTAGCCACTGGACCACCGCAGCAGGGCTTTATATATATATATATATATATATATATATATATATATATATATATATATATATATATATATATATATATATATATATATATATATATATATATATATATATATATATATCATCAGCCTGTCTACGTCCACTGCAGGACAAAGGCCTCTCCCATGTTCCGCCAGTTAACCCGGTCCTGTGCTTGCTATTGCCAATTTATACCCGCAAACTTCTTAATCTCATCTGCCCACCTAACCTTCTGTCTCCCCCTAACCCGCTTCCCTTCTCTGGGAATCCAGTTGGTGACCCTTAATGACCAGCGGTTATCCTGTCTACGTGCTACATGCCCGGCCCATGTCCATTTCCTCTTCTTTATTGCAGCTATGATATCCTTAACTCCCGTTTGTCCCCTAATCCACTCTGCTCTCTTCTTGTCTCTTAAGGTTACACCTACCATTTTGCTTTTCATTGCTCGCTGCGTCGTCCTCAATTTAAGTTGAACCCTCTTTGTGAGTTTCCAGGTTTCTGCTTCGTAGTTAAGTACCGGCAAGATACAGCTGTTATATACCTTCCTCTTGAGGGACAGTGGCAATCTACCTGTCATAATTTGAGAGTGCCTGCCGAATGTGCTCCACCCCATTCTTATTCTTCTAGTTACTTCAATCTCGTGGTTAGGCTCTGCGGTTATTACCTGCCCTAAGTAGACATAGTCTTTTAAAACTTCAAGTGCACTATTACCTATCGCAAAGCGCTGCTCCTTTCCGAGGTTGTTGTACATTACTTTCGTTTTCTGCAGATTAATTTTAAGACCCACCTTTCTGCTCTCCTTGTCTAACTCCGTAATCATGAGTAGCAATTCGTCCCCTGAGTTACTCAGCAATGCAATGTCATCGGCGAAGCGCAGGTTACTGAGGTACTCTCCATTAACTCTTATCCCTAACTGTTCCCATTCTAGGCTTCTGAAAACGTCCTGTAAGCACGCAGTGAATAGCATTGGGGAGATTGTGTCCCCCTGCCTTACACTCTTCTTTATTGGTATTCTGTTGCTTTCTTTATGAAGCACTATGGTAGCAGTTGATCCCCTGTAGATTTCTTCCAGAATGTTTATATATATTTCATCTACGCCCTGATTCCGCAGTGTCTGCATGACGGCTGATATTTCTACTGAATCAAACGCCTTCTCGTAATCTATGAAGGCTATGTATAGTGGTTGGTTATACTCTGAGCATTTCTCTATTACCTGATTGATAGTATGAATGTGGTCAATTGTTGAGTAGCCTGTTCTAAATCCTGCTTGTTCCTTTGGTTGATTAAATTCTAATGTTTTCTTTACTCTGCTAGCAATTACCTTTGTAAATAGCTTGTATACTACAGAGAGCAAGCTGATCAGCCTGTAATTCTTCAAGTCCTTGTCATCTCCTTTCTTATGTATTAAGATGATGTTAGCGTTCTTCCAAGACTCTGGTACTTTTCCCGTCAGGAGACACCTCGTAAATAGAGTGGCTAGTTTTTCTAACACAATCTGTCCTCCATCTTTCAGCAGATCTGATGTTACTTGATCCTCACCAGCAGCTTTGCCTCTGTGCATGCTCTTCAAAGCTTTTCTGACTTCTTCTATCATTACCGGTGGGGTGTCGTCTGGGTTACTGCTAGTTCTTATAGTATTAAGGTTGTGGTTGTCTCGGCTACTGTACAGATCTCTGTAAAACTCCTCCGCTATTTTAACTATCCTATCCATATTGGTAGTTAATTTGCCTTCTTTGTCCCTTAGTGCATACATCCGCCTTTTGCCTATCCCAAGTTTCCTCTTTACTGCTTTGACGCTTCCTCCGTTTTTCAGAGCGTGCTCAATTCTCTCCATGTTATACCTTCTTACATCGCATACTTTACGTCTATTAATCAGCTTCGAAAGCTCTGCCAGTTCTATTTTGTCTGTTGTACTTGACACTTTCATGATTTGACGCTTCTTAATTAGGTTCTTCGTTTCCTGGGAAAGCTTGCCGGTGTCCTGTCTAGCTACCCTGCCTCCAACTTCCACTGCACACTCCGTGATGATACTCGTCAGATTATCATTCATTGTATCTACGCTAAGGTTGGTTTCCTCGCTAAGAGCAGAGTACCTGTTCTGCAGTGACACTCTGAATTCCTGTACTTTTCCTCTCAGTGCTAGCTCATTGATTGCCTTCTTGCGTATCAGTTTCTGTCGTTCCTTCTTCAAGTCTAGGCGGATTCGAGCCCGTACCATTCTATGGTCACTGCATCTTACCTTGCCAACCACTTCCACATCCTGCACGACTCCTGGGTGTGCAGTCATTATAAAGTCTATTTCGTTCTTATTTACGCCATTAGGGCTCCTCCATGTCCACTTGCGGTTTTCTCGTTTTCGGTAGAAGGTATTCAAAATACGCAGATTATTGTGTTCTGCGAATTCTACTAGTAGCTCTCCTCTGGCGTTTCTAGTGCCGATGCCATAATCTCCTACTGCCTGGTCTCCAGCCTGCTTCTTCCCTACCTTTGCATTAAAGTCGCCCATTACTATAGTATACTGTGTTTTCACCTTACTCATTGCCGATTCCACGTCTTCATAGAAGCTTTCAATTGAAGCGTCATCATGGCTGGATGTAGGCGCGTAGGCCTGTAATACCTTCATTTTGTATCTTTTATTCAGTTTAATTACAATGCCTACCACCCTTTCATTAATGCTATAGTAATCCTCTATGTTGCCAGCTATGTTTCTGTGAATTAGGAACCCTACTCCCAGTTCTCTTCTGTCTGCCAAGCCCCGATAGCAAATGACGTGCCCATTCTGTAGCACAGTATAGGCCTCATCTGTCCTCCTAACCTCACTCAGCCCTATTATATCCCATTTAATGCCTTCTAGCTCCTCGAATAATACAGCTAGACTTCCCTCACTAGATAACGTTCTAACGTTAAACGTTGCTAAGTTCAAGTTCCAAAGGTAGCCTGTCCGTATCCAGAGATTCCTAGCACCCTCTGCTGCTTTGCAGATCTGACCGCCGCCGTGGTCAGTTGCTCCGCAGCTGGTGGGGACTGAGGGCCGTGAGTTAATTGACGAATGCCGACGGGAGGGGGTGGCCAGATACTGCACCAGGGTGGCCAATCCTTCTCTGGTGAGATCATCGGTGCGTACCGGTTTTAAGCCGGTACGATCAGACAGTAGTGGGAATGCTCCATGCATGTCTTCCTTATTGTTGTTCAGCAGCGTTGGCGGCCACCCACCACGGAGCCCAACGAGGGGACGCTACAAGTTTACAAATGCTGAAACCTGCAGACGCCAGCCGTACAACGCCACTATAACCCAATGCGCCTAGACCAAGGTAGGCTATTTGCACAGGGTTAATCCTAGCCGTCAGGAAGTTTGGAAGTAAACGGAAGAGAGTAGAAGACAGGACAGATAAATAGTAAGAGATGAAGACGAAGATGTAGGGAGAGAGAGATAGGAAAAGGCGACTGCCGATTCCCCTGGGTGGGTCAGCTCAGGGGTGCCGTCTACGTGAAGCCGGGGCCAAAGGGGTGTGTTGCCTCTGCCGGGGGGCCTTAACGGTCCAATCACCCAGCGTCGGCTCAACCCCCAGGATCCCCTTTTTCTCGGACACGGCAAAGCCACGCACGGCTAGGCGTGGGGGGGGAGTCGAAATTCCCCCGTTAGCTCAGGTTCGTATATGTATATATATATATATATATATATATATATATATATATATATATATATATATATATATATATATATATATATATATATATATATATATATATATATATGTATATATATATGTGTGTGGGAAACAACTGTATACTTAAGAACTCCTTTTTCGTGTTTTACACAATTAATGAGATCTAACAGACAACCAAGGAAAGTATAGGGGAAGTTTTTAGGCCAATTGTAATAAAAATGAGAAGAAGGAAAAGTGGGTGAAAAGATAACTTGCCGTGGGCAGGACCTTTGAATAACGCGTTCGATGCTCTACCACTGAGCTACCATGACAGCTATCCCCCCAGCCATTTTATTGGGTATCTATGTCACATAAACGTTATATATATATATATATATATATATATATATATATATATATATATATATATATATATATATATATAATTAATTAACAATAAAGGAGCACACTTACGAAAATTTGATAATTGTTTACTCTACGTTTCGGCCGTGGCACGGCCTTCGTCAGGATTAACAGAAATACGAGTACGAAATACGAGTATTTCTGTTAATCCTGACGAAGGCCGTGCCACGGCCAAAACGTAGACTAAACAATTATCGAATTTCCTTTATTCCTAATTATATATATATATATATATATATATATATATATATTGGGCCTAGAATGAGAACGAGTGCATATGTTAGACGCTCTCCAAAACGGCATTTTATTGAGCTTAGCGCCAAACACGCTTTCCTCAAACAATTTAGCATAAAATTGAGTCGTGTGTTGTGCTGACGAAACGTGCGTCCAATGATAACTACTTCATTTAAATAGCACACGTACATTTCCCATTTAAAACCACGCAAGATGTCCATAGACCGCTCGAAGGAGGCTGGCGCATTAAACAGCCTTAATGACATCACATTAAATTCGAAAAGTCCGTCTGGCGTTACGAATGCCGTTTTCTCTTTATCTACCTTGTGCATCGGTAGTTACCAATATCTTGATCTCGGATCGACAGACGAAAAGTGGGAAGCCGACGAAAGTCAATCGAGAGCATCATCGATCCGTGAAAGAGGGTACACGGCCTTTTTTGGTAATGGTGTTAAGGCGATGGTAATCAACGCAAAATTTCTATGAGCCGTCTTTCTCTTCAAGATTGCTGGAACTGCGCACAGACTACACGCTTCCTGGATAACATTTTTCTTTACCATGTCACGAACTAGGTCATTGATAACTTAGAGCACCGAAGGTGACATAGGTATAGCTTCTGTCGGATAGGTGGACTACATCCCGTATCAATTGAATGCTGTATACGAAAAGGGAGAAATGATGGCGGATCCTCCTTCTGCGCAAAACCGAACACTCCGGAGTGTTTCGTTGTATAGAATACTCGCCAGTTCACGACGCTATGTTGTGCTTAGCGCTTTGTTGATCATTGACATAATAGGGGAATCGGCGGCGTGCACCTTGTTTGAGGTATAAGCTCATTCGAAGAATCGTGGTGCCCTTCAAGGAATACGAGAGAAAATACTTGCTGTTCATCAATCACCGCAAGTTTCAGACCCTCCAGCAGTATCGTGAGTTCATCTGAACAGTTGATGGTCCATAAGTGAGTGCGCCCTCGAACAACTGGCAGCGCATGATTATGTGTCAGAACATTCTTCTTCATGCAACTAAGCTGTATCGGTTCTATGTTGCGTCAAATGTTTTTTGGGTGGCAGGGGAACATGTGACTAGGACACTTTGTGGACAATGGCGGGACAACTGTGTCCATGCATACGCAAAGTGCACTTTCGCGACAAGGAGGGTGTTTCATAAACGCAGACCGAATGCTCGAATTTACGGTAATTTCTCCCGCTCGGCAATCGACATTGGCACCGCAAAGCTTTAATTATTCTAGGCCCAGTATTACGTCTTGCGTGGCATTAGGTATAATTGCGAACTCAGTGTCAAATAGATGACCACCCAAGCTAACTTGGACACTGCATACAGAAACAGGATATAGCGGCTCACCACTCACTCCGCGAAACGTATCGGCACGGTCACAGCAAAACATCACTTTATGCCCGAAGAGGCGTTTAAACGCGAAAATCATCACTGAAATAGTTGCTCCTGTGTCCACTAAGGCCATTGTCGAAACGCTGTCTATACACACAGACACCTCATTCTTAAACATACAAATGAGTGGAGGTATTTCTGTCGAAATTGTAGGATGCCAAGTGACTTCCCCTCCAACGTCCACGTCAACTAGTTTTCGGGAGAGGGCGACGGATGTCGACGCCGAGGAGATGGTGACCGGCTTCCGCGAGGAGCAGGTGATGGTGTCAAGCTACGATCGGAGGCCGGAGAGGGGTTTTGCAGCATCTCTGATGTGCGGTTGGTCAGTTTTCTGTGAACATGTAGCCACTTAAACCACAAGGCTGCTCAGATGTAAACTAGTTTCACCTCGTTTGTTGGCGGCGATGGCAGTATCTCGCAATATGACCCTCGACGCCGCAGCTGTAGCACACGGGCAGAGGAAGTTCAATTAAATGCTGTTGCGAGCACTCAGCCATGAAGGGTCATCTCATAGATTGTGAAGGCTCAGCATTCTAGACTCCAGCTTTCCGTCACTGTGTGCAGCGGCCGGGATGATCGCAATGCCCATGGTGCTGCTCAGATGCGAATGTGTCTCGATGCGGCCACATTCTTCCTGGTTCAGTGCGGTCGGCAACGCAAATTGACGGTGGCAAAGGAGCACATGATACTACTGGCGTTGAATACTGCGGAAAACAGGTGACGTCGTGCTGCCGCAGCTCTTCTCGCACGATTTGCCGAATAGTTGAAGCAAGATTGTTGGGTGGACTCACATCAACGCTTTTGAGCGTCGTGACGTTTGCTAGTCACCCAAATTGAGGTGCAATGCGATGTGTCTTCAACGTCTCAAAGGTGTGGAGAGGACGAAGAACATTCAAGAATTGGTGAGATCTTCTCGACCTATCAGAAAGTTGTGAACATCTTCGGCGGTACCCTTGAGAAGATGTCCCACCTTAACTTCTTCCGACATCCGTGGGTTAATAATTATGCACAGCTTGAGGACTTCCTTGATATACGTGGTGCAAGTCTCCACGGAAGTCTGAGCTCTTTGAGCAAGTGTCCTCTCAGCGCGTTTCTTCTTGGAGTCAAAGTCACCGAAACATTTTCTAACTTCTTCAACAAAGCGGTATCACGTTGTTGACGACTCTTCGTGAATCTCATACCACATAACAGCAGTTTTCGTCAAATACAACGCTGAATACACAAGCTTGGAGTTGAGATTCTAGTGGTTCTAACGGCCACCCTGTCCTATAGTGCTTGAGCCACTCGTCCACATCTCCTCCTCTTCCCGCAAACGGACGGGGTTCTATGTAGCGGTGAATAGGTGCATCCGCCATGGATCTGGGTGCAATAGCAGCTGGCCCTGCGTCTTACTCCTCATTATGAAGCATATTGAAAGTCGTCATTTAGAAACCGGCAAAGCGACGGCTCCGGCGAAATTGAAACAGTTGTGGCTCTGTGATAAGTTGACATCGTGTACCCAGCCCCTCCACCACTCTGTCACGTCCATGAACGGAGTTAATATATTGAGACGTGACACAGCGGTAGCTTCAGCGGCCTTGAATCCAAACCTAGACCGTAGCGATCGCAAGGCGCGTCCTTTTTCTCTTCATCTCCCTTGACCCACGACATACAGGTGTGCATACTCAAACTACAATAGTAACATCACACACACACACACACACACACACACACACACACACACATATATATATATATATATATATGAGCGTCGTAGGTTTGATTGATGCTTACAACTGGTTATTTTTTCACCCACTTTTCTTTCTTCTTATTGACATTCCAGTTTGTTCTAACTTGCCCTATACATTCCTTGGCATTACTGTCTGTTAGATAAACGGATAAACGAGCCCTTAGGTATACACTTCTTTTCCTTATATATATATATATATATATATATATATATATATATATATATATATATATATATATATATATATATATGTGTGTTTCTATGAGTGTAAGAGTGGTATTCATTGGGCAGCAAGATTTCCCACAGCAACCACGATAATTTTTTTATTTGTCTTAGGATATTGCAGGTTTCGTATTTCCACGTTTTACAGTGAAGCTGTCTTCAAGGGTCCTTCGCGAGTGTCGTTGTCGTTCGCCAAAACCAATTAAGTGTTGAAGGCGAAAGGAGAAGCCTTACCAGAGGCGGTAGGGAAGGAGGTCACATGATATACCACGAAAAGAAGGACTAACTTAAGGGGCAATCAATAAAGAAATATC
Organism: Rhipicephalus annulatus; assembly: GCA_013436015.1. Lineage (NCBI taxonomy): Eukaryota > Metazoa > Arthropoda > Arachnida > Ixodida > Ixodidae > Rhipicephalus > Rhipicephalus annulatus. The sequence goes on from WOVY01010381.1 coordinate 894,285, forward strand.
TAAGCTAAAATAAGTTATCTTGGCGAGACGTGGTATTACTACTAATAAGATCCCCTATGCTAGCATCATTGTGTGTTAGTTGTCAATCATGTTGTGTGTAACAAAGAAAAACAAGTTCTTTTTTCTTTCAATAAACCCGACAAGTTTCGTAACCACTCTGCATTATAACATAACACAATCCCAAATTTTTAAGACTACTCAGCGAGAGTTGCTACCGGAATGCAATGGTAACCTACATTAAAGAGACGCATAACCCGAACATGGAAACTGTTTATTTTGTACACACACCATTTTGTACACACACCATTTTGAAGAACACCATGGACAACTATAGAACATTTGTGTGAATAGTTCAGCAACGGCTTTGAAGATGTGAGGCAACACTGCCTATACACCGTGAGGTCTCCTTGAAACGCCAAGAAAATGTGTGGATTTGTGTCATGCCACTCCTACGTTACTCATCAGTAAACTTCAATCCCTTATATTTACTTTGACTTATTAGCTTATTGAGGCAATGAACTATTCTAATTCGTCTCTACCGAAAAAAAGGGGGGGGGCTGGATCAACTCCCGGCATCGGCGGCTGCATTTTCGATGGAGGCGGAAATGTTGTAGGCCCGTGTGCTCAGATTTGAGCACACGTTAAAGAACCCCAGGTGGTCGAAATTTCCGGAGCCCTCCAGTACGGCGTCTCTCATATTCAGATCGTGCTTTTGTGACGTTAAATCCCACAGATCAATCAATCTACTTAAAAAAGGGGGAGGCAAATAATCATTCGTGTAAAAAATACATTCATAATACACTCCCCAAAGTTGTCCTTTCGGCCTTCGTCAATATTAGTAAGGTAATCATCAACGAAAATCGGAGCAGCCTTATAACCAGTGCAAATTATTGATTTCTACACAAAATCACCTTTGACCGCGAACACATTGTACCAATCTTCCACTTAGTCCGCCTCTGTATTGTAGTAGTTATGGTGCTCCACTGTTGACCCGAAGGTGACAGGTTCGATCCCGGTCACCGCGGTCACACTTCGATGGAGGCGATGTGATAGAGTCCCGTTTACTGTGTGACGACAGTGCACGTTGAAAAAAAGCGTGAGAATGTCTGAATTTCCGGAGCCCTGCACTATGACGTCTATGATAATTATATCTGTTTTTGGACCTATAAAACCCTGATGTCATGTTCATTAAAATATTGTTGTATTTAAAGTCCACAAACCTTACTTCTTAATAGTGTATATAGTGAACAACTATTAGTGCCAACTCTTCAAACTGTGACTTTCTTGTGCGAACACTATATATTATTATATATGACTATAACTGTACTCCATAAATGGTCGCAGGTTCATTTCCTGCCCACGGCTCGCTGACTTTTATGCCTTCCCATTTATACGACATTTACTACTAATAGCGCCCACTGCACTTCTCTTGGCATTACCGTTTTTAGTTCTCTTTAATATTGTTCCAACAAAGAAAAAAAACGAGCCCGTAAAATTTGTCACTTTTTTTGTTTCATTGCCTGGGTCTTGTTCTGGTATGTTTTATTCCTTGAGATAGTATGCGAGAGATTATTTATCAGCTGCTATCTTGGCATAAGATCAAGTGCTACATTACACCAACAAGCGGAAAAGGAGTGATCCACAATCACTGTCATGTCTATGTACTGGTGGCGCTGACTGGCGCTCCCACGTTTAATGCTCCTGTTGCATGGGCACCCGCGAAAATCATTCAACTCCGTGAAAGATGCGGCCCGTGTCACACGGCCACCCTTTTCAAGCGCATTTTGCAAGGCAAGCTCGGCGATCTCCCTTTGTAACGGAACGAGGTATTCACGTCGCCAGCAGTCTGCATGTCAGGAAAAAAATTCTAGCACTAAATCGCCACAGTGAAAAAAATGATACATTTTGACAATATTGAACGTTCTTTCGTTGCAGTACTCCTTCATAACGTGTGCTCCTTCATATAATTACGCCAGCCAAAGTGAAGCTACTCTTCACACCAATGCCCTACACACCGTGCTTCGCGAGTCGGGCCAGGCGCTACCATTTATAAATATTTCGCCTGTGCATGCGGTTGTGGTCGTCGCCGTGTTTTCGTTTGCCCGAGAGTGGAATTGCAGACAACGCTGCATCAGAGTGAACTGCCTCGACGGCTGCTGGAATGGGTAATGGGAGCCCACAGTTCAAGCGTAACCTGAAATGAAAGTAAGATGTGGTTGCCGATAAGAATATATAAGAGGACCACCTGCCTGGACTCAGAGGAGAGAAACTCAACTTTAGAGTTTATGACGCCATTACAGCTTGTTCACATAGGGAAACTTCGAGAACACAAAATCAACAACCTCACCCTGAAGTACAGGTGAGTTCGCACACTCGTAAATGCTTACTGCAAAAAAATAAAACACGTCTCTTCCTAATAGCTCATGCGCGATGGTTTACTAACGCACATAAGTCTCTTAGGAACCATCTGTTGGTGTTATCGCACGCACATTTCGTCACAACAGTTATTTTGAGGTGCGGGCTTTGTGTAGATATCTATCATTGCATTGCGTGATTTCTGCGATTTAACGTTGAACTTTGTTTGTCTGGAAAGATGTATTGGTGGCCCAGCTCGTGTACGTTATCTGGCTTTGTACACACACACGACAAGGACATACATTTGGGTTACCATGAACATTATTTATCTGCGTAAACGTCCTGATTACCTGCGTAAACGTCTTATTTGCACTTTTCGGATTCCCAGTATTTGTAAGCATTTGAAAGCAGCTTACGATATTGCTATAATGTCGAGTAAAATTGCATGCACAAGCTACTAATATTTATTCAGGTCTTCATCCTGAAACACTAAAAATAGCTAGAGGTTGACATGCCTACATGGTTCACAGTTTTCATGTTAGCATGATGCAGCAGTACAGGCTAGCGTGTTTACATAGGTGTACAGGCTTCTCCTTTTGCAAGTAAGAAACAAACGTTGCTAATCGTGACGCATAGTATGACACAAATCTATAACGCAGTGCACTGACTTGCTATACCAAATACACCCAACGTTTTGTAACATGTCCGCACAGAATGTGCTTAATACATAACATTAGTGCTTTTCTAATGGTAAATTGTGTTATAAGGAAGGAAGTCCGGAACAAAACTGCCGGATCCGAACCCACTGCTTGGTCATTTTTCATGGAACTTAAAAGGTTCCTTGACACGCTGATCATAAACGATCGCTCTCTCGTGCAAAACAGGTGCCTTTACTCAAAGAGAAACGTCGATCAGGCATGCAAATCAATTGTATAAGATAACGCCTTCATGAAAACAACTAAAACTTGCCGGTGTCACAATGAAATTGTAAAATATTGCTGACTGCGGAATGCAACCTACTAATGTAATACTTCAAACAGAGCTCTAAATTGTAATGTAAATCGTGATTATGGACTCCACTTATGGTGTTTAATATCTACAAGCAATAATAAGAAATAAACCACAGCATGGGATAAAACTATCACACCAATATGCTACCAAAGAACAAGCTTTTTGTTACAACTAAAAATTGGAGTGTGTCTTTTTTGGTGCTACTTGATATTATTAGTTTATTTTTGCATAATTCATTCTGGCAGCGCATGACTAATGTGCAACATCATAAATGCCACATTAAGCTGAAAGCAGCCTAATGTTATGTCAACGCAATGTTATGGTGGCAGATTATTTTTGTCCTTCAGATTATTCGGAGCATGGACACAGCCTCAAGTATCTTCTCGGATGAAGAAAGGGCTACTGAAATATAGCTCCGTGACAGAGGGCTGCAGCAGTGGCTTGTAGATGCAGCAAGCACCCCAGCCTGGCGTCAGCAAGAGCCAGCCACAAAAAAAGCACCAAGCGCAGAAGAGAAAGCGGATATCCACTAATGAAAATTTTCAGAATGCATACTTGAGCAGCAAGAAAAGCTGATTTCAGCTACTGAGACTGCCACGCAGGTAAAACAGTCTGTGTGAGTGGCAGGTAGTGGCTCAAGAAAAATCTCTGGACCTATTCTCAAAATATTTTAATAAACAAATTTTCCCAATAGCCTCGTTAAACGTTTGTTTATTTGAGGCCCCTATTGCTTGAGCAGCACCGCAGTGGTAGTGTAGTGTTTAAGGTACTCGGCTGCTGACCCAAAATCGTGGAATCGAATCTCGGCTGCAGCGGCTGCATTTTTGATGAAAGCGAAAATGCTGTAGGCCTGTGGGTTAAGACTTGGGTGCACGTTAAAGAACCCCAGGCGGTAGACATTTCCGGAGCCCTCCACTACAGTGTCTCTCATATTCATATTGCGGTTTTGGAACGTTAAACCCCACACATCAGTCGGATCAATTATTGTTTGAGCAGTATAAATACTGCTGTGTCTCGCTGCAGATAAGTGTGATGGGCTTAACATACCATTATTAATAGAGACACATTTCCAAGGTAAAGTTAGTTATAGGCATGATACTGAGTTTACGACCAGCCATAAGTTTTTAAAAACCGATATCCGAAGTCCTTCCCCGTTTCAAAAGTTGACATCGAAGGTTTTTTTTTCTTTTTAGACTTTGTGGGCTGACTTTAGTAGGCCCAGAAATAAACAGAAAATTGGAGAGAAGAATATACAAATTTAAGGAAGAATGCATAAAATATGCACACATGGAAAGTTTTTATAGGCTGCAAAAGTAGAACAAAACCATACATAGGTGTGATACTTGGTTGGGAGGGGTGGTACAACAGAACATCAACATGGATACTTGAAATATGTAAACTGCTCACGCATACGATACAAAGGACAGCAGTTCTGCCTTCAAGACATGCCCTAAGAAGATCACAGGATGTTTTAGAAAACACACACCAATATAGCAGGCTCATAGGCACTCTCAGAACAGATTGGTAAACCTAGTGAGCCTCTAGCTGTAGCTTCCTGGTGTCTTTTTAGAGCAATATAATATTTTCTATTTCATACGCAATTAGCTTTAAACCTGATTTCCTCCATGCTGTTGAAAATATAGCCCGAGTGCATCCCTGACATCTCTGCCACATCAACCTTGCTTGCCCATGGTGTTGTGTGGTTGCTCGTACAGTGTGTTCTGGAGCTCTTCTTTATTTATGCATTGTTGGGATACAGTATCATTGAAGTGTTCACAAATATTATTCAACAAACAGTGCGCTCTTATAACAACCGCAAAATTCGTGACCTCACACTCTATACGCTTCATCACATATCTAAAACAGGCCTTGTGTCTTCCGAAGTTCCGAAGGAATTTTGAACAATTCGCTTCGATCTTGAGAGCTGATGATTGAAGTACATTTTGACTGAGGTTTTCGTGGAACCAGGAAAAGGACTTAATCAAATTGGGCGTCAGCGTGAATGTTTGATCGTACAATATTCATGGTGGCACAATTGAACTGTTTACAGAAATTGTTGGGCTTGGAAATGTCAGTCCTGTCACAATGCTTGGCAAGTTGGAGCTGTGGTGCACATGGCCGTCGTGACACCTCCCCGCGGAACAGGCGTTGATGAATTGAAAGCGATATTTCTGGTCAACTAAAGCCATTAGGATCACACTATACCTGAAATTATAATATCATGAAAATAAAGGGTTGACTGTGCACAAACAACTTTACAGCCACATTGTATACTGTTGTGATAGAAATATGCTGATGTCACGTAAATATGCATTACAAGGCAAGATGTGGCATGTATGTGTACTCATGCTAAAACAAAATTGTTCTTGAACTGTGAACTGTGTTCTTGAACTGTGAGACCGGAAAATTGTCGATATATAACTTGTGAAAATATGTTTAGTGCGTACTAAAGCTTATGCAAAACAGGCATCATACATTTGTTATATGTTTGAATAGAGACGCTTTCAATAATTAATTCATATTTCTTTTTAGTAAGTCAGCTGTTGATACCTATGGGCTGATATTTCGGTCTACATTGCGTGTTCGTTATGTTTTTGCATGAACTAATGTACCAACCAGCACAGCTTTCAACTTTGGTGTAACTTGTGCTCACTTACCAGCGTTTGTACTTGTAGTAGTCGATAGAATTTTCTTTGGGTGGTGAGACAGAAAAATGGCAGCCATCTAGTGCTCCAACTGCCAGAGGGAAGCCAGTGTCAGCATAAAATTACTGTATGTGGTCAGCCGTCCCTTCAGCTGTAAGCATCCTGACCCAGTGATCTTCCAGGGCTTGCACGATGATGTAAGAAAATTCTCTAGATAATGTAAGCCCCTTCGACATACCTCGGTCAAATAAATTGGTGACTGTTCTATCTTCAGCAGAAGACACAACTTCTAGAGAGCAACAGCGATCCATTTTCGTACAGACACCGCTGTCCGCATGTTTGTAGTTTCTCGTGCCATTGCTAGCAAACAAATGTCTACGTAATATTTGAACGTTGTACGCAAAACCTTCAATGACTGCCGCAAGACTTGCATGTCTACGTTTGGGAGCATGTCTTCAAACCACCGAGAGAGTAGTTGGTATGCCCAGGCCGTTCGCGACGAGACAGTGTGTGATAGCTCACACATTGGCTCTACCAGCCTCAATCTCTACATTCATGGAGCCGCTCGACGCCATTACCAACGCAATATCACACGACTTCTTAACGTTTTTCCCTACGTCACTCATAGGTGACGACACACCACAATATACAGAAGACAAAATTTGCTCTCACGAGACAAGAAAACACAACAACTTTCGTACACAAGCTTCAAAACAATTAGTGCTCGAGCACAACGCAATTGTAAACAAACATAGAGTTACGCACAAAGTGACCCGTGTCGTTGCCAGCATCGCTACATTTAGTAGATGCGTTTTTATTGGAAATAATTCTTAAGGCATTGTTCGCTTCAGACCTACTTAATAGTGTGCTTTTGTAAAATTTACATAACAATGATTCCGAAAAAAAGCAACTAGAGATGAAATTAGGATACCTCTGTGAAAATCAAACAGAGCTGGCTCAGCTCCTTGCGGCAATTATTTCAACCTTATCATTGCCGTGTGAGACTGCCGCAACTCCATCTCTGCCGAACAGTCATAGGGGCGACTAACGTTGACAGAGTTTAACAGAGTTCAGTGAGCATGTGACAGAGGTATTAAACCACATATATTCCCCACAAAGTGAACAAAGTGGAAGGGGGGAAACTCCCTCCCCCAACGCGGGAAAGAACCATTGAATACCGTCGACACGCTATTCGAACCTATGACCTTCGTAAAATTAACTTACCCTGACAATGGCAAGTTAGTTTTCCACCACTTGTCTTTCTTCACATTTCATCATCTTCATTAGCCTGACTACGCACACTGCAAGGCAAAGGCTTCTCCCGTGATCCGCCAGTCAACCTGGTATTGTGCTTTCGGCTGCCACGTTATGTCTGCGAAGTTTTCAATCTCATCAATCCACCTGGTTTTCTGCCTCCCCTTTATAGGAATGCAATCAGTTACCTTTATTGACCAACGGTTATCCTGCCTATGTGCTACGTGCCCTTCCCATGCCCATCTCTCCTTATTTTGAACTATAATATCCTCAAACCCAGTTTCTTTCCTGACCCACCCTGCTCTCTTCTTGTCTCTTAAGGTTACACGTATGATTTTCCTTTCTATCGCTCGCTGCGTGGTCCTCAATTTAAGCTGAACCTTCTTTGAAAGGCTCCATGTTTCTTCTATGTAGGTAGTCCCCGTCAAGATGCAGTTGTAATGTACCCCCTCTCTTAAAGAATAGTGGCAGATTATACCCATGACTTGGAAATGCTTGCCGAATGTGATCCACACCATACTTATTCTTCTTGTTATTTCACTCTCATGGTGTCGCTCCGCGGTAACAATCTGTCATAAGTAGACATTCCCTTTTCAACTTCCAGTGTATCTTCACCTATCGCAAAGTGCTGTTTTCTCCCGAGACTGTTGCACATTACTTTAGTATTGTGCATAATAATTTTCAGATATAATTTTCTGCTTTCCGTGTCGAATTCAGTGTTGATGAGCTGTAATTTTTCCCCGAGTTATTCATCAAGGTAATGTCATCGGTGAGTCGCAGGTTACCAAGATACTCTCTATTACTTCTTATCCCTAACACTTCCCAATGTAGGGCCTTGAAAACTTCCTGTAAACATTTGGTGAATAGCATTGGAGAGATCATGCCTCTCGGTTTTACACCCTTCTTTATTGGGATTCTGTCGCTTTCTTTATGGAGAACTATGGGGGTTGTGGATCCACTGTAAATTTCTTCCAGTATGTTTATGTACAGATTATTTGATGCTCCGATTCCGTAGGGCCTGCATTACTGCTGATGTCTCGACTGAGTCAAACGTCTTCTCGCAATATATAAAAGCTATGTATAGGGGTTGGTTCTATTCAGCTCATTACTCTATTACCTGATTGACAGGATGAATATTGTCTATTGTGGAGTAGCCTGTATGAAATCTTGCTTAGTTATTTGGTTGATTGAACTCTCATGTGACCTTAATTCCATTAGCTATCATTATTGTAAATATTTTGCAAAAAACGGACAGTAACCTGATCAGTAGGTGATAAAAGTCAGGCAACATTAGAGTTTAATCAACCGAAGAACCAAGCAGAATTCGTACACGTCACTCCCGAATAGGCCATATTCATACTATCAGTCAGGTAATACAGAAATGCGTGGAATACAATCGAGCCCTATAAAAGATTTCTTAGATTACAAAAAGGCGTTTGACCAACTGGAGACATCAGCAGTAATGCAGGCACTACAAAATGAAGGCATCGATGAACCCTAGATAAATATACTCAAAAAAAGTCTACTCTGCATCCACAGCCACCATAGTTCTCCAAAAATGAAGCGACAGAACACGAATAAAGAAGGGTGTAAAGCACATATAGATACGATTTCTTCAGTGCAATGCGTGTTTCCAGTAGGTTTTCAGGGCCCTAGATCGGGAAGAGTTCTAGTTAAGAGTTAATGGAGAGTATCTTAGTAACCACCCATTCGCTTTTTGGATTACATTTACAACTAATAACATCCTCTACATTTTCCTTGTCTATATTATCTGTTCTTATTTATATTATGAACTTTTAGTCATTTAGGTTGAAGTACAAGTTGAAATTTAGGTTCGATTTCGAAGTGTTATATTATCTTATTTTTTTGGTTCTGATGCGCTAGCTCCACCGCGATTAGATTTACTACATTTGACAAAAATTGTTTACCGCTTACTCATTGCATTGTTGGTGTTCCAAAAACTGCTTAAATTAAAGTATGTTTATCCGTGTCATGGCAAGTATTGCGCATATGCGTAGCATCATTGCATCTTCTATGTGAACTCTACTTGCCAATTTGAGGCATTCAATGTCATATATATTAGCTCACGTTGGCTAATTTCTTATCGCTGCGACATTATTTCCTATGCTCAAGCTCGAAGCGAGTGAAAGTTCAGAAACAACAAGGTACGCGCCTTATTAAATTGATGCTGTAATTAGTTTTGTCAGGCACGCAGAAAGCCCGGAACGTGCTTGAGAGCAACGCTGCTCCGGCGTGATTAAGTGACAGGTTATATGCACTTTCGGTCATTTCGCTGCAAATTGCTAATATCAGTGACTCCTAACGTGGCAATTAACTAACAACTATAACTTTCTGAATGTTCTTCAGGACGGGCTCACATTAGCAAATAAGCCGTAAACTAGGCTGTTACAGGTAAATTGTATAGATCGATAGCAACAAGGAGGAGGAGAATTGAAGGAGGAAGGACAGGGAGGTTACCGCAGCAACAACCTCTTTATAGAGGTCGTACCAAGAGTTATCTGCGTATATAACATGAAATATGCACTAAATACTATACTGAGACCGTTTTTAAATTCTGACTTGATTGCATCGCCACATGGGAACAAAACGAAAACAAAAATTAAAGTAAATTTGCTGCAACGTCCCTAGCACAGTTCGTGATACACCGGTCGGATATTCTGCATCGGTTTCCCATTTCCCTACGGTGTGTTTCTTCTTTTGTCTATACTTTTTTGTAAAGAGAGTATACACGGGCTTTTAACTTCTGAATCATTTAAAAGTTTTTTCAGAGGGGCTAGTTGGTACTGTAAGCCCACGGTTCTCAGATTTCGGTGCTTGTTGAAGAACCCCAGGTGGTCAAATTTCCGAAGCCCTCCACTACGGCGTCTCTCATAATCATATGGTGGTTTTGGGTCGTTAAACAACACATATCAATAAATAAATAAATAAATAAATAAATAAATAAATAAATAAATAAATCAGTTTAGTTGGTACGGCATTGAGCAAGATCCTTGTCTATTTCACGTTCTCGTGTCATTCATCTCTGTTTATCTGTGAAGCGCATCGTTTCACTTCAGAAGTATATGTGTTCTTTTTTTTTAGCCAATGATAAAGGCATTAGCGATGAACCGTGTTCGCACATAATTAAAAGCACTCTCGCAAAAGATTCGGGATCCTCTCTTCGTACTCATAAATGAGTCTACTACTATGCTGGAGATGAACTGTTTACATAGGAGCACTGGGCAGTGCAAACAGCAGCAGGGCAGCGCTGGGCACGCTAACGCTATATATGAGGACGGTCACTAAACTTTATCATAATTACACAACGTGGCACAGTTCTAAGCGAACGGCATGAACGCCGACAAACAGATTGTCTCACATGTGTGTGCTGTATACCAGGGCTCGCAAGTACAATGCCCCCGGGAGCCATGCTACCCCTGTAGCTCTTGCATGCAGCCCACATGTCATTATTGAGAACAGAGTCACACCTCCCCTTCTACACCCTGTTCCCAGCCTAAGCTGCCTACTCTATAATGCCTCCAAGCAAGACAATTTCCTCTCGTTGCCTGTCAGTGGCTTTCTTTGCACACTTTGCCGCAGTGATCGCGCTACGTAAACAATATTGTGCTCTAGAGATAGCTAATAAAACTTCTTGAGAAGCAGAGTAAATGGTGCCATTTCAAGTACCGCTCTAACGAACTGCAATAAAGGAGGCGGGCAACTTATTCCATCAGTTCGCGGGCGTTTCGATATATGCGCAATGCGTAACTGGTATTTGTTCACCCTTATTTACCTCAACTGCTCGAATTTCAACCTCAGAAGGATAGATTAGCGCGGAGCAAATAAGAAAAGAAACATGACACACACGACGTTTGGTGCGTACATGTCTGCTAGAATGCTTCGTTTTTATTTTTCTTGTTTGTTTGGGGCTGATATATGCTTCTTTTATGAAAGATCAGCTCTCTGCGAGATCAGTTGATGCCGTGCAGATCACAAGAGATTATCACTACAGATAACGGAAAACTTCGCCAGTATTGCCATCAAATATATATAGGCAAGACACAGGCAAACCTACAGCACAATAATTCTTACTTATCGTCTAATGACACGTATGTTTCAACATATATACCCTAACCACAGCAGAACCAAAGACAAACAAAGCAACTTGGAATAATTGCATAATATCGGTATAGAATTCCGTCAACCTAATATTCCAATTTTCTCGGTACCTTGCCTACTGAGTCTTCAAAACAGCATTGACCATTTTTTCACCAACACATTGAGCTGTTGAAGCATGTCCTAAGAACAATCTCCAGTCCAATGCGAGCTCTCTGCGTCAAGTATGTAATTCATTAAAGACTTTAAATAGGCGAATAGTTGCTGATCGAAGTGGCGCAGCCTCACGTCTTTTCAACTTCCCACCGCCTTTCTGCCTATATCGTTGTTTCATTATGCGTAGCATAGTAACCGGTCTGATTTAATATTTCCAGTCTACGTTGCAAAACCTCCTGTGCACCGGAGGTCGTCAGTCTGCATTATAACGTGCTTCGTGTGGACGTCAGCTGCATAAGAGTGCTTATCTCTAAGTTTCTTTTACCGAAATTCGCAAATTGCCCGAGTTGCGTTGCATGCCACAAATCTAGCGACTGCTGACTTGTTAAGCTGCGACATCGTGCTAGGCATGTAAGGCGACTAGTGAGCGGAGCCACTGTTAAGCTCGTCGGAACAGCGAGTATCAAGATATTGCCATCCGATCAATGCCGTGATCTACGCGTCTGCGGTATATATTTTCTTCAAAGGGGAAGACACAACTTTCTGTTATTTTTTTGAGGGCGAACACATAAGAAAACTACCCATATTGCTCTTGATTGATATGTGGGGTTTAACGTCCCAAAACCACTATATGATTATGAGAGACGCCGTAGTGGAGGGCTCCGGAAATTTAGACCACCTGGGGTTCTTTAACGTGCACCCAAATCTGAGCACACGGGCCTACAACATTTCCGCCTCCATCGCAAATGCAGCCGCTGCAGCCGGGATTCGAACCCGCGCCCTGCGGGTCAGCAGCCGAGTACCTTAGCCACTAGACCACCGCGGCGGGGCGCCCATATTGCTCTTATCGACGATGGGTTGTCATATGCATTTTGTTTTTCTCTATTACCTCATGTCACAAGTACCATCCCATTTACCTCACCATTGTCTGTTCCGAACTTATGGAGCATGCAATTTATTTTCACGTGGTAAACTCTCTAGCACTTTGTTATTTCTTCAATCCTAACCGGCACGGTTTTCAATAGGTCATGTCTTGCGAAACTCTACTCCCTCTTTTCGTTTTTTTGACATATCCTCTCACTTTGATAGAAACATACCCGTCGATAATTTTTTCCTAGACTTTCAAAAAAGCATTTGACAAGGTTCCTTATAAAGAGCTCTTTCTGAAAATTTCCAGATTTAGTCTCAACCCTCCTATTTACAATAGCTTCTGCGACTTTTTATTAACCGTCAGCAATGTGTATACGCTAACCAACACTCCTCTTCGTTATAAAATGTTGTCTCCGGCGTGCCTCAAGGCACTATCCTGGAATCATTGCCTTTTCAAACATATTATAATGCCTTATACCTAACTTTTGTACTTCTAAAATACGTTTGTATGTTGATGACACTGTAATTTATTATCCTATACAAAACAACGCTGATATCCTGACCCTATGCAGTGTGACATTTCTCTCATGACATGCTAGTGTAAGAATTGGGACGTTAAACCCCACATATCAATCAAATAAATCTGATGTAAGATTGTTCTAATATTTATAAATGTGAGTAGAACATTCTTTCAAACTTTTTATCACCATCAATCATTTATTTCCACTGAATATACGACGAGTGAATACACGATGAAAGTAAGCGCAGTTTCATCATACAAATGCCTTGGTGTTAACTTATGCAATAACCTTACTTGGTCCGTTAACATCTCAAACATCACAAACTCGGCTAATCGCATGCTTGGTTAGCTGCGTCGTAACCTGCGCATTGTTGCTCCTCCGGTCAAACTACGTACATATGACCACTTGTTCGACCAAAACTTGAGAACGCTTGCTCAGTTTGAGACACACACCAAACTAACCTCTCATCCACGCTAGAATTCATACAAAATTGTGCCGCTAGGTCTTTTCTTTCGGACTATTCTTATCACACCAGTGTCAATGAACTTGAGCCATGTCTTTATCTTCAAACTCTTGAGCAGCACCACAAAACTGCAAGATTGTTTTTCTTTCGTAAGTTCTATCACCTTCTGTGCATCAGCGGGCTGATATCGAACTCTTGCATAGTCCATTCCGTCATGACCACCAATAAGCAGTTTATGCCCTGGCGGCCCACAGTACCGCCTACATTAAATCGTACTTTGTATACTTGGAATTTTTACCAAGCCTCATGAAACATCGACAGGTCGTTTCATCATGCAGCTTAGTGTGAACGAATACAACAAAGTATAGTGAATGCGTCTGATCTCTGATGAATGAAAATGGCGAAAGCAGTTTTAAAACGTGTGCACCCAGCAAAACTCTTCATGTCAAACCTGCCAACATAACCAACTTTCAATGTTATCAGACTGCATAAATGAATAGTGCCATTTCATCAGGTACCTCATGAAAGAACTGAAATTATCCGTGGCCTTTGTTGCCAGAGTGGCCTTCGTTGCCAATGTTCAGCCTTGGGCAGCAATGATAATTTTTTGTCATCGCTACAATCTGCTCGAGAACTCAGGTACTCTTGGCCAAAACTTTAGCTAGTGTGCACAGCGGTCACTTTTTGTGTCTCAGCTTCATTTATATAACGAAGTTAATTTAAAAAAAATGCTTCGTGGACATGTACTTTGTGTGCTTACACTAGTTCTTAATTCATCTGAAACTTAATTCAGTCGTATGGCAAAGGTACAAAAAAAAAACTGACACTCATGCGCGATAGCTAAACATTTAGCCGACTGTACTTTGCATAGAGTAAGCGTTCGATTTGGTTCCACAAAGTGCGACCAAGATTTATGAATGTGGACTTCTCAGCTGGTTTAATTTATTTTTCACGCGTAATTTTTTACCAGAGTGCAAAATGAAAGCGCACTTTCGGAGAGTAACAAGTGACTCTCTGACTATTAAGTAAACTCCGCCTGTTTGCTGATGACTGCGCTATATATGACACTATTACTGACATTTCAAAACAGTCATCCTTACAAGCCAACACAAACTGCCTCCAGTAATGTTGCGAGTGCTGGCTCATGGAACCTAACCCGAGTAAATGTAAAGTCGTTTCATTCCATCGCCGCCGCATGCCGCTTGTGTAGCCATACAGAGTTAATGTCATCCGCCTAGAAAATGTTCCGTCATACAAGTACTTGGGCGTCACTCTTTCTAGCGATCTTTCATGGAACATACACGTCACTAATATCCTTTCATCTGCAAATAAAACACTGGGTTTCCTTAAACGCCATTTACGCCTCACTCCACAACACGTAAAATTACAAGCATACAAACCCAGCGTTTTACCTAAACTAGAATACGCATCGCCAATTCGGAACTCTCGACAATCTTATCTTACAAATGCCATCAAATCGCTTCAAAACCGGGCCGCTAGATTTATTCACTGTTAATACTCTTCCACTGTCAGCGTATCTGGATTGAAAGAAGAATCTGCTTTACCAGATCTAGAACTTCCGTCGTATTGCCAGCCTGTCATTGTTCCCCAAAATTTTTCATAGTATCTTGCATGCCCCACCTTATATCTTTTCCGCAACACGCATGTCTCACCGCACGAGCCATTTGCTTCAAGTTACTCGGCAACGTTCCCGAACTTCTACTTTTTCTGCCTGCCCCGCCGCGGTGGTCTAGTGGCTAAGGTACTCGGCTGCTAACCCGCAGGTCGCGGGTTCAAATCCCGGCTGCGGCGGCTGCATTTCCGCTGGAGGCGGATATGTTGTAGGCCCGTGTGCTCAGATTGGGGTGCACGTTAAAGAACCCCTGGCGGTCTAAATCTCCGGAGCCCTTCACTACGTCATCTCTAATAATCATATTGTGGTTTCGGGACGTTAAACCCCACATATCAATCAATTTTACTGCCTCGTTTTTTCCACGTACCGCACCAGACTGGTACGGCCTTCCCAGTGAAATTGCAACCATTCCCTGCCCATCATCGTTCATAGAAAATATCAATAAGCACTTTCTATGTTAAATCTTTGGCTTCTATGTTTTGTCGCCCCGCCGTGGTGGTCTAGTGGCTAAGGTACTCGGCTGCTGACCCGCAGGGCGCGGGTTCGAATCCCGGCTGCGGCGGCTGCATTTCCGATGGAGGCGGAAATGTTGTAGGCCCGTGTGCTCAGATTTGGGTGCACGTTAAAGAACCCCAGGTGGTCGAAATTTCCGGAGCCCTCCACTACGGCGTCTCTCATAATCATATGGTGGTTTTGGGACGTTAAACCCCACATATCAATCAATCTATGTTTTGTCTTTATAATTACCCACCCTTTATGTAATACCCCCTCGCGGGTCTTTAAGGAAATCAAATGAAATGAAATGAAGTCTATAGTGGCCCCGAAAGCATCGGCTTGTCGTCCCTTCTCTACAACGGCGTGCTCAATTGCTTGACTTCCAAACCGCTTTCCTCAGTATATAACCTTCTAATTGGCATACAAATCTATGCAGATTACAGTGTGAATCAGTGGTCTTTGAACTGGTGGTCCACGTCTTCGTGGATCATTTCCAAACTTCTGACTGTGACTTCTACCCGCCATGATTGTTTAATGGTTATGGGGCTTGACTGCTGACCCTGAAGTAGCAGAATTGAATTCCAGTCATACAGACCGCATTTCGATGAGGGCGAAGTGCTAGAGTCCCGTGTTCTTAGATTTAGATGCACGCCAGGGGATCAAAATGTCTGGAGCCGCACACTATGGCGTCGCTATATAATCATATCATGGTTTTGTGACGTAAAGCCCCAACGATTGTTAGTTTTATTATGTAACTTTTTCTAAACAGCCTCTATAAACGGAACCACATTATGACGGATGAAAACAACATACACAGCATGAGAACGAACTAACAACGTTCACCGCTCGACACTTTACGCGCTGTTTAAACAAAAACGACGCACAAAACGTTATTACAAGTACAGATGAGTGCAAACCACGGTGCAAGAATACTTTAGGTGAGCGAACGCCGCGAAGAGAGCGCTTGGCGTGAAGAGACCAATTATGTTCTTGTTTACAGCATGCCGGTAGATGTCTCGCCGGACTGAGAACTATGGCGGAC
Source organism: Rhipicephalus annulatus (assembly GCA_013436015.1). NCBI lineage: Eukaryota > Metazoa > Arthropoda > Arachnida > Ixodida > Ixodidae > Rhipicephalus > Rhipicephalus annulatus. Next base: position 910,846 of record WOVY01010381.1, read on the forward strand.
TGCTGGCAAACGCCGCAAAGCACATCAGGCATGTGGGTGACAGTTTTCGAATCTGGAAACCATGTTATCGCGTGATAACAATCACGCGTACGCATAAAATGACGCCGCGAAATAGGAGAGGGGAGGAAAGGGAGGAGGTTCACAGTGCGGCGCGAGTGTTTGGGGCGACTATAAATGTGCGCCGCTGCTTTCCTACGTACGGGGCAGACCTACACCGAGAGGAAGGAAAGGAGCCGAGTCAAAGTTCCAAGCGTCATCTCTCGGGCTCCTTGCGAAGTAGAATTTTATCGGGCACGGGATAGTCCCGGCGATAACCCCCAACTTCCGTTCCCAGGCCAAAATACGCGTGGGAGAGAAGCGTGCGTCGGCGCATCGTGACGAGTGGGGCGCCGACCACGGGCGGCTTTTTTTTCTTTAATGCGAAGAATTTCCTAGCAAACTTTGGCGGTTTCTATCTATCTATCTATCTATCTATCTATCTATCCACCTACGACTTTTAACTCTCCTGGCCGTTTCGATTTTGTTATCCCTAACCGAATTGCTATAGGGCAACATGATTGTATGACGAGCATGAGTGACTAGTCATAACTTGAAAAAAGACATGTATGCCATGAATGTCATGATTTCCATGTCAGGGCTATGCTGCTTCTGCGATGATTTCGTTCACATGATATATCGCAAAATTGGTATGGTATGACCTGACGGCATGACGAACAGAAATGACAGGCCCTCACGTGGAAATTATGACATGCATGTCATGTAGGAACGTGACTATATGCCACGCTCACGATGCGCTCACGGTCATTTCGCGAGCTTGACATATACCTAATTTGCTAATACATGACGTGAATGGATGACGAAGGTGTGACTGGTGTTGTAAGGCTGGGCAAGAGTTATACCGCGGAGTATAATCGTGTTTGGACGGGGAGAAAGTGAGCTCAGTATTTTCCGACGCAATATGTCGGCATGTTTAGGCTAACCGAACAGACTCATAGCTCGGTTACACTCTTAGGGCGAACGTGTAGGGTCGGCTTGAGTTACGCGGCAGAGCGTCATGGTGTTCGGACCAGGAATAGATGGCGCTGACGAGAAGCCACGCTCTCCAGTGTCGGCCGAATAAACTGTTTGCAGACACAAAGCTCGTCTCCGGTGACTGAGACCTTACCCCATACACATATCGAAGAATTTACTGCCACCTCTTCTCCCCCCCCCTCCCACCAAGTATAAGCGCACTTGAGGGTCTGCCTGCACGCACGGGAATAGGGGAGACTCTGGGCGGCGGACGCATGCGCTTTGGAATACGAGCCACGGGCGAAAGCCAGTTGGAGACCGGTGTCAGCATCGGGGGAAAGCGCAGCGCCGGGCCAAACGGTTCTCCTCGCCTATCATCTTATCTTGCCCCAACCCCTGTGTTCTTGGATTGTAAACATCGCACGACTCACAACTGGGCTGATCCTCTTCTCCCGACCTTCTCGGTGGCCTTTCTGGACGGGTGTGTCCTCTGAGGTTCTCGACGCACGCACGCGAACACGACTCGAATGCCTTTTTTTCTCCTACTTATTCTGCTTCTCTTTTCCTGTCCACTTTTATTCCCAATCCCCTTACCCTTGTGCCGTCCTGTTGAGGTGTCACCCCAGTGATAGACAGTTATAGGCGGCACCTTTCTTTTCCTTTCTTTTACATAATTCCTTAGAGAGGGCCATGAAGGGGCAGTCTGGGCCGTAATGACGGTGTGGTAGAACAGTGAGGCTCTGTGCTGTGTACTTCCTCGCAGTGTCCTGGGCTTTAACACCAACCCTATTGAAAATCATGGGTTGGTGGATGCTGGAATCGTTGGTGGATATGGTGGAAAAAATAGTGGATATGGTGGAAACAGCAAAGGGCATAATGGCTGATGACGGCTAGACTGGTAAAAAATTATGGCAGATGGTGGTGGTGGTGGCGAGCCAATGGTGGTGACGATGGAAAATGCCAGCTGATGGTGGCGAGGCAAAACGTGTTTGGTGGAAGGTTTGGTGAGCAAAATGGATGACGGTGGCGTTATGGAAGCTTGGTGGATGAAGGTCGCATGATGAAAAAGCACACGACAGTATGTGAAATCACTTATTTGCAGTGTTTCATTATTGAATGCGCAAAGATATGTCATCATCATCATCATCATCAGCCTGTCTACGTCCACTGCAGGACAAAGGCCTCTCCCATGTTCCGCCAGTTAACCCGGTCCTGTGCTTGCTGTTGCCAATTTATACCCGCAAACTTCTTAATTTCATCTGCCCACCTAACCTTCTGTCTCCCCCTACCCCGCTTCCCTTCTCTGGGAATCCAGTTGGTGACCCTTAATGACCAGCGGTTATCCTGTCTACGTGCTACATGCCCGGCCCATGTCCATTTCCTCTTCTTTATTGCAGCTATGATATCCTTAACTCCCGTTTGTCCCCTAATCCACTCTGCTCTCTTCTTGTCTCTTAAGGTTACACCTACCATTTTTCTTTCCATTGCTCGCTGCATCGTCCTCAATTTAAGTTGAACCCTCTTTGTGAGTCTCCAGGTTTTTGCTCCGTAGCTAAGTACCGGCAAGATACAGCTGTTATATACCTTCCTCTTGAGGGACAGTGGCAATCTACTTGTCATAATTTGAGAGTGCCTGCCGAATGTGCTCCACCCCATTCTTATTCTTCTAGTTACTTCAATCTCGTGGTTAGGCTCTGCGGTTATTACCTGCCCTAAGTAGACATAGTCTTTTACAACTTCAAGTGCACTATTACCTATCGCAAAGCGCTGCTCCTTTCCGAGGTTGTTGTACATTACTTTCGTTTTCTGCAGATTATTTTAAGACCCACCTTTCTGCTCTCCTTGTCTAACTCCGTAATCATGAGTTGCAATTCGTCCCCTGAGTTACTCAGCAATGCAATGTCATCGGCGAAGCGCAGGTTACTGAGGTACTCTCCATTAACTCTTATCCCTAACTGTTCCCATTCTAGGCTTCTGAAAACGTCCTGTAAGCACGCAGTGAATATCATTGGGGAGATTGTGTCCCCCTGCCTTACACCCTTCTTTATTGGTATTCTGTTGCTTTTTTTATGAAGCACTATGGTAGCAGTTGATCCCCTGTAGATTTCTTCCAGAATGTTTATATATATTTCATCTACGCCCTGATTCCGCAGTGTCTGCATGACGGCTGATGTTTCTACTGAATCAAACGCCTTCTCGTAATCTATGAAGGCTATGTATAGTGGTTGGTTATACTCTGAGCATTTCTCTATTACCTGATTGATAGTATGAATGTGGCCAATTGTTGAGTAGCCTGTTCTAAATCCTGCTTGTTCCTTTGGTTGATTGAATTCTAATGTTTTCTTTACTCTGCTAGCAATTACCTTTGTAAATAGCTTGTATACTACAGAGAGCAAGCTGATCGGCCTGTAATTCTTCAAGTCCTTGTCATCTCCTTTCTTATGCATTAAGATGATGTTAGCGTTCTTCCAAGACTCTGGTACTTTTCCCGTCAGGAGACACCTCGTAAATAGAGTGGCTAGTTTTTCTAACACAATCTGTCCTCCATCTTTCAGCAGATCTGATGTTACTTGATCCTCACCAGCAGCTTTGCCTCTGTGCATGCTCTCAAAAGCTTTTCTGACTTCTTTTATCATTACCGGTGGGGTGTCGTCTGGGTTACTGCTAGTTCTTATAGTATTAGGGTCGTGGTTGTCTCGGCTACTGTACAGATTTCTGTAAAACTCCTCCGCTATTTTAGCTATCCTATCCATATTGGTAGTTAATTTGCCTTCTTTGTCCCTTAGTGCATACAACCGCCTTTTGCCTATCCCAAGTTTCCTCTTCACTGCTTTGACGCTTCCTCCGTTTTTCAGAGTGTGCTCAATTCTCTCCATGTTATACCTTCTTACATCGCATACTTTACGTCTATTAATCAGCTTCGAAAGCTCTGCCGGTTCTATTTTGTCTGTTGTACTTGACACTTTCATGATTTGACGCTTCTTAATTAGGTTCTTCGTTTCCTGGGAAAGCTTGCCGGTGTCCTGTCTAGCTACCCTGCCTCCAACTTCCACTGCACACTCCGTGATGATACTCGTCAGATTATCATTCATTGTATCTACGCTAAGGTTGGTTTCCTCGCTAAGAGCAGAGTACCTGTTCTGCAGTGACACTCTGAATTCCTGTACTTTACCTCTCAGTGCTAGCTCATTGATTTGCTTCTTGCGTTTCAGTTTCTGTCGTCCCTTCTTCAAGTCTAGGCGGATTCGAGCCCGTACCATTCTATGGTCACTGCATCTTACCTTGCCAACCACTTCCACATCCTGCACGACTCCTGGGTGTGCAGTCATTATAAAGTCTATTTCGTTCTTATTTACGCCATTAGGGCTCCTCCATGTCCACTTGCGGTTTTCTCGTTTTCGGTAGAAGGTATTCAAAATACGCAGATTATTGCGTTCTGCGAATTCTACTAGTAGCTCTCCTCTGGCGTTTCTAGTGCCGATGCCATAATCTCCTACTGCCTGGTCTCCAGCCTGCTTCTTCCCTACCTTTGCATTAAATCGCCCATTACTATAGTATACTGTGTTTTCACCTTAGTCATTGCCGATTCCACGTCTTCATAGAAGCTTTCAACTGAAGCGTCATCATGGCTGGATGTAGGCGCGTAAGCCTGTACTACCTTCTTTTTGTATCTTTTATTCAGTTTAATTACAATGCCTACCACCCTTTCATTAATGCTATAGTAATCCTCTATGTTGCCAGCTATGTTTCTGTGAATTAGGAACCCTACTCCCAGTTCTCTTCTGTCTGCCAAGCCCCGATAGCAAATGACGTGCCCATTCTGTAGCACAGTATAGGCCTCATCTGTCCTCCTAACCTCACTCAGCCCTATTATATCCCATTTAATGCCTTCTAGCTTCTCGAATAATACAGCTAGACTTCCCTCACTAGATAACGTTCTAACGTTAAACGTTGCTAAGTTCAAGTTCCAATGGTGGCCTGTCCGTATCCAGAGATTCCTAGCACCCTCTGCTGCTTTGCAGATCTGACCGCCGCCGTGGTCAGTTGCTCCGCAGCTGGTGGGGACTGAGGGCCGTGAGTTAATTGACGAATGCCTACGGGAGGGGGTGGCCAGATACTGCACCAGGGTGGCCAATCCTTCTCTGGTGAGATCATCGGTGCGTACCGGCTTTAAGCCGGTACGATCAGACAGTAGTGGGAATATGTGTTTACGGTCAAAGATATGTGTTTACGGTCAAAAGAAACCACCGCTGCTCATTACCCTTTCTAGCACGTTTATTTTTTTATTCCTGTGGTGTCAACGAGGCTTCAATTTTTGTGGAGTGTATAATATGCGGCCGTGAATATGTTTACATTTCGCGTACGTACTTACATCAGTTATACATCCGCGACGTGTTCCTTTGTTGTGATGTTTAAAAGACTAGAGGTGTCACTGTGAACAGTGACAATAAATGTTTTACATCGGCGCGCAGTTGTCGGGAAATAAATGAGGTCCAGCTCCCAATCGCCCCTTTCAATGTTAGAGCATAACACAGCGGTTCCTTGATGTCGCCATGCTAGAAACGCAATCCTGGCAATTCTTGCGCACTCTGTTGCTTGAGCCGTACTTTCAAGCAACAAAGTGCGTGCGAATATGCATAAACTTTAGCTTTCGACATGCGTCAAGACGAGCTCCAGCGAATTCGACTTTCACCCTTCTGTTCTACCATGATTTCCACGAAAGGTAAGGTCCTACCGACCGTGCCCGTATAAGTGTTATCGGTGCTTCTGGGTTTCAGAATACACAATTTTGACGAGTAAAAATGACAATACAGCACAGATGTGGCATCATTCAACCTGAATGAAGCCTTTTTTATTGAGTACGGTGTTCGTGCAAGAAGCGACAGAGATCGATGCGACACGCTTGCAGCCCTTCCACCAAATGTACGCCTCCCCTCACCGACAGCCACCGGTCGCACTCGCCAGCACTTCACTGGCTCTAATGCGAAAACACAGACTCGTTAATTCGTATGCTTATCGAACCAATAGGATCGCAGGATGTTTCTGGCAAACTGCATTCTTTTTGGCCAAGCTGTAGTTGTTCCTAACGACAGAGTAACAGCGGTGTGCTGACATGACTGCACTGTGAGTTGTGTGAAAACATCACAATCAATTGTGTGGGCGTATCTATCGAATGAGCATAGAAGCGTCCTAAAGCCTCAACAGATATCGCCCTTCGAAAGGAGTGAGAAACGGATATTAAACTTGGCAGTAAACGCTAATAAACTCTACCTACTCCTCAGTCCACTGAGATGTTTTGTTTTAGCCCCGCCGCGGTGGTCTAGTGGCTAAGGTACTCGGCTGCTGACCCGCAGGTCGCGGGTTCGATTCCCGGCTGCGGCGGCTGCATTTCCGATGGAGGCGGAAATGTTGTAGGCCCGTGTACTCAGATTTGGGTGCACGTTAAAGAACCCCAGGTGGTCAAAATTTCCGGAGCCCTCCACTACGGCGTCTCTCATAATCAGAAGTGGTTTTGGGACGTTAAACCCCACAAATCAATCGATGTTTTGTTTTATTTGCGGTTGTAAATTGTAACAAAAACACAGTGCTGTTGCCATTACCGAACTGGCAATAGTTACTGGCAATAGTTACAGGTAGCATTTGTGCGTGTTTATCAAATGTGCAAATCTAGTAACAGCTGCAGATCCCGTCCATCTCGAGGAAACGACAAACAGAACTGAAGTTAAACACTGAGTTTGTAAGTTGACTACTTTATTAACACCTCAGTTGCCATCTGTCGGCGTGGCGCAGCGGTTAGTGTGCTCAGTTGGAAATTCGGGGGTGTAGATTTGATCCCGCTCTGTTGAACTTTTTTTTCTTTTTATGGGTGCTTTCTACAACGTTTTTCATGCAATTATTTTTATTATTTCTTTAGTGGGCAGCTCGTCACGGTCGTTCTGACGCTGCTTCACGCTCCAGCATTGCCGGCTGGCGCGCGACATCTACCATCCGCTCCACCATACGCTACCATACATCATGTGCCACCAACATTTCCACCACAATAATCCACCAAAATGGTGGATGGTGGAGCCCACCATTCCTATGGTGGACGTTTTTTCAATAATAAAGGGATATGTAGATGAGTGAGGGCCTCTTGGTTGCACCCATTATTAAGTGGAAATTAGTCTTCCTACTTGTAATTACCCAATGCCAATGTAATACAGTTTGCTTAGACGTAGGTAACATGCTGCCAACCACTTCCGTAAAAATAAAAAGAAAATAGTATACCGGAGATCACGTAGAACACATAGAACGTACAGCCCGTACAGCTTTCACGGAGAGCTCCGTAATGAATAAATGAAGTAACGGCTGCTACGGAACTACAGCTGCTCCGTAGGGCCATTTCTCACACATTATTGATAATACTAACGCTACATGTCTATAAAAAACAAACGTGTTTCCATTAGATTCAACTTGAGGCATACGTAATAAGCAGATTTATCTTCTGCAAATACAAGGTCATTCAAAATTTCCCAGGCCCTTATTCCAACTAATTTTCTGGCAGCGTCACCTGTGAGCTTTTTACTGCCCTTGCACATGCTAGAAACTTTACGAAGTGAATTCAAATGTTTAAAAACGAACAAGGACCAGTTTTCTCTTCATTGAAATCGAATTCTGTTTCCCTATGATCATAAAACAAAACACAGCATAGACATTCTACAAATTGTGCAAACAAAAATTGTCAAAAATTTATTTTGTTTCAGTGTTTTTGTATTTGTAATTTGTATTATGAAGAAGGAACATCATACCTTCCAGATACCCATAGCACCTCTGTTGTTTTCTCATTGTAACAGTTTTGTGCAGATTTATTTTCTGAAAAAGAGGAAAAACGTTTTGTAAGCGCTACCACACCAGGTGAGTAGAGAACAAGAAACAGCGCGAGCACTATTATTAATTTATTTATTTCAAGACTCCTAACAGGCCTTGTTAGAAGCCCTGGGTTGCAGCACAAAAATAACTGATTGCACACAATAATTATTATTACATATCATACAGAATGAAATAGCTGAAAGCACACACAGCTTCATAAACACACCAAAATATTGGCTAACAATATTAGTAGAGGCAAAAAGAGCAAAGGAGTATTACATCGTACTACTCAATAAAATTAGGGTCATTCAATGCCAAATCACCCAGCGGTTTTTCGACCATCACGAATACAATGGAACCTTTCTTCACATGTTTTTGAAGTGCGAAACTCGTCCTGGTCATTTATTTTGTTGCCAAAAATTTTCCTCCCCATTTCTGTTAGTCTGTTGTATGGCGCCAAGTAATTTGCAAGTCATTCAACGACAATTTTTTCAAAAGACGTCTTGCAATTCACTCAACAAATATCATTTTCGGCAAAGGAATGAAGCGATCTAACTAAAATTAATACTTACTTACAAATATAAATTCTTCAAGAGCTTTTTCTACGAGCAATATTGAATATTGTTGCCAAGTTTGGATTTTTTTCTGGGAACAAGCAAAATTGTAAGGACACAAATAAAATAAGGGCTGGTAACCAGTTTGGCATGCTACGAATTAAAAATAATTTAGGCACTGATGTTTAGCAGATAGTCTGAAAAAATTGTGAATTTCACTTGTTTAGACAAGCCCTGTATTCAGCATCAAAAAGCTTGCCTTTGTGGTCGGACAAAAAATATGAACATTTCATTTTAAAACTCTATGTACTAGATAAACATAGGTGAAGTTATTAGGAGCATTACATTTGAACTCCAGAAGTATTCTTTAAAAATATATATCTCCACCAGCTTCATGCCTACGTAACTCAAGTGACATGACACACTTGCAAGGGCAATGTTCAGCAGAATCTCACTGACTTTGGATATAGAAAGCAAATTTGGTGCTCCCTACAGAGCAACTGAAATGGGAAAGGGGTTATCATCTGCAATCTATTGCCAACAGAGGGGTGCTACTATGAATGTGGCCAGAGTGTGGAAACCAGTAGCATAGCAAAAAAAAATTTTTTGCGCGTGGGGGTGGAGTGTGAAGGGAAGGCGACTTTGGTCATTCTTTATGTACATTTGTGTGTGTTTGTATGTGTGCACGTAGGTATGCACATGCAAAACTAAGAAAATCACAGAACACCCACAACGTGAATGATGATGTGTGAGGTGAAGCTTCAGAGGATTTTATCGGTAAACCGTGAATCCGTCTGTCTGTCTGTCACTCACACTAGTGCCTCCTGCTGAGTCATTTATGAACTAGGCGGTCACAAACCGGTCACAGTACAAGGAAAAACCCACGGCTTTAGGATAAAAAAATACCTGGACTGCGCTGGGAGGGGGGGGGGGGAATAAAGCAGCTTTTTCTGACTTCCTGTCTACGCCACAAGTGATGACTCTCAGATGAGCCATCAAGCCATTAAAAGTATACATTACACAATAATCCCTTACACACGACATAAACGAGACTATAGGATAGGTTAACAGTTTTCAACTTAAAGTGTTTTCGCTTCTGTATTCATATGACAGGCATTGGGCCACGGGAAGCAGGGTGCTCTCCTGCAAGCTGCAAAAATAAGGAACGTTTCTTTTACGATAGCATTTATCAGTGTACTGCATCAACGCTACTGGCATGCTTTAGGACGTATATACTGACTAAATATAGTTATGAAGTGCATAAAATATACCTACTGCATTTGCAGAACTCCCCAGGAAAGTAGGATTTCTGACTTTATATCTCTAAAGCTGCATGGCTCAGCTGGAAGTCACCATACCGTGCTTGTAGTAACCCCCTGTTTGCAATAGAATGCAGATAATAACCTCTTACCAATTTTAGTTGCTCTGAAGAGAGCACCAAACTTGCTCTCTGTATCCTGGGTCAGCGGGATTCTGCTGAAGTTTGCCCTGGCAAGTATGTCATGTTATTTAAGTTAAGTAGGCAAAAAGCTGGTGCAAATACACTATAAAAATATTTTTCGAATAAAAAATACCCACTAGTAACTTCACCTATAAATAGCTTGTACATAGAGCTTTAAGAGGAAATATTGTGCATTGTTTTTGTTCGACCACCAAGGCAAGTTTTTGATGCTGAATACAGAGGTCTTTACAAACAAAGTGACCCTCATAATTTTTTCAGACTATCTGCTATAACATCAGTGCCTAAATTACTTTTAATTTGTAGCATGTTGACAGGTAACAAGCACATATTTTATTTTTATTCTTAAAACTTTCCATGTTCCTGAAAAAAATCCCAAATTTAGCAAGTTTATTCCATATTGCTCGTGGAAAAGCCCTCGAAGAATTAATATACATCAGTAAATCAAAATTTTAAAGTTATATAACTTCATTTCGTTGCCATGAATAATTTTTATTGAGTGCATTGCAAAAATGGCTTTTCTAAAAAGTTGTTGTTCGATGCCTTTTACCTCACTTGGCTCCAAACTACAGACTTCATTTCGTTGCCATGAATAATTTTTATTGAGTGCATTGCAAAAATGGCTTTTCTAAAAAGTTGTTGTTCGATGCCTTTTACCTCACTTGGCTCCAAACTACAGACTCTGATAAATAGGCAGGACAATTTTGGGAAATAGAAATAAATGACTTGGATGAGTTTCGCTCTTCGAGGCACATGTGGAAGGATTATCAGCCATATTCATGATGTTAGAAAAAACGCTCGATGATTTGGCATGGAATGACTCATTAGAGATAACTTCAACAGATATACAGGGTGTTTAAGAAATGTGTCAAAGATTTATTTTTAATTTGAGAAAAAGAGTCTCTGCTTGCTACATGTGTCGTTGTCTTCCTGTGGCAGAAGACATCTTCAGATAGATACAGACATTAATTATGGCAGTAATTATAGAAATTAACACAATTAATTATATACCCTGTAGTATTAGCTGATTAGGTCGAATGGGAAAACTGAACAGCTTCCTTCGAATAGTCCATCGCTAGTTTAAAATTTGGGAAAAGCGACCACTGGTAATCACGGCAGAGTGATGCATTCTGCCCAATTTAGCTGGCGAAACCGAAGCCGACACAAAAAACAGTGCATCTACCATTCACTTCGACAACGCCCTAAATGACGACACTGTTTTTCTTGCATTGGGGGAGAAGAATAAGCGAGCGTCAATAAATGGGCACAAAGCGAAGTGTCCAAATTGTCGGGTGATAACGGCGTGGGAAACAGTGTCGTTCTTGAGGACGTTGTCGAAATGAATGGTAGATGTGCTGTCTGGTGCATCGATTTTCATTTCACCAGCTAAATCAGGCAGATTTATTCGCTCCACGGTGATTATCGGTGACTGATTTTCTAGAATTTCAAAGCGGCTATGGACGTTTCGTAGGAAGGACTTGAATTCGCCCATGTGACTCGACCAGCTACTACCACTGGTAAACAAAGTACTTGTCTTAATTGCTATTTTTACTGCCGTGATTCACGTTTGTACACATCTGAAGATTCCTTCTGTCACAGGAAAATCAATGCCGCAACTAGCATGCAAGTACCTTCTTTCTCTAATTTTTAAGGAATATTGGACACATTTGTTTAAACACTCTGTATTTTGTACACATGCAGACAATACGAGGTAAAAACAAAGTGTATCAGAAATGAGCAAGAAGAAATAACGAACTCCTAAAGAGACAACCCCATAGCCAGGAATTTTTATTTGAGGGCGGGGGGCACAAGGTAATGGCCATAAAAAAAGACTCTTCATTACTTATTCTCAGTAGGACAATGCACACATGCGATTTCCAGGGGGGTACGAATACCCTTGAATTTTTTTTGAGGGCGGGGGGCACAAGGTAATGGCCATAAAAAAAGACTCTTCATTACTTATTCTCAGTAGGACAATGCACACATGCGATTTCCAGGGGGGTACGAACCCCTTGGGCACCCCTCTGGCTACAGGCCTCCACTGAGCACACTTCTTTGAAATACACCAGATGTCACATAAGCAGGCAAAATGTTGTCATTTTCAATAGATGTAAAGAGAGTTCTGCACACAATAAAGTCTTTAGTCCAATTGAGCACATTAAGCGAAATATTTTGCTGTGTTAGTAAAATATGTAGTGAGAAACCCTGTCAAGAACTTTAGAAAACCATGGAAAACATGTGTCAACTTGACAGCCCATGTCAAGTTACAAATCTATAAAGTAAAAAAGGCCAGCAAGTCCAGTGTCACATGAAAAAAAACTTACGAAAGCTGCCCTGATAATTGAAAAGAATGTTACAAACTTCCGGCCAGAGGCTTTGCCTTTCAACACGAAAGCTGCTACTCATCACAGATTAAACTTGGTGATTGGTATACAAGTTGACATTATTGAATCTTGTCTTACTAGTAAGTGGCCCAGACATGCGCTCTCAAAGTCAAAGATATAATTGCTGACCTTTTATATAAACTTCTTCATGGCACCGCCAGTCATCTTATTGAAGTAATCTAAAATTACGAACGAAAATTTGGATGCCCTAGTGGGTGTTGTATCAACTTTTAGGGGCGAAGCTCCTTATGGCGTGGCTTGGGCGTCCCTCGTAGTACGTAACCACCAGTGGCACATACCCTAAATAGGTATAACATTTGACCTCCAATGTGGTGCCGGTGAGAGATTTCTTCTGTGCGTTGTTTAACAATAAAAAATAGTGCTCAATGTACATGCCAATGGCTGCTAATGGGGAATGAGAGACAGGAGCATTCGGCTTTTAGTCAACGCGCGCGCTGCAATGCCTATTAGCAGCAATTGTCATGTACATTGAGCACTATCGGACAAGAAAGGGTTGCTACATTATACTCGCTGGGTGTAACCTCCTTAGTTTTAGAAAGGTTTAGCGAGCGTTGAGCCGCAGGGCCATGAATACAATGAACTAGTGTATACCATGAATGAATTCGAGGTGGTTAAAGGGGGGAAGCAGATACGAAGCGCAAGCCGTAAGAAATTAAAAGCTGAATCCTCCTGTCTCTCATTTCACATTAGCAGCCACTGGCATGTACATTGAGCACTATCCGACAGGAAAAGGTTGCTACGTTATACTAGCTGGGCGTAACCTTCTTGGTTTTAGAATGGTTTAGCCAGCATTGGGCCGCAGTGCCATGAATGCAGTGAACTAGTATATACCATGAACTCAAGGTGGTTGAAGGTGGGAAGTAGACCCGAAGCGCAAGCCGTAAGAAAGTGTGCGTGTGCCACCTCTTGTTTAGTCCTTGGAATGTCCACTGAATGGCGGTGCTTCTATATGGGGAATATATGATAAAAAGATGCGAGATGGTGGGACTTGGAGTGTTCAATAGATGGGCGAACCGACACACAGACAGATGCATGGACGGACGCATGAACGGACGCAGGGGCGGATGCATGAACGAACGCAGGGACGGGCGCACGAACAGACGCATGGACGATCACACAGACGGACGCATGGACGGACGAATGCTTCGCCCCACTCTCCATCATTCACTCCGTGGATATGCTGCCATTTTTTTCTGCTCTAGCTGACTAACTTGGTATGGTGTCAAAGACAGTAACAAGATTAGCAATATTTACAATACTCTTGCTAGTTGGCTAGCACTAAATGTTTGCACTCACTATGGCTAGAGGTTGCCAGGGTCAAATTCAATACAGAAATTATAACTGCGGGTCGTGAAGGTCACCTTTCTAAGGCTATGTCTGATGTCGAAAGCAAATTTCAAACTGGATAATGACAACAAAGTAAAGATCATCTGCATGGTACAGCTTTGTTTCACACTCACTAACGTGACACAGCATTAACAATAAGTATGAAATCTTGACTGCAGTACTATAGCCTCATGCAACGAAGATATGGATGTGTTTATGAGCTGCTTGATCACCTGTCACTGTTCCATGCTGCTGGACCAAGAACGCTGAACCTTCCGAAATTGTCAGTGGGGTGTGCAGCGAAAATGATGGCACTTGATACTTTGCTGGTGATGCGGTGACCCGGATTCCTGCAACATCAGGACACCAAGATGCTTGTGGCATTAACAGTCATAGTGGAGCTGGCATGAGAACCGACAACTGTCCGAAGAACAATATAAGCAGCACCTGGAAGAAAATAAATAGTGAGTGTGAGATTGTAACTGCTGTGTCATAGCCTCATGACATAAATATTGTGACATGCTTGTCCAACATGATGTCAAACCTTTTTATCAGTGACGAGTGTGCATACCTGCACACTACTGCCTGTGGGATGTGGGTATGACCCACATGTGATTCACTGCTTATGTTAACTCAGGAAAAGCAAGAATCTGCTTTAGAAATCTGAGTAAGAATTGAAGGAGACAGTACAACAGAACATATATTGCCAATGGCAGCAGCTTCACAACGAGTGAAAAATTTCAATGAAAAGATACAAGAAATATCATAGTTGTGGCTGCATTCGAACTTTGGAATTCAAGGTGGTATACAAAGCCACACTAGTGTTTGTAAATTCTACAGAAAAGACTAATCAGGTCTCGTATTGGAGCACTGTCGAGTGTTTGCAATGTTGGCTATCTTCATTCAAAACAATAGAATAAACAATGATTATGTACTCATGTATGACTCAACAAGCTACAGTGAAGTGCTGTTTTACCTGGCAGAACCTATGAAATGCACACCAACGCACCGTTGCATGAACCTGATTTTGATAAACCTGAAGTCTGTGCTCTTAGAAGCACAGATGTGAGTGCAGGCATAATATTGCACCATCAGCTACTCTATAGGCATCAGTGTGATCGACATGCCTGGTATGCCCTTGATATGCTGTCAGCTACGAAGTTTACACATTACTATTGTTACTATTAACTTAGTAACAATTGACTCAAAGAGTAAGAAATGCAGCCAAGACAGCTTGTCATTGAATCTTTCACATGAAATTGATCTCCACAAATCACGACATTCACTGTACTCTATTTGAATTTAGTCTATGAAAATATATAAAAACCACAATTTTTAGGTTTATTATTGGTGCAAATTATTGTTTGCAGCGCAGTAGAAGGCATGTAAATTAACTTTATTTACATGCCTTCTACTGCGCTGCAAATAATAATTATATCCCAGGTATAACACCAGCAAACCCCAAGTAAAACAATCTGACTAGAATAAGTGTGTCAAATAAAATATATGCAACAAAATATGAAAAAAAAGCGTGTATGGGCTTCAAAAACGTCTCCACACTACTCAACCTGAGGCTATTACTTGGCCTGTAAAATTTAGGTTCTCTCTGAAAAGAATGTGAGCTTTTCAATTTACTATACAAAAGTTGGCACTATTGCAGCTGATCACCTAAACCATGTTACATTCAGAAGCTTGTAATGACCAAGGCGCATAGACTTGAGAGTGTGGAATAAAGGCAGCCCTTTAGTGAATGTGAAAACTTTTGCCGAAATGAATTGTTATATTGATTTTCAATTTAAAAATAACTGATTCTATTTTAATGGCAATATCAAGGTATCAACACTGCTTCTAAGTGAAAAAAAAACGAATTGGTTCTATGTCATTAACAACATTATTGTATCAACTCTGTCCCTTTTACGATGGAAGTGGCATCAAACTTCCAACAGAAATTGAGAAAAGAACACAACGTCCTAATGAAGATTCACCTTAAAACAATCAAATATTTTCATAATAAGTGCCCCACTATGGTTTAAATGATTTTTCACTTTTCCAATCTTTGACAGGCACTTTTTAACTGCACATATAAGCAGCCATATATTCTGCTGAGGCTTTAATAAATTCCAGTGGTTAGCGGTGTCTTCGTATTTCTTATATTCATCCGTTTGTCTAAACGTTGCTGCAACTACTTGACATGCATTGTCACTTCAATACAGCTTTATTGGTTCATGACTAAAACATATCCTTTTTTCTGATTTCAATAGATCCTTTTCCTAATTGTGGTGTTCACCACTTCCAAAGCTTATCGTTCAGGTAATGGGTTGTTGCATGCATCGGTGTCACTTACCAGTGCTGTATAAGCACACTGTTTGAACTGTCAGAATATAGCTGTATGTGGTTAAATGCATCCTAGTACGGTTTGGATCTCTCGTTTACTCATGCAGGCTAATACTAGTGTTTGGACGATGGCGTTCCAGACACTGCGATCAGACTCAACTCCGTCTTTAAGGTATAAGGCAAAAATACTTGTTTAATAAACTGCGTTCGGAAGTGCTCTGCTGTCACTTGAGCATCCCCGCGTCCCTCGCTCGCGCTCTTCTTCTTTTTCGTTTCCTTGTCTGAGCCCAGAACGTGAAAAATAATCAACATTCCCGGCCGCGCGAAGTTAAACACATAGTTCAAGTGGGTACAGTCTTTGTATCGGCCTGATCGCAAGGTGACCGCCTTGCAACTTGATTTTGCAAGAACGAATGAGACCGTCTGCACTGCGGTACACTTCCGTGACCCTTGCAAGCTTCCCTAGCTGGCGTGGCGTGTTGTCCGCATGCACGAGAATGATGTCCCCTTGCTTCAATGCTGTATTTGATTTCGTGTCGGCAAAGTGTGCAGATCGTAATTGCAACAGGTATTTTTTTGCCAACGCTTCCAAAAACTTTCAACCAGCAGCTTCCTGTAGTTGTGTCTGCGTACGGCGTCTGATCGTTTGGAATTACTGTTGACTTCGTCAGCGGTCGCATACGGTATGGAAGTCAATCTTCGTCCAAGGAGAAGTTCGGCTGGCGTCAAAGTGCAATGTTCTCCTGCATCTGTCTCGATGAAAGTCAGAGGCCTAAAGTTTACGACTGCCTCGAGCTCCGCCAGCACTGTCGATATTTCTTCGTAGTTCAGACGAGCTTTGCCAATAATTTTTCGCAGCGGAAGCTTCACTGATCGTACAAGGCGCTCCCACTATCCACCCCACCAAGGAGCATTTGGTGCTATAAACTTCCACGAAATGCCGTTGGTGCTGAGGTGACCAGCGACGTCCTCTTCAGAGAACATTCGGTTTAGCCGCTTTATGTCTGCCGATGTGTTGTGAAAGCTTCGTACGTTGTCAGAATAGATCACCCTAGGTAATCCTCTCCGAGCTGCAAATCGTCGTAGGCACAGCAGGAAAGCCTCGGATGTCATTTCCGAGACAAGCTCGAGAAGCACGGCTCTAGATACGGCACACGTAAAAAGTGCAACGTAGCACTTCGTGTCTCCTTTCTCCGTGCGTGCATACAGAGGGCCCGCGAAGTCGACTCCTACAACTTCGAACGGGTTCGTTGGTGTCACTCGATGACTTGTTAACGGAGCAGTCTCAGCAGTTCCTGCACCCACACTGAAACGCTTGCATATATTGCAGCAATGCAGCACTCTTTTTACCAAAGAACGAGCTCGACAAATCCAGTAGCGTTCCCGAAGCTGCGTAAGTGTATCTCTAACTCCCCCATGTAAGACTTGAACATGGGCTCTGTTTGCCAAAAGTGTCGAAACGTGGTGGCTTGACGGCATTATGATTGGGTGCTTGACATCTTGTGTGGAATGTATGAGGGATAAACGGCCTCCAACCCGAAGAATTCCGTCTTTGTCTCTGTAAGGGCGTAGGTCAGCGATTCGAGATGTAGACTCGACTGGTTGGCCGTTGGTCAAAGTGGTAAGTTCTTCAAGAAAGCCTTGCTCTTTTGTACATCTTATCCAATACTGTTCAGCCTTCAGGATTTCTGTTGCCACGAGATGTCCTGTATGGTTACTTCTTTTTCTACATCGGTCAGTCAATCTGAAAATCCACGCAGTGACTCTGAGTAGCTGTTGAAGCCTGCTGTACCGTTGAATATCAATTATCGGAACAGAGAAGCGTGTCATTAGTGCGACGTGGACTGTTGTAACTTCACCTTGAATGGCTTCCGCTATGTCTAGTTCACAGAACTGTAGAGGCCATTCAGACATCGGTTTAGTTAGCCACTCGGGACCATGCCACCATTTTGAGCTGCACAGCAATCTTCCAAGCGTCGCGCCACGTGTGAGTAGGTCAGCCGGGTTGTCCGTTCCAGGACAGTATCTCCACTTTGATGGATCTGTAGGGCACCTAATTTCATTGACTCTGTTGGCTATGATCTGTTTCCACTTTTTGACGTCACCTTTTATCTATGACAACACAATGGCGGAATCTGTCCACATCGTGTAGTCAACTTGAACATTCCTCAAAGCCCTTTTCACGTATGCCAACATTCTTGAGCCGATTAAGGCAGCCAGCAGCTCCAATCGCGGCATTGTTGTCTCCTTAATGGGTGCTACACGGGACTTCGCAATAACAGTACCGGCTCCTCAGGACTTGATACGACGTATATCGCTGTTCCGTATGCCGCTAGACTGGCATCGCAGAAAACATGTACTTGAAGCACATTGGTCTTTCTTGCTCCGCCGCCCAGATAGCGAGGAACGACGACGTCCTGCAGTTGCGGCAGCTGAATGACCCAATCATTCCATTCTTCTTGCAGGTCATTGGGTAGGACTTCATCCCAGCCAATTCCTCGTGTCCAGTCTCTGAAACAATATTCGTATGGCAATAGTATATGGTCCTACAAATTCCAACGGGTCAAATATTCTTAATGCTGACTGCAAGACAAATCGTTTTGTACCCGTCTGTGCTGTCAAAAACCGGAGTAGATTATCAACTGAAAAGTTCAATTCATCCTTTGCAGGATTCCAAACCATACCCAGGACCTTGACCGACGTTTTGTGAAGAACGACCATCTCATTACTAGTAGATTCCACTTGATTTTCAAGCGTGCGCATCAAATTTCCTGAATTTGTTGTTCATTTTCGCAATGTCATGCCGGCCGATTTAATTATTGTGCACGCTTCTCGGCATAGTTTAGCGGCTTCCTCTTCTGTGTCGGGCACCGCCGCGGTGGTCTAGTGGCTAAGGTACTCGGCTGCTGACCCGCAGGGCGCGGGTTCGAATCCCGGCTGCGGCGGCTGCATTTCCGATGGAGGCGGAAATGTTGTAGGCCCGTGTGCTCAGATTTGGGTGCACGTTGAAGAACCCCAGGTGGTCTAAATTTCCGGAGCCCTCCACTACGGCGTCTCTCATAATCATATAGTGGTTTTGGGACGTTAAACCCCACATATCAATCAATCAATCTTGTGTGTCGGCACCAGTGTCTAAGTCATCCACGTAAAACGACCCGGCAAGAGTTTGCGCTGTTTGTGCCATGACAGCCGGTGCTCGTTTCACGTGGTAGAAAATAGTAGCTGTGAGCAAAATTGGGCTACATGTAGCTCCAAAAGGCACTCGTGTCATCCTCCACTCTTGCAGCTTGCCCTTGGATAAATCTCCTTCTGCAAACCAGAGAAAGCGGAAAGCGTCTCTGTCGTCCTCCCTAATCGCAATTTGAAGGAATGCCTTCTCTATTTCCGCGATAACTGCCACCGGGTGCGTTTTGAAGCGTAGCAGAATTTTTACGAGGTCTTGGTATAAGTTGTCACCCTTTTGAAGGCAGTCATTAAAGGACTTGCATCCTTTGGCATGTGACGAAGCGTCCAACACCACTCTCATTTTCGTCGTCAGTGCTTGTTCACGCATGACTTCCTTGTGCGGCGTGTAATATAATTTCGTCACCTCTGCAGGTACGTCACTGACTACTACGGCGTGTCCTGCCCTCAAGTACTCCATTATGGTACGGTCATACGTTTCGAGCAGTTCTTTTCTGGAGTTTAGACGGTTGACAAGCTTGTCCAGTCGAGTAACGGCGACTTGCCTGTTGCTTGCAAGCTCGAAATTATCCTTCCAAGGGAGGGTCACTTCATATCTTCCGTTTATAAAGCTGATCGTTTGCTGAAAATGCCTCATGGTGTTGCTCATTTCAGGTGGCTTGCTTATCGTGTCCATAATTTCTATGTTTTCAAGTTCCCAAAAGGAGTGCAAAATCTCGTCGGAATCGGTAGTTTGGGCTTTTAGCACGCACACCATCATTTGTTAAGTATTTGGGCGGGACACCAAGTGCGATGTGCTTCCCTGGAAGGTCCATCCAAGCTTGGAGTTCAGTGCGATCAATGATTCGTTGCCTTCGCACCGTGAAACTTCGCCGGTCAACACTTTCCACATCTGATCGGACCCGATAAGTACGCTGATGCCACTCTTAGTTATGATAGATGGATGTCGGAGCTCATCGGCAACATGGTTTCCCAGCTTCTTGAAAGACGCAACGAAGGCTACGTCCATTGCAGTCTCTGCGATGTCTTGGCTGATGCTTGGGATCTCTATTGCAGTTAAGACTATTTACGCGTCGGAAAACTGGCTTCGCAGTCGTAGTTCTACTATGCGACGGCTCTTAGCCTCTTGGTTCGATGTATTTGCGAAAGTATTGAAGGCTATTCGAGTTGCACCCACGCTTTTCAGCTTGAGGTGCTTGGACAGACCTTCAGTTACGAAAGTCCTGTGACTGCCACCATCGAAAACGCCTCGTATGTAGCGGCAGGTATCATCATTCATGGCCCATGCTCTGAAAGTCTGAAGAAAAACGGAAGTGGTAGAGTCTACCTTGATGGGTCTTCTTCCAAGTGATGCACAGACTGTCGTAGTTTTTTCGTCGTTCTTGTTAGCATAGTCTGACTTTCGCAAACACCTATCTGGATCGCACAAGCTCGTAGCGTGTCGAGCTTGGCATTCGGAGCAGGAAATCCTCTTTTTGCAGTCCCGTGCCCGATGTGCTTTTGTGGTGCAGCGAAAACACCTTTTGTCGTTGGAAATCAGTTCCTTCTTCTGCGTCAGTGACAAATCAGCTGTGCAGGCTTCCGATCCGTGATGGCTGGACGAGCAGAATACGCAGTTGTCCTTTTTTTCTCGTACCGAGTTGCTGTGAGGCACAGATGACGTCGGTTTCCCACGCCGAGAGTACGTCGACTGACTGGCCACGGGGAGTGTTCCATGTTCTCGTCCTTTGGCGTCCTTAAAATCACTCTTCTCCAGGCTTTCCAGCTCGATACACAGGAAGTTGAGCACACGGTCCAGTCCCACGGGTGTAGCTTCAGCTCTAGAGTCATATGCCAACTGGACGGCACATGATCGATGATACTGCACGACTATATCTCGCGGGAGAGCACGCAGTAGGATGTCCTAGAGGATAGAAGAAAATGATGACTTGTGCACACCCAAAGTCTCTAAGCCTCGGATATTCACGAGAACTTCGTCGTACAGGCTGCGTAGCGCTTTGGTGTCAGTCGATGGACGGACAGGGCTTAACATCCGTAGCTTGGCAAAATATTCTTGCTCCAGGCGCGTCTTGTCCCCAAATCACTTCTGTAGCATTTTGATGGCGTCACTGTAGCAACTTTCTGTCGTCGGAAGGCCCGCAATTACTGATGCAGCGTCTCCTTTGAGATACAGTCGCAGGTAATGAAACTTCTCTGCGGCAGTCATGCGATTGTTACTATGAACAATTTGGTAAAATTGTTCCCAAAATTCGGTCCACTTGCATAGGTCTCCAAAAAAGGAGCTATTGTCAGTTTAGGCAATTCAACTCCAGTTCCGTCTGATGGTGCTACGACTGTCTGGGCAACTGTTTCTTCAGTTCCGGTCAATGTCCTTAGCATGCAATCTTTCTTGCTGAGAATCTCGGCGAGAATGCGCGTAGCAACGTCCTCGTATTGTTAGACAGCGTTATACTCGACCTCCAACTCCTCGTCAGGTATATGCGGCTCAATCTCGTTGTTCAGGTTTTTAAGCTCTTCGTTATTAGCCTTCAGCCTCTCATATATGGAGTTGAGCTGGTAATAGGAGGCAGAGTCGTTAGCGAGGAGCTCACTTGCCTCGTTTATAATCCTCGTGTTCTGTGCTCGCCACGACGTCCGCTTCGACTTCAGTCGCTCCATGCCGTTGCAGTTGACTAGTACCGTCCGTAGGGTCCTGGTTTCCAATCCCGGTTTTTCGGCACCAATGTTTAGACGATGGCGTTCCAGACACTGCGATCAGACTCAACTCCGTCTTTAAGGTATAAGGCAAAAATACTTGTTTATTTAACTGCATTCAGAAGCGTTCTGCTGTCACTTGAACGTCCCCGCGTCCCTCGCTCGCGCTCTTCTTCTTTTTCGTTTCTTTGTCCCAGCCCAGAACGTGAAAAATAATCAACACTAGATATTAAACTATTAACGTAAGCATGGACGAAACTGATACGTTGTCTAAATATTCCTCATGCCTGTGCAGTTAGTACCCACCCCTAGGATGCATTGGTTCACGGTATAAACACGGGCATGCACATAGTCCAGCAACCATATCATAAAATTTTTATATCTTTAAATAAAAAACAAGTTGATGACTTTTTCTGACAGCAATGAATAGAGGTTACTACTAAATGTGTTATTTACCATCTTTTTTACTAGTATCACCTCAATGCAAAATTTACAACCAAATATTTACAAAAGCCAATATCTCTGCAACTTATTCACCAGCTATAAAAATTATTTCACACTGTGTACATATCAAATTATTTTTGTCTAGAGAAAAAACTCAGATAATCAGCTAATATGAAACATCATATTTCACTAAATGTTATCTCTCTATGAAAAATTTTCCCAATATTGACCATATTCTTCACATACTGAAAATCCTACCATTGTTCTACACAGAAAACTTATTTACTGTATTGAGGATTAACAGATGTTTAAATCATATTCCTAGTGTTTGATGCCCCAAAACAACAATATCATTATGAAATACGCCGTGCTGGAGGTCTCCGGAAATGTTCTCCTTTAGGTCATCTTTATCGTGCACTCACTTTGCACAATACATGGGCCTTTACCGTTTCCCCTCCATCAAACGCGACTATATACCACGGCCGGCATCGAACGCGATATCAGCAGGCGACCACTGTCACCACAGTACTACCGCGGCAGTCGAAGCGCAGACTCTCTTTATAATTTTTTAGAACGCGCTTTACGAGTCGTGGTTTCTAGCTTTCTGAAAGAATTCACATGCCGTTTTACATTTCTCGTGTTAAAGTTCTCTCTGGCTGTTCGCACCTCGGTGCTACCTGCCTTTAGCCGCCTTCAGCCACCTTTTATAACACAACGCGGTGGAGATGAACTTCGGCCCGACGGGGAGAACATGCCAACACGCGTGTAGTCTGCAATGCGCCAAGATTTCATGGTAGATGTCGTCTCGTTTTTGGCGCAGCGGCGTACCGGCAGCGTAAACAAAAAGCCGCCAGCATAAAGGGGGGCGCACACATTCAACGGCTGCACATCAGCATTGATAAGCCCGAACACTGTTGGCGTAGAGTAATGCGACTGCTGTGGACAAGTAATCAGAGCGCAATGAAAATGTCACGCTCAAAATGTAAACACAACCAACACAATCAATCGACGATTTCCGTGAATGCTGTATTTTCTGCTCTAAGTATGCACTCCGTCTCAAAAAAAGAGCATGAATGATACAAGCCGCTCGAAAACAATTACTTTCACCTCTATGTTTTTTGTCGGAGGAGACACTTGTTTTGTTTTTTTGCACTATTCCACAAAACATCATTGGTAAATGTGTGCTGTATCCATTATACTCACGAAGGGGTGAAGTCTGTGATTCTGAAAAGTGTGCTTTATCCTTGATGTTCGCGAACGGTGGAGTGTGCTTATTTCGTGGATTCTATGTCCGCTTTTCTTTCCGTAAATACGCGTCATTTTTCGCAGTGTAGGCTAACTGTATGGACTGAAAGCTGAGTAATTCTCTTGGGGGGAACGTGTAAAGCCGAGCATGAGTTATACCTGGGATATGTCATCGTCTTGAGACGGGTACCAAGGGAGCTCAGGATTTCCCGATGCAATATGTCGGCATGTTTAGGCTAACCGAACAGACCCATAGCTCGGTTACACTCTTAGGCGGAACGTGTAGGGTCGGCTTGAGTTACACGGCAGAGCGTCATGGTCTTCGGACCAGGAATAGATGGCGCTGACGAGTAGTCACGCTCTCCCGAGTGTCGGCCGAATAAACTGTTTGCAGACACAAAACTCATCCCCGGTGACTGAGACCTTACCCCATACACATAACGAAGAATTTACTGCCACCTCTCCCCCACCCCCACCCTCCGACCAAGTATAAACGCACTTGAGGGTCCGCCTGCGCGCGCGGGAATAGGGGAGACTCGAAGTGGCAGACGCATGCGCTTTGAAATACGGGCCACCGGTGAAAGTCAGTTGGGGACTGGTGTCAGCACCGGGAGAAAGCGCAACGCCATTCGCACGGGGCTAAACATTTCTCTTCGCCTCGTGGCCTCTCATCTTCTTCTCTTGCCCCAACTCCTGTGTTCTTCGATTGTAAACACCGCACGACGGGCCGTGACTTCATGGACCTGTGTGTCTGTGATCCCTTTCGTTTTTTGTATTTTCCTCCACTTTATGGACAAGGCACTCTTCAAGCGCCTGTGACTTCGTGGATGTCTCTGTCTGTGTGTTTTCTTTTTTTTTCATCGAGACGATATTCAGAGAACTCGCCTCCGTAGTACAAGGAACCTTGTTTTCTATTTGGCCGCGGCTACGAGCCCCGACGAGCGCTTCGCGCTCACCCGACATCAAACGCGCCAACAGGGCTCGTCACACCTCTCACGATTGGGCGGATCCACTTCTCCCGGCCTTCTCGGCGACCTTACTGGGTGGCTGTGTCTTTTCAGCGTCTCGACACGTGCACGCAAACGCGACTCGAATGCCTCCCCACCTTTTTTGTTTTTCTTCTACTTCTTTTGCTTTTCCTTTCCTATCCACTTTTATTCCCACTCCCCCTCCCCTTGTGCTGACCTGTTGAGGTGTCATCCCAGTG
This sequence comes from Rhipicephalus annulatus, assembly GCA_013436015.1. Classification (NCBI taxonomy): domain Eukaryota; kingdom Metazoa; phylum Arthropoda; class Arachnida; order Ixodida; family Ixodidae; genus Rhipicephalus; species Rhipicephalus annulatus. The sequence goes on from WOVY01010381.1 coordinate 935,557, forward strand.
GTAGACAGTTACAGGTGGCACTTTTCTCTTCCTTTCTTTTACATAATCACTTAGAGAGAGAGAGGGGGGGCGTAGAGGGGTGTGGTAGAACGGTGAGGCTCTGTGCGGCATACTTCCTCGCAGTGCCCCGGCCTCTAACACCAACTGGTATGTAGAAGAGTGAGAGCCTTTTGGTTGCACCCACTATTAAGTGCAAATAAGTCTTCCCTAATGTAATTACCCTATGTCAATGTAATACAGTTTGCTCATAATCATTGAACGTCTCCTGTCGATACATCACCCCCGCCGAGCTACAACACCAAGGATCTCTCGAGTAGACTTCGAGGGAAGAAAAGAACCTTTACTGGTGTGAACATGATAATCATGAGATGCGTGTCATGTAACATCATGACTACTTGCAACGCTTATGATGTGCTCACGGCCATTTCGCTAGCTTCACATATACAAAATTAGTTATTACGGAACATGAATGGATGATGAAGGTATGTCACTGGTGCCAAAATGATAGTCATGAGATGCGTGTCACTCAAAACATGGCAACATCCCGCGGTCATGATACGCTCTCGGCCATTTTGCTAGCTCCACATATACCAAACTTGGCATCACGTGACGGGAATAGAAAACGAAGTAAATGACACGTTCAAACATGATAATTATGACATGGAAGCCATGTACGGCATAATTTACGTCCACCTCGTAATGTTGTGCTGATTTTAAAGTGACAGATCCAACTTCCTCATTCGTGCTACACCTTTAATCAATTTCTACTGTACTTGGTATCTGCACACTGTGCTTTATTTATTTTTCATAATTAATATATATATATATATATATATATATATATAGAGAGAGAGAGAGAGAGAGACCGAGCTTAGGTCCTCTATAACCATTCGTGTGGCAGCGAGCGAAGAAACCAGGAACCCGTTCAGGCCGACAGCAGGAGCAGAACTAAGCTTCATTCTCTTCTAACCGCGGAGCACGCGCATGAGGAATAAGTGCAGGGGCGTGCACATGCACATGAGGGCGCCTTAATTATAAGACGTCCGATGATGGTGATGATGGCTGCTAGAATCCTCCCCGCCCCTGGATGAGAATAGAAATGATGCACTGGTCCCCAGCAAACAGTCTTAGCGGTCAGGTGATCGGGTGGAACCTGCGTTTCAGTGGTGGCAAAAAAGCTGAAAGCACATATTTACAGCACTTTCGCTAAGTATTCGGGTTTCACTTTGTCGATCGCCACTACCTCTTACGTCCATTGAGCTCGATGGTGACTGGTTTTTCTTTCTTGCTGAGTACCTTGAATGGGCCTTCGTAGGGACGCGTAAGGGAGGGTCGGATACCTTCACTCCGGACGAAAACGTGGCTCGCTGTGGTCAAGTCCTTACTGACAAAAACGTCAGGTGACGATGGGTCCTGACTAGGACAAGGACGCAGGCGTGAGAAGAGGAAGCGGAGCTGTTCCCCGCAACTCTCTGGCTTTGGTGTGGTGACAGTGCTTCGTGCAAAAAAAAGGTGCCTCGGCATATGCAGCTTCGTACCATTGACTAACTCCGCAGCTGTGCAGCCGAGGTCTTTCTTGAAAGACGAGGCCACGCCAAGCAGTACGATAGGAAGATCTTCAGCCAAAGATGAACCAGCCTGGCGAGCCATCAAGGCGGCTTTACGCTGATGGTGAAGGCGTTCAACCATTCCATTTGCGGATGGGTGGTACGCGGTAGTATGGATGTGGCGGACTCCAAGCAGGCATCTTAGTTCACCAAAGAGATCACTTTCAGACTGTCGGCCGCGATCGGTGATAAGAACGCTGGGGCATCCAAAGCGTGAGATTCAGCCCCTGACGAACGCAGAAGCAACGGTAAACGTTAACGAGAGTAATAGCTTCAGGCCAGCGGGTATACCTGTCCACACAAGTGAGGGTGTAGCGAGCATTTTGAGACGTTTGAAGCGGGAAACGATGTCAATGTGAACGTGATCAAACCGAGCACCAGGTCGGCGAAATGACTGAATTGGTGATTTCGTGTGTCGGGTCGTCTGAGAGCATTGTCAGTGGTGACATTCATGCGCCCAACGCTGTACGTCAGACTTCACACTCGGCCATAAAAAGCGTGTCGTATAATTAGACGCTGAGTAGCACGAACTCCGGGGTGATTGGCGCCGTGTAACTTGTTGAATATGTCATGGCGATATTGGAGAGGGACAAATGGTCGAATTCGACCTTGTGACACGTCGCAAGTGATGGTTCCCAATGAAAATGTAAGAGGATGACGTCAGTCAGTGCCAGTGATGTGGCGGATGAGTGGATGTCCCGAAGGTCGACATCTGTAAGTTGGCCCATGGTGATTTCTTCGTGGTCAAGTGGGTTCGATGATGTGACATTGAAACGAGAGTGGGCATTTGCGGCTGCATTGTTCGGGCTTTCAGTGAGTCGAGCGTCCTTGGTGAATTAGGAGATAAAATTTAGGTGTCGTATTTCTTGTGTGGTATAAGTGTACCGCTAAAAGCAAATGTCAAAGGTTTGTGGTCACTGAGGACGTGAAAGCTCGAGCCCTTCAGTAGGTGTCAGAAATGTCAAATGCCTAAATGCCAAAAGCTCACGGCCAAACGTGCTGTAGTGCGTTTTTGCTAATTTTAGATTCCGCGAGAAACAATCCGACTGAATACCAACAGTTGAGTGGCAACTGCTGTAACACCACGCCGACAGCCACACTAGATTCATCGTTGATAACACGCATTGGTGCAACATGGATAGGATGCACCAGCAGGGTGGAGTCTGCCAATGTGTTTTTTGCAGCTCGGAAGGACGATTCGGCGTCAGGCGTCCATGTCAGGGGGAGATGATGGAGCTTTTGTGGCCTTGAGTAGGTCGGTGAGCTGAATTATTATGCAGGCGATGTTGGAGAGAAACCAGGACTAGAAGTTGAGTTGCGCAAGGAATTCTTGGAGCTTTCTTGGATTGATGTTGGGCGAGAAAAGTCGCTTAACCTGGCTTCAACTTTCTTGTCCAACGGTCGGATGCCCTCGGTAGTCCCACGACGTCCGAGGAACTCGATGTCTTCGACACCAATGACACACTTTGCATGGTTGATGAGAAGGCCGTGTTCCTGGAGCCGAGAAAATAGGAGGCGTGAATGATTGCAATGCTATTGGGGAAACAATAGCTACCAGAAGGTCATCAAGATACGTAAATATGAATTGTAATCCATGAGTTACTTCGTTGACAAACCTCTGAAAACTCTCAACAGCGTTTCTCAACTCGAATGACATGCGATTGTACGCGAAAAGCTCGAATGGTGTCTTGCATTCTTGGGAATGTCCACTGGCTCAACCAGATTTCGTTGGTAGGCCTTTACCAATTACAATTTGCTTAATATCACCACTCCTGCGTGGTTTGCAGAGAAGTCGTGAATGTGAGGGAGAGGATAGCAATCAGGCACAGTACGCACGTTAAGAGCACGGTAGTCGCCACACGGGCACCGATCTCCTGGGTTGATCACGCTTTGAAACCCTGTGCAGAGGTGATAACTGCTCGACGAAAGACGGATGATGCTCAGTTGCAGCATGTGTGCCTAATTCACTTTTGGCGATGGCAAGGCGGCCCCCAGCGAGGCATGTGGGTCGGCAAATCACTGGACGGCTGAAATTGTGGCGGACTGATTGATTGATTATTGATATATAAGGTTTAATGTCCAAAAACCACATATGATTATGAGAGACGCCGTTGTGGAGGGCTCCAGAAATTTTGACCACCTGGGGTTCTTTAACGTGCACCCAAATCTGAGCGCACAGGCCTACAGCATTTTCACCGCCATCGAGAATTCAGCCGCCCCAGCCGGGTTATGATCCCACGACCTGCGGGTTAGTAGCCGAGTACCTTAGCCACTAGACCATTGTGGCGGGGCTTGTGGTGGACGGGCAGCTCAAGGTTGGAAAGTTTTGTGATGGTTGGGAAGTCTGACAGAATTGAGGTGAACATATATGATTGTATCTGTGGCGACGTTCCAGTGGTAGTTGTTGAAGGTGCGACAATGCCCTGTATGGACATACTAGTCGTTCTGTCGACGACACGACGTGCGCAGAAGTCAACACAGAGGGCAAAATGGATCAGAAAATCGGCGCCCAATATGGCCATGTGTACGTCTGCTAAAACGATTACCCATCGGAAGGTGCGTCGGAGACCAATATTGATGGTAAGAGCACGCTGACCATATGTGTTGATGGGAGAATTGTTGACTGCCTAGAGGGGTGCAGTTTTTGGAGAGCGTTGCCGGTCTAGTAGCACCGCAGGAACGACACTGGCCGCTGCACCTTTGTCGACGAGAAATTGATGTCCAGCAATTCTGTCAGTGGGGTAGAAAAGGCGGCTTGTCGTATGGCAAGATTCAGTGGCCACCATCAGTCACTCTGTGGTATGTTTCCCCGCCAGCTACAAGAAGGTCGGCATTGATGTGCGCTGGCACCAATGGTGCTGTGATACCAGCAGTATACGGGTTGACGAGGACCTGAGAGGGAGCGAGATATCAGAGATCTGGGACGGCAATCGCTGTCTCGTCGACGAGGGTGGGACGGTGGCCGTTCATAAGAAAGTTGATCGATTAATTGCTCAAGACAAAACTGCCGGTCTTTGAGTTGTGACAGCGGAACGGTAGATGCCGTTGCCACAGTACATCTTGCTGAATAATCAGTGACGTGATCGGCCAGCTCCGGCAGATTTTTTAAGGACAGGTCGTCTGGTGTGGTAGCCAAAGTAATAAATACATTCTGCGGCAAGCGCTGAAGCAGCAGCTGTCGCAGCAGGGGGCTGTTTACGTCCAATCGACAGTCATTGAGAAGCCGCTGCATGTGACGCAGAAGTTCTGACGATCTCCTGTCACCGAGCTCTTCCTCACTGAGAAGCTGCTGAAGACGCCTGCTGAGAGGCACATACGTGCGTTAAAGCACCGTTGCCTTTAGGTGGTCATAAAGATCGGTTTCGGAGGCGCGCTCTCAAGGTAATGGAACGCTGCAACCGCGTCAGTTGAGAGTGCGGAGACTGCATGCCGATACTTCGCTTGCTGCGAAGTAATGCACCGAAGGGCGAATATGTTGTGCGTAAACCAGGCTGCAGGATTCTGTGGCCTAAACGGCGGCAGGTGAATGTGCACCATGGCGATGCCTTCCGTTCCGGTCGTCGGTCTGTGGTTCGTGGTCTCGTCCATGACGCAGTGCTGGCGTTGTGGTACTAACGTCCTTGTCACTAATTTATATGGACCGAGGTTAGGTCCTTATAACCATGCGCGTGGTTGGGAGCGAAGAAACAAGGAGCCCGTTCAGGCCGACGGGAGGAGCAGAACTGAGCTTTATTCTCTTCTCTTCTAACCGCAGAGCACGCCGAACGAGAAACAAAGCGCAGGGCCGTGCACCTGCACCCAAGCGTGCCATAATTATTTGGCGGCCGATGATGATGATGGCCGCTAAATATAGGTATGTATACAAAGTGAATGACAGTGGCGGCGACAGCAAAAACCAGCCGAGACTGTCCATATAATTGCTATCACAATGAAAGAAAATGCTTCTGGCAGGCCATCTGAGTTTTGGAAGTATGTACGCAAACGGCCAAGCAAAAGTGGCGAGTCCTTCAGAATACTGGACTCAGTGCTGAATTGCATACCATCGCTGACTTTGCCACGACGCATTTTTCATTCGTTTATAGGGCCTCAAGGTTTAACACTCAGACAGTACAACAGCACAACGAGGTTAGGACATCTTGTGGTATGTCACTTGATGAAAAGCTCATCTGCTCATGTATTAGGTGCTTAAAAGCCCCTTTAGTGGGGTTTAGACGACATTCCTTTTGCTATACTATGGTAGTATATTTATCCCAGTAATAACTATAATATTTATTACTGTCTGAACTTTTCCACATTTTCAGGTTGTGAAAAACTGCGCATCCACACTTTAAAACTGTTGTTTTGAATTATAACCCGATTTTTTGTAATGTATGCCACCTCAAAGAATTTTGAGCTGGATATTTGCAACATATTTTATGTTAGCACAAAAAATTGTTTTTCAACCAACACGGCTTTCTCGCTAGCTGCTCAACTACCAAAAATTTTAGTAATTTCATGACGCAAATCACCCTACCTATTTCTCAGAGAAGATAGCTTGGCGTAATCTACCGTGACCTGAGCAAGGCTTTTGACGTAATCAGCCACTCAGTGTTTCTAGTTAGACTTGCAAACTTTGATGATGACTCGTCTGTTTTGAATCTTCTGCAAGCGATCTGCTTAATAGATCATGTTATGTTGCCGTAATTGGCCGAACGTCTTGCTTTTACAAAGTGACTAGTTGGGTTCCTCAAGAGTCGGTGTTAGGTCCACTGTTATTTTTTATTTACCTTAACGGTTTTTGTTTCACCATTTCAGTTTCTTCCTTTCTTTTGTATGCCAGTGACATCAAGATATTTAGGAAAATTCATTCAGTTAATGACTGTCGCTTACTGCTGTCTGATTTGGGTTCTTCCTTCGAACGATCTGAAAACAACATTTCCCTGTACACTACATAGAACTTATTCGTGAGCATATCTCGCAAAATATCCATTTTGTCATTTTCATAATCTGTTAATACCATGTTGTTATGTAAGGTTTATGACTTCAGTGATGTTGGTGTTCTCTTTGACAGCCTTCCACGAATTGTACACTGCAATACTTCTTCTTCAACTCTAATATACATCTGATCCGGAGTGACATTGCTAAATCTGGCAGTGACACCATTTAGTGGGTCGAGAAAAAAATCCGTAAGCATATACAACCATCGTTTCGCTAGAAATCACTCTGGATCTCGTTAGAACACTGCCACATTTTTGTCATTGCCATCACTTCACTACCAAAGAAGTCGCACTCAGCTGTTTCTTTTTAAAATCGGCTCCACTGAATATCATCCTGCTCTTTACTTTCCAGTTGTGTAAATTGTCGGATTCCGCGTAAATTACTCAAAGAGAATCGACCATTTCATATACGCGCCAACTTCTTCCAACACTCTAGCGCTCACAGAATACAAAGTATCTATGGTAATCATGATCTTAATGTTTGTCGCAATCTAATGTAGTGGGTTTTATGTCAGCTTCGCACTCTTAATTTAGTTTATCACAATGTATACATTCTTTCCTTTTTCTTCTTTCAGGATGGCTTCCACATAGTTGTCTACATACCACTTTATTCTTCACTTGCATACTATAATTAAATCTGGACTTGGCTCTTTATTCTTCAAATTTAGCCCGAATTTTCGTCTGTGCATATTAGCTCTTTTTATTTGATTTCTTTTTCTGAAGACAGTCTGTATTGTATTGTTTATTTTTGTTGTTTTATTTTTGCGTGTGCTTGCAGCAAGACGCTAAATATTTTGTTGTGCGCGTAAATAGATTATTTACTGATTGATTGCTTAGTTTATTGATTAATTATGTGATTGATTGATTGATTAATTGAATATTACTGAAAACGACTACAGATTACTTGGAAAGAGTTGGTCTGCAGATTTCTTCTGCTAAGTCAATCGATTGCTTGCCATTCTGGTCAACGCGCTCGTAGAAACGTGAGCCAGCTGTACTTTGAAGAGACACCACGAAATACACTGAAGACAACAACACTACAACCTAGGCGTAATTATCGACGATTGCCTCTCCTGGCGATTTGTTGTGACCTCTGTGTGGCGCGAATAACAGTTCCCATTCAAATTGCTTTTCGCTGCCTTGACTCTGTCTTTCACCATATGGGTGGCATCATTGCAGGTATACCTATACAATTTGTACTCTGTGATTATGTGGCTTTTTTTTAATTCTTGAATTCACAGCCTTACTTGAAACGAAAGGTCCGTAATACCCTGGAAAATCTGTTTCACTGCTCAGTGAAACACAGCACTTGTCCCTGAGGCTACAAGCTGGGTTGGCGTTGGTGACTACTCATCTCCAAGTTAACTACTATCCGACCTCAGACAGTTGGGCAAATTGTTTAGTGTTTGGCCATCGAAATTTCAGGTTGGTTTTATAGCTACTTTCCAGCTATACCTTGAACGTCTAACTTGGGTGCATTTCACATTTTGTACTTATTATTTGCCGAGAAAAGTCATTGTTCCCATGATTCTGTGCCGTGTCAGTCCATGCGTGCGTATGTCTCTTCTCACCCCTCCCCAACAAGCTGGTGCCCATAGAGGCACCCCAAATCCTGCAAAGACTACCGAGAAAAAGTTAAAGTATAACCTTACGAGCACCTCTGCCACACGGCTACCCCAGAACTCCGTTCAAATACTTCATCTTTTTGTCGGGAAAATGCGGCTCAAGTCACACGCCCTTCATTTCGCCATGAAGTTGAATGGAGCTTTTAGAAAAAGAAGTTCGTTCCGTAATAGCTATTTGGTCTCGATGGAGTACTCTTGTTACCCTATAGCTACTGCTACGAACTAAACCGTGCTAACAAAATCGTTTTAGTAGTCTCAAACGTAGATTTCGACATTACACATTTGTTCAGTGTAGCATTTCACAACGTGCAAGTTTCAATTGTATTTTTCAGGACATCTATTTGCACCGTCTACACCCAACACATCACCAAGCCACCACCGACAAGTGGCGCCTTGACGCATTGTTTTTTAGTACACGTGCAAGACACACGCACATGCGCAGTGTACTTTCTCGCTTTAGTTTTATTAGAACACATAAAAAGACAAGTGTACGATGCTTTAAAGGTGACTACGTTAATGAGATAGTATGTTTCGACAAACGCAGGAACTTCGTTTCTGCCCCGTGTGGCTCCCGTAGAAAGCTTGCACTAAGCCGTGTAGCATTGCCATAACTCGATTCGTCTAGAGCTCCATCAGCGAGTTGAATGCTGAACAGAGGTAAATGTAGTCAGTAATAGTTGCCGTGTGACAGGAGTATAACGTCCACTAGCCAACCTCTTCCGAAGCTGCTCCCTGCTCGTGGTCATGGTAGAATTCCCAGCAAGATTTTGTTTCAGTTGAGCAAAGAGGCAATGAGGAAACAGGCAGCAATAGACCTTTTTGTCACCATTCTTCTTCTCCAGTAACTCACTTTCCTCTATTTAGCTGTGCCTTTGTAAACAGCTCCGCATTAACATATCGTCTTAATTGTGACTGCTGAATCGTTGCTATGGCCAATCAGGTCAATCGCTAATGAGACCTCAGCCAACTAAGGGCACTATCAGAGCATTACAATGAACACGGTTTCTCGCGTGTACTGGATCAGGCAAGTGCGTCTCTTGGCACGTCGTCGGCGTCAGAAGCGTGAAAAGCCCCAGGGGCACGTATTCGCGCTTGGCGATGCGTGCGGCATACGGCCGCCTGGAACACGTTGCCGCTGTAATGGGAGGCGCACTCGGGCGCTTCATCCACCGTCATCGAGCAAGGCTTACATGTAGCGCACAGAATGTTGAGACACCATCAGTCACGCAGGGGGCACCGTTCGAAGGTTCCCCTTACCTGGTGGATGTACCTTCTACAAAACGTCTACGTCGCCATTGTACATTGTACAGTCGAAACCACTTATAACGATGGCGGTTTTAAGAATATATCAAATTCCTTTACTTCACCTCTGTTACAATATTATAGAGAAGTTGCTTCATCGTCAATATTGCATGTTTTTTATGTTTGAATAAGCCGCTTACAACAATGCCAGCATGTCACATTATCTCCTATAACAATGAATTTTGGCTGCTGGTTGTCAGTTTGAAAGGTAATGGAACGCGAAATTCTTAAAAGAAGACAAAAACAAGAACTTCAAGCTTCTTAATCCTTGTCCACAACCTCAACATCTGCAGCACGCTCATGCAACTTGACCTGTTTTGCAGCCTTTTTCGTATTATCAGGCATGTGTGTCCCTTCAGATTCATAGTGTAACTCTTTGCATAACACTAAAGCATTGCAAAAAAGCTATTTTTAAAATCCACTTTGGTGGGGACGCGGTGTTGAATTCTCCAAATGCAGTTTCAGGCGTGCCATTTGAATAAGAAGTTTAGACTTGGAGGACTTTCTGTGACCGAAACTTCGTGCTTTATCATACACTTACTCTATGTGGTTTGCGTGATGCCATAAAAAATCCTATTCTCAAGCATATTCGAACAATCAGCAGCTTTGTCATCCCTTTCGCTGGCCTCTCTTGGCGCATCTCATCCGTTATTCTGGTTTTCTCAGAACAGCCTGCTGTCCCCCTATTTTGATCATGCGTACTCTCGTGGTGAGGTGAATATCGGTGACGCTGCTTTTAGGGTGCAATGTATGTTTTAGCTTGTATGTAATATTAGATTTATATTGTGCTATTGTCATGTTACTGCAGTTGTTTATTGTATTTCGCTGGTGAACTCACCATTATGCGAAAACTTTTTAAATGTCAATGCGTTCGTTGTGCAACGTCATGTCCTTTGTCCTTAAGACGCCATAAGTAATAATAACAAGGATTAAAACAAAGGAAATGTGAGCTCTCTGGAGAGCGAATGCTCCAATCACAAAGATCTCCTAACATATTCTAAAGTGTGTGGAGCACACCACTAACTGGGACACATACATGCTCAAGTCGATGCTTTTGCCCTTGCACGATGATAGTTAAATGATTATAGGGCAGTGCCTCTTTATTGTGAAATATAATTGTCTTTTAAGGCATAATATTTTGTGTGTATGTGGGCATTAGATGTACGATGTAAGATCGAGGTGGTATATGAAGTGAAACAGTGTCTTTTGAAATCAGTTATGTATCCAGTGGCCATAACTGGTCTTATCAGTTTAGCGAAGGCCAGCTTGCAAAAGTGACGCGAGCATTCTGACTGCAATCCTTGGCATGTCCACATAAGATGGCATGCATCTACTTGTTTAGCTGCACAGAACAGAATAGGCACCTAGTACCTAGTTGTAAATGCGACCAGTTGCACGTTGGGAGGGTAGTCAGTGAAAGGGCCATCCCTGTTGGAAGTTGCTTCCCAAGCTCAACTTTCTCCGCCCTGGTAAGGAAGAGAAGGAAGAAGCTGACACAAAATGGAATGAGAGTGTGAAAGGCCTGAAAAAAGTCGTCAATAATCATTTGAACGGAACGGAAACTTTGATTGCTGCCTATGTAGTACTGTTGTACTGTTTCGGTGATAGGCAAGAAGTGGATCATAGACGTCTTCTAGTTGACGTCGTATGCAGTGAGGCACAGTTATTTAATAATGTTTCACATTCTTCAATAACAGCACCCCACTTCAATATCTCATATATCACAGTTCACATATCTCATCGCAGCAAACATGCACTACAAAGTTTTCGTCCTCGAGCCCGTACTAAAACATTTTCTACTTCTTTTTCCCCAGAGCAGAAAAAGACAGGAACGGCTCTTTTCCCCGATATCGCCACAATCACCTGTCCATGAAGCTTCATGCATAACATTTCACATATTACTTCACATTGTGGATTATTTTGACAACGCTATCGACTGTACGTTAACCCACCTCGTATGTAATACTTCTCAGGGGTGTTTACCTCTCTTAAATACCCTCTCAGGGGTATTTAAGGCCAACTACGGTGATTTTTGAGCATGTCAGGATAATCGTGCTTCTATGTTCCTGGGACATTCTTGTCACATTCCCGATAGCTGAAGTGCTAAGCTACATGGAAAATATTTTCAGTAAGCGAAAAGGCGTCATACCGAAACCGAAACCATACCGAGTGTACTGTTTACGTATGGCGTACAATTTTGGTAAGAATAGGAAATCCTGCAAGGCCTGGAAGAGCAGACGCTCCGCGGATAGGTGGCCGAGCCGCAATATGCCTGACTGATCACTCCACGTGCACAAACTCCGTAGAGGAAGAGATGTCGCTCAAAAGCAGCTACGATTCGGACGCATTCGATGGTCAAAGAGCATCGCCGTTTGATCCTTTTCGATAAAGCAGAAAAGATTTTCGCATCTGCTTGCCTCGTTGCGCCTAACACTGACAGATGGCACAAGCTGTCCAGGTCGTCTAAGTTTGTGGCTGTTGAGATGGGCCAATATCCTCATGCCAAGGCGTTTGTCGTGAATAAGACTCTTTAATATTGTTATGGAGAGAGGGCATAAGTTTATGAAGCACAATATATGGCTTCCGTAAGGTCGATTAATATTATCAGCCAAGTAAGTACGATGCGCAGCTTACCGTGTACTGATAGATGCAGTCCGGCATTCTATACAAAAAATGTTCGAGTACGTTGAAGTTCGCACATGTGCACTCTTTAACAGACACGATATTATTGGTACTTTCCAATCGGTAAGCCGGCAGCGCTAGCTAAAACGTTCTACGATCGCAATGAAATTTAGTTATTAGCTGCGGGTGGTTAGTGCTGTTATCGTGTGCGGACCACAATGCAATACCTCTTGCCACCAAACGTACACCCGCCCAGATTGAAAAATAAATCGTACGCTCAAACAAGGATGCGCCGGCCAACACACTCTACACTGCACACACACTCGATCCACAGGAGACATGCAGACGCTGCAGTGGCAAGTTCTGCCACTTCAGTCAACTTGCAGAGCTTGACGTCACACGCACAGTGTTGCCAATATTTCTAGCAAGCCAGGTGAAGGTTCTGGGGCAATCTATTTATCTACTTTTAAAAGAATCTGTGAAGCTATAAAGTTTTTAATTTTGCACAACTGGGGGAAACGGGTAAATCAACGCACACACTGCATTTCATTGAGATGCATCGTCCTCGAAAAATCACCGGAGTAGGCCTTTAAGGAAACAAAAATTAGGTGGAATAATATTCTGTATTTACATATAATTGTAAAGCAAGAATATTAATGTTCGTAGAAATAAATAAAATGTGCAGAGACATTTTTGGTGACGTCCACAAAGTCACGGGATCGAATCCCGGCCGGGGCCACCGCAATTTGATGGAGGCTAAGAGTTGTAGGCCCATTGCAAGTACTTAGATTGAGGTGCACGTTGAAAACTCCCGGGTAGTTTAAGTTTCCTGTGTCCTCCTACACTTCATCCTTTATAATCAATTATTCATGTCCTGCTTTTGAAACGTAGACCACACAACATCAATTATTATTATTAATAATAATATTATTAATATTATTATTAATATTATTATTATTATTACGTTAGGGTGTCACTCCCAGATTTCCATGCGCACGTCTTATGTCCTGCAGCTGCTCGCATTGTTCCGAAAGAATGCGGACGAGGTGGGACCTCATAACATAATAAATTATATTACCTAAGTAGAAACGGCAAAACCGTATATATATACGCTGCCACTACGGCGATACTTACAGACTTCCGCCTAGTTTACATAAATGCTCTGTTAGGTACAGCTGCTGGGAAACCGCGGTGCGTCTACACGCAGTTACACCGAGTCTGGTAGAGCAACAAAAAAGAGAGAGAGAGAGAGAGAGAAAGAGAGAGAGAGAGGGAAAGAGACCACCTACTTGCTCGTCTTCCCGCACTAGAGTGCAGCAACATGTGTTGTACGTATTTTAGTACTCGAATACAAGTTATTCCATGACGTCGAGTGGCGAATTCTTGAATTACATGCTCGAATCGAACAGCAAAGGCTCCTTAACTCTAAGTATCCCATTTTTCTTACTTCCTATTACCAAATGGCGATGGAGACATGAAGCCGCAGAATCCGTCCTGCTGTGTTTCACCGCGCTGTGCTTCGTGAGGGATGTGCCCATTCACTCGTCTTACGTAACGACGCTAAGCAAACGTATCCCTCCGTTGACGTTGACTGAAGGCAAACGCGCATGCGAGTAAACTATACAGCTCTGCCCGGCTGCTCCACAGCCCATATCGCATTCTGGCATTGCAGAGAGAGCTCCACTGAAGAAACCTTCTCTTAAGAGCGCACGCGCTAGCTGCTTCGCTCAGGCAGCTTTATTTCTTTTATAACTCTCGCGATATTTGGTAAGTTCTCTTGCAGTGCAACTCTAAACTTGAAGTAACTGAACTTTTCATCTTTTCCAGTGCCAAAACAGAACAATCACAACAATTTCTGGGAGTTTCACAAGTGTTTCTGTAATCCATTGAACTGAACCTACCGAACAATTGCACACGACGTGACTCTTGCTTCATCGGAGGTACGTTACAGATTGCTTGCTTCGTTGGAGGTTCTTGTAACTTCTCAACTGGTTTAGCTGAGTGCAACGAACGCTTGTGTTCTGTCAGCCGTAGTTTTCGAATATTTTTTTCAGAGGGAAAAGAGCCCATGCTTGTATTAAGTTGTTGCGCTAAGTCTTCGCAAGAGCAAATTTCAGATAATCCTGTAATGCTAGACGCAAATTAGCAAAAGCGGCAATACAACGAATGGCACAAAACACACGTGATGAAAAAGCCTTGTGGATTGGGCTGGAAGTGTAAGGTGCGTCGGACATTGTACTATGGGCCTACTTAAAATTGCCTGAAAACCCAGCACTCATGACCCTAATTGTTAATTGGTCATGGAATTGCATGGAAGCTTCTGTCGTCATCATTCCGGAGGGTATACCCTATAAGAAACTACTGCACGACATGCCAACTCACCGGCTGGCAGCAGCGCTAAAAAAGTGTTGCGTAATTGCACTTCGACGTTGAGGTTGTTGTGGAAACATGAAAGCGAACGACCTTACCACGCGCTCATCCAACGCGGACGCATACGTGCGTGACAAACAAATACGTGCCACAACCGAGTATGATAGGGCGCCGTGCGCACTAACAATCTCTTCATCAACTGTAACGATGCTATCACTTGTTACTGCATTGGTGATATTGCAATTGAATAACAGCTTCGGGGAGCATCTCATTAGCTGCAACAATGATTTGTAGGAGGCAGCCCTGAAAAAATGCTAAACAGTGTGTGAATGAGCAAACAAGGAGTTAACGCAGGAGAAACGTCTCCACGAACTCAATTAATCTGTAGACTGTAAAAGTAAAAACACTGAAACTTCACAGAAAGCACTTGAGAACAGTTGGAAACCTTACGGCATCAGTTAGAACATTACTGTTTAATACCTGTCTTCAAAGAATGAACACATCAACAAACAGTATTTTTGCATCTAAGCATTAATTTTATATATCGAATGCATGTGTGCATGTACAGCACACTTCGGCCGTTCGATGTTTAGTGCATAACCAGTTACGCATTATTTCCAGGCTCTGAGGCAAAAATGAGGCGTCAATGCTTGTTTACTGTCATTTCGACTTGTTATTGCGCTTTCGGGTAATATCATGTCTACGGCATTTATAGTCTTCTTTCAAATAATGTGTGCTATTGATTTGGATGGTAATTACTATACTGCTGCTATATCATCATATCACGGTTTTCGGACGATAAGTTGTAAAAATTAAATGATTATTCTGTGTAGTTTTTTTTTCGTTTCTTCGTTGTTTCTTTGATAATGTCATCACTTCACACTTTCTTATCAATTCTCTCTTATAATTTTTTTTCTTCTACGCTTTAACTTTGTCGTCAGAGTATGCTATATGGCTCTGTTTTCAGTACTCACTTTATCCGATCTTTAGTCCATATTTTATATCAACAGTAACACTAGTTATATTGTTGTTTGCAATAAATGCCTAAACGTTCTCTTTTCTCAGAATCAACAACAAGAATGAAAAACTAAGTAAATGTATGCTTCAGAACTTTGGAAACCTTGTAACAAGGTCCAATAATAAAATTTTGCTCATCTTAATGGTGAGTGCAGTACCCTAAGGTTACACATGCATTGACCATGAAACTTTTATCTGGACACACAACGCTTCTTACATACTGAGGACTGTCGCAATTCAGATACAAAATTTTTGTTTGGTTATCACCGAAATGCAGGGTATCATTTATTCCATTCAAAAATAAGGAAAGCATTCCACATTTGGGACTGCGCCAAGCTACAAGGCATTTTTCTCATGGGGTTGACATTTGTGAACTGTGATAGACAGCCAAAAGTTAAGTTTGAACTATTATCAGGACGATCGTGGTGTCAAAATGAAGTCGCTTTTTGAGGGTATGTATGTTTGCCGAAAGTGTAATCTCGCAGTGTCAGAGGATCAAAATCCCGCCGTGTTTTTTTTTTTCATCAAAAGCAATCGTTGAAAAAGAAGTCTGTGGTTAAGCCTCACCAACGCCCACCTGCCATAACGCACTTCCTCACCAGAGCAACATTGGCCACCCTGGTGCAGTGCTTGGCCACCACATCCCTTATGAAAGTACTAATTAACTCTTGGACCTCAGTATCCAGCGACTGCGAAGCAACTGTCCAAGGCGGTGGTCGGACCTGCGACGCCGCGGTGGGGGCTCAGAATCTCTGGGTCAGTATACAGGCTCTCATTGAAATCGGAACTTGGCTACGTTTAACGCTAAGACGCTATCTAGAGACACTTGTCTAGCTGTATTATTCGAAGAATTAGAGGGTGCTAAATGAGGTGTAATAGGGCTCGGCGAAGTTCAGAGGACAATTGAGGCTTATAAAGTTCTGAAAAAAGGGCACGTCTTATGCTACCATAGATTAGTTGACAGAAAATAACTATAAGGGTGAGATTTCTTATACACAAGAATATTGCTGGCAACATAGAGGAATACGATAGCATCAGTGAGCGATTGGCAAGTATCGCAAATAGGTTTAAAAAAAAAGGTACTAAAGAAGCTGATACAGGCCACGCGCCTACATAGCCATCATTATCATTTGGTTGAATGCTTCTATGAAGACGTAGAGTCAGCCAATAATAAAGTAAAGACACAGTATACTATTCTGATAGACGACATTAAGGCCAAGGTAGACAAGAAACAGGCAGGCGACCACGCAGTGGGGAAATATGACATTGGCACTAAAAATTCCAGAGAAGAGTTATTAGTGGAGTTCACAGAGCATAATATCTTATGGATCTTGAATACCTTCTTCAGAAAATGGGCTAACCATAAGTTGACGTGGTGAAGTCCTAACGTGAAAACTAAAAATGAAATAGACTTCGTTATGTGTGCACACCCAGGCATTGTACAGAATGTAAAAGTAGTAGGCAAGATCCGATGCAATGGCTATAGAACGTTAAGAGCTGGTATTAACCTCGATTTAAAAAAAAGCCAAAGCATAAACTCCAACGCAAGAAGCCAATTTTTGAGCTAGCGGTGAGAGGAAAAGTGCATGAATTCCGAGTTTCCTTTCAGTGTAGATTCGAGGATCTAGACGATGTAACTGACGTTGGCGTTGACGCAATGAACAATAGTCCTATTAGTATCATCAAAGAGTCTGCCATGGAAGTCGGAGGTACAATAACTTGACAGAACACTGGCAAGCTATCTCAGGAGACGAAAAATCTTGTTAACAGACCACAAATTATGAAAGCCTCAAATTCAACCGATAAAATAGAGCTAGTAGAGCTTTCGAAGCTAATCAATAAGCGTAAGGTAGCCGACATCAGAAGGTATAACATGGAAATAAATGAGCAGGCTGTAAACAGCGGCAGAATCCTGATAGCTGCGCAGGCAAACTTGTGCATACGCAAACATTTGATGTACGCATCAAGCAACCAGGAAGGAAATGTCATAACCAATATAGATAGAATAGGTGAGGTGGGGGAGATCTTCTAAAGAAATTTGTACGGAAACTGAGACAACCAGGATAATATCGGAAGAAGCAATAATAGTCTAAAGGAACCGACATCGTACCAGTAATGACAGGGGAGGTAAGGAAAGCTCTAGCAGAAATGCGAAGAGCCAAAGCCGCTGGTAAAGATAAGGTAACATTGGACCGGCTGAACGATTGCGGACGAATCGCGTTTGAAAAGCTGGCCACTTTATATAACAAGTGTCTCTTGACAGCAAGAAAACCAGAATCCTCGAAGAATGCTAAGATCATAATAATGCATAAGAAAGGAGACGTCAAGGACTTGAAAAATTACAGAACGTTGAGCTTACTGTCGGTTCTCTACAAAATATTTACAAAAATATTATCTAATAATATTAAGGTGACATAAAAGCTGAATACCGAAAGACCAAGTAGTATTTCATACAGGCTTCTCCACCATATACCATATTCATACTATCAATCAGGTAATAGATAAAAGCGCGGAATACAACCAACCTTTATACATAGCTTTGGAAAATTGCGAGAAGGCGTTTGACTCAGTCGGAACATCGGCAGTAAAGCAGACACTACGGAATCAAGGTACATAAACCTACTGGAATAAATGTACAGCAGAACCACAGCCACCATAATTCTCTATAAAGAAAGCCACAAAATCCCAATAAATGTTTTATTTAAATATTGACCTACCATACGAGATGTGGACTTCATGCTAAAGGAACTGTGTAATTATTAGATAGCGTGTTTCATATGTGTGATCATTTATCTCAGTGTGAACTGATCTTGTGTGTCGAAGTTGTGTACATATAAACCTATTAGCCGCATCAGAACTGACCTGTAATGTTTGGCTACTGTGTAATTTCACAACGTATACGTTGTACTATCCTGCATATTGTGCCCTTATTGTTTATCTTACGGCATATCTTGTCTACTAGGAAAAAAAAGAGTAGCCAGTGCCACTATATTAGCACCAACTATCATATTTCATAATTTTGATAAAAAAAGAAGGGTGTAAAGCAGAGAAGCACAATCTCTCCAATGTTATTCACCACGGCTTTACAGGAGGTTTCAGGGCCCTAGATTAGGAAGAGGTGCGGGAAGAGTTAATGAAGAGTACCTCAGTGACCTGCAACTCGCTGACGACACTGCCTTGATGAGTAACTCAGGGGATGAATCACAGCTTATGATTACTGAACTGTACACGGAAAGCAGAAAAGTATTTCAAAAAACGAATATGCACAAAAGTTGAGTAACGCGCAACAGTATCGGTAGAAAGCAGCTCTTTGCGATACGTGGAGAGACGCTGGAAGATGTAAAGGAATATGTCTACTTAAGGCTATAGTAGCAGCGGAGCCGAACCTCGGGAGTGAAATACTCGAAGAATAAGGATGGGGTGGATCACATGTGGCAAGTATTCCAAGATCATGGATGGTAATTTGCCACTAACCCTCCTGAGGAAGGTACATAACAGCTGCATTTTGCCGGTATTTACTTACGAAGTAGAAACTTAAAGGCTTACAAAGAAGATTCAGCCCAAATGGAAAAGAAAATGATGTGTATAACCTTAAAGAACAAAAACAGAGCAGAGTGGGCCAGGGAAGAAACCGGGGTTAAGGATATTATAGTTGAAATAAAAAAGAAGTGGATGTAGGCCCGACACTTAGCACGTGGACAAAATAACCACTGGAAATTAAGGGTAATTTACTGAATTTTCAGAGAAAGCAAACGCGAGAAGAGGAGAGAGAAAGTTAGGTGGGCCGATACGATTAAAAAGTTTGTAGGTGTGACGTGCCAGCAGAAAACACAAGACCAGAATGATACGTGGTTCATATGAGAGGCCAGTGCCTAGCAGTGGACTTAGTCAGGCTGATGATGATAATGTGTGTTGGCGCCGCCGTTTTCATTGGGTCACGCTCAGTGCTGGCTATGATGAACGAGTTGCGCAAAATGAGCTGGGGCGCTGTGCTGGATCGGCCGAGTTTCGCGAAACTCGGCATCTTCCCGAGCTCTAGCGCCACCCCCTTAAGAATGAGCCAACAGTACAAAAAACTCAAATCTCGCCCTCAGCACACGGCGTTTTAGTGGTTACGATGGAACTAGTCATCGTGTCGAGGACGGTCAACTAAGTTGGGTGGTGTTTTCAAACCAAAGGCAATTTCTATCATTTGTTTGTCGTTCCACTGAGTGCATAAGTGCACTCATGCGACGAATGTGTCAGAAACATTTTGTGATTATATTTTTTAGATGCACGGGGTGTTTAAATTAATTTTGAAGCTTTTATTGCCTGCACTAAGTCTGTTTTAGAATAATGGCACGGTGGCCTCTGAGATCAGTACTGGCTGAGCATCTCACAACTTCGCGACTGCAGCTAAACCCGAGGCCACGTGATAATCATTATGGTCAGCCTGTACATTCTAATGTGCTGCTCGCCGGGTGCGCGTCGTCTTTGTTGTCATCGCCCGCTAGCATCCGCGCACGTGCGGCCGGTAAATTAATTTTTAGGTGCAAAGCTCCCAAGGCCGTGGGTCTGTCCCTCCTAGCTCGTGGGACGAGACCACCTAGTTAATGACTCGCTTAGCAGGCGTGGACGGACGGACAGGTGGACGCACGGACGGACGGACAGACAGACAGACAGACAGACAGACAGACAGACAGACAGACAGACAGACAGACAGACAGACAGACAGACAGACAGACAGACGATTCACAGTTTATACCGGTAAACCCTCCGAAACTTCGCCCCACTCATCAAATTCGCTCCGTGGATATATGCTCTGATTTTTTTGGCTGGGTGGTATACTTGGCTAGTTAATCGAGGACATGCTATGACCAAGCTAATTACGCCAAGTCATTGTAAGGACGAGGTGATTGAGCCGCATCTTAAAAATACCGTGCTAATGAAGTTAATTAAAGCTTGAACTAGGCTAACTAAGGCATACTAGTTCAGAACCTAACTATACCATGCTAATTTACGCGACGTTAATTATGAGATTGGTAAGTAAAACCATGCTAATTAGCCCTTATTTGATTATAATTAGTTTCCTGCAAATCAAGATTACGTTCAATACTTTGACACTGATCATGGCCGCGGTAATTGGGCCCGAAAAAACTACCTTTTAATTAAAACCTTATCATTGAAGACAAGACAACTCAGTGCAATGGTCGATAAGCCTCAGTCAATTAGTACAATCAAAAGTAAGACAGAACTGACGCGGTTTTCACTTCGAAGCCGACCACGCACATAAGTAAACAAAAAAGCTGCAAGAAGCTAGGTTATCACAAACTCCTCTATGGCTTCAGCCTTCCACAAGTAGTGTTAGTTCACCGAGTTATTTTATATGCAAAGAAGCTGCCGCTCAGCGTTTACCGCCTCAAACGCTTTACAGTCACACTGTCACTATCACAGTCACGACTTGAACTGGGGCCTTCTCAGAATGAACGAGTTCGTATTCGAGTTCACGCGTTAATCAGTTTGATTGACAGACGCCCGGGACGAATATTGGTTACGCCCGCCACGTTTGCTCTTGCCGAGGAGAAGTACTCACGTCGAGTGGCACGATTAATCTGTTAGCTTTATCGTGCAGACTATGCACACACGCACGTAGAAGTAAAAGTGAAATCACCAAGGGGCACGTTAAAGAACCCCAGGTGGTCAAAATTTCCGGAGCCCTCCACTACGGCGTCTCTCATAATCAAATAGTGGTTTTGGGACGTTAAACCCCACAAATCAATCAATCAATCAAATCACCAAGGGGCTAAGATGTCTCACAATCAGTGTCACCGCGCTCACGAAATATCCAATCACAGCCACGTTGCCGACAAGAGGCAAGCGCCCCTGGTAACTACCTGTCCTTATATTTATCTGCAATACTTGCTAGAAACGAAACGAGCAGCATGGGGGTGCTGCGTGTGCAGTCTTGCTTCCTTCAAGAGTGAAAACTTTCATGCTGCAGGCGGAACAAAAAAAACCTGCGCGAAAGAGGGCCTACGCCCAAGAACACGCCTGAGGGTGGTGCGTGTTGAGTTGGCAAAAACAGAGCGCAACAATCACGCTGACGTCGCTGCACTGCTAAAAAGTTGAGTGAGTGGAAGCGCTGAAGTGCTCGCACGTGGTGTTTCTTTGATAACCACCGCGAATGTCCCACATGCGTCTCCAACGCCACACGCGTTCGTGTAGCCATTTTTATCAACGCTGTTATCACGTGCTCCGCCCTGTCTTCATGCCACGGCCATCGCAAGGTAGCTCGGAGCAAACTCGGCTGCCAGAGAACCTCAGGTCGTCCTGCGTTGCACTCATGAACGGATGAAGCAGCTCTGAATATTGAACTGTGTTGACTAGTGCGAAAGCCAGGTGTCTCGTTTCGCCACGCTGAGAAACAATGCCAAGAAATGCATTATACGCGCACTTAGCTGCATTCACTCGGGGCGATCAGCGAGAGAGAACTATCGTTTGCTTGTAAGCGCACGTGTCTTGTCATAATCTATTGCAAGGCGCAACGATGCAAGCATTCACATCCTACCAAAGAGAGTATCGCTGTGAAGTGGTCATTGCGACTTGTTCGAAAGACGAATATCGTGTCTAAGGGAGCAATAAAAATTTATTGAGAGAACGATTTATATCAGCTCAGTAAAATTTTGGGGGGTGTTTTGCAGGGGAAGGCGAACATATAAGAGAGCATTTTCCGCGAAGTTTAATACGCGGCGTTGTGGAATATTCCTAAAATTTTTTTTGTCTGAAACTATATGGTACATTGGGCAAGTTGTGGCTACTGAATTGTAGGGCATATAGAAATGAGACATTTTTACCAGTTCCATGCCACTGGTAATCTACTAAGATCTATGTAAATATTTTAACGTTACAAGTGCATAATTCTTGTCACAGCGTAACACTTTTCTGACTGGTATAATCAAGATTTATTGCTTACTTGTATCGTTCCGTACCTTGTACTCCGGCATTTCTGAATAGTCAAAAACATCTTGATTTCTTGGGGCGTTGAACGGGAAAAGCATTAAAATGTGTTGTTTGTCACATTCTAGAAATTCAGAAGATGAAGGCTCTATACAACATAATTTCATTGACGCTCCCTCGCCTGGAACACTTCTCATTCACCCATTAGGGATGTACAAAAAACAATCAACGTATATTTCAATAATAAAAGTATATAAAGCCTCCAAACATCTGTACGAGGCTCCGAAAAGCTTGCAACAACTAGAAAATATTAGTTCAAACGATGTGTTCTGTTATTTTGTAATTGTTATTTCGAGAGTATTTATTGTAAGCGGCTTTGAGTTCAACGTCACCGGTGCAGGTGCTAGAACTGTGGCTCCGCGCGAAGAGCAGCACTGGCGAGCAAGATGCTCAACGAATGTAAATGTTCAGCCACGACCATTAAGGCCGCTTAGCCAATGAGACCCTTTGAGGTTCAAAAAACACCCGCCGGACAGTCTGATTTCCTTAATTTTTGTTTCACTGGATTTTGAAAGATTGCAGAACTACACGGTATTTTTTACCAGCCCCAATTCACATGAACGTGTGTTGTAAGCTAGGGTTTGAGATTTTGTCTGATACAAACGCAAAATGACGTGCCACACTTGTCATGACGCAAGCAAAGTCCTTGACCTCGTGCTTTAAAATAAAAAATATAAATAAAACAATCGTATTTGTGTGGCCAGTCTTCGCGCTTCACGATTTTAGAATGCCACTGTTGTCGCAAGCAGGTCAGTACTCGGTCAGCGTAAGATGGGTTCACTAAATAACCAGGACGCACGAAACACAAGAATGCATAGTCCATCATCGGCTACGAGGCATTCGTCTTTTTATGTTTCAATAGCTTTAAACCCCGAAAGGACCCCGGAGAGGTGATCGCTTTTCTGTGGTAAAGTCCTACAACGTGGCCGCAATTGAACCATTCACTTAAATATGCTGCTTAATGACGCCGTTAAATTAACCGGTCAACATTGATATGATTGTATACTTCCACACTGGGTCTGTCTCTGAACACTAGCCAAGCATTTTCACGGTGATAACATCCAAAATCATCTAGTTTTCTGCCGTACTTCGTCCAAATGCATACGATGCATGCTCGGTGACCAGTTACGCATATTATATCCAATTTAAAATAAAAAAAACGCCCGGCCTGAGTGAAACGTGCAGCAAAGTCACAGCGAAAAATTGAATAGTGGCCTTTCAGAACCTTTTATAAACACTCTTTGTGTAACTGCTACAAGCACAGTGCTTGGTTTCCACTACACCATAAATATAAATAATTTTTGTGTAGTAGGCCAGCTTTCACTATCTATCCTTCGTCAGTCTTTGGAGAAGCGTGGTATCTGCTACACACTTGTTAGGAATTCTGGGCATTTTTTTATGCAGTGGCAGAGAACCATGAAGAATTATGCTTGTAGTGGGTATGCGCCCCAGTTAATAGGTGATTAAGAAGAATTTTTCTAATGAGTTAGAACATTGAACGACCTACTTGTTGCGGAACTCACATTATGTGACGCCTGGCAGTTTTTTTGATGTTCTAAAACGCAGTATTACTCATATTAATGCGATTTCTTTCGCGGCATTAGGCAAGCCTAAGGCCAGTTTAGAAACGAGTTCCAAACAATGTCGTGGCTTAGTGTTTTAATACTGAGCTGGCAAGCATCTGACCGTGGTTCGAATAAAATGTGTCCTGGTTTTCTTTGTTTACTGAGTTTTTTGTTTCGATACTGGTTACGGTCACCGACGGCGGTGGCAGCGGACAAATACAGCGCCACGCGTGACTCGTGTTCTTATCTCATAACAGCTTTCGCTGCAAATAAATACAAGTTTGTATGAACTATTGGACATTGGTATGCTCGCGATTGTGAGGGCTATCGCGCTGTTCCACTGCTAAGCATGGAGGATTGGGTTTGATTACTGCTCAAATTTCTGTGGGAAAGAACATCCATCTCAACCATCTACCTAATACATGCATTTTATGCATGTATTACATGCACATTATAAAGAGCCCCAGGTGGCGGAAATAATCCTCATTTTCCACAAATAGCATGTTACTCAAAATTATATGTAGAAAAGTAGTAAGCCTAGAAACAGTTATTGAACACGTAAAACCCCCAAAAATGCTATTATTTGCTTTGAAGCCAATGTAGAACTCTTTGCAACGAGGAAAGCTCCAGTGCATGGAACCACGTGTTTCACGTGTTCTTTTTTTTTTGTTTCCGTGCCTTCTACAACACGAATTTTAAGGACTACTTTCGAATGAGTAGCAAAATATTTTTTTTTCGTTTACTGAACGCTATCAAATGAATGTAGTCAACAGTTGGAAGTAAGCTCATCTTGTCAGGCATTTGATGAGATGAAACGCGGTCACTGAGGCAACGTCATAACTGACGGCTTCTAGTCTAGGTATGTATGTGGTTTAGAAACGTATGTGGTTTAGAAACGTAAAATATCATCAGACTTGGTCAGTGACCGTGTTTCATCTCGCCATCAACCGAAATGAGTAGAAGTAATCACATATTTTGATCTTCATAATGAGCTTCGCTTACGATTGAATATTAAAGACCGATAAACATAACTCAATACGCTTATTGCATTGCAGTATCTATCAATGGTCTCAATCGGTGGTAAAACACGGCACAGGAACGATGCTAAAGAATAAATATGCTGTATAAAGGAGGAGAATTAATTATAGAGAAATCTGTGGAGAAAACACGAAAATGTATTTTAACGCTCCCTGACACACTATGTGTACACAAACTAGACAATCATATTTACAGTACAGGTGCGTGGCCTTGGCGTGGCCGCGGCTTCAGTGCGAATCGTGAAGCCCATCGGGTCGCTTGTGAAGGGCCATCAGCTGCCCCATCGGTTTGCTGTAGTGATAGCTCACCGAATGATCTGGTTTCCACAGCGGCTGTACCGCTTGTCCTTCTGGTGTGCAGCCCATAGCGGAGCGGAGCCGAAGGTCTTTTGGAGCGCTGTGACAAGAATGACGTCACTGGTCCAAGCTCGATGGCTGTTCGCACCCCGCTGTGCATACGGTGTTGCTGTGACAGCTGGGGCACGCCCATGTCAGAAGCTTTGATAGTGGTCTTCAAGCCAGCCCATGCTGCTGCCACCCTCTGGGCTACCACCGCTCATGATATGCGTTTCATGCATGTAGCATGTAGTCATGTAAAACAAGACTACATGCTACGCTCATAGTGCACTCGCAGCCGTTTCACTTGATCCACATATGTCAAATTTGGTATCACGTGACGTGAATATACGACGAAGGTAAATTACACGTCTAAACATGACAACCATGGTATGCGTGTCATATAAAACATGACTACATGCTACGCTTCTAGCATGCTCATGGCTGTTTCGCTAGTTCCACATATACTAAATTTGGTATCACATGACGGGAATTGACGACGAAAGTAAATGACACGTGCAAGCATTTTAATCATGACATGCAACTCATGTATGGCATGATTTACGTTCACCTCGTAACGTTGGGCTGATTTTAAAGCGACATATTAACCGGCCTCATACGTGCTGCGCATATAATCGATTCCCACGGTACGTAGGATCTGCCATTTTTTATTCCCGTTTTACTCAACTATGTTTTTGATGTCCTTTACTTTTGTTTTCTTTATTCTATATTTCTTTATTTGTATCAGGCTCTGTTATGTTACTTCATCTCTGTATACAGCTCCCAAGTCACTATATTGATAACAGTGCTCTAAAAAGTCTTGCGGAGCCACTGCTCATCTATGAAAAACACACGGCCTTCACAACGTACGAGTACAACTAGAAACAACAAATATTGAAATTTGTTCTGCGTTGTTCATGCAAGAAGTATGAGCCACTGTAGGACTGCGATGTGCGCATAAAATCAGCAGCGCTCCGGTGTGTGCGGTGGAAGGAGAGAAGGACGAGGACGCTGGCGCACGTGCAAGAGGACGCCACCGCGGTGAGCTTGGAAGGCGGAGAGAAAAAAAGAAGAGCCACGTCCGGAAAAAAAGAAGGGGACGGACGGTGCGGAGCGTTCGACGGAGTGAAGTTACCGGAGCGGGCCCGAGGGTCGA
This sequence comes from Rhipicephalus annulatus, assembly GCA_013436015.1. Lineage (NCBI taxonomy): Eukaryota > Metazoa > Arthropoda > Arachnida > Ixodida > Ixodidae > Rhipicephalus > Rhipicephalus annulatus. The sequence goes on from WOVY01010381.1 coordinate 962,166, forward strand.
TGACTGGGACGTGGTCCACGCGTTGTTGCGACGAGCTCAACCTGACTGATGGCGTCCCCTGTCTGTCTCGCCTATCTTTACTAAAACTCCAAGTTCTTTGGGGGCCTCAGCAAGCCGCCATAGCCTCTCCGAGCCAGTTTGCAGCTATAGTATCAATGCCACGTCATCGCATCGCCCAAATACATTCTCTGTTAAAGAGCGATGCTCGTGAGGAACTTTTGTTAGCTCCTTTGTTTGTATTTGCTTAGTAAGCTGTCTACGTCTGTGTGCTTGTTTATTTATCTGCGATAGCATTTATATAGACACTCTCACCTGAATTTTGCCGCAGGCGTCACCATCCCTCACCATATATGTATACTTATCTATATATATATAAACGCAAGAAAGAAAAAAAATTTTCCCGAAAAAGACTCCAGCGGGCGAAATCAAACTTTGAACCGTGAAGCACGTCTTTCAACGTTGAAACAGCAAGCTATTTATATCTACTACCTACCACAGTTGACGGGAATCCCGGGGGGGGGGAGGTGACTATTGTGTTTTCAGCATTACCAGCAAGATGGCTCAATGAGCACGCGTAGCCACATCGTCACGACGCGGTGGAGCGCGCTCTCATTCCACACATACTTTGCCCCGTGGAAAGCAGGGGGTCGACGCTCACCCGCGTGCCCTTACCTCGCGGGGGGGAAGATGGTACGTTGTGACTGGCTTTCGGCTTTCACCGGAACAATTCTGTTCTAGTTACCAGGCCCACAAAGGTCACTGCACTCGTTGCGCAGTCTCCATTTTCGAAAAGAGCGCGCTTTTCTGACACAGTGAAACTACAACTGAGACGCTTATTTGCGTTCATCTGTACATGAGAGTACGTTTTGTGTGTCATTTGTGCGTGAGAAACGCGGGGCACGTTTCGATATGCTATACATTCTGCAAGTCACCTTTCAATTTGTTGCTATCACGTTCGTTGCTTCGCCTTTGCGGCAGCCTGTGAATTTTTTCTTCTTTTTATAAAGTTTATAGTTCTAAACCTGCAAACAGCCTCACCATTTTCTTAAAGACTGTCGTCACTGGCTCAACCAAATTCGTATGATTTAAACATTCCAAGAATCTCATCACAATGACATTTTCTTGCACGCTGGGAGCGTTGCAAGATTTAAGCTGTGGGCTATCCAAGGGCGTTGCATCAAATAGAGTTTGAAAGCTGCCAGACTAAAGTGTTTTTCTTGGAGCAGCCTGAATGGTATCTACAAGAGTTCTGGCAACGCCGTATCGATTTACAAGATGCGACAAAAATATGCTTTCGTGGGGACTGAAATGATTTTCTTCGGCCAACTTTCGTCAAACGCGACTACATCGAACACGCATTAATAGAAGAACCATTTTCGAAAACGACAGTGACTTTAGGTCGATGTAGAGGGAAACTTACGGCTTTATTAAATAAACATAGCTAGAACAGTTGGTATATCGATTATTAGGTATGAGATAACCCCTAAAAACTTGGCTTTTACTTGAAAGAAGTTGGCATTTTATTACGCAAAGAGAATTTCAAGAGAATGAGCCATGTGAATAAGAGGACGCGATGCAGGCCGAACATAAACTATCTCTTGCCATAGCATGCTTTCCCCGGTGGTTCCTTGTCGTGCGGGGTCGCTGTTGTCTCTTCAGCTGAACGTTTACAGAGCTCCTTTCGTTAACGCAGAGGCCACCATACAGCGGAACAACGTGGTAGTTCTCCGAACAGCTGGCGGTAATCAATGCATTGAAACGCAGAGAAGAAGAGACTCACATCTTTGCGGCGCGCAGAATTCCAAGAAGCACGCCGAGTACACTTAAAAAGAATAGGGTGCCAAGGCAGATCGGGTCTTACAGGTACACATATCGGATCTTACAGCGCTCGTTGTGTATGCACAGTTTCGTAAAAAGATGTAGAGCCGCTGCTTACATTGATGTCGTACGTTCTCACCTGCAACCGGAACTTTCATTTAACATGCATAACTAAAGAGACGTTAGAAAATAAAAACAAAAGAAAAAATGCCTGCGTGTTATTGTAAGATGCCTTTTTTTGCATTAATTAGAAGCAGTGCCGTGAAAACACCTTTCACACGAGAGTCTGCATTGAAAGTACGGTAGCAATTTTTTGTGAATTTTATGTCAAACTACCATTTAGTAGCACATTAGATATATACGGGGTTGACTGCATCAGGTATGCTGTGATGACAGCTCACGGGTATAGAGTAATAATGTAAAAATAACGTCACATACAGTGGCGTTTTTGCATCGACAAACCCTGCTGGGTTTGGTATCGTACAAGGTCGCACAAAAGTCAAAATACTGCCAATGTTTTTCAAAATCTAACCAATTTTTAGTGAATTTCAGCTACTTTGACCGTATCTATCTGTCTATTGAGCCGCCTACAATTTTTAGCCTCCTGGCCGTTTCGATAATGGGATCTATACAAAAATTTGTATGGCATAACATGACTATGACAAGCATAAGTGATTAGTCGTAACATCTAAACTATGGCATGTATGTCATGAATGACATGATCTTGCTGTTCTTGCGCTTGTTTCGTTCAAATGACATATTGAAAAAAAAAACTGGTATAGTATAATATGACTGCATGGCGAACATAAGTGACAGGTCCTAACAGGAAAATCATGACATGCATGCCATGTAAGTCATGACTACACGCCGCACTCATGGTGCACTAGCGGTCATTTCGCCAGCGTCACATACACGAAATTATGTATTACTCATGTGAATAGACGATGAAGGTATATGACTGGTGCAAACATGACAATCATGACATGCTGATCACGGGAGAATATGACTACATGCCACGCACATGATGTGGTCGAAGCTGTTTTGCTAGCTGCATATATAGCAAGTTCGGTAAAGCGCGACGTGAATAGACGAAGAAGGTAAATGACACGATAAATATGATAATGATTGCATAAAACATGACTACATGCTACGCTCATAGCACGCTCGTGCCCATTTGGCTCGCTTCGCGTATACCAATTTTGTTATTACGTGACGTGAGGGGATGAAGAACACAAATACCAAGCGCGAGCATAATAATGATGATATCCATATAGAAGTAATTTACGGCTTAATTTAAGTCAGCCTCGTAACGTTGTGCTAATGTTAAAGTTACATGTATCCCCATTCCTCATTAGAGCTTCGCGTATCATCGATTCCCACTGTGCGTGGGATCTGCCATTTTTTTATTTTACAATAAAATAAACTCTTTTTTGATAGCCTTTGTTGTCAATTAGGTGTTGGCATTCATAATTGCGTATCATGCATGATTGTGGTGTGGCGATCAGAAGCACTGCTGTCGTGCGAAACGTGGAGCTATATCGCAATGGGGGTTCGGTCTTCGGATAAATTCAATAAATTGCTGCCACGGATGTTACTGATAAGTAATCTAGGCAATATTTGTCACACTTATTTTGTACTAATTTTTTCATGGCACTTGGTGTTTTTGTGTTTTAGTACGTAATTCAGGCCCGTAGCAATGCGCCATTTTCCTTCGGAATGAAAAAACGGGTAGTATTCAGGGCAATAAACTACGTGCACGATGGCAAACTCGTCTCAAAATATACCAAGGAACACCTACACTGGTGACACAGAAACACGTTGTATAGTGACGCAAGAATACGTGGTTTCAAGGCACGTTAGGAAGGTAGGCGGTATGCGAAAACGCTTCTACACAATCAAGTACTCTGCTCCTTACTGCGTTCTCAATTCGCAAACCAGAACCAAAAATGAATGAAAATGGAGGAAAGCTTTCCTCACGACAGCAGCTGAGTATAAAGTAGAAGTTGCTATTTGGCAGTAAACAATGTTGCAAAGTTGATTATGTGTGGCTTATAGCGACTGCAGAGATTGTCCTAATGTATCGATCGTAGCATTAGACTCCTATTTTCCCACTTTCGAAGCATTACCTGATGAATCCAGAATTGAACAGTTGTGGAAGCTGTTTAAAACAAGCTCCATCAGTTGTGTGATGCCTTCGCCTCTGCTCGTGTTATTTCATTTAGACGACCAAAAAAACAAAACAAACCTTGGTTCAATTATCAACTGCACACATTTCTGCGAAAAATTGGGAGAGTTTACTTGAAGTATGAAAAAGGCAATCTCGGGTTGCTTGGTTGGATCTGAGACATTTACTGGACAGCTTTCAATGTTTAGCTGAAAAGACTTAGCCTACTTACTCTGTAAATCTTGCCGAAGCCTGAGCTTGTCAGCGACCCCAAAGCATTCTGAAAACTTCTCGGGTCTAACGGTAAAGATAATATTACCATTCCTTCCTTAAAGAACTACAAAATCATAATTGACAATGATATTGATAAAATGAAACTATTTTGTAATTTTTTCTCAACCATGTTTCAGCCAAAACTTTCTCGAATCGTTATTGTGACTTGTCAGACTGATATTAACCCATTGCCTAGTTGTATTTGCTGTAGATGGTTTGCGTAAGTTATTACAGAAAATGAAGCCGTCCACTGCATGTGGTCTGGATGATGTTGCGGCAGCTATTCATACAAATTGTCTTAGTATATTACGTTTTTACTTTTCTCGTTAATTCCAAAAATGTGTATCTGAGGATTCATTACCGCATGACTGGAAGCTGGCACATGTTGTACCTATTCACAAAGGTGGGTCGAGAAACGCCGTTGAGAGCTACAGGCTGGTCTTCTTGACAATTATAGCATGTAAATGAATGCAGCACGTAATTGATATTTCGATCATATCACATTTAGGGCAAAACAACCTTCTAAGCTCTTGTCAGCATGATTTTTGACAAAATTCTTCATTCTGTACCAAACTAATTGAAATTTTTTACGATCTCGCTTCAGCGAAAGATAAGACCCAAGTAATAGACTGCGTATTCTTCGATTTTAGAAAAGCATTTGATGTGTTGGCGCACAATCTTCTCATCTCAAAACTACAATTGTACAAGTTAGATGAGTGTGCTGTGGCATGAGAGGCCGAGTATTTTCGTGCAAAGCGATAGTCTGTGGTGCCCAATGCTTTCTATTCTACATATTCTCCAGGAACTTCGTGTTTCGGCAGGGACAAGCTCTAGGTTCCTTTTTGTCTTTGCTTTTCATTAAAAATGCTGCAACTGACGTCAACTCTTCAGTTAGAATGCATACGGATGAGTTTGTGATTCGTAGATTTACACATAAAGAGTGATATATTACATTAATGCAGACTGATCTGCACAGTATAAGACCGTGGTGTGATGAATGCAAAATGTCCTTAAATCTTCAATATTGTGTTCACGTCACATTTTCAATGAAATGCGTATTTCAGTCTCGCAACGGTGAATAATGTGACCGTAATGACATCTGAAGAATATGAATATCTAGGAAATTTTATAACGTCTAATTTAAGGTGGAATAGACACATTTGGCACATTAAAAATAAATTACTAGGTTCACCGGGATTTGTTTCGCCGTAATTTCAGTCAGTTACCACAGAAACTGAAAGAACAGCAGAATTTCACGTACGTTTGCAGCATATTTGATTTCGGTAGTGTTTGTTAGGATTCACGCAAAGCTGCTCTCATGAACCAGCTTAAAAGCGTCCGAATAAAGCGTTTTGGTTTGTACTCAACCGTTATCGAACATTAAGCATGATGGAAAGCAAACGTAACGTTTCATGGCAGGCTTTGCGAGATTGGCGCTAAAGCCTTAGACTAAATTTTTGCATGCTATATATTATTTTGGCACCGGCAATAAGCGCGAAAAGTATATAAAGTTACCCACTTACATCTCACAGAGACGCAACCATGCACTGAAAGTTCGCGAATTATCTTTTAAGGGTGACGTTATCAGTTATTCTTTTTTTTTTCCCGAGAAATAAGAAAATAGAATGTTCTACAGCCTGACATAGTAAACATTTTGGACAACGATTTATTTTAGCACGCTTTGTGAGTGTGCTTATTTTGTATATTTTGAATGTCCCCCACTGCTGTATTTACCAATCGGGCGACGCAGATATGCAAAAAATAAAATCAGTAAAAATTTTAAAGTATAAATACGTACTGTGAAGCGAAGAGCTTACTGTGCACTTAATAATAACGATGGTTATGGTGATAGTAGTTTTATGAACATCATCCTTACAGTAAGGTGGTGAAATAACATACAAATCTTAGCCTGTTCGAGCTAACCAACTTCTACTACATCTCTTGCGTTCTGGCATTTCTTTGGTTTCTTTCCTTGATAACTGTATCTCTATTTAGAGGTGAACACATTCGACAGTTTCAGCGATCGCGTAGTGATTAGAGTATCAGCCTCTTGTGCAAGAAGTCCGTGGTTTGAATCCTGATGCGGCGTCATTCCACACAGGATTAAAAAATTATCCACGTTATGACGGAACTGCATTAAGAGGCCTGGGGTGTGGCCTCACCGGTGACCACCACCGGTAATGCACTCCCTCACCAGAGAAGGATAGGCCACCTTACTGCTTGGTAACTACCACCAACATGGATACGTCACTTAAACCTTGGCCCTCAGTACCCAGCAGCTACGAAACAACTGACCACAGCGGTGGTGAGATGTGCAACGCAGCAGAGGGTGCTAAGAATCTCTGGGTCTGGAGAGGCCGCCTTTGGAACCTGTACTTGGCAAAGTTCAACGCTGGAGCCTTATCTAGTGCAGCAAGTCTAGCTGTGCTATTCGAGGAGGTAGATTGTGTTAAGTGTGAAGAGTGTGTGAGTGGAGCTCAGTGAGGTTAGCAGGACAGATAAGGTCTATAGATTGTTACAGAATTGGCGCGTCCTTAGCCATTATGGCTTGGCTAACAAAAAAAAGAACTGGGGTCGGGTTCATTGTCCACAGAATTATAGCTGGCATCATAGGAATATACTATAGCTATAATAAAATGCTGGTAGGTATCGTAATTAAACTCATGAGGAGATACAAGATGAAAGTGGTACAGGTTCACGCGTCTACATCCAGCCGTGATGAAGTATTTGTTGAAATCTTCTATGAAGACCTGGAATCGGCAATGAGTGAGATAAAAACACAGTATACCATACTGATGGGTGACTTTGATGCCGAGGTGGGGAAGAAGCAGGCTGTAAGCCAGGATGTAGGTGATTATGGCATGGATACTAGAAATTCCACAGGAGATTTATTAGTAGAATTCTCAGAACGCAATAACTAACAGATCTAAGATACCCTCTACCGAAAACGAGTGAACTGTAAATGGACATGGAAGAGCTCTAATGGCGAAAGTAAGAACGATATAGACTTCATACTGAGTGCACACCAAGGCCTGTTGCAAGATGTCGAAGTGCTTGGCAGTGTATGATGCAGTGACCATAGAATGGTTAGGTCTCAAATTTTCTCATACTTGAAGAACGACCGAAACTGATATGCAAGAAGTCAATCACTGAGCTAGGCATGAGAGAGAATGTAGAGGAATTCAGTCTCGCTTCAGAACAGATACTCGGCTCTTATCTAATAAACAAGCCTCAGCGTTGACGCAATCAATGATAATCATTATAGATTGTGCAGTGGAAGTTGGAGGTACGGTAGTTAGACAGAACACTAGCAAGTTGCACCAGGAGACAAAAAACCTGAAACGTCAAAGCATGAAAGCATCAAACACAACAGGTAAAATGGAACTTACAGAGCTTTCGAAGGTGATTATTTAGTGTAAGATATTTGATGTAAGATTGCATAACATGGAGAGTATATAACATGCTTTAAAGAATGAAGGAAGCCTCAAAGTGGTGAATAGAAAACTTCGGAAAGGAAATAACCAAATATACGCGCTAAAAGACAAGGAAGGGAAGATCTCTATCACTAGGAATGGGATAGTTAAAATACCGGAGGAGTTTTACAGACATCTGTACAGTAGCGGGGACAGCCACGGCCATGGCAGTAACCCAGATGACTTCCGGCCAGCAATGACAGAAGTCAGGAAAGCTTTGGAGGAATTGTAAAGGCGCAAAGGTGCCCGTGAGGATCATATATATGAGATCTACTGAAACATAGAGGACATATTGTGCTGAAAAGTAGTCACCCTGTTTACGAAATGTCTCCTGCTGGACAGGGTACCAGAATGCTAACGTAATCTTAATCCATAAGAAAGGAGACAAGGACTTGAATAATTACAGGCCGATGAGCTTGCTCTCCATCGTATACAAGCTATTTACAATGGTAATTGCTAACAGAATGAATATAATGTAAGAATTCAATCAGGCTACTCAACAATCGACCACATTCATATTATCAATCAGGTAAAAGATAAATGCTCAAAATACAGCCAACCACTATAAATAACCTTCATAGATTACGAGAAGGCGTTTTAATCAGTATATATATCAGCAGTAATGCAGACAATGTGGAATCAGGGTGTCGACGTAGCATATATTAACATCGGAGAAGAAATCTACAGGGGATAAACTGCCACCATAGTGCTCCATAAAGAAAGCGACAAAATATCAACCAAGAAGGGTGTAAGGTAGGGGGATACAAACTCTCCTTGCTATTTACCGCGTGCTTACAGGAGGTTTTCAGAAGCCTAGAATGGGAACAGTTAGAGATAAGAGTTAATAGAGAGTACCTTAGTAACCTGCGCTTCGCCGATGACATTGCATTGCTGAGTAACTCAGGGGACGAATTGCACCTCAAGATTAAGGAGTTAGACAAGGAGAGCAGAAAGGTGGGTCTTAAAATTAATCTGCAGAAAACGAAAGTAATGTAAAATAACCTCGGAAAAGAGCAGCGCTTCGAGATAGGTAATAGAGCACTTGAATTTGTAATAGACTACGTCTACTTAGGACAGGTGATAAACGCGGAGCCGAACCACGAGATTGAAGTAACAGAAGAATAAGAATAACGTGCTACACATTCGGCAAGAACTCTCAAATGATGACTGGTAGATTACCACTATCCCTCAAAAGGAAGGTGTATAATAGCTGCATCTTGCGGGTACTTAGCTATGGAGCAGAAACCTGGAGACTTACTAACAGGGTTCAGCTTAAATAGAGGACGACGCAGCAAGCGATGATATCCAAAATTGTTGAACAGAGACCTGCCTGGCTAGGTGGGTGGTTATCCAGGGGACACAAAAACCCGCATCAGCAATTGTTCGACTCCTGACACGGCCAAAACAGCAGCTGCCAAAAAAAAGATTTTCCGGAGACTAGTTTATGAGGTTTCATGCACTGAGTATCAAGCCACTTACAACGGTAAGACAATAAACCTTCCGGAAACAATACGGCAACAGTGAGACGACGCGCATAGCGTCAACGCTCCGCGAATCTCTCTTGCAGAACACAGCATGTAGATGGACCATCATATCAACTTAAACGCCACCCGGTAGTTCTTAGAGTCCCCGCATATCCAAACAACACCTGGAAGAATTGACCGCTCAACTGGGATCATGCCAAGTGTATACGTGCATGATCTGTGGAACCAGTTGGAAAAACACCGCAGCAAAAGGAATTGCGGAAAGAAGGACAACGGTGAGGAGGCATCACTAAGAAGTCGCAAGCTTAGGAGCAGGCTGAAGAGCCAACCCTGAAGAAATGACAAAATTTGTTCCAAAACATCAGGTTAATTGATACTTGCTAATTTTAACAATAAATACTTAGGACTAAAATTTGCTGGAGAGATTAACTTATTCGTATGGTATATACCTCTATGACCTGCATTTAAACTTGCCCTTAACCAACCCCGACTCTAGAGATTGGATTGTGATTTTTTTATTCTCAGAACCTAAAGAGGAGATGAAACATTTTTTCAAGCAACTATGGAATTGATTCACTCAACGATTTTATTGCCTTACGAATGCAACGCCACAAAAATATTAATAATCCGTCTGGTAAAAGTGGAGTTACAAGGATTAATCGCACGCTGCAAACGCATACTCTTCTCTTGTCCCGACGAAAGCGCTGGAAGCTAAGCAGCGAGAGAGGGCAGGAGCACCGAAAATACGTCACGCGTGCCTCGTGAATTAAAGCGCTTTTTATTTTCTTGCTTCGAATACGCGGCTTTTTTCAGTGTGATCGCACGCGCACGCGTAAACAAGTCACGGCCTCTCATGGCGGTCTCTAAAACGACCAAGCGCGCCATTTTAAAATCAGCGAATTGCTGATAGATGGCCTTCTACGAGTGCTTTTTGAACGTCTTTCATAATTTGTCTCAACAATAGAAAGTAATCTTTACCTGAATTTGATAATTGATTGTGAATTCGAGGATGCGTGCTGCGCTACACTATTTAACGGGCGTGTTCTTGGAATTATCCACTACCGATCAGCCGTGTTTTCTGAACATGGTCAAAACGACGTTTCAGGGCCCTTTTAATAAGCACTTTCTTTGAATGTGTGTTTGTAGAGAGAAGATATTTCCCACGATGATTCTATAAGCCAGGAGTCTTAAACATGCTTCACCCAGACCCGAGCTAACGAAAAAAAAGGGGGGGGGGGAGGTGCGACTCTTTCCCACAGCCAGCCAGCTGTACGTGGCTGAGCCTTGTCCGGGGAAGAGGGGATACTGGAGGTTGAGCCAAGGCCCCCCCGGCGGAGGCAACACACCCTTTTGGTCCCGCCTTCACGTAAACAGCACCCCTGGGCTGACCCACCCAGGGGAAATTGGCAGTCGCCTTTTGTTATCCACTTGTCTCCTCCCATCTTCGTTTTTCTCTGTAACATTTTTTCTGGCCTGTCTACTTTTCTCTAACATTTACTTCCTCATTTCTCGGCGGCAAGGCTTAACCTGGTGTAAATATCCTATCTCGGGTTGATATATTTGCTTATAGTGGCCATGCAAAGCCGGCTCTCACGTTTCCAACGTGTCTCGTAACGTCTCCTCGTTGGGCTCGAGGGTGGGTGGCTGGTATGGCCACCGACTACGCAAAACAACTGATGGGATCCCCTAAACCCTCCATGAGAGTGGCGCACCGACCTAATCTTCCAACTGCTCCCCACGAAAAAAATTATAACTTCCCCAAGTACCACATTATTCTTTTCAACAGTGCAGAAAAGAAGGCCAAGAATATTTCATCCTCTCTTGTGTCAAAGTGCCTTGTTGAAACATTAGCTGCGAGCTAAAAAGCCACCAACACCACTAGTGGTTACCTCCTGTTAGATTTTGAAGACTACTTGCAAAAAATACCAGAGCCTACATAACCTAGTAGCATTTGGCTATCAACCCATCACTATCACATCACACCGAACATTGAAAACTATGAAGAGAGTTGTGTGAGACGATGACCTGATAGATCTTAACGAAGAATTTTTGACAGGCTGCAAGGGTGATAATGTAATCCAGGTGCACGCAAAACCAAAATATGGGGACCCTTCAGCTTCGACTTCAAAAGTTGGACGTGATGCAGTGCTTTATGCACAATATATGAAGACAAACTATACAATGGGACGTCAAGGGACTGTTTAGAAACCTCGAAGATGTCTAAGCAATTTGACACATGTACAAAAGTGCTGTGTGTACAAGAAACGCACCTAAAATTTAAGAACACAAGTTTTCTACGTCGATAAGTTATATTCTGGAAGGACAAAGATGGTGCTGTGGCATCATCTGGCGATGTAGCCATCATTGTGTATTAAGGAGTAGCATGTATACAGCTATGGCTGTTCGAGCAGTTCTGTTGAATACACTTGCCACCATCTGCTCTCTATGCTTACCTCTCCAATACCGTCTTTAGAAATATAATTTACAGTCCTTAATAGACGAATTTCTAGAACCTTATCTGGTCATTGGAGACCTGAATGCGCATAGCGGTCAATGGGGTGATTCGCGCTGCAACGCATGAGGTTGCCTAATTAAAAAGTCTCTCTTTTTCTTTGGTGCGGCTCTGTTGAATAGGAAATAGCCAACGTACTATAGCCTCGACAATAAAGCTTACTCATTCACAGACCTCAGTATTGTATCACCATCACGTCTACCCTACTCCAAGAATAATCATAACCAATCCTTACGGAAGTGACCATTTTTCTGTAGCTTTGAGTACACCAACATCAAATAAATGCCCTCCACATGTTCCCAAATGCCTCATAAACAAAGCCGACTGAGAATAGTTTCATATCATTAATCATTTAGGTTGGACCAACTTATGTTGGTTAAGAGTAGATGAAGCTGTCGAGCACCTCACAGCCTTTCTGACTGACACTGCAGCTAAGTGTATCCCGCAAACATCTGGGCTGCCTGGCAAGCGACGTGTCTCATGGTGGAACACTGAATGTCGTAATGCAAGAAAACAGCAAAACAAGGCGTGGAGGTTGCTTCGACACTCACTGACAGCCGAGAATCTTGACAGCTTCATGAAAATAAAATCTCAAGGCCAGAAACAAAAGCCAGGCCGGCCAGAAACAAAAGCTGGTAGAAGTTTTTATCGGGCATTAATTCATATACACCATAGTTTGCGACATGATTAGTAGGGTAGCAAGAAGACAAGTACACCCACTCCTTCTCGTAAACACACAAGGTGACAGCTTGGAAAATCAGGCGAACTTCTTCAGCACATACTTCGAACAGGTCTACAGCTCGTCACGTTATACTGAAGCTTTCCAAAGATACAAAAGAAGGAAACAGAAACTGGAGCAATACTTTACAAGATACGAGACATACAACGAATATTTTCGTTTAACTGAGCTACAGGCACATCTAAGCTGCTGCAATAAATCCACCCCAGGTTTAGACCGTTTAGTATATGAAATGCTCAAAAACCTACCTCTCGGAACACTAAAGACCCTACTCTCCCTACTCTCCATGTCACTTTCCATTGCCATGCCTACTTCTTAAAAAAAGGCTATTGTCAACCCATTTTTAAAAGGGCAAGGATACATCCTTCGTCGCGAGCTACAGACCCATTGCACTGGCGAGCTGCTTATGCAATTTGTTTGGAAAAATGATAAACTGCAGACTTACATATTTTATTGAAACAAACAGTTTGCTAGTTCAGTTCAAGTGTAGGTTTCGTGAGGGTCGTTCCACCACTGACCACCTAGTACGCATTGAGGCACACTTCTAAGTCGCTTTTGCACACAATCAATAATTCCTTTCTCTTTGTTCTTCGATATGAAAAAGGCTTACAATACTACATGGTTATTTGGAATATTGCGAGACTTATTCAACCTTGGTGTGCGTGGTAGAATGGGAATCACAATCGAAAGTTACTTGTTCAACCGGAGAATCCGTGTACGAGTAGGCAATACTTTGTCCTGAACATTTGTGCAATAAACAGAGTGCCCCAAGGTGGTGTACTTAGTTGCACACTTTATTATCAAAATGAATTCGTCGTGTCTTTACATCTCACAAAATATCTTTTATTGCAAATACGTTGACGAGGTGCACTTTGGTTTTAAATCGTGAGATTTTTTAATGTATGAGCAGGAAATCTAACTAGATATGAACAAGGTCACAAAATAGCTGTTATTGCTCAAAAAATCACCTGTGTCCTGCTCACGCAATAGCGAGGCCTTCAACCTGAACCTGTTATTGACCTGATTGATTGAATGATTGATTTGTGGGGTTTAACGTCCCAAAACCACCATATGATTATGAGAGACGTCGTAGTGTAGGGCTCCGGAAATTTCGACTACCTGGGGTTCTTTAACGTGCACCCAAATCTGAGCACACGGGCCTACAACATTTCCGTCTCCATCGGAAATGCAGCCGCCGCAGCCGGGATTCGATCCCGCGACCTGCGGGTCAGCAGCCGTGTACCTTAGCCACTAGACTACCTCGGCGGCGCCAGATATTGACCTACATGGTCAACCTACATGGTCTCTGTGAAGATGGAGCACAAGTTTTTAGGCTTAGTCCTGGATAGTAAACAAACTTTTATGTCACACAATAACTATTAAAAATAAATGTAAAAACATTGAATGTTTTAAAAGTTCTCGCACGCACTGCGTGGGGCAGTTGCAAGAAGTCTCTGCATGGTGAGCTTGTATAGAAGCCTCGTACGCACTCGCTTAGACTATGTGGCAATAATCCATCGGTCTGCAGCACCAAGTGCTCTAGATATGCTTGATCCTGTCCATCAGCTACGCATTCGCTTTTCTACAGGCACATTTCACACTTGCTCCGTGGAAAGCGTGTATGTTCATTCAAACGAGTAGTCGTTGCGTCTCCAGTGGTCCTACCTAACTTTTGTGTACTTCGTCACAGTGAACGCAAACAACCAACACCTCTTACACTGCATTATTAGTGATTTGTCCAGTTCTGTTCTTTTTGACAACCGGCTGGCCATGAGACAGCCTTATGCACTTCGTGTGAGGGGTCTATCTGAAGAAATGGGCTTCCCACTTGAACACTGTTTGGCTGCACCCAACGCACAAGTTTTGCCGTGGCAGTGGCAGATCGTATAGATTGCAAAATGCCCTTTGTTGAAGCTCTTAAGCACGCGCCTATTACACATCTTCGCACACACTTCCTTGAACTCCAGCATAAATGTTCATGTCCGGAATTCTTTACGGATGCCTTAAAGACCCACACTTCAGTGCCCTACACAGCGATCTGTCCATCTTTTAAAGATGCCGGCAGTATGCATCCTACCACCAGAATCTTCACAGCAGAAGCCTACGTGATACTTTCGGATGTAAAACACATAAAAGAACTAAATCTACAAAGTGCAGTAGTATACACCAGCTCCCTGAGCATGGTAAAATCCCTCAAAAGTCTGAAAAGACACAAATATTTCCTCCTAGTCTCGCTATACTTATTCCTTTGCACGGTCTACACAATGAAGAAATCTGTCGTTGTGTGCTGGGTGTAAGATACAAGGAACTGCAAGATACAAGGAACCGTGTTGGCAGACCAGATAGCTGCATCTGCCAATGAAGCCGCTCTAAATACATCAATAGCTATCCCTGCGCTTGACTTAAAACCTTAGGCAAAACTCACAGCCTGATGGCCGAGCACATTGGATAGGCAAACACAAAATAGACTGCACGTTATTTAACCGCAACTTGTTCATTGGCCTCCTGTATCAAAATCACGCCCCGTAAAAGTTTCACTAATAAAACTAAGGATAGCCCACACAGAAACCACACATTCACAGATTCTGTCCGGTCGTGAACCATCTATGTGAGGAAGATGTGAACCATGTGGTGAAGCCCTAAAAGTGCTTCACATTTAAATTCAGAGTAAAGAACTAGACACGCAAAGGAGACAACACTTCCCATAACCCTACCGGCAACAGATACCACTTCATCCTGCAACGTTCGTCGGTAGATAACCACTTTTCACACATAAATCATTGCGGGCTTTTTAAAAAGATTTGCATACTTTTTCAGAGATGTACATACCAAGTATTCCGTAGCACGACCTCTCAAGAGAGGTCACTGCTGCGCTGACTACACTGTGCAAACTGCCTGCTTCGCGGCTCTTGGACGCAAGGGTGTCGACGAGGCACATGTGCTAATGCCATATATTCCCACCATGCTTTTATTATCACAATATTTTGCCATCCATTCTGCCTACACACACTCCACGTCATTGTCATGCTTTCAATGCTGCTTTGTTTTTACCCGTGTTAGCACGAAGAATTTTAAGGCCCATATACAGCCACGTACCGTATCAATGTTCACATCTCTTGTCTACTGAAATGGCGTTCTTTGACCACCAAATGACCCTTGCGCCAAAAAGCACCAGAATAATCATTTTAATCATTAGTATCAACGTGAGCTAAATAGACTGTACAAGTTTAAAACATTGTTTTTGTGAGCCATTCCAAAAGAACAACTTGTGTTGAAGCATATCCATGAAACAAAAATTGTATTTCACAATCAGCATCCATATCTTACTAATTTTGGAGATTGATATGGACACGTTGTTGGATGAAATCCCGGCCCCAAACATTTTTCCCAAATTATCCACATATAAGATATGGGAAAGAGTTTTTATGCGTACGACACCCCCCCCCCCCCCTTTGCCCTTACCATTTCCCCTGACCCGGCCCTTGCGAGACTAAATTAACTATATTCTGTGACTACAGCCTGCTGGCTGGGCTGAGTTTTAGACCCCTACTGTAAGTGAACATTTTGTCAGTTATTTGCGGTACTGGCCTGTGCACGTCGCACAAGAATGTGGCCACTTATAATCACAGTTAGTACGTGATGAATGTAAATTGATTACACCTATAAACTACAGCCTGAGAATGTAACTGAACTATCACTAAAATCAAATTTATTTTTATGTAAACTTTCTCTCGATTTCTATTAGAATCGTCCGTATAACGTGCATTGTTCGTGGAGTCACTGGTATGGAGACTCCATGAAGCTTTAATTAACATGATGTTCGTCTCGATAAGTGGTTTTGCTTTCGTGACGGCCTCCAATGTCTTCCTTATCAGCATGTTTGTGTACACTATGCTAATTCTCCCCAGTCTCAAAAGTGAGTGGCAAGTATAGAAAGCAGGTGCACAAAAAGGTTAAAGGAAAGAAATGACGGGAGAAAAATGGGTGGAGAGGTGTAGGTTAGGGTGTACAAATGGGGTAGTAAGGGGAAAAAAGACGATTGGAGATGTACCTGTGGTACACACTTGTTTGTTCACCATGTTGAGGTAGAGGAGGTGAGGTACCGATTCGTGATTCTCCTGGAGTTGGAGAAAATTGCGCCTTTGTATCTTTAAAGAATAAAAATGAAAACATCACACGGTGAGCAGCAAAACAAACATGAGAACTCCATGGTAAGCTGGCTCTAGCTACAGTGCCACTTCGACGATTTATTGTCACTGCAAGCACCCATGTTCCCCTGAACGTCTGCCTTGTTTGGATTACTTTTCGCTACCTCAGAAAGATAAGTTATTCACTCTGTTTCCTCGTAGCAATATCCTTTATTCACAATTATATGAGACCAAAAAAATCTAGTTTGTTTTTATCTTATGTCGCTAGCATGCTTTGTACTCTTATACATTTAAAAAAATCACTTCTTATTGCAACGTGAATATTGAGAGGACGCGTTAGTCAATAGCTTGAGCACACTATTCGAACTAAGGAATTTATCGAGTTCAAACGCCGAATCCACCACGGTACCCGGCACTAAACTAGCTCGGTTATGAGCATTAGAGCGCAACGTTTTAACAATATACGGAAGGCTGTATAAATGCACTTTTCCTGCACTCAGCGCTATATTATCAAGACACTATATCCAAAAGAGTGTTACCAGTTAGATCGGCTTACATGAAAGCGCCAGCACCGCAGAGTTTTATTAAGTGCGCACGCTACACCCAAAGTAAGGTAATCATAACGCAGCACGTATATGCAATACGTTGTGGTTGTTTTGCACATGTATAATTACGGAAAGCTCGAATAACACCTCCCAATATAGAGGAGCCCCATGCTCGCAGACCAAAGTCAGGCACTTTCGCTAAGCACACGCCCGCAGTTCGTAACAACATTACGAAATCAATTATTTGAAAGCACTCGCCTTCTCTTAATTACACGTGCTTGTGATGCACCAATCGTGTATGTTTATATTCTGAAAAGCAAGCCAGTCAACGCGGTGAGTTGTATTAGTTCGCCACCTTCTGTATAGACCGTTAGTTCAGAAGTTAAAAGTTTTTATTACCTGCAGCAGCATATCGCTAGAGAACATTCAGTGTCGTTCACTTCGCTAGAAACATCACTAAAATCTCCATGCGTTTCCGTGATGTTTCTAGCAGTGTATACTTGCCCAGGCGGTGCTAGAGGGCATAGACTTTCATTGCGCTTTCTGTCTTTCTAGTACAGCTCCACATCCCACTCAGCCGACACACTGTGATTTTTTATTATAACTGAATATATATATATATATATATATATATATATATATATATGTGTGTGTTTTGACACAATAATAATGAAATCTAACAGACAATAATGCCAAGAAATGTATAGGGGGAGTTATTAGACCTCTATGGTACTCGGCTGCTGACTCGCAGGTCGCGGGATCAAGTCGCGGCTGCGGAGGCTGCATTTCTTATGGAGGCGGAAATGTTGTAGGCCCGTGTGCTCAGATTTGGGTGCATGTTAAAGAACCCCAGGTGGTAAAAATTTCCGGAGCCCTCCACTACGGCGTCTCTCATAATCAAATAGTGGTTTTGGGACGTTAAACCCCACAAATCAATCATCAATTAATCAATTAACTTGGTCTTCGAACCCTAGCATGTTTGCTGGTAATATTGTCCTAGATCCGTAAAGCCTATACTCAATTACAGGTCGAGCCACTCTAAGCTAGTGAAGAGAAGCATCGTTACTACGAGTTGGGGTTTTGCTCTGAAAAAGTCCTGCCAACAAAGAATGAAAAGGAGCTTTCACAGTAAAGTAAGGAAACTAGTGCAAGCAGGGTATCCTAATGATGTCATCACGTCCATGTGTAACAACACGAATAAGAAACTAAAATTCGAAGGGAACCACTCGGGGTGTCGTGATGAGAGTAGAAAAGGTAGAAGGATAACAGTAATCCCTTACTTTCATAAGACATTGCATAAACTTAGGCAACTCGGTAATAGATATAAAGTCGATGTGCTTTTTTCAGCCAAAAGCAAACTGCTGTCTATTTGTTCGCGCATGCGCAGCGAGTTTCCGTAATGCCGCATTAGACACAGCAAAATGTTCGTAGTCTGCGCAATGGGTGTTGTTTACATGACTCGTTTTAGCTGTGGTAAAGTGTACATAGTTGAGTCGGGAAGGTGCATTAATGTTCGTCTTAGAGAGCACGATTTTTCTTCTAAATCCTTGGGTGCATCGCATCTCGCGGCTCATTACAGAGAGTGCGGTTGTTATCCACTTTTTCAGGATACTGAAGTAGTTTTTCAATCTTACGATCAATTAACTCGTGCGTTGACGGAAGCTTTTCACATAAGGAAAACATGAGAACAATGCGTCAGCCAGCCACTGGTTTTGCTGCACGATAAAGTGTCTGCTTTTCTAGATTATGTTCCGAGATAATCTTTCTTTTTTTTGCTCTGTGTTCTCGAGGTGCCACGGGTGTACTTTTGCCTGCACACGCATGCGTTGTTTTTTTATTGCCAGTTTTTATATTCTTCCCTTTCTAATAAGTCATTTAGTTGTGGGATCAAATCCCGGCTGTGACGGCTGCATTTTCGATAGAGGCGGAAATGTTGTAGGCTCGAGTACTCAGATTTGGGTGCACGTTAAAGAACCCCAGGTGGTTAAAATTTTCGGAGCCCTTCACTACGGCGTCTCTCATAATCATATGGTGGTTTTGGGACGTTAAACCCCGTAAATATATCAATCAAATTTTGTAGCGATATTGGCAGGACGTCCGCTTAGAAGCAAATCACAATGTGATCATTGTGGTAGTTTCTGCACATGCCGCTCCTACCATGGGAATCCAGCCTCCATTGTGCTGAAGGGTCTCAAGGCGTTCATTCCTAAATTCGAAGCATTTACTTGCGAGACAAAGGCACTTTGACAATTTTTATCTATCAAGCCGGCCGCCTACGTCTGGATGCTCTCGAGATCGTCTTCTTAACTTGACACATATGAAAATTCGGGTGGGAGGACATTAGTATACGAGAAGTGCGATTCTCAGATGATTACATAAATAACGAGAGATCCTTGTCGCTTACGTAGTGAACACTTTCCCTCAGCCCCGTATAGAACGTACTCTCCTACAACGGCCCATGGAATGCGGGTGTGAGCCATAAGTGATTCACCGTTTATATCTACCCAGGAATGATGATGGCACACTCCTAATCTTTGCATGATATCGTTAAGGAAAAATTCTCTGGTGCCAACTTCAAAGGAAATCCTTCCCCTCTCTGTATGTTTACTCACGTGTCTGCCTTGACCTCATAAGTCTCCATTGCTCATTATGCAGGTCAAAAGCCACCGTCGCCCATAGTTTTTTTTAGAAATGCAGGGAAGACCATTCTCACCGGATCTCCAGCGTCACTGAGCGGTGGGATCGGAAAACACATTGCCGTCTAACAACGCGGCTCATAAACAGAACCGAAAATATGGCTTACAGGCTTGGTCTGGCGAGCTTCGGGCTATATAGAACCGACAACGTGGCTTACAGGCTTGCCCTGCATTTCCTTATAGATGACTACAGGGTCAATCAACGCTTTTTTTTTACTTTTCCCTTCTTGTGTTTCAGACAATCCGGTGCCCGCGTTGATAGCGTTGTCGGTGAGGAAAAAATTTGAGGGACTAAAAGAAAGACAATCCTGGTTGGAGCCGGACTCGAACCCAGAAATTTTGTGTGGCAGTCAATTGTTATACGGCAGAGCGACACTATAGCGTTTGAAAATGCTTCTGAAAAAGACCCTGTACCCCCAGCATGGCGGGACTACGACAATCGTAGTTGCAGTGTTGACTATCCGCTTTCATAAAAATATAATGACTGTTACTTATAAACTCATATGCGTTGGCAGGCTAAATATCAACCAATGCTAAAATGCTTGAGGCCCGTCTCCTTGCATTTAGGGGCACCTCAAAGAACCCTATGGAGCTGCTCGAAGTTTCCGGAGCCCTCCACTGCGGTGTCTCTCATAACGCGGCTTCGGGACGTTAAACCCCAAAAGGTATTATTATTATAAAGAACCATTGCTCAACTAGAAGGAGTACGGTGAAAACAGCTGCTTATGATATGCGCATCATTTCAGTGTAGCGTCCCGTTTATTTCGGTATCTAATCTGAGTGCGTACGTTACAGCAGATCATAGGATGACATATGGGCAGCCAGTTCACTCGACCAGATTGGGAAGTCCACGCTATGTCTATAACTACTTAAAGCTCACAAACACGTCCGTATAACTCGCAATGCTATAAAGTGCAGTATAGACCGCTACTCGTCTATAGTGCATTGCATGACATAGACTGTCGAAATGTGTGTGATCTGCCAGAATTTTCCTATACTTCCAGGCATCTTCCAGTCTAATTAATATTCTACCCATTAGCCTATGCAAACCTTTAAATAACATTATATTGATGAATCAAGATAACTACAAATGATTATCGTACGCTAAACTAGTAAGTCAGATTAACAGCAGACCACTGAGACTACTAAGAGATATACCACAAAATGCTACTCCACGGATAAAGTAGCATAAAAAAACTCACCATAGAAACAAGATCAAAACATTACACTTGAAGTGAACTGAATAATAACATATGAAGGCTTCATGCGATGCGAGGTAAATACGTCCAGTGCAAGCACTTTTCCCGAAAATATGCTTTCAATGGAAGCACCCCACTCACTAACTCAATCGAACGCTCAGGCGCTTGTCGCCATAGGAACCACTAAATGCGTCATCTCTTGTGTGCGTTTCTGATAAGTCGAGCTTCAGAGTGCGCGCTTCCTGTGCGGCATTATTTTCTACGTTGTCTCAATGAGAAGACTGCATAAGGTAGAGCACGTATTTTGAAAGCTTCGTTTTTTTTTTCTTTCAATAAACGTGTGGGTCAGAAATAAGCCTGGTATCACATTCTTCGTGTGCCTATCTTGTTCAAGATCGAAGAAAACCAGCACGGTCACCATAATGCGTGTTTATAATTTTCATCAACTTGTAAGCGGGAGTGGTCCGTGCCAGTTAATTTTAGCATCAATAATATCTGAAGCTTTTCGTGCCAAAACCACCATATCGAGATGTGACGCGCCGTAGTTTAGAACCCCGAAAATTTTGACCATCTGGTGTTCCTCAACGTGGAGACTAGGCTTGTGCGAATATTCGAATGCTTCGAATATTCGAACAAATAAATGAGTATTTGAATTCGCTTCGATTCAAATTTAAATTATCGAATATTTTCGAAGTATTCACAATGAACGAATAAATGTACACAAGTCCGCCTGTAAAGGTTGTTTTGCGTTTTGCTGCATTGTTGTAATGCGAAACCGTGAAAACATTTTTTCAAGAGAAATTTGCATTGCCGAGAAGTCCCCCTTCAAATTTAAAGGGGCCCTGCAACACTTACTGAGCATGGTCAGAAAACGCGGCCGATCGGTAGTCGAGGCTACCGAGAACACGCGAGGCAAGTATTATAGCGCGGCTTGTGGCCTGAAATTCACAATGAAATTTCAAAGCTAGAAATTGCTGTCTTCTCTCGGCAAATGACACTACAAGCTCAAAAATCACTTGTCACAGCCAAGAAAGAAAATACGGCTCTGGTCACAGTCATTGGCTGATTTGAGCATGGCGCGCTCGTCGTTATCGGACTGCCGCGTGAGGCTGCCGCTTGTCCACAAGTACGTGCAGGATCGCATTGAAAGGCCTCGTATTAGAAGAAAAAAGAAAAAGAAAAAATGCTCAAGGTCACTAGGTGCCATGATGTTTTTTTTCTTTTTCAGTGCCATCCTTTCCTGCTTAGCTTCTAGCTCTTTTGACGGGTCGAGAATGGAGAATGCAATTGCATTTTTGGAACTCCGCCCGTACTGGACTGATTCTAGAAACTTTGCGACGGTAAATTTGTGAGGCGACAAGCATGTTTACTGGCTCCATGGATACCGGAAAAAGTGTTGCAGGGCCCATTTAAAGGAACATGTTACCCTCAAATCAATCCTTCATTTTATTGAGCTTGTTATGATGGTTTATATGATTTAAGTATAATAAATTTTAAAACGTTATGTATCTTACAGGTTATCACTCGGATCCCACCGAAACTACTAATCAAAGTTCTTTCGACTTCCTTTCAACGAAAAAATCGCATTTGCATAGAGCCCCTATTTAAATTCAAAATAAATATCTTGCAGGTTAGTTAGGTTATGATAAATATTCCCTTTTCTAATATTTCATACATATTATTCGAATTCGATTCGAAATTATTCGACCGAAATCACTATTCGCTTCGATCCTGAAATTCACTATTTGCACAAGCCTAGACACTACGCATGGTGCTTGGGCCTCTATTATTTCACCTCTGAGAAATGCAACCGACACGGCCGGGCTCGAACCTGTGACCCTCAAAACAGCATCTGAGATGTGTAGCCGCTACACCACGATGGCATACAAGTTTATTTAAGTCGATGTTTTATAGTGTCTAGTACACTATCTTTTTCGGTCACGGCGTACACAATTATGTACGCTAACTTCTAAGGCGCGTCACACAACGCGTATATTTTTAAGTGACTTATATTTTTTAAGTGACGTACATTTTTAAGTGCAAAATTTAACAGGCTTTTTGAGTGGTTAACTAGCGTTCATTTAATTTATTGTGCTGTGCATTGCTGCAGAGAATCACTTTGCTGGAGACATTATCATGTTTGACGATCGTTCGACGTGCGGTGTTCCACGGCTAATGTGAAGAGTATCTTTTTTTCTCTGCTCAAAACGAATACAAACAACAAACTATGCATGCCTTTCAAACCTAACAGTTGATTATTTTTGTGCAAGTACTGAGACGGACTGGTGCCAGAATAATAAAATAAATAGTCATTAAGTATAAATACTGAAACCCACCCAAGACAATACATTACTTCCTTATATTTCTTGGAATGTAATACTGAGTGGCTTGACAATATTCGATGAAAAGTCGATGGGTTTCTGAATAAAAGTGCCAGCGCATCATAATGCGTGATTTAAGGGGCTAAATTTATCTTCCATCATTCTCTTTTGCAGCCCTGGTGGCACAGCTCTTACAACACTCCCTTGTTGACCCAAAAGTTGCAGGTTCAGTATCGCCAGCCGCGGTCGAATTTCCACAGAAGTGTGACTTACTAGCTGTTCGTGTACTTAAATTTATGTGCATATTTAGGAACTCAATGTGGTAGAAACATTTAAAGCCCTTCACTACGGCTCGCATCATATTTACGTCATGACTGTGGGCCGTTAATGATTGATTTGTGGGGTTAAACATCCCAAAACCACCATATGAATTAGAAGAGTGAAACTTTGGGCTAGTTGGTATTGCATGATGAAAAACGTACAGCGCGAACACAAGACGGGAATACTAAAGAAGGGACACAGACAAGCGCTTGTCTGTGTCCCTTCTTTAGTATTCCCGTCTTGTGTTCGCGCTGTACGTTTTTCACCATATGAACATGAGAGACGCCGTAGTGAAAGGCTCCGGAAATTTCGACCACCGGGGGTTCTTTATTGTGCACTCAAATCTGGGCACATGAGCGTACAGCATTTTCGCCTCCATCTAAAATACAGGCGCCCCAGCCAGGATTCGATCCCGCGACCAGCGGGCCAGCAGCCGAGTACCTTTTAGACACTAGATCTCCGCGACGGCACTTCAACACGATACGCATGCTAATTATGCCTGATACGTGTATATATATATATATTGTGGGCATTTGTAACTTACATCGTCCTCGTCCCTTCATAATCACAATCACCATCATCCGCTTGTCTCTTTGCCCTCATTGCCACTCTGGGTCATCATCATCGTCATCGTCTTTGTGCTGGCTCTGTCCGTTCGTTTTGCGAGGTCTTTCCTCAAATAAACGCTGTCGCAGCCAAGACTACCAAGACTTCATACGTGGTGGAGGTGGATTTTCGGTCCTCTGACCTCCCGCAGCCCGCTATACCCCCTGGAGCTTCGTTCAGGCCGCCGCTTGTGCCCACAGTCAGGCAGCATGTCCCAGACCGAGCCTGCCGGCACTGATGTCATCAACCACGCACCGCCGCAAGCTGCCCCTCCTACTTACATACACGGACATCAGCGGGAACCCCCGCTCTTCGCTGGTTTTCGGGGAGAAGACGTAGAAGACTGGCTTGATGACTACGACCACGTAAGTGCCGCTAATAGGTGGGACGAGGCCGCAAAACTGCGTTACGTGCCTTTTTATCTGGTCGGAGTCGCGAAGACATGGTATTTTAACCACGTCGTTGACTTACCAGACTGGGCTACCTTCCAGCAGCAGTTGCGGCACGTCTTTGGGACACCAGACATTCGATCCGCCGTCGCGAAGAGGACACTCGATACTCGCCGACAACATCCCGGTGAATCGTATACTTCATACATCGAGGATGTCCTCGCACTCTGCCGGTGTGTCAATAAATCCATGCCGGAATCGGACAAAGTGCGCCACATATTGAAAGGCATTGGGCCTGTTGCCTTTAATGCCCTCGCTGTGCAAAACCCAGCTACCATCGCTGATGTCGTGGCGACATGCCAGCGCCTTGATGCGCTGGACTCCGTTCGCCTTCAACCAGACATCGGCGACCACCACTCCACGTAAGATGGCCATCTGCGTGACCTCATCCGGGACATTATACGCGAAGAATTGCGGTCCATGGGCTTCACACCTCCTACACCGCGACCTACACAGCCTTCGGGAATGCCCTTACGTGACATCATCAGGGAGGAACTTACATCCCTGACTGGCTCTGCGCCCGTACAGCCACCTGCTTCACACCCTATAGCCACGTACCCTCAAGTTTCTGCCGTGCCTCCCAGCGACGACCACGCGAGATTGCCACGTCCATCCTACGCGTCAGTTGCTGCCGCTACCCCGGTGAACTACCATTCCGTGCCCCCTGACCCTTCGGCCCACCTGACCGCGCTATCTCCAGGTGCCCCGAATGCCTTCTATTCCCCACCGTGGCGCTCGTCCCGCCCTGTATGCTACTACTGTGGCTATTGTGGCCACATATCTCGTTTCTGCCGAAAGCGCCAGCAAGATGAGCGTCGGAACGATGTGCGTGAACGGGATTTGTACACCGGGGCGTCTTATCAAGGTCGGCGTTATTCGTCTCCCCCGCACCGGTCTCAATCTCCTCCTGCATCGACTGCACCACGAAACAGCCGAAAAACGAGACGTCGCTCGCCTTCGCCCTTCCGCCGTTCCACTTCTCCACTTCGGCCCGCCTCATTCACCTCTGATATTCATTCGGAAAACTAAGTGATGCAGTTTGTGGAGGAAAAACTGCATTCGGAATCAGAACTGAAATTCCTCCATTAGGCCCGTGTGACATGGTTTCTGTGGAAGTGGAAGGAGTGCGAGTCGATGCTTTGGTGGACACAGGTGCGACATTGTCTGTGATACGTGCTGATTTGTGTGAACATTTAAGGAAAGTAATGACGCCTTACGATGGCCCCACGTTAGTTGCTGCCCAGGGGAACGTCATTCGCCCTTCCGCGCTTTGTACTGTGCGTATTTTCATCGACGGCATCTGCCATCATATCCAGTTTGCTGTCCTGTCCCGCTGCTCTCACCAACTAATTTTAGGGTGGGATTTTCTACACTAGAAGCTACACTAGAGCTACACTAGAAGAAAGGCCAGGCCAGTAATAACGACATTGAATGTGGTCAAGAGTTTTTTTAAAACCAAGATGACCAGCAGTCAAGTCGTCGTGGAAGGCTTCGAGCGCCTGAAGTCGAAGAGAGCGTGGCAGTACAGGAACCCAGCGCTGACCGTCAGGGTGGTAGACGTGGCGGTAGAGAACCCCATTGTCCAGCTTAAAGTGCAGGAGTTGACGACGGAGTCGCGCATTTGGTGGATGAGAAACTCCCGAAAGGTGGTCCATCATGCGTCTGCAGTATGAATCGGACCGCTGGCGGGAGATAAATGTTGGCTCGTCGTCCGAAAAGGGTTGCGTTATTGATGCGAGCGTATGAACTTTGGTAGATGTGGTGGTTGAGTTCTCACCAACGCTCATATGGGTAGTTGGAAGCGGGCAACGAGATAAAGCATCGGCGTCTTTATGTTTTCTGCCTGACTTGTAGGTTATGTCAAAGTCGTACTCCTGTAAGCGTAGTATCCACCAACCCAAGCGTGCGGACAAGTTCTTCAGTGTAGAAAGCCAGCATAAGGCATGGTGGTCCGTAACGATTGTGAAGTGACGACCGTGGAGATAGGGACGGAACTTCTGGACCGACCAAACCGCAGCCAAACACTCTTGCTCAGTTATAGTGTAGTTCTTTTCAGCAGCGGTGAGTACGCGACTATATATATATATATATATATATATATATATATATATATATATATATATATATATATATATAGATGGGGGGGGGAAGTGGAGGGAAAAGTGGAAGGGGGGCACCCGAGGGGCGTCCACCGTATATTATTTTTCTCTTTTTTCTTTTTTTCTTTCCTTTTCTTTTTTTCTTTCCTTTTTTTCCCTCTTTCCTTGCCCTCTGATTTGAGATTGTATAAAGCTGAGCACCGACAAACTGTATCTTTATTCCTGATGAAGGCCAGACTCTAGGCCGAAACGTCGAAATAAACCACGTTGTGACCGCTCACGGAGGATCTACTAGACTATATATATATATATATATATATATATATATATATATATATATATATATATACAGTTGTTATGTGAAAGCGCATCTACTTTTATATATATATATATATATATATATATATGACGTATGAAGCGATCGTTGGTAGAGGCAGAGGAGGAAGAAGTCAGAGAATGGAATACACATGGCGTATGAGCCAGGCCACGTCGCCAATACATTGTAACGTCACACGAGTCGACAGGATGAAGACCTGGCGGCCACTTCATCAACCGGCCACCATCTTCGAACGTCTCAGCAAGACGCAGTGACCGAACGTGGACCACGAAAGTACATCCCAACTCTACACCAAGACCAGCATCATGACAGCACCATCCGCTGACCTTGACATTCTCAAGTACACCAGATCAGCGGACGACGGACCCGTACAGGACTGGTTCAACCTGTTCGAGCTCCACGCTACCGCTGCATCGTGGTCGGAACGGGAGATGGTTACGAACTTCAGTGACTACGTCACCGGTGAGGCATTTAAATTTTACCTAATTCACATATTCGAGAACGACGAGTCATGGCGAAAAATCAAAGAGGAGATGATTACCCGTTTTAATGACTATGACCAAGGTTTACTCATTGCCAACCATATAGAGACAACTGCACACTATCGTCAATTTCCTAAGCAGTCCTCAAGCATTCGAAAGTCCAGCGCGAATCGACAAGTGCCTCAAGACGAAGTGGCACATGCGTTTACTTACAGAAGGCCATGCATACATTGGGAAAAACCCAACCGTCAAGCGCATCTCCCTTGTACACGAAAGTCGGCATTTCCGAAGTCATCGCTTCAGCATACGACACGAGACGTTGCTGAACCACCTCATGCCCTGCACTCTTCGTCTCGCATACGTGGTCCACCACCTGGGTTTTCGTCACGCGGTTCTTCAAGCGCTCCTAACGCTCCCCACTTGCCTTATAAGGACGCCTTGCTCATGGTAGACCAGCTGACGCATGGAGAAAATACCGAACAACGCCATGACTACTCGAAAAGTGAAAATCTTGGTTTTACATCACTTCGCTATTTCATCGCTCACAACGCTCACCTCACGCCTCACTCGCCCACTACGGTTGGGATAGAGCTGCGGAATTCAGAATATACTCAGCCAAGCCTAGGGCCAACCGTCCTCATTCATGCATCAGAACAGCTTATCTCCCAAGGGTTGGACACAGAGAAACAGCCCCAAGTAAAATCTGACCAAACCAATCCTCTCGCAGTGTCGCCGTCGAGTTCCCAGCCATCTGAGAGCCCAATCAACACAGGAGGCTCGAAAGGATCAACTTTCAAGCACTTCCCTGTGCCAGGAACGTCCATTAAGAATGTCGTTGCAAGAGTCTCAGCAGATTTTTCTGTCAATTCTGGCACACTATCTCCATTGCCTGACACGAAACGCGACACCCTAACAAGTATCGACTATTTACTAATCAAATCACCATGCAAAGAAAAGCAGACAAATGTTCCTGAAAGATGCCCATCTGACCAACGTTCGCAAAAAGACGAGCAATTTCAGCAAAGGCAACTCCACGAACTCCAGGAACTGCAACGGACACACCAACAAGGACGACGACGCAAAGCAAGCGTCTTAAAACAAATTCAAGACGCGAGGCATCTTCGCATAAGGGATCGGCGCCAGAAACGCATTTGGCACAAAAGATCAAGACTGCGCCTAATATTACAGCTCCGAAACCTCAAGAAACACCAAACAAGACAAGAAGTCACCAGTTCCACCACGCAAGGATTCAGACACCATCCCATTAGTTTACGACAACGAGCACGCACGCAGCAAAGACAGCGACGCCGAAGACCGATCTACTGCAACGCTTTCAAACAGCGTCCACTCTTCGCAATAATGCCAGCTATTTCATCAGTCTCCACGTCCAAAGCATTCTTGTGTTATCTATGATGCAACCATCAGCCTCACCCGCCAGATCTCTTATTGATATCACCGGACTGCCACACTCTCCCCTCAAGTCTTAGCGACGAAGAAGACAACACGTGCATTTTAAAATTTGTGAGACTACCTCTTTATTTTGACATTGGTGACTTCCAAGCCACTCCTTGTTTACTTTTTCTTGTTTGTAAGTTGCAACTCATGCCTTTTTTCGGGGGGAGGGGGAATCGTGTGACGTATGAAGCGATGGTTGGTAGAGGCAGAGGAGGAAGAAGTCAGAAAATGGAGTACACATGGCGTATGAGCCAGGCCACGTCGCCAATACATCGTAACGTCACTTATATATATATATATATATATATATATATATATATATATATATATAAAGGAAAGAAGTGTATACTTCAGGGCTCGTTTCTTTCGTGTTTTGACACAATATTATGAGATATAACAGACAAGAATGCAAAGGAAAGTATAGGAGAAGGTATTAGAAGGAATGGTAATGTAAACGTGAAAAAAGAAAAGTAGGTGAAAAGATAACTTGCCCCGTCAGCAGAAACTAAACCTGAAACCTTCGACAAATAACGTGTTCAATTTTATATATATATATATATATATATATATATATATAGATAGATAGATAGATAGATAGATAGATAGATAGATAGATAGATAGATAGATAGATAGATAGATAGATAGATAGATAGATAGATAGATAGATAGATAGATAGATAGATAGATAGATAGAGATATATATATAGAGAGAGAGGGAGAGAGAATTATTTTTCAGCGCTTAGCTTTCGCGAGCACCCCAAATGGTAACCGTCATAACCAGAAACGGTTCCTAGATGTAGCAGCACAAACGTAACAAGAAACCGAGGGCCGAGTGACACAAAACAGTATGCTATTTTCTCCTAACCTCTTCATACTTGGGAACGAAAAACAGTGCAAAAATACAGACAAGGACAGAGGAAGAGACGACACCGCGCTGAACTATCAACTAAACTTTAATAAAAGATTCACGCACATGTATCACGCACAATAAAGTTTAGTATCGAGTTCAGCGCGGTGTCGTCTTTTCCTCTGTCCTTGTCTGTATTTTTGCACTGTTTTTCCTATCCATGTATGAACCACCAACCAGCCCAACTTTCGCTATTATTGCAACTAAACTCTTCAGTTTGAAACTGCGTCATCTGGGGTTTTTGTTGCGTTTTTTTTGCGCATGTAGTGTTATACCTATGAACTATGCTTCATCAACTAGCCTGCCAGGAGACCTCGCTGATGAACTACGCAACTCAGTATTCAGCTCCCACTTCTTTGAAAGTTCGTTTCAACCATCTGCCTGTAAAGATGCAGATATTACTTGATATATAGCTGTTTTTTTTAGTTTAGTTCGTTTTACGCAGTCATAAATTTATATCGACTGCGGCTGTTTTTCTGTCTAGTTTCTATATCGTGCTAGGTTGCCTCGTTCAACAGGCTAGTGTTCCTACGGTCCTTCAGGTAACTTAGTAAACTGTTCACAGGTTGTCTGTCGTAACAGTATGCTGCTGTTATTTTTATAGTAGATAAACCTCGAAGTACAAGAATGTTTTAAATGCGGAGCATTTGTTTGTGTACAGCAAGCACGTTGGTCGTCTATCTATCTATCTATCTATCTATCTATCTATCTATCTATCTATCTATCTATCTATCTATCTATCTATCTATCTATCTATCTATCTATCTATTTATCTATCTATCTATCTATCTATTTATCTATCTGTCTGGGCTGATTGTCTGTGGGCGCTAAACGCGAGCAGCCTGTGTTTTGTTTCACGGCGCTTTGGACCACTGCTCACCATGAACCCTGGACTTGAAAAGCGTTTGCGCCGAATGACTTGTGAAATGGTTTTCCAACCATAGAGCGAGACACTATTTCGCGACTCTGCGCTTCGTGCCGAGGATGACAGCAGTGATCCACCGCCACCTGACTCACCGGACTTCCGTGAAGATGTCAACGATCACGGGTAAGTGTAAATGATTTGAGTAACCATTTTGGTTCGATACTTGTTCGTCCTCGCGTCCGCGTTTGCTGTGTCGCGCGTGTAATTTGTACGTTGCAATGCTTGATCACTAACGTAGAAACAATTTCATCATTGTCTTTCATTTGGCGGTGTTTGTGTAGTTTGCACAATAACGATTATTTAGGCGGTTTTCGCGAATGCAGGTGTGACTGCGGGCTTTGTGGAGCAATTCCAACGGACCTTGAACAAGTCTGCTGTCGCGACATACCACAATTTGTTCGGGAAAGTCCGAACTGCAGCATAACTCGGCAGGAAGTGTTCCGAAGCGTGTGCCTGAACTCCACGGTGCTGCGTGCTCTCTATTGTGAGCTGCAGAAGTAAGGCATCGCGGTTGAAGAAGAAGTGGACCGGTAATAGTGTATAAAAAAACGTTTTGAAGTTGCAGTTTCAGCAACGTCATCTTATGCCTTCTTCCAGGAAATATCGCTTTCTGACAAACCGCTTCTTCACACGATGGATTTAGCAGATGCTTAGGCGACGCAACACAGTTGTATTACCTGCGTGCCTAGTCACCGCCATCCAGAAGCAGTTCCCGTCAGCTGAATACGTGGGCTTCAGATTCCCATTTCCTATTTGCTCCTCTGTGGGCAAGTGAAAGTTTTTTATATCTTAACTTGAAATTAAACTGCAATGTGCCCGTGCTTTGAACTACGCATCAATGATATCCGCACATAAATGATTTTCGCAATTGTTTCCTATTAAGTAGTCCTGTTTTGCACAGGTTTGTTTTTTTCCTATGGACTTGTTAAGCAATCTTTTGCTCCAAAATAGTTGTGCTTCAAGCATATTTCTTTAAGAGAATAATATGCAGGGCTTGCTTATCCCATTGCTTATGATTATAGTTGCAGACTATTCCATTAGTCAACAGTTAAAAGTAGGTGCACAATTGCCAAACAGAAGCATTATACAAAGGCTATTAATATTATTGAGCATTTCTTTTCAAGACTCACTCAAACAAGAAACGAGGGGCATTTCCCAAATACTCCCATCTAATCATTCTGTCAATATTGTGATGCCATCTCAAGTAGGTCTAGCTTTGTTTGGGCTGCCTCCTGTAGCGCACAGACGCGGAAATAAGATGTAGCCCTCTCGCTCGATTCACACAGTGGCTCTCTGTGTGCTTCCAGCCGTAACACACATGCAAAAATAACATTTCACGGCACACCACAAAAAGCAAACATGACTGCATTGTTGCCCAACTGCCATGAAGGCAGTTTCTTCAGTCAAATGTGGCTCTCTCGCTCGATTCAACCAGTGACTCTTCGTGTGCTGCTAGTCGTATAGCATACACGTTAAAATAACATTTGACAGCACTTTCCACAAATAAGTGATGGTTGCATGGTTGCGCAACTGCCAAGATGGTTTGTTCCATCGCACTTGCGTCAGAAGACTTCAGCTGCGTCGTCACCATGGTTGCATTCTCTCTGCTTAACCGACCTTTTGACGTTGCCCCATTCACCAGTGTGAGAAGCCTTCAATTGTGTCGTCTCTACGGTTGCATTCTCTCTGTTTCACTGAGCTTTCGACATTGCTTCAATCCAGTGTCGCTCTCTCGCTCGATTCACACAGTGGCTGTCTGTGTGCTGCCTGCCAGTGCACACACACGTGAAAATAGGTTTGATGCCAGTTTGACGGAAAGCTTTTTATGCTGTGCTAAGTATTAGTGACTATACCCGCCACGGTGACCTAGTTGTCGTGGTACTGAACTGATAACCAAAGGACGCGGTATCAAATCTCGGCCATGGTGGCTGCATTTTCAGTGGAGGTGAAAGTGATTGAGGCCTTGTACTTAGATTTAGGTGCATGTTAAAGAACATCATGTGATCAAAATTCTTGGCACCCTTAACTATAGCAAACCTCATTATTATTGCATCATGTTTTCGAAGCACATAACCGAAACCAACGCCATCAGAATAAATGCATGTCACTGATTGGAGGTAGATGGTGGAAGAAAGCGTGTGCGCCTCTGAGCAATGAGTTCCTCCTTAGATGGCCGGTCATAGGTGAGGAATCTGTGCCATGGCTTTGCGGCCTCATTGTTTGTAAACTTCTCCTAGTATGATGAGAGTTCGCGAAGGTCCATGGCATGTTCCAACAGCTCCTAACATATCCTGCAAGATGAAAACAGACAATTTCACTATCATTGTGGCATGGTTACAGCTTTATATTTCCCTTCAGGCTCTGCTTTTAGCACATATTTATTGCACCCTTGTTCAGAAGATTTTTTTCTTTTAACTATTACCTTGCCATTGCTTGTCATCTGAAGTGGCACAGTTTGTTAGAAGGACATCTGTACAATCAACAGCCAACACTCCTTACCAGATGCGCATCCCTTTTTAGGGGCGAAGCTCCTTAAAGCGGCACCTGTTCATCCCTCGTAGCTGTGCGTAACATGTCTTACGCTTTGACCTGCAAGGTGGTGCCGGTGGGGGATCTTTCCTGGGCGTTGTTGAACAGTAAAAAAATCGCAGCGTGCGCGTTAACTAAAAGCCGAATTCTCCTGACTCTCTATCCCCATCAGCAGCCATTGGCATGTACATTGAGCTCTATCTGACAAGAAAGGGTTGCTACGTTATACTCCCTGAGCGTAACCTTCTTGGTTTTAGAAAGGTTTAGCGAGTGTTGGGCCGTAGTGCCTTGAGTACAGTGAACTAGTATATACCATGAAATCGAGGTGGTTAAAGGTGGGGAGTGGACACGAAGCGCAAGCCGTAAGAAAGTGTGCGTGTGCCACCTCTCGTTTAGTCCTTGAAATGTCCGCTGTATGGCGGTGCTTCTATATGCAGAATATATGATGAAAATATGCGAGATGGTGGTACTTGGAGTCTTGACTAGATGGACGAACGGACACACAGACAGATGCATGGACGGACGCAGGGATGGCTGCACGGACGGCTGAACGTATGGATGGACGCAGGGGCGGATGCATGGACGAACGCTGGGATGGACGCACTGATGGACGAGTGGACGCACGAACAGACGCACGCATGGGCGGGTGGATTGACGCACGGACGGTAACACAGGTGGACGCATGGACGGACGGATGCTATGCCCCACTCTCCGTCATTTACCCCATGGATATGCTGCCATTTTTTTAACTGTCAATACTAGCTGCACCAGCTGAAACCTCCTCTGCAGTGGTGACATTACAGAAAGTAGAGGGTCACCTTCAAGCCTCCTTGTATAAAATTATTGACAACTAGCTGATACAGAAGCCACGGAAGTATAGAAGATGTTAATTCTGCTCTTTTATTGGTACTGTAGTAGTAATTGTGACATAACTGTGAAAAAAAACCAGGCGAAAAGACAACTTTGTACCTGCAGTAACCAAACCTACAACCCTCAGATTACATGCTCGATTATTTAACTTATTTAAACTACACTGCCAGGTGACGGAATTTTATGTACGGTACACGGACTTGCTTTTATTGTGATAGCATAACAGTGCTCAGTTGCCAGAAATTTTGGTTTCAGTTTCGTTCGTTATAGTGAACTGTTTACAGTTATAGTGAACTGTTTACGTTATAGTGAAATGATTACAAGTGTACAAGCCAGTTTTTTAGAAGTTACTCGTTTGTAAATATCAGCCTTCTTAGATAATTAATCAGAATGTGTCGAACTACTGTATGTGTGCCACACTAACTTTATAAACAGTGTACATGCTTACCTTTACCAACGTGCCAAACATAATACTTGTGGGGCATGTTTAGCTTGTGCTTGCGGCAGTATAGCTTGACGCTGGGATATCGATCTGGGAAAAATTATGCCTAGTAAGTTCCTTGGACCTGTTGTCATGCGCATAGACAGTGCTTTGTACAAGAGTGATAAAACTGCCATTACCCTCTTGCATTCAACATTCCTTCTTGAAAAAGTACCTTCTGAACAATTTCACATAAAGATATACCTTTATCAATTTGATGTTTTTTTTTATTCACATGCAAATTTCGCACAAACATATGGTACTTGTCAACGAGCGTATGTGGATGTCAAGATTTTCCACAGCAGTCAGGCACTGAATAAGTCCTTGCTTTTTCATAAAAACACTGTAGGGGACTTTGGGTGACTGTGAACAGAAGTGTAGCAAGAGGTCTCTTGTTAGCACTTGAACAGTATACTAGTAGCACTGCAAGTTTACCTCTACAAGTTGCACCAGCTCAGTGTGTAAAATGCTGCCATTCTGCATGGCTAGCACACTGAACGTGAGATACATGACGCTGTATCCAGGAGAGTCACATCGCCCATCACCTGTCAGGTCAATTAGAAGGTCATCAAGTCCATCCGCCATGGCTGCTTGTTTTTTGAGGAAGAGCTGGAACGACATGTTCCACAATGCATAAGTTCTTTTAGCATTTCACAGTATAATCAGGGGCCGGAAACTCCCTGTACCTCCCATCTATTCGCTCTCGGCCGCAGAAACGCCACTTTTACCACTGGCGGTTGCCGGGCACCCTACTAGAAATAAATAACTAACAGAAAATTTCTTTCATGACGTCACTGGTGAGGTCCCCAAGTAGAAGGGAAGGACAAAAGTTGAGAGGAGGAGGCTCGCCACGGAAGCCCTCCTTTCCCACTTCGCATGCAAGCGGAATGCGCTCGTGCCTCCTTGCAGGTCAGCTGGCCGCTTGGGCAATGCAGCCAGCCATAACATTTTGGTAATCTTTTTTTTTAAATTTGTTGGTGTTTCTGAGGAGGCGAAAGTTAAGCTGCCTGATTTCACAGTAAGACGAAACTCGATCAACACGAATTAAATGCTTTTTATTGCATGTTTTGCGTAAAAAACAGGTACATACAAGTAGTGTGAAAGTGTCAATCTATAACTGCAGCTTCAATTTACAACTGGCATATGAACATAATTAGCAAAAATTGAACCAAATATCTGAACGAATGTGAAAATTATCAACAGTCACGGATATGACACGTTGTATTTGACTCAATTACGTTTATTATGACGATGGGCATAGAAATTTACCAAACGAGACTGAAGTTCAAAGGCACGAAGAGGCTTGAAGCGATCAGAAGCTCTTAGCGAAAGAACGTCGCTGGAAACAGTGTTTCGGCAAGTTCACTTATCCTCATGATAGCAACAGCGTTGCATTTACGCATAGAATTTCACTTGTCAAAACATTATCTCCATGGACATTCTCTGTAATAATGTTTAGAACCATTTAGTTTTTCATGTGTATTTGAGTGACACTATTACAAGTAAGGACTCACAAAATTTGAAACCATGGCTACAAAAATTTCAAAAGCTGGAAGTGGCCTATAATTATTTGACACCATTTGAACTTGTCGCCAAAAGTAAAAGAAGCTAAAACTATGTAGCCGAGTCAACTCGAATTCAAGACTTTCAATAAACCCATTTTCTCGAGAGGAGCTTGGCTGTCGTCTTCACCAATTAGTCAAGCGACACAGCACTTCTCTCAGTACAGTCAGGCTTGCGGAGAACTGGGTTTACTCATATGCCCACATGCGAAATCAATATCTGCTCCAATAATCGGTCCGAGTTCTTGTGCTCACCTGTTGCTTTCAGAAAATGCTGAAAAACTTCGCGGAACTAAAAATTTTCGGGTTAGCACACCGCGAAGCCGTGAAAAACATGTGTTGCCCGATTAAGTCAACTTCGACGAGTGCATGATTTACTTGTTCAGCGTAGCTTACTGCGGTCCATTCCCTACCCACCACAACTTGCCGTCTTTATCTTTCTCGTAGTTTACATGGCAAGCGACCTAGATCACTTAGCGAAATCCAGCTTCTAATATCGCTGAGCGTAAAGCGAAAATGGAGTGTAGGCAAGCGCTACAAACGCAAGTCAATCACTCTCCGCGCTTCACCTGATTTAGGATTCGCGCAATAAGAAATAAGAAAAATATAAACAAAATACAAG
The DNA here is from genome assembly GCA_013436015.1 of Rhipicephalus annulatus. Taxonomy (NCBI): domain Eukaryota; kingdom Metazoa; phylum Arthropoda; class Arachnida; order Ixodida; family Ixodidae; genus Rhipicephalus; species Rhipicephalus annulatus. The sequence continues at coordinate 999,184 of WOVY01010381.1, forward strand.
TTCTTTACGGGGCGTCGAATGTTTTTTTATTTGTAAATACTTGTAATGGCCAATAAATGCAAACATTCACATCAACCTCACTCCGTTCAACCGGATCTTAGGATGCCCAGCAACGAACGTGCATGATCTTTGAAACTGAAACTAGCGCCGAGTTTCAGGGGCCTGGTATAATAGCAATGATGTTTCATGCCGACATGCCCACGAGTATTTCACCACTGCTACATTTTTACCACTGTACAAATTCATCAACTCAAACTCAGTTCAATCATGAGTATTCGTATTACACAGTAAGGCATATGCTAAAAGTGTTTGTAAAACTAATTTTTCCAGGCGACTGTTTTCAAAATTTAAACACTAGCACGCAAAAATATTAAGCTTCTCTCTCGCATTGCAACCATAAAATCAGATGGGCTAGTTTTGTACAACTTTTATACAAAATAATTTCATGTTCTGAATTTAGGTAACATTGACAAATATATACAGAAGGAAGCAAATGCTTTGCAATGTGTAATTATATGGCAAAACTACGTTCAAAAATAAGATTCATTTGTAATGCAAGAGCAGTATAAGCAATTGTGTTCACGCTGCCTAATATGCCTACAAGCCTTCCTATAGTTATATTTCAATTTTTCTATAGTCAGCGCTTCTATCAGCCATGACGGCGAGTGTGAAACACTTTTTTTACCTGTTGTTGCCGCGTAGGACGTGGTGGCGCTGTTTGATGCACCCGCGTTTAAGTGCACATATGTCCCCCATAAAGTGGACGAGGGAATGGCCACCGCGATAGCTCAGTTAGTAGAGCATCAGATGTGTTAGTCGAAGTTCACAGGTTCAGTCCCAGCTCACGAAAAGCAATCTTAGCATAAACCTTTATTTTTCGCATTTACATCATATTTACAACTAATAACGCCCCCTGTACTTTTCTTGGCACTTTTTCTCGTTAGTTCTCATTAATGCGTCTTGGTTAGGTTAGTGGTAACTGACAGACAATTATGCGAAAAAAAGTATAGGAGATGTTATTAAAGTAATGGTAATGTAACTGTGAAAAAAGTGGACGAAAGGATGACGTGCTCTGGGCAGGGACCGAACCTGCGACCTTCCAATAACGCATCCGACACTCTACCAACTGAGCTACCATGCCGGCCATTCCCCCATCTCCTTTATGGGATATGTGTGTGCATTTGAATGTGGTAGCGTCAGTCAGCGCTGCCTGTTGCCATTGCAGCAAGTGTGGGACACTATTTCTTTGTCTAGCAGCTGATGTTCTATACGACTGGCAGCTGACTAATATTCCCTGGCATACTACCTGATGACATTAAGTCTGCGAGAACAATATTCTAGCTATGAATGAAAAAATAAGGGTAAATTTAAGGGCTTGTTTTCTTTATCAGACACTATTATTGAGAACTGACTGACAATTAGGCCAATGAAAGTACAGGGGATGTTATTAAATAATTGTAATGTAAGTGGGAAGATGTTTCTGCCTCAATCATTATGTTGCCTGTAGCGAGTGTTGTGTTACTTAGCAAGTGGATGAAGGAAAAATTAAGGAGGGAGCATGGCACAATACGACATCAAGTATATCAAAAAGCAAGACCCACCATTGCAAGGCTTCCTTTGACTCCTCTTTCCTCAATACGAGATAGACTCCTCCCCCTCTTTTTTTTCAGCTGACGCGAATAAAGTAAGACTTTTCAGTGTCCTTGAAACACATTGACTGCCTTTCTTGCATTTCACCTTGCAACACATCTAGTGATCAGTGGTAATGCCAGGCCACCTTCGAGAGGAGTTGCCGATATCAATCAGTAGAGTGAGCACTGGGATATCAAATAAGTGTCAGCATTCATTCATCTGCAGTTAAAATTACTTCACCTCCTAGAAACTACAATTTATCATTGCTTACGATCTCGATTAACCTAATTTCTCGAAATACTTCTTAGTGTTTATCTTAGTGATTATCAGTGCACTGAAAAAAATTTAAGTGGCCGATATGGGTGGTGTCGTTGTAGTGAAAGATTCAAGTATAATGTTTACAATTAGCTACAGCTCAATCGTGCATCGTGCACTAGTGACAGTTGCGTTCTCGAAGGGATTAGGAGAAAAAACACTGCTAGAAAAATTGTAGCTTTCAGCAGTCATTATGCAATGTGAATACGTGAATACACAGTGCTTATTATTACGTTGTGCTGTAGCAGAATGCTAGCGCAGCTTCAGTTAACCATTGCAGGGACCCTTTAGGTGCATCTCTTCGCAACCAGCTGAGAAAAAGAAATTGGCGCAGTTCATTTTAACAACAGCCGGAAACACGGCACAAGTATATATGCTATCACAAAACAGTCGCTCCATAAGCTAAATCTAGCATTGTGTGGAAGTCTTATATAAAGTAACTTTCAATGTATTATACAAAAGACGTTGATGTAATAGAACACATATAATGTGTAAATAGTGTAAAATGAAATCATTTTAGTCTACATTCTGCAAAGCATCTACAACGGGCTGCCGTAGGCGGCAGCCCGTTGTAGATGCTTTGTAGAATGTAGTTGTACACATTTGCCAGTGTGCCCCTTCTTATTCGGTGAACATCTGAAAACACATGTTTGTAATAAAAGAAAGTGTTCATCATGAACCACCCTGTGGTTTCATGTGAAATAAGTCTTACTGCTTTCGGCAGGGCCACGTTCTAGTCAGGCATAGGTTTGAGTATAATTGCTGTACTAGTCTAACCACCGGGCCTAAGCACACTCACTGCGGGGGAACGTGGTCTCTTATACTCTTCGTTATGTCGTTAGAGGTTGTGGCAACATCTAAAAAGACTGCTCTATTATAGAGCATAATGATCGCATATGAGTACCAATATTCTTCGTTGCTGTTGTCATAGAAATCCTCTTGTCGAGCGAATGTTAATAAAGATGCTTTAGAAATGCTGCTTATATAGTCGAACTCCTATATAAGATATACTCACATAAGAGACAAAGTGGCATAAAAGAAACCAGTGTGCCGACTTTGAAATACAGGTGATAAGAAAATTCACACAATTATTCAATTGCTCCCCAGTGCATGTATCTTATACTGGTGTTCAACGAGGCCCATGGCCACAAATAATAGTGCCCTAGGGGCCTGCCCCACCCTCCTTCAAATTTGGATGGAGGGGTGTGTTCTACCGAACATGAATAATGGAAATACGGTTTTTAAAGCCCGCAACCAGTGGGCCACACCTTAAAAAATGGTGGCTACGGGCCTTCATTCAACTCTACAAGCTCTTATGTACATCATTATATAATCTGTAGGTTGCCCCGTAATGCAAGTGTCTCGGCAGGCTTCTTACAAGAATGGAACTGCCTCTTCGCGTTCGTTTAGTTTTAAGAACACAGATAAGAAAAATGAGCATGCACCGCAGAATGGACCATTTGTGTTCTGGCCAAGATACGTGAACTCTCACGAACCACTGTAGAGTGAACTAGCTCAGGCTGACCTCTCTGCCTTCTAATGAATTCTCACTGCTACTCTGAGGTAAAATGTTTCAGGGAACTGAAGGGCTAACTTCCTTTGTTGCAAACATGAAAAGACAGACACAACCCCAGAGAATAACTGTCGCAAGCGGTGGTTTCAGTATGCGAACTAGTTTGTGACTACATGCCCATCACAGGTTAAAGATCGCTGAATTGCTAAGCATCTGATACTGTTAAAGAGTTAAACTTTCATGTTGGTCCAGCAAAGAATAATGCTTGTAATACCTGCAGAAACTCTCACTCAATGAAGGCAAGTATGTGACGTCAACTTCAGCAGCTGGCTTTTCTTCCTCAGCAGGAAAAGATCCGTTCATTTGGACAGATGTTTCAGCAGCTGGCTTTTCTTTAGCGGGGAAAGACTCGTCTTTTCCGACAGGTGTTGAGCCACCAGGAAGCCTGAAACCCGCTGTGAGCTGTGGCACAGAAGCAACATCGGCTGAGGCTGCTACTGCTGCTACATGTGATGAAGCACCACACTGTGTCTGCTCTGCAGCTTCTGTGGTGAAGGCAGCTGCTGTCTGTGTATTGACCGAAACGAGGATCTTCAGGCTCATGTTCACTTGCGTAGCTGAGAGTGTTATGATACACTGAAATAAACAAAACTTATTTGATCGGTGCCATGCCCAATTTTTCCTCATCAAGCAGTATTTCCTGCTAGTTTTCTTTGTTTATGAGCTTAGGTGTGAATCCTGTAACTGAACAGCTACTGTACGCTTTATGCCTCATTCGGGCATTTTCAACATTTAAGTCAACTTACCAACGGACCAGCATTCCACTGTCTTCTGAGTTGCCACAGTACTCATGGTTGCCTTGCGCACAATTTTTTGTGTAGTTGTCTGGATATGAGGTGGTGAGAAGAAACATATCATGTTACACCTGCACTTTTGCTAAACTATATTGTATACATCACACTGTCTTCGTAGTCATGTGGTATTAAAATAACTTTATATCAAATTGCTTGTGTTTGTTTTAAGCAACAACACGCTTAGGAATATTAAAGCGCTTCTGGTTTTTACGATAATTTTCCTGGTACCAAGTTATGTTTCAAAGAACACAAAATATTTTCTCATGTGGGAGCTGAGAGCCGTAGAAATCTAGCTGTCTTATCCGGCATCAGCTAGTTTCACAGTGTGTGGCTGCATAAGAAAGATGTTATCAAGTTATTTTCCATAATATGCAGCAATGCTATGCAACACGTATACAGTTCACTCTAACTTTGTGCAGTGTCAATGTACACAAACAGAGCAAGACTAACCTGGCTAGCAGAAGGTTCCAAGACTGTGCCACACTCTCCGACGCTTTTCTGGGGCAGTGTGTGATGCTGAAAAAAGTAGCAATTTCTTTTACCACAAACACAGGGGATGACAATGGTTTTAGGTGTTGTTTTTGCATTCTAATTCATACATTTTATGTGCAATAATTTCATATACATAGCGGGAATCGTTTTATGTGTGTATACTAAAATACGCTGCCAAAAAACCTTGTAGAACAATAAAAGAAGCTGGAGAGTTTATTGTATTCGTATAAAAACTACTTCGGCATTTTCTTTTTTTTTCACAACTCGGATGGAATAAGCACATTAACTCTGCGTGCAGTTCTACCAATTAGCAATTATTGATTTTGTTTGATGAGCAGCCAAGTTTTTGTAAGATGTGAAGCCGACATTTCATTGTACTGCTGTGATTCGGTGATCATGCATTATGACGAAAAAAATGGAGTATTGAAGTTATACAATCACTTTATTCATTAAGAGACACTATGATGCAAATATTTCTCGGCTGCATTTTCCCGCATGAAATGCGACAACTTAAAGTTGCATGCCTATATTCGGCCCCATAAGGAGCCATAAGCTTTTTGAATGAATTTCCCCAAGCACAGTTGATGAGTTAAACCACCAATCAATCGGTACGCTTTCCCTTGCAAGGCTGCCTTTGCACATACGTAAAAGTACATTCACACCGGCAAATACATGAACAAATAAAGCATATGCACTTCAGTTGAAGCAGAAGCTTTAACGCACTTGGGAAGCCGGGACTGCGAGATGATTTTCTAGCGTGTCGTGCTATTGCTATTCGGCATGAATAGAACACGAGCCATCGGGCCGTATACCCTATCAACGCCGTCGAACACGTGTTGCACTATTGGAGGCTTTCTTTGAGCTCATCATATATAACATGCATGCCGTACATTGAATCTGCATTTTTCAGCTGGCCCTACGACGTATACACTTGTGCAAAAAAACAGCCTGTCATTTATCATTTGTTCTGAAAATCATGAACCGGGGAAAGTCTTTCAGCGTGTATATAACTATTGCGAAGTTGACCACATTGCATTGAAGAGACACAGTCGTTATAGTAATAATTAACGAGGGTACATAACATTCTCTAAACGCACACATGCGAACCACGTTTTCAGTGCGTGTGGCACGATCTGGATCAACCGTGAACTTACCTTTTAACCAGGAAAGAACAAAGACGGCAGTGCGTCGGCTTTGAGGGGATGCCTCTTCACATCAATGCCGAATCACCGCACAAGCATGGAATCGCGTTCGTAGTCTTCCAGCCTAAAGTGGCGACCGCATACGCGTAAATCCCACCGCCGATCTGATACGGGCAACTCGATGCACCACAGCCATTCGGTGCGCCTGGTGCCTTTCCCGGGGACAAGGTGTCGTATCTTCACTTGTCGCCAATCGCTGCAATTGCTGCCCACAACGAGACAAGGATAATTCATGAGGTTTCTTCAATTTGGCTTGCACTGCCTGCACTAGTGAAAAGTGTCACAGTGGTGCCAGACGTAATGTGGGCATGCAGCATCTTGCTGTCTCTTCTAAGACTATTTCTCGTTTTTTTCTCTCGCGTGGCAATCGTGCATTCTACCACCGATGCACGCCAGGTCTGGGAACTACTTTTTCGAAAGGCCCTACTGTTAATGAAATGCCAATTATGGTTGTATTTCTGGGCTATTCAATGTTATAAGCATTGCATAAGTACCCATATGATACAGCCGTCACGTCAGGTTAACGACAGTTGTAGTTAGGCGCCATGCGCCGAAGTTGATTTAAGTAGTTGTTTCCAGGGCTATGCATCGTCGCTCAACAACAGCGCTTCCTATCAGCTTATCGCTTCTGGTGTTGCTAATACTCATGGTCCTGTTGGCATCATTTTGCAAGCGCAAACAACTGGTTATATAAACATCTGGAAGTCTTAAACATAGGTTGGTGCGTGCAACGTGTATACATATATTTGGCGTCATTTCATGACATTTCGCTTAATAAAACATTTACAGCATGGTCACATTTCCTCCGTATGCTTCGCATAACGTCGATTCCCAAGGTATGTGGCTTCTGCCGATTATTTTTTTCTGCGTTCTGTTGCTATTCAATTTTAAGTGTCGAGGCTTGCATCTTACCCATGGCTTCGATCTAAGCAGCGCAATGCGACAAACCTAAAGCTAATGCGACGCACATATGCTATGTTGGCTCCTAAACTGGGGACTCGCTCACTGGATTCCGTGCCGACCGGTTGTGCCCTCACAATCTCCGACGTCAGCGTAGCTCTGGCCAACTGGGCTGGCCCTACGTAATCTCCTGACGCCGACCTCCGACGACAGCGTAGCTCTGACCTACTGGACTTCCCCTACACCATCTCCTGACGCCGACAAGAGCTCTCGCAAGTGGTGCCCCGTACTCGGACTCCTGTGACCGTGTTTCCATCTTTCCTTTCTCTTCTATCCCCTCTATATGTCCTCGCTCGCTGGCTCAGCACATCTCTCTCTCTATCTACACCTTAACTTCTATCCTTTTAATCCCTCCTCACCCTCATCCCCTGTGCGCTACTGTTGAGGTGTCGCACCCTGACCCAGACGGTTACGGGCCTCACTTTTTTTCTTCTTTTCCCTCTTATAGCTACATCTCTCTTAAACTGCTACGCTCTCTCTCCCTCCCTCCCCAGAAGCTGGTGAAAAGGGAACACGTAAACTGTTCAATCAATCTTCTGCGAAGACGTCGAAACTTTGCGTTATGTTTTTAGTGGTAAACTTTGCCGTCAAAAAGGAAGGATTTGAGGCAATGAATCATTGACATGTGGAAGAACGTCGTCGCTTGAAATTGTCAATAATTCACGAGTAACCCATAAATATGGCAAACCTTTGCGGCCTTTTAGATGCCGTTGTAGGTTACCAAATCTGCGTCGTAGACACTTTGAGCCCAGGTACACGCTCCTGATTGCGAAATTAGCTTGACTGTCAAATGTGATGAACGGGCAGCGCAGATGCCGTCTAGAAGATTCAAATGAAGAAAAGATATGTAGGAATGTTTGGGTGGTTAGAATATAAACGTACGTTATTACCATATAAGCTGCTCACCAAGCTATTATCAATATAAGTAATTCACCATTAGCTTACACTTGCCACCTCGGTTTAACTACTAAATCATAAGTAAAGATATGTAGGAATGTTTGGGTTATTGGAATATAAACGTACGTCATTACCCTATAAGCTACTTATCAAGCTATTATCAATGTAATTCACCAATAGCTTACACTTGCCACCTCAGTTTAACTACTAAATCATATTGTCATAACTGTGGTGCGTTGAAAACAGCGGAACACATTACGTTACAATATTCGGGATCCAGAGAAGAAAGAAGTTCTCCACAAGTAGAATGCACTCTATTTCTTGCGTAGGCGCAATATAGTTCACAACCTACGCATGTTATTATCGATAATAAACCTTTCACTTTTCAGTTATTATCTACCTCCAATTGATTTAGGTGTTAGCTAATACGGCGCCACAGACTAATCATACAAATCTATAATGCGCATTTATTCGTGACAGAAAAAAGTCTTAAGGCTAGCATTCAACTATAGACCACCCAACCATCTGTTTCATTATGACATCCATGTTTTCACCATATGCATCTTTTCATATGCAATATGAAATTGAGCTTGCTCTGATGGTGATGCTATGTGGGGTTAACGTCCCAAAACCACTATATGTATAAGAGAGACGCCGTAGTGAAGGGCTCCGGAAATTTCGTCCACCTGGGGTTCTTTAAAGTGCACCCAAATCTGAGCACACGGGCCTACAACATTTCCGCCTCTATCGAAAATGCAGCCACCGCAGCCGGGATTAGATCCTGTGCCCTGTGGGTCAGCAGCCGAGTACCTTAGCCAATAGACCACCGCAGCGGGGCTTGGCTTGCTCTAGGAGCATAGAGAAATACTTTTACTGTATTTATACTTCTACTATATGCAAAAATAACAAGCACTGCATATTATTTTGCATGCATTCAAAAGAATACTATTAAATGCAAAAATAAAATTGGTTGGACATGACATCTTGCCATCAGGCCTAATAGGGTGAATTTTTTTTCCTAAAAGGATAGTTTCCATTTGCTCGCATTGCTTTATTAAGTGAACCTTTATCATGCATAGCTGATTTCGGTTGTGGCTTTTGGGTTCCGTTGTTGTATATATATATGAAAATTCCACATCTCTGCCTTCTCGTGTACTATTTAAAAAACTTCATTCTGTGTTGTGTTGCAACCGTTGTGTAACTTAGCCCCCCATTGGCAGACGTTTTTTTTTCGCATTACTGTACGTTTCATTTGTCCACGTTTCTTGTGATTTGTTTATTTATTTCCAATTTCATTCTATCCAACTACACTTTGTTTGTATTTTGTTTTCTTGGAATTAGGCAGGTCTCATGGCCTTCTCTGCAATGGGCTTTTTTTCTTCCCTGATTCCTTCGTATTTTTGCGGAACATTTCAGTATGTTTGCGTATCACATCATCAGAATATCTTGTGTCCTTTCAGAAACTTTTTGGAGCTTTTTGTCTTGGTGCTCTCTGCTTCTAAGTAAAGAGGGAATAAGGCATTTTAAATAAATAAATTATTTATTCATTTATAATTGTGGAGAAAGAATGATTTAGTTACGAAGCATTTTATTTACACATGTGATTACTCTACCTGTTAGAGAAGCTTGTACCACTCCAATCAAATAAAGTTCTAGCACAAGAAGAAATCACGTAGGCGTTTTTGTTGTGGCCTGACAGTTAAAACATCAAGGTGGTGATTACACATGAATATGCTGATTTACCGAGACACCAACCAACGGAGATGAAACCATAATGGTATTAGCAAAGAACATTGCGTCCGAATATTTGATAATCTTCTACAATACTATACTGTATCGTACAGTAGCATTTCTGCAACTGCTGGTACAATCCTTCAGTGCAAGCATTGCCAGTAATGAATTTAAAAAATTATGAGATGAAGTTGTTCAATAACGATGATGTGGTGATGACAATGACGATTATGATGTAAGAATCATGGTTGTTACCTCCAATTACTACCTTAAGCATGATACTTGAATCACCACTTGTGTGGAAAAGATGTTTTGAAATAAAAACACATACAAGTTACTACACACATACACAAGTTACCCGCCCCCACATCATTTGAAAGCTGAATTGGACACTACCGTAGGTGGGGTGTCACCGTGCAATCATCGAGGACTCGGTTTTGATTCCCGGCCATGTCCGTCCCAGTTTGATCGGGGTAAAATGCAAGTACACCGGCACATTGTTATATTAGTGCATATTAGGAAACCCAAGTGGGTTAAAATTATTTCAGAGTACCCAACTAAGGCGCACCCCACAATATTATTTTGACTCTATATTAATTATTACAATCTTTTTACATTTAACACAACCAAGGCCTGCGTAGTTATGACCCTGCTAACTACGTCCTAGAAGGGCTCCGTATTTAGATTGAAAAACTGCAGGTTTGCATCAGCAAAGTGCAAGAAATAGTAAAGAAACGTGTACGTCTGATCAATGTTATGGTTCGTTGAAAGACAGGGTCGCCAAGTTTGTTGTTTTCTTGAGAAAACGTTGGGCGGAATTTTCTATTCGTGGAATACGCGTACGACCCCACTGTTACAACATGAGTGACCGATGGCATGCATATTCATTAGCCGTGCCAGTTGCGCGAGACGCCGTCCCTTTTTTTTACATTTTATTGATAATATATGCAAGCGCAACTGCATAAAATGGCAAAACCGAGCGGTAGTTTTCTGATGGCTGGTGCTGGTGCAAGGACGCGGAGACGTTGCCTGTTGTTTGGCGGGGCCAGTACAACAAGCGACACGCATATTTTTACTTCTTGGGAAACATGCCAGACTGCGAAAGTTTCTTCACAGAAAATGAATAGGCTTTGAGCAAAAGCACTTTATCTTAGGGTATAGCCATGCCAGCATGGCCACAGCTGGAATTGTGACGCTATGCACTAAGCCAGTGCATCTATGTAAGGCTGCACATTTCGCCACTGAATGATCGAAAGCCTTCGGCTAATTACGTCTCATTCTCAATTTCCTATGTCTCTCATCGATCGGTGGTCTTTCATGTGTGTCGTAAGTTTGTGTGCTTAAGCGAATCAGCGTTTCCATTAGGCTCTGAAGAAATACAACCACGCAAAAAAAGTTATTGTGTGAGAAGAGAATCCGCTGCAAGGGACGCAACATTTTCAAAGTGCTTCGAAAAGTTACGTCAAAGGTTTCATATGCTAAATAAATCGGCAGATCCCATACCATGCAAATCGTTGTTATTTGAATCATGCGAAAGGAAAATGAATGTGCTGTAATTTTAATTAGCAACACGCTAATGATATGACGCTAAAAATGCGCTCACACAGAAATATGTTGAACCATCGCATATGTTTTATATGGCCAGTTCTTTACAAATACGTACTAATACCAATGTCAACAAGGGTGCACTGCAAACACGAGAAGCGGTCAGCTGATATGTAGCTCATGTGATTGCGAGTATGGAAGCCCCGAGTAGTGCTACGTAGACCAATATCAGTTGATGCTGCTAAGTATACAATGACCGTTAAACCAGCGTGACTCCTTTATATGTAATGTTTGTAAATAATAGATAGCCAGGACTACAATTTGAACAACATAACGCCGGCATAGGGTCTTTCTTTCAAAGCAGCTTCGTGACCTGGCGTAGCTATGTGGTGGAATACTTGATTTAGGAATACAATTCCTGCTGCGACCCTGATATTTATTCTTTGCAATCGTGAGGTCAATGCTGCCAATATTTTTCAACAGTCTCGCATTTAAATTACCAATGTTGGTTCTCACCGTTCCATGGTAAGTGCAAACTGGCAACACCTGTGGCGCATACCCGCACACGCAGCTCATGGTATATGAGTATGCACGACATGTGTCTGGAGAAAAATTTCGACATGATATGCGACAAAATTTTCACGTTATTCATGTTATGAACAGCAAGACATATTCGTGAAACCGTCTTACATTCCAACACTAACTTTTGTCTATCCCAAGTTGAGGGAGTGATCACGAGAGAATACAGACGTCTGCTATCTTTTTGTGTCTTAAGGTTACACCTATAATTTTATTTTACATCGTTCACTGCGTAATCCTTAATTTAAGCTGAACCCGTTTCGATAAGCTTCCAGGTTTCTGCTTCATAAGCACCGGTATTAAGCTGCCGTTGTATTCTTTCGTCCTGAAGGTTAGCGGCAGACTACCATTATATATTTAGATAATGCTTGCCTAATTTGCTTACCTCCATCATTATTCTTCTAGTTATTTCACCCTCGTGGTTCGGCTCCATGGTTACTACTTGTCCTAGGTAGACCTGTTCTTCTACAACTTCCAGCCTATTGCCACCTTAACAAAGCAGTCCTGAGAAAAAAAAAAGTACCTATTGAGTGAGGTTGAGCCAGCTCCATTTATTTCGTCAACCGCTGAGTAGAACACACTTCTGAAATTGGTTGTCATGCTGTTGGCCACTCGTCAAATGCAGGAAAACTTCTTTATTATCGCTTCAAAGCCACACACTTGCACCATCCTGGCATCAGCCAGCGGACAGCCGAGGGCCCCAACGGGTCACCTCAGGTTAGTCCTTCATAAGCTCAATAAACGTCCTTGTAGTACTGTCTGTCTCACACTTACATGGCGCGAGTCTCCACCCCTGTATTGGCTAATTTGTAGTAAAACTTTATGTTCACGTGCTGCTATATTTTGAAATGACACGAATTCTCCCAATGATTATATTCGTGACGGAGACGAAGGGTCATGACCTGGACGAAGGGAGCTGCCTATAAGTCAAAGATGAAACGGCTTATTTAGCCGAACTTTGGCCGGTAAAGAAAACGTTAGCTTACAGCGATACACACTGGCACTGATTGCGGTGAACTGAGCGTCGCCGTCAATCAACTGCGAAGCGGCGAAGCACGTTGAAATTTATACATGCATGCACCATCAAATTTCCAGCTTCATCACTGGTCGTCACGCTAGATCTGGAATGATCTCGAGTGTTCGAATCTCGCGTAGAATCTTAACAGAACGATACAATAAGCGTGAGCTTTCTCAAATAATTAGGTGCAGTTTGCGCTAAGCATTTCTAACAGGCTTTGTAGGCAAAACCGAAAAAAAGAAGTGAAAACAAGACACGCGCGTCACAATATCAGCTTAGAAATCATGCAAAGCTGCTTTACTGGGATGGTTGGCACGACAGGAAAAGCTCGTTGACATCTTTTTTAAAGTGCATGCACCAGCGTTTCATTCTGACGAGGGTGCTTATAAATGCATAGCATCTATTAACGTACTGCAGGTACTTTGGGCGTTTGTTTCTATCATTCTATCTATTTATCTATCAAGCCACCTACAACTTTAAGCTCTCCTGACCGTTTGGATAATGGGATCTATGCTAAAATTGGTAAGGCATAACATGCCGGTACTACAAGCATAAGTGACTAGTCATACTATCAATATGATGACTTGTATGTCATGAATGTTTTGATTTACGTGTGATGGTTTAGCTGCTCCTGCGGTGGTTTCGTCCACATGACATGTCGCAAAACTGATTGATATGTGAGTTCTAACGTCCCAAAACCACCATATGATTATGGGAGACACAATAGTGGAGGGCTCCGGCAATTTTGATCACTTAGGTTTCTTTAACGTGCACCCAAATCTGAGCACACGGGCCTACAACATTCCCGCCTCCATCGGAAATGCAGCCGCCGCAGCCCAGATTCGATCCCATGATTTGCGGGTCAGCAGCCGAGTACCTTAGCCACTAGACCACCGTGGCGGGGCTTGTCGCAAAACTGGTATGGTTACTATGGTATGAAATGACTGCATGGCGAGCATAAGTGACAGGCCCTCACATGTAAATTATGACATACGTGTCATGTAAGAACGTTAGTACATGTCATGCTCATGAGGCGCTCGCGGTCGTTTCGCTATCTCAACATACACCCAATTTGGTATTACTTGACGTGAATGGATAATGAAGGTATATGACTGGTGCAAATATGATAATCGTATGACATGCGTGTCACGTAAGAACACGGCTACATGCCGCGCCCATGGTGCGCTCGCAATCGTTTCGCTGGCTTCAAATATACCAAATTCGGTATTACATGACGTGAACGAATGATGACGGAACATGACTCATGGAAACATGATAATCATAAGTTACATGTCATGTGAAAACATGACTATATGCCACACTCATGATGCCCTCGCGGTTGTTTCGCTAGCTTCTTATATACCAACTTTGGTATTACATGACATGAATGAATGACGAAGGTATGCGACTGGTGCAAACATGGTGATCAAGACATGCGTGTCGTTCAAAAACATGGCTACACACCACGCTCATGATGCACTCGCCACCGTTTCGTTAGCTTCACATACACCAATTTTGGCATTACGTGGCGTAAGAAAACGACGACGATAAACGACACGTCCAAACATGATAATCATGACATCCCTGTCACGTAAAAGTTGACGACCTGCTGCGCTCATAGCGCACTCGAGGCCGTTTCGCTAGCTGCACATATATCAAATTTGATATTACGTGACGTGAATAGATGACTGAGCACAAACTCCTAGCGCAAATATGAGAATCATAACATAAAAGTCATGCACGGCATAATTTACGTCGGCTTTGTAACGTTGTGTTGATTTTAATGAGGCAATTTAACCTTCCTCAATCTTGCTTCGCATATCATCGATTCCCACTGTACGAGGAATTTACCTTTTTTTTCGCCTACGGGCAAGAATCACCGCCAGAATCTTCTGGAATAACCTAAGGAAAGTATTTTTTTTACTGTTACTGCATATATTTTAGTACAATTTATGAAGAGAAGAATGGTACCTGCTGCAATTTCTATATAGGCCATTGTAAAGAGGTATCAGTTTGTTTGGGGCAGCATTACTTTTTTAAGTACACTATCGGTGCGAAATATCTTAATTTGAGAAATATAGAGGCATTTTTTTTTTCTGAACACGGTGAAAAACTGGACTGATTGTCGTCGTGTATTCGCATTGCTCTCCTATCCTGACTCATAGATTTACTATTATATCCCGTACGGTTATTTTTGTTGTGGTCAACCGAAGCGAAGATACGACCTAGATAGCTGAGGGCTCTCGTCATGTCATTAAAATAAGAGACTTGATAAGTAATTTTTTCAAAATATTGTACAAGGCTTCCCGATCTACATTCACTCCCCACGTATTTCCCACTGAAAGTGCCTGGGTGTTCATCATTTATTTTTTTTTGTCACCTGAATTTTGATTAGGTTTTAATACCACAGGGGCAATATCGGTGCCGTGTTCATTTACTGTACTCTCGACTACATCTAAATCAAAGAGTCACACATGCGGAAAAACAACATATTTCTAATGAAAACTATGTATTCACCCAAGCAAAGACTACTAAAGAAAGAAAAAGTACAAATTGTCACTGCTATGTAACACCGCAGTGTTTCATATTAGGCTCATCAAACTCTGAATGCGTGTTGCGTTCTTCTTGAACAAGTAAAACATGTCGAGGTTCATTCTTACATTGGTCAACGTATCCACTGAACACCGTAAAACTAACAGTGCTAACGGGTGACCATAAGTGACCAAAGCGTGGCTGTACAAGCCCGTGGCCGTCGCAGAACCAGCGACGTTCAGTCTAGACATTGTCTAGACGCACGGCGACCGCCTGCACCCTTCTCCCGGTATCCTGCTTTTGCGGCTCGACGGGAGTAATCTGGAAAAGGCTTTATACTGAAAAGCCGTGCTAATTCCACGAAAGGAAGGAAAAGCAACCCGTTTATTTCAGTGTAACCTCTGAGCGTAGAATGCGGCACTCTTCTGACTTCAGTGTTGATCGGGCTGTCATTTTTTTTCTTCACCAGTGCCCTCCATACTACATAGCCTGCAAACTCCGAAGTACAATAAGTTTCCAGCACATACGGTTCTCTTGCAGACGCATCGCAATTGTGGATGCTCTATTATGGGCGGCGCAATTCTACAGCAAAAAAAGAAGTCCATTTCAGAACATATACTCCTTTATAGTGGCTTTCTCTCTTTTACACCTTTACCTGACATTGCCAAATGAGCGCGAATTTGTGTAAAAGCGCAAAACATATTTTTTCTCGCCACATGCAAGCTTCGCCAAGAGCGCAGCAGCCTTTTCGACCATACGAAGGAGCGCTACTGTGCGGAGAAAAGAACGGGCCATGGCCACTTCTGGAAACATGCTCTCTCCGTGCAATTAAACGGCCGGAAAGAAACTTGCCGCACACTGGCCATTTCGGAAGCCATGCATGGTTCAACGGTCACGGCTTGTTTAGTATGCTAACCGATCACGCGAAAATTGGTTGCGCTGTTGTTTTATCTCTCGGTTGATGGTGCTGTAAGCAGCGCTGACAGAGCGCATGTGACGCGCCTGTGTGGTCCCTTTCGTAACATTCCCACTGTACTCCTGGGCGTTGTTCGCTGAATTTCACCAAGAGGGACAATAACCGCGCCAAGACTACACATGTCTGGTCTACATGGTCTGGTCTACATGGATCTACATGGGTCTGATTCGCACAAGGTTGCGAGACTAACCCTAGCCTCAGCGGCTGCACGTCGCTGACGGCGACACTCAAAAACACTTGTGTATACGCTGTGGCTCCACATAATGAGCACGCATAGCAAACGCTGGTACTGACTCGTCCAATCTTACTATGCGAAAGTTACGCCACATACTCTACCAATTACGCAAAGTCCTATAGTATATATTACGATCACACCCTTGACATGCCCGGTAAAATACCACAATTGAAATTATTTCGCCTTTTTGTCAGGCTTTTTAATCACCAGTGCTTGTTTACCTTTATTTATTTATTTATTTATTTATTTATTTCGCAATACCCTCCGGGCCAATGGCACTATGAAGAGCGGTGAAACACATTTTTTTTACTGATAAAGTGTTAGCTAATAACAAAAAATAGAATAAATAAAAAAGAACAAACTATAAGCAATGTGTACAAACAAAACAAGTAAGTGTAGGCGTTTATAGAGTGCTAGTTAGCGCAGAACGAAGCAAGTGATGATCGGACAAGATGGCCACAGACCCGGCAAGTTGGTTCCAGTCTACTGATGTTCTGGGAATAAAGGAATCGCTGCATGTTTTGCTTAGACATCACATAACACCAACTTTATTGGGATGATCAATTCTTGATAATACGTAAGAAGGCTGAAAAATAAGTGCCTCGAGAAGAGTCGGAATATGATGATAAATTTTGTGAAGTAAACACAGGCGGAAAAGCCTAGGCGAGAGGTAAGAAACGGCAGTTCAAGTGAATTTTTCATGGCAGAAATGCTAAAATGACGACTATAGTTGTGAAAAATGAAGCGAACAAAATTGCTCTGGATTACTTAAGAGCATTTTTTAAAATTATATGAACTTGGATCCCATACTGCAGCGGCGTATTCTATCTTGCTATGAATGAGCGTCTTGTAGTTTAAAAGGGACAGGTGCGGAAGAGAATTTGTGATGAATGTACCCAAGCATGCGGTTTGCATTATTAATAGTGGAGCGGATATGGAGTGACCAGCTTAAACAAGCGGTGATGTGTACGCATAGATAACAGTAAGAGGTGACTGATAAGAGTGGGATGCTGTTAAGTGAGTAAGTAGCAGGAGCAGATGATATTCGGTAAATGCGCAATACCTTGCATTAGGAAGTATTTAGTTCCATTTACCAAGTCTCGCACCAGTTAAAGATGGAGTCAATGTCAAGTTTGAAGGGTAGTGACATCATTTTGGTTGTTAATTTCGCGGAACACAACGCATTCATCTGCAAACAGTTTTATGTTAGAAGAAACACATAAAGACAAATCATTAATGTAAACTAGAAATAAAAGAGGTCCTAAGAAGAAACCTTGTGAACGGCGCGAGATGAACAATAACACCTGTTGGCAGTTACAAACTACGCGCGGTTAAGTAGAAAGTGTTCTGTCCATCTGATGACGTTATTATCAAAGTTTAGTTGTTTGAGCTTTAAGAGCAGCAATTTATGATTTACTTTGTCGAAAGCCTTGGAGAAGTTGAGAAAAATAGAATCAGTCAGTGACCTACGATCTAAAGTGACCTAAAGTTGGTAAATGAATCTAACTGGTTTGATATTTTCTTATAATAGATACCACAAATCAATACCAATTTTGTTCTCTTTCCCTTTTAAATGCGTCCGCGTACAGGCTCTAAGGAATCGATTGACTTTGTCTTGGATATACCTTCAGCGCAATGACGATGACCCCGCTCTTGACGACAAGCTAACTCGTTCATCGGCATATGCGCACGTTCGATAGCAGTACGGTTTTGTTTGGGGGATGCTCTGTTTGCACAGTATAAGTAGCTGCAAACAGCAAACAAGATGGACGTGCGCGTGTGTTTGTAAGGGAGAATTAGGAGGACGAGCTATTCCCAAAAGACCTGAAGGAGTCTTTGCAGAAGCTGTCAAATACAGACGCCTAATTAGCGTGTGAATGCACAATATTTGAGTTATGTGCATGAAAAATTGATGACGTCATTCCTCTTAAGTTGATATATAATGTCAGATACCGATCAGTTGATGTTATGTACCACTGGGAACGTGTCTGCCTCTTTGGCATCACTGTTAGTACGCTCTAATAAAGTATACGCTAATATTCTAAATAGTCTTTATTTCTATTTTAAAAGCGGAGCTATTGATGCCGACAAACGTCAGTTTATAAACTCAATATGAGGGTTCACGAAAACTATCGTCATCATTAACGACATGCTCTTTTTTCATCCTAATATTCCTCTCCGGCTTTGCTCCCCAAACACGTGCACGCAGCACGCGCTCGTCCGCTGCCACGATTTGTCCGGCGTGGGATGCAATTGCTCAGATCGGCAAAAGTACGAGTACACAGGGAGAGAAAGAAATTGCTAAAAAGTGACATACCCCGCCGTGGTAGTCTAGTGGCTAAGGTACTCGGCTGCTGACCCGCAGGTCGTGAGATCGAATCCCGGCTGCGGCGGCTGCACTTGCGATGGAGGCGAAAATGCTGTAGGCCCCTGTGTTCGAACTTGGCCGCACGTTAAAGAACCGCATGTAGTCGAAATTTCCGGAGCCCTTCACTACGACGTCTCTCATAATCACATGGTAGTTTGGGGGCGTTAAACCTCCCCCCATGTCAATCAATCAAATCAAAGAGCGAGATATGAAGAAAAAAAGGGAAGAAAGATGAAAGACATAGAAAAGCTGAAAGAAACACTCACAAAAATATATGATAAACTGACAGCAAGAGAGAAAGACAAGGAAAGAGAAACAATGAAGTGGAGAATGAGTTAGAAAGAGGAAGCGGGAAATAGAAACACAGAAAAATAGCCATTCATAAAAGACAAAAAATTCTTGAAAAGAAAACGGGGACAAGCAAGAAGATATACATGAACAGAAAGAAAGATGAATAATGCAAGTTGGAACAAACAGAAATAAGGGAAGCCCCAAATGGGTCGGCGAACTCACTCGTGATTCGACTCACTAATCTGAGTTTGATAGTGTCCGGTTGAGTAATATTTCGTAAGTCAAGTTTAATAAAATTTTGCTGAGTGTGAGTCCGAGCAAGCTCGGACCAAGGAAATTTTGGTGATTCTGTGTCCGAGTGAGTCCAAAGCACAAGATATAATTCTTAAGTGAGTCTGTGAGTTAAACTTTCTTTCGCTGACCTATGGTTCTATCTACTTATCTTCAGCAATACTATTGTCCTTATCAAGATAGACGTTTATTCTCACGTCTATTCTCACGTGTTTCAAAGTAGTTTTATTCATTTCATACACCGTTTCATTATTTCTTGATGACAGGCGTGAATTACGTAGGGGGATGCCATAGGTATATATATATATATATATATATATATATATATATATATATATATATATATATATATATACACGGTTCTCAGAGTTAGCTTAATGATTTTGTTAATTAGGCGCTCGAAAGCACGTGAGAAAAAACCACTTAAGCAACTAAATTAAGTGGCAAGGGGGACATAAAGTTAGATGAAAATATTTCAGTCAGCAGCCCAATTAACTAAAATTTAATAAATATGTGTTGATTGGATGCGGTGAAATGGCATGTTTGTATTGAAAGTATTTAGGCAGTCTTGTTTGTACACAGTTGAAGTTGGAAGATAATTTCGAGCATGCCTGTGCTCCGAAATATCTGGCTCCAAGTTTAATTGTCTTTCGCAAGATTACACATGCAAGAGGGTGAAGGTCAGCACAAAGCTTCTCCATAAATTTGATTGTTTGATATGTAAAATTTAGCGTCCCAATACCACCATATAAATATGAGAGACGCCATTGGGAGGGCTTCGGAAATTTCGGCTACCTGGGGTTCTTTAACGTGCGCCCGAATCTGAACACACGGGCCTACAGCATTACCGGGCCGCCTCCATCGAAAATGCAGCCTCCGCAGCCGCGATTCGATCCCGCGACCTGCGGGTCAGCAGCCGAGTACCTTAGCCACTTGACCAGCGCGGTGGAGCTGCTCCCTAAAGTGACGCATCTGCTGTGTGAGCTTGGAAGCGTAGTTATAAGTGATAATAGTAAGCCTTGTCCTCTCAGCCGTCGAAATAAAAAATTGAAGAACCCTTGCAACCAGTGTCGTAACACGCAACTGCAGAGCCTCTAACGATAGTGGCAGATACCATGCCGAGATAATGGTGCAAGTGGAGAAAGTGGATACCAGTGCGTGTGCGTAATAATGAGTTGAGAAGCGTGAGTGGTCTTCGCTTGGGCTACGCGAATAGCATGACTGCTGATGTCCGAGTACTGTAAATTTTATTGAAATCAAGAGCAACAACTCCACCAATAATGGCTGTGACAGTTTTATCCTTGCTAACGCATTTTTCCTGCTGATACATAGGCTTATTTCGGTCATTCACAAATCTCAACAAAACTCTTCACCTCTCAAAACGTAAATGCCACAAAAAGTGTTCAAAATGCCTGCCTTCGACAGCGACGCAAAGCGTGAACCGCTCTCGTGTCGACTCATTGTCTCGGCGCACTACTTCTGCAGGAATACTCGCACAGGCAGATGTTATTCTGTCCTCCATGTCGTCAACATTGCTGGTCTCTGTTACGTAAGCATGATCTTTAATGTAGCCCCAAATGAAAAAAGTCAAGTGCAGAAAGGTCGGGAGATTTTTGTGGCGAAAACATTGCCCCTGCGAGCCGAATCCACTGTTGTGGATAACGTCTGTCCAACCAGTTCTTCGCCCTGGTAGAAAGATGTGGTGGTGCTCCAACGTGCTGAAACCATACTTGGTGCAGGTAATTCTGGTAAAGACTGCAGACTAGGTTTACAAAGACCACACCTAATATTTCTTCTGTTGTACATCTTTCTGTTCAAGTTGCCCTCAATAAAGTGAGGTCCGATGACCCTGTTCCGGAGTACGCTGCACCACATGCACATTCACACTCCAGCAAACTTGACGCTCGAGCTGACTCAGCCAGTGTGGGTTTTATTGTGCCCAATAATGAGCGTTGTGAAGATTAACGCTTCCATTTCGGCAAAAACCGAGCTTCATCAGTCGAAACTATTCTGTGCAACAAGTCACTTTCTTGATCAGCTTTTATGAGGCCCCAAGTGCAGAATTCAACTCGCCTCTCAAAGTCTGCCTCATTTGAGTCCTGATGAAGGTAAACGTGATATGGATCGAGCTTGTGATTTATTAGAACATTCGTGGTTGTTCCGACACTGTGACCGCCCTGATCGGCAATCTGTCGGATGCTGAGCTCTAGAATCGAGGTTACGCACGCGACAACGTCCATTTCAGTCTTCATAAATGATTGCCTTCGTGGTCTGTCTTGGAAGGTGGACACAGCTTGTTGGCAAAAGTGTCGAAATAGGTTTATGAAAGTGGGCCTTGTTGGAAGGGGACAGTGTGGGTGGCCAGATGCGTAAAGCTCTATTGCTAATGAAGCGTTGCCATTCATTTAAGCCATTGCAAGCACCACGTCTACTTCAATGCAGAGACGCTGTGCTACCAGAGGCACACTATCAAGCTAACGCGTTCACAAGATGTCTCCTTGTGATCTAAAGTCACGAAAAAAAAACTCGCCAAAAATGACCTCCTGTTATCACATTCATAAGGATCATGCGTAAGGCTGATGGCACACCGCGCTGTCACAGTTTGATTTCACCGGCCCCGAGGGCAAGGGTAACTGTTACCATGTATGCCTACGTTTCCACCCTCGTCACACATTAAACACTGCATGGAGCAATGCGTCATTTTAGGGAGGAGCTTTGCGGGGATCCTCATCTCCTTGCATGCGTAATCATGCCATAGACAAAATAAACTTAGGAGCTGGATATCTCGGAGCACAGGTGGGCTGGAAAAAAATCTTCTTAAGCTGTGTACCAACAAAACTGCCTACATTTTTCCGACATAAGCATGCCAACTTGACACATGCAGTCAAAAGGTAATTATAAATTTGATTTATTGGGCTGCTGACATAGATAATTATCTTCTTTCTGTCCCTCTGGCCCCATAGTTTATTTGCTCAAGTGGTTCTCGCTCATGTGCCTTCGAGTGCCTAATTTTAAAAAAGTTATAAAACCTAATTTGAACATGGTATATATTGCTGAATAGTTTTCTGCTTTTTACGCAGTGTTTGGCCTGCCTGACCGATTCTTTCACCGACTCGTCCGAATTTCTTCGCCTGGGAAGCAATACCATGAACTACCGTTCTTCGAGTTTCGCCACGTGCGCAACTCTGGTCCTGGTGGCATGGACGCCCCTATAAGCGTCGCTAGAGATAGTCCTGGCCTGTTCGTTGCCTTGTCAGCTGGTGTTCCTCGTGCCACCATCTATGATGACGACATCCCGGTTCCTTCAATCGCTGACCAGCCTGGTTCGGGGACATCGTCGGCAAGGCATAAAAGGACATCGTCGACGCCTGCCTTCTTCAGTGGGCGAGTTCACAGCAGCGCTGGCAGAATGCTGAACCGTTTTCTCCTTTTTAACGCAAATATGTTACTTTAAGAATGCCAAGTGCATTCGTTCAGATAATCGCTTCCTGCTGCTGTTGTCTCGCCCTCACAGTTTGACAAGTACCTCTTATATTTTGTCATTATGCTCTGACCTCATTGTCTGCGTTAGCAGGATTCTCTTGTGCGGTGATGTAGAGTTGAACCCGGGGCCTCCTAAGTTAACCAAGGCTAACACTCCTTTACGTGGTTCGTCCTTTGCTGAGAAAATGGGTGATTTCGATGCAGCGGATGCTGACATGTCTTCAATGACTCAAATGCTTACCAAATTAATTAAGGGTCAGCAACGTATATCGCAAGATATAGCTGATATGAAGAAGTATCATGATGTTGTCAATTCTAGGTTTTATGCTTTGGAGACTCGTGTCTCTGTATTGGAATCTCTTCCCGTCACGCCTTCTACAGCTGCCGGTAATAAAGTGAACAGCGATATCAAGCAGCTACAAATCAAAATCAAGCAACTCGCTATGCGGAAATGATCTAGAAAACCGATCTTGTCGCAAGAATTTGCTGCTGCATGGCCTCGCTGAGTCACCAGATAAATCCTCTGACCTTCTTCTGTCTAACCTTTCTGAATGGTTGAAAGGAAATCTGCAAATTGATTGCCCTATTATCGAAAGGTGTCACATTATTGGACGTAGGCAAGGCGATCGTCCGCGTCCCATCATCATAAAGCTGCTCGACTATCGCGAAAAAACATCTGTCCTTAAAAACGGCTACAAACTTAAAAGGTCTAACTTTGGTGTTTCTGAATACTATTAATTGCGCGTACGAACAATAAGAAAGAGGTTATGGGAAGCATCATAACACTTTCGGGATAAGGGCTCCATTGTACGTTTAAGTTTTGATCATGTGTTTATAGATCAAGTTAGGTACGACTGGAACGATGACACTAACACCCTCATTAGGATTCATTCTCGCCCAGCAAAAGCTTCTTCTAATGTAACCACTAAAGCTCTTTTACGCCTCAGGAATGATCCTAACGAGCCCCTGCGCATCTTAACTGTTAATGCCAGAAGCCTAGTCAAGAAGTTCCCAATTTTTTTTTACTTATCACGGCCCATTCACCTCATACAGCTGGCGTAACAGAAACTTGGTTAAATGAACATATATATACGATAGCGAAGTAACACCCACAAGTTTTACAATCATCAGAACTGACAGACGTCATGGCAGGAGACGGGGTGTCGCACTATTTTTACGGTCTGATCTTAAATTTTCGGTTATCCCCAGTCCACGTGATACCGAATCTGTTTGGTGCAAGGTCTTTTTTGGAAGCATTTCCATAGCTTTTGGCGCAATCTACCACTCGCCATCATCGAACATAGATCAGCTGCTCGCTTTAACAACTTTTATGCACGAGCGCTTCTTATCTACTTCCAACTTGATCTGCCTGGGTGATTTCAACACTCCAGATATTTTGTGGCGATCTCTATCGCTCACAGGCTATGACGTAGAAATCTGCAAAGTTCTGTTAGGCTTCTCGCTCTATTTATTAAAACAGATTGTTGAAACTAATACACGAGGGGATGCAGTTTTAGATTTAGTTTTTGTTCATCCTTACCTCTTAGACCATGGTTATGAATGCGAAGTTGCTGATGGTATTTCAGACCAGAAGGCCGTTCTAGTATCAATTTCTGTTCCTGTACATACCAACCGTTTTGTCTATTCTACATTTCCCGATTTGTCACGAGCCGATGACGCATCTGTTTTTTATCTTTTGTCAGATTCTTTTGGTGATTTCGAACGCCTCAGCGAATGTAATGATGTGAATTCCTTGGTGGCTTCTTTTGGAAAGACTGTGGCAACTAGTATTGAGTGCTTCGTCCCAATAAAAACGAAAAAGAAACACCCCCAAACTTCACTGGATATCGCGTGATATACTTCACCTGTCGTGTCGGGTTGCCAGACTGAGACGTTTAAAAAGAAATGATGACCCCTTCAAAATACAGGAATTTAACCTCCCCAAAGAAGAGCTTCGGATCAAAATTATTTCGTCAAAGGACTTCTATTTTAAAGTTAGGTTGCAAGATTTAATGAAAAGCAACCCTAAATCATTTTGGGCTTCTATTTTACCCACCTCATCTGCCACAAATACAGTTGTTGTAAATAACGTCCCCTGCAGTGACCCCTCAACCATTTCTAACGCGTTCAACGAATACTTCTAATCGGTATTCACAACTGACAACTTAGACATCCCTAGCTGTCACCATGGTTCAAATAACTCAATTATTGACATTTCCGTATCTCTCGACGGTGTTATGAACCTAATTTTGCACCTGGGCGATAAGAAATCTCTTGGTCCTGACGGCATTCCTAATATTTTTCTTCTTAGATATTGTGAGTGGACCAGCCGCTACTTGACCATAATTTTTCAAAAGTCCTTAAGCACTTCAACTGTTCCTTCAGCTTGGAAATTAGCGAAAATTATTCCTATGCATAAATCTGGCAGCAAGCAGTCACCATTAAACTATCGCCCGATTTCATTAACGTCTCAATCAAGCAAACTTTTAGAACACATAATCTTTAAGCATATCATGGGGCTTCTTGAAAATAATAACATCCTAAGTAATGCCCAGCATTGTTTTTGCCAAGCTTTCTTGTACAACAACCCAGCTTGTAGAATTTTCTCACGACATTTCGAACGCTCTAGACTCTGGTTACCAAATTGATGCAGTTTTCATCGTCCATGCAAAAGCATTCGACACTGTTACACATTCTAAACTTCTGCACAAACTTCACGCTGTTCTTAACAATCATTCCTTAGTTGACTGGATTGGTAGCTTTTCAAAAAACCGTTCTCAGTTTGTTTCTTTTAATTCCTCAAGCTCGTCTGTTGTGAATGTTGCATCCGGAGTCCCCCAGGGTTCAGTCCTGGGACCACTTTTGTTCCTATTGTACATAAATAATTTGGCGAATTATGTGTCTGCGAAAATCTGCCTTTACACTGATGACTGTGTCCTATATAATGTAATTAATACCAATGATGACCACAATTTACCTAATGATTATTTTGCACAATTTTGAAGATGGTGTGACACATGGCAAATGAACATAGACTTTACTAAAACAGTTGCTCTTTCCTTCTGTAAACGCAGCTCCGTTTCGTTGTTCGATTACTCTTTCAATGGCTCCTCTCTGTCACGTGTGTCCGAATATAAGTACCTAGGCCTCATCTTCACACCCAATATGTCTTGGTCTAAACATATCGAATACTCTTGCAATAAAGCTTTAAAGAAACTGGGCTACCTAAATCGTACACAAAAAATGCTCCACCCGAAACAATGTTGCTATTGTATAAATCGCTCATCCGTCCCATCCTCGAATATGCCTGTCTCGTATGGAACCCTCATAAAAAAATCGGACATCAGCTCACTAGAATCCGTTGAGAAGAAAGCCATCCGTTTCATTTTCTGCCGTTACGACTGGAATTTCTCACCCTCCTCTCAACTTGCTAAGCTACGTCTGCAAACCCTGTCCGAGCAACGCGAGCTCGAATGCTTAATGTTGCTACATATTCTTGGTAATACCCCACGCTACACATTAACTAACAAATATCGGTCTCCCGATAAACTGAAACCTACAAGAAATAGCCAAAAACTCAACCTGACACCATTTCATCCACGTACTAACCTATTTAAATTCAGCTTTTTTCCGGAAACTATAGAAAAATGAAATGTATTGCCTGGGTCAACTAGATGATTGCCTTTAGAAAATTTCTTGCATGAATGTATTGATTCACGATTTGTTTATTAGGAGTTGTAATTTCTTGCATGAATGTACTGATTAAGAATTTGCTTATTAAAAGTTATATTCCTGTTTGTTAAGACTTGTATTCTTGTGTGTGCTGATGTATAGCAAACCCACTCCTGCGATAGCGCAATTCGGGCTGCACTATGTAAAAATAATAAAATAAATAATAATATTTCCGAGGCAGTGGGCATGGCTCCGACGTCGGAGAGTCTTGCATATATTGCAGAATGGTAACACGCAAGTTTCCGGGAATAACTAATGAAAATTCCGGACGTTCAGGCTTCATGTTGTGGCGATACAAAACGCCGTTGCGAAGGACTCATTAACAAAGCGAAGGGTCGGAATGCCCTGTGACAATATCTTATGTAATCACCTCTTTCAAAAAAAATGACCCAATGGGTTCGCGAGAATTCATAACTCGTACTCGAAAGTACTATATCAAACGCTGCCAAGATGAGCACCAATTACGCGAGATATTGGTGTAAAAGAGCATCGACGCCTTCGTCGAGAAAGCTAATTCTAGACAAA
This sequence comes from Rhipicephalus annulatus, assembly GCA_013436015.1. Classification (NCBI taxonomy): domain Eukaryota; kingdom Metazoa; phylum Arthropoda; class Arachnida; order Ixodida; family Ixodidae; genus Rhipicephalus; species Rhipicephalus annulatus. The sequence continues at coordinate 1,026,355 of WOVY01010381.1, forward strand.
TGAACTGATGAATCGCCTCACTCGGACTCTGATCGAGTTATGAGTTCGAATCTGAATGAGTCCGGGTGAAGAATATTTTGAAGAGTTGGAGCCTGAGTGAATTCAGTTGAAGAAAACTTTCGTGGGTGTGACTCAGAGTAAGTCCGGCTGATGAAAATTTTGGTGAGCCTGAGTCCGAGTAAGTTTAAAACACCAAACGTATATAATGAGTCAGTCTGGGTGAACTCCACAGGTTTTGCTGACATATTAGCCCACCCAGTTCCACGGTGCCTTGGGGCTGGGCGTCACTATAGTGCGCAGCTGCGTGAATTTACTTGGACCATTTTATGAGCAGTTACTGCTTTGAAGCTTCCCCTTGGAACGGTGCTGTAGCTTTATGTATCACATAGTGCCAGTGCTTCTCTGCGAGATGCTTTTATTCTTCAGTTTTGATTATTATCATTGAGTGAAGAGCTACGCAGGTAATTATGAATGATCAGCGCTTTCCAAAACTAAGTGATTCAGAATCCAAGTGTAACCCGCATTTGTGATTACGTTGACTGTATCTTTATTGGACACAACACAGTACACTATAGGTATGCACTCGATTGTATCTGTGCTTTGGTAAAACGAGAGCTGTTGCATTTAACTGATACAGCACTGCATTACTGTACATATATTCTCTTCGTTTTTTTTGTTTTTTTTTCGTAACAACCAAGAAGAAAAGAGCAACCATCGCCAGGACAGGGCCAGAACTCATTTATCTATGTTTTACTTTATTAAATAGTACCGGTTGAATGATGCAAACAAATAAACAGACAAATTTCTGCTTGCATCTTCTTCATACCACCACATAGTGACAGTTCACATATTGCCTATTTTTCTTAGCAGACGTGTTCCTCCTGTCACAGCTAACTTGCCGAGAAGCGCCGTGCATAATGCTGCAAATCAATCAAGTCCAGCTAACCACATGGTTGGAGAGTATAATCACAGGGCTTGTTTGCCGGAGATAATCATGAACAGCCAGTGGCGTAGCTAGGGGGTGGGTGGGAGGTCCAACTTTTCTCCCGAAATTTTTCGTGCCCCCTCCCGCCCCTCGCCACTCACCCACTTTTTTCTTTTCGTTGCTTCGCACTGACATAATTTAGAAAATAAGCGGTGCTACTATCACGAATACAATTTCTGGAAGCTTTTACGGTGAATAATCTCTGCATACAAGAAAAAAAACTTGTCGTGGTGTTTGTGGAGCCTTTGGCACTGTGAGATTTTGGGCAAGAATCTCAGCCGCGAGCGTTTTCAGTCAGCTAGGCGACGGTAATTATGCTGCAGCAATGGTCGTATTTGTACCCGCCGGAACAGATTTTGCTGAATTCGATCACTACGATAATTTTCACTAGGCAGTGATTAGTTTTAATGGTAAAAGTCATACGCAGTTTTAAGGTGATAAGCCATGTCCAAGTATATCAGAATATCAGACTATGACTCTTGGAACGTGTGATAAGGTATACTGAAGGCCGAGACTAACATTTCTGTTGAGCCTTTGCAATTTCTTCTAACATCTAAACACACACACACACCCGTTCGCGACAGAATATTCGGCTCCTCCAACGAACTTCACTTGTATGCGATGCGAGCGTACAATATATTGATACATATTTTTACTATGCCTTAAAGGGCCACTCACCAGGTTTGACAATTTTGATTAGATTAGATTTGTGGGGTTTAACGTCCCAAAACCACCATATGATTATGAGTGACGCCGTAGTGGAGGGCTCCGGAAATTTCGACCACCTGGGGTTCTTTAACGTGCACAAAATCTGAGTACACGGGCCTACAACATTTCCGCTTCCATCGGAAATGCGGCTGACGCAGCCGGGATTTGAACCCGCGACCTGCGGGTCAGCAGGTTTGACAATTTTGAGCTGACAAACACAATGCGTAGACGAGGCGTTCGTAATCACGTCTGCCAAAATTTGCAACGCTCTGCGCCGCGGAAAAGGGTCAAATTTTAAGATGAACGCTGCTGCCCCTCCCCTCTTCCGGCGCGCGCCTAGAGAATGAGGGCATGGCGTGCGCGTATGAATGGCCCTACGTACACGGCAATGCAGTGACGTTGGTCCTCTACGTAGGTGACTCTGCTCTGACCTTCCAGACAGTGGCACGTGATATGGCGAAAGTTATTTAAAACGGCATGCATATTTTATGTAATTTGTTGCTTGAAAAGATCAATAAAACTCTAGATAATTTTCAACGCAATAAGAGAATATGAGCGTCTTCTTTTTCTATTTTGTTTCGCGAATTGCAACGAGATGCGCCGCTAATGTGTCGGCGTTTCGCATGCGTTCGTGTCCCCGCGGTCAGCGCATGAAGCAGACAACCGCCGTGGAACAATCCTACGCGTTCGCGCCCTAATTGTGCTCATCTATTCTACCGTGTCTAAGCTGGCGTTTCCAAACCTCCCCGCAGAAACACGCAGAAGAACACAAAGTAATGCTGGTCAACAAAGCAACGCCGCTCGCGTGCTCGGGGGTTGGATTTGTCTGGGCTCGTCATGCGCACGTTACCTCTCGGTTGGATGTCGGAGAGGGTATTTGGCTTGTGAAGGCTACGCGGAGGAGCGGCAAGGGTTTCGAGCTCGCCTCCTCTCATCTTCGTTTCGCGCCGCTTCAAAAAAACCTGTTTCCTCCGCTCGTCATGAACCGATTAAAAAAATTTTGTGGCAAAATGTTCCTCATCAGACACCTAACAACTTCCGCTGTCTAACTAAAATTTGGTATGGGGCCTAGTGAGTGGCCCTTTAAGTGCTAAAGGCAGTCCGAAGTGTTGTCTAGTGACAAGGTGCGACACAGGCAAACAAGCAGGCCAATCACAACCTTAAGAAAGCCCTACTAATGTACCTATCATGTAACTCAAGCTGATAAATAATGAGTTGATGTAAAACAGCATTATAAAAAATGTAGTGTGGGCAGTTGTAGTGATCAAGAGTTTTTTTTTTATTTAGCAGCGTGGCAAACAACCAAAGAATAAGGAATATAAATCTGAACTAAATCACAGCATATCCACGGAGTGCATGATTATTCGTGGGGCGAAGCGTTCGTAAGTCCGTAATTGTTTTCATGCCTCCATTCATTCTTGCTTCCTTCTGTTCATGCGTCCGTCCGTGTGCCCGTCCATGCATCCGTCCAACCGTGTGACCATCGGTGCGTCCGCCTGCCCATGCATCTGTCCATGCATCTATCCGTACGTCCGATTTTCCATCTGTCCGTTCGTTCGTCTGACTGTCCGCGCGTCGGTTTGTGGGGCCATCGCTCTGTGTGCCCAACCATCTATCCATGCGTCCGCCCCTCTGTTTGTCGGTCCGTCCGTCTGTCCGTCCATCTATCTAGTAAACACTCTAAGTACAGCCATCTCACATCTTTTCATCATGTATTCATCATATACAAGTGCCGCCATCAAGCGGACATTCTAAGGACTGCTCTTTCGGGTATGTGCCACCGGTGGTTACGCACTACAACGAGGGACGCGCAAGCCACGGTATAAGGAGCTTTGCCCCTAAACTATGCGACGAAAAAAAATATTTATGTTGCTTCGCTAAGTTCGATTCATCTGTTCGTCCCTCTACATGACTAGAAGGGCACACCGAGTGATTTCTGCAACTAGCGACATAACTCATAACAATAAATGCACAGAATGAAAAAAAAATACCATTGGTGGATGTGGACATGTCATCATGCAAGATTAAGAACAATATACATAGTACAATAATAATTTAGAAGAATTGAAATAAACATTGTGCAAGCGATGTTTCTCGCAAAAAACAGACACATTACGCAGCGGAATACTGTTGATTATCTTTTTCAATTGACACGAAGTTTATCCTGCGTACTACATGTCATATTATATGTCACATATGCTAGCCAAAATTTACGAGAATTGTTATATGCAAACTTGGGTTGTTGCATTGCCATTCACACCTCTCGTATTCGCGTGAACCACGCGATCCAAGTCACACTCATTGTGGCTTCTGAAATTTTCGAGCAACTTCTTTTGACGTGTGAACGGAGAGGGGACCAAGCTTACACCAAGAACTTAGTGAATTCCTTTGCCTGAACTTTCTTTTCCAAAAAGCACATATGTCATGCTCCCTCCTGATATTTGGAATATACCAGCAGCCAGGAAAAGATTTCCTTTCGGTAACATCGGAACTTCAGTTTGCACTTACAAACTGAGGGGATACTGTAGTAAACACCTGGTTTCTATGTCTTCTTTAGCAAGCGTTGTCTAGAATCTTCTTGCTGCAATCCCTAGTGTCATGGTCCGTTAAGCACGTAAGGACCAATGCCGTCAGGAATCCCGGTTTCCATGCATGCATCTCATCGGTTTTCAGAAGTTTTTTTCAGCACACGAGTAGCAATCAGGCAGTGCAGAATTACAGCTGGGAACCCTTTCTTCGACTGCTGTAGCTTTTTCGCTAGTTGTCGTGTGTGCGCTTGCAGTTTCGCCTTTCGATAAATAATCATCAAGCGTTAGTTTACGGCGTCTCTTCGCGGCTAGAGTGTACTCTAGCGCGGCTATCGAGTCTCATAGAAGGGTGCTGATTGACAAAAAACACGAACTATACTCAGCGATGCGTGTAGAGAGCGTGCTTCAAGGAGGTAACTTCACAATGCTAGGAAACCACGCGCTAAGCAAAGTTCGGACAGTGGCACTGAATGCGAGGAACGAGAACTGTACCGACGAAACATCTCGGCTGGTAAAGTTCCATCTTGAACACCAGCTATCGTTTCTCCCATGGAGGAAAGATTTGCAGGCATACATTTCCTCCGCTTCCTTTCAGGTGCCGGTAAGTTCACGCTCGCCCAGTAACTCAGCGCGCGAAACGCCTCGTATCTATGATTGCACCCCTGCGGAAGGCTGATAGTTTATGTTACATTGTGATCCCATACCACAAATGTGAATAAATATGAAAGAGTTGATACCACAGTAAAATTCCAGTGACTCGCATTGGAATTCCCGTAAACAAACAACCGCCATGGCATGGATGGTGCACAGCATAAGTAAACTCGTCTCGCATGCGCTGGCAGCTCTCGTCGGAGTTCACGCGTTCTGAGAAATTTATTATTGTGTACTATGCTCTGAAAAAAAAACGGGGTTTATTCCTTCTTTACTAATGAACTGTTCACTCGAGAATTTTTGTGATACGAGGTTGCTCCTGTTCGCACCGGCGTAAGTGCTGCAAAAATGAATGCAAAACCTAGTTAGATCAGTGTATACACATTATGTCGTATGGCATATCGGCGCTGCGCGGTCGAATATTCTGTACGGTTCTCAATCTGTTGACGTAAAGAGAAAGGAGGACTGCACGCTTGCAAACAATGGACGACACCTTGCCGCAACGCTGTCATTTCTGGAACAAGAGCGACGAAAGAAAAATTCGGCGGATCCCACATACCTTGAGAATCGATGTTATGCGAAGCATGCTGTGGGAAAGTGAGCATGTCGTAATTTTTTAATGAGTGACACGTCATGCATTGACGTTAAATATATGTACAAATGTTGCACACACAGACACATGTTGAAGAGTTGCAGATGTTTATATAATCAGTTGTTTGCACTTGCGCAACGATTCCAACTGGAACGTGCGTATAGGCAACACCAGAAGCTGATATGAAGCGCTGATGCTCGCGAGGATGCCGGCCCTGGACACTGCTACGTAAATCAAATTAAGCGCATCGCCCTTAACCACAACCGACGTTAGCCCGACGTGACAGCTGTATCAAAAGAGTACACACGTAATGTTTATGTAATTGCATAGGCAGCACTGCAACCACTATTGACGTTTCATAAAGATTAGTGTCTATTGAGAAAGTAGTTCAGAGACCTGTTGTAGCTCTGTGGCAAAATGCTTCATTGCCACGCAGAATGTTTGAGTTCGATTCCAGCTGGGACTTTGGCACTTATTCTTTGCATTCGTCGGGTCGACGTTACCGAGGTCAGGCATTTCTTAACGCTCGCGCGTTAAAATAGCCCATGCATGTGTTGTCATGGTTCCTCAGTAGATACTAAGTGTCAATCACCTGTGGTACATACACGCATATTAGTGGCACATACTCACCCGTGCGTATGTGCCACTGTCTGGCGGGAAGTGTTTGATGACGTACGCGACGGGAATATCATTAATCTTGGTTTGACCTGCGCGTCATATTCGTCAAATCATCTTACCCTCAGTTTGTCAAGTTAAGGGGGTGATCGCGAAAGCACCCAAACCTAAGCGGCTATATAGATACAGAGACAGATCTATGCTCAAATTCACCGAAGTTTGCTAAGAAATGCTTCGAGTTTTAAAAAGAGAACATTGCGCATTTTTGCACGTTTTAAATTTTCTAGCGCGAACAAGCTATTTCTATGTGAGTAGGTATTTAATCTTGTCTCACGTACATTTTTAATGAAGACCAAGTGAAAGTTTCTTAACAACGATTACCTTGCCCCCGCAGATTGCACGATGGGGATTGAAGTATATCATTGATATCAAAAGTCACAGTGCCACTGTAATGTCAACAATGGTTGCGGGGAGGAGGTCTGCCTCAAAAATAACGTGTTCAAAATAGTGTTGCGAACGTGCAGCATAATTTAAAAAAAAAACACTCATGGCCTGTCGCAAGCATGTGTGAATGCGCGCAGTAAACTGAAAAAAAAAAATTGTTGACTAAGAGCTATGACTGTGTCAAGGCTGTTTGACATATATTGAGCTGAACATAAAAATCATTGCCATAAGCATGAAGTCACTCTCATTCCACGTTGTAAGCGGAGCCATCTTTGACTTGTGAAAGGCACTTTACCCTTTCGAGGTTTACGCCATTTACACTTAACAGATACTAACGATTAACGATGTCTTCTTCGATGGGGCGGGTCGTCGCAATGATGTGTGAGTTTTCGAAATCTAGTCCATTCAATGGTGCGGCGAGAGGCTAATGCTCCAAATGACCACTGTACAGGTTATTTACTGTGTTTTTGCTGCTATTACTTTACTTTTGCTTACTCCACTCGCAAGCATATACGCATGCATGGAGATGGTGGGGGGAGGGGGACTCAAGACTTTGATGTACGTGTACACAATCTACTTATACTACCGCTGATAATCACGTCAGAAAGGAAAACTGATGCCTTCGCCCCCCCCCTCCTCCCCCCCCCGTCGGGTTGGCCTGAACTCCTTCCGACACAAATTTCTCGCTACGCCCTTGTTAACAGCGATGCCCACGTGGAAGTCAAATTAACAGCGGTACTCGACATGAAATATTCGGTATCAGAATAGAAGAACAGCTTGTACACACATGCGCGAGAACAACATAACCTGACAGCACGCACGTGGCTAGGTTGCTGCTTTCCTTCTTCGGCATAAACGCCTTTTGTGGCTGGTGTGCGGACGAACCGCTAGATGCGCGGGGACAGCTGGGGCACGCAGCCTATACACCGCTGTCGTGGTGCGTGATCCCGCTGCCACAGGTATTGGCTCTGATTAGAGCGACTGACCTCGTTAGTGGTCCAAACACAAGGGGGATGCGACGCTGCACCGCAATTGCGCACCGGCCCTTGGCCTCCTGCCTGACGCAGAACAACTGGCGCAAACAACAAGCGGGAGAATAGGGCGCGCGCGAAAGGTCCAGGCCCCCTCCCTCTTCTTCCTCTTCTCCGTACGCGAGCCGTGGTCCACGAGGCATGCTGCCGGCCAGTCACGAAGAGCGAGTTTGGCGCGTCCGCTTCGCGGCTCATTAGTACTGCTCGGAAAGACTGAGCCGACGCTTTTTCTACGCGGACACATTCCTGGGGCGCTGCTGAGCCTGCAGTAACCGGGTCTGCACATGACGGCTCCCACGCACTGGAGCAAAATTATTGCCTCCCTACCAATGACTCTCTAAGCCATTCATTCAAGATTTGTCTTTTCCTTTTTCGTGAAAAGAACGGGATGTGAACGCGGCCTTCGACACCAGGCAACCCGAGTGCTCGCCCGCTGATTGAGTACGGTTGCGCGGGATTGCTTGATCATTGTCGCAAGCGGTGTTGCAAATACGCGTTTGCGTGGGAGGGTGGAGGGAATAGGAGTTTTTCGGGAAGTAATTTCGATTTGTTGCCGATGACCACGGGACAACGGCTGGGTCTCTCCCGTTGTGCCTTTAGGCACAGCAAGACTCACATCGGACAGCCATTCTCCGAATGAGTCGTTTTCAAACAATCACGAGTGCAAACTTTCTAAATGCGCCGGTCGCTGCAATTACGCGGGCTGCTTGGTTGCCTCAACTGGCCACTCCAGAAATGCATGCATGTGCGCGTACGCAAATATACTCATGCCGTCACAATATCTATGCTTCACTGAACTTTGTTCAACAAGCATACACTGTTTAGAAGCACTCATTAGAAAAAAAGTGAAGACTCTTAATACTCTAACGCTCGATAAATGTCAACTCTTCATTTTTGCACTTCAGTGATTTGCTCTCTTTTTACTGTAGGTCTAGGTCAGGACCTATGTTAAAAATCCTCACTTCGTGATATTACAAGTATATGGTTTAGAAGTTGTGGAGTAACATTTATATATTCGACAATGGGAAGACGTCTTCTTTTGGGGTGCCGATCACGTTGAACTGCTCTCTTCTTTTCCATTCATAATTCCGACAATGAAGTGCAATTAGCCAAAGTGCATTGGCAGGCTAGTAGGTTGATCATGCTAAGTTTGAACAGCACAATAGGGCTGTGTGTTTTTTTGCATGTGCGAATGTGCGTGCGTGCATTCGAACCCTTCAGCGTTCACTCACAATGTTCAAATTCAGGATAATGTGCAATAATGAAAGACGGAAGGAGAAAATATTTCTTTAGGTTTGCACGAACCACTCATTTTTGTATTTCTGCTCTTTACCGCTACACTTGCGCCCTCGCACGCAGGCGGTTACGCGTTTTATCAGATAATTAGAGTTTACTGTTAGCGTGATAGCGGAGGTTAAGGAAATGGCGTTACCGTGCAGCAAACGTTCGTTGTGGACAGCGTCTGATAGTTTAGCGTGATAGTGTTTACGTGGTCTACGTGTCCTAGCTGGGACGATGGCGCCACCTATCAGATAGTTAATAAGTTAAAGAACCATGAAAGGGAAAAAACGAGAATGTGTGCCTATGACACCGCACGAAGCGTTGGTACAAGTTTATTATTGCGATAGCGCAATTGACACTCTCGGCTGGATTTCGCCGCCTGCGTCAGCGCTGATATCATGCACCGTATATATATATAGGTCGTAGGTCGATTCCTGCTCACAGTTGGTAATTTTTTCATCCACTTTTCTTTCTTCTTATTTACATTCCATTGGTTTTAATAACTTCCCCTGTACATTCCTTGGCATTACTGTCCGTTATATCTCATTATTATTGTGTTAAAACACGGAAAAACGAGCCCTTAGGTATACACTTCTTTCCCTTATTATATATATATATATATATATATATATATATATATATATATACGAAAACGCAAGAATGAAAAACGTGCAATAAAAAAGACTGCCATGCGGAATCAGACGTGGGAGCTCAGCGGCGTGAATGAGAAGCGTTAACCACTGTGCCACTGAAAGGTACCTCCTACAACGACAAACGGCAAGCTATTCAGATCTAGCACTTACCGCTGATGGCGGGTATATCGGGGGTGGGGGGGAGGGGGTCTATCGTGTTTTCAGCATTGTCATCAAGATGGCGCACTGCGCTTTCATCTCTCACGCGTATACTTTGGCCCCGTGTAGAGAATAAGGGGATGTATACGCTCGATCGCGCGCTCTTATCTTGCAGTGAGAGAGATTGTCGTTATAAAAGGGAAAATAAAAGTGAGCCCCGTAACTGTCTGCATCTGGTGCGACACCTCAAGAGTATCTCACAAGGGATGGGGGTAAGGAGGGATTAAATGGTCAGTTAAAATGCATCTATAGAGTGAGAGGCAGAGAGACAGGGAGCGATGGAAGTGAAAAGAAGACAGGAAACCTGAACACCGTCGCAGGAGTCCGAAGACGGGGCACCACTGGCGGGATCTCTTGTCGGCAACAGGAGATGGCGTAGGGCTAATACAGTCCGCCAAAGCTGCGCTGTCGTCGTCGTAGGAAACCGGCGGCAGGAGGTGGCGTAGGACCAACCCAAACGGCCCGAGCTGCGCTGTCGTCGGAGATCGCGAGGGCACAACCGGTCGGCACGGAATCCAGTGAGCGAAAATCGTACGTCTTGGCTAGCCTATTCTTTTGTAGGTATTGGGCACACAAACGTCACTGCGATTGTTGTACAGCCTGTGTTTGCGAAAAGGGTACGCTTTTCAGGCACTGCAAAGAAGCAAATGAGACGCTTATTCACGGAAATATGTATCTGTGAGTACGTTTCGAGCGTCCTTTGTTGGTGAGAAACGTGGGGCACGTTTCGATCTGCTTGCCATTCTGCGTGTGACCTTCTAATTTGTTGCTATCACATTCATTGCTCCGCCTTTGCGGTAAAGCTGTGACTATTTTAGTAATAACAAAAGTAAATAAACAAGAACCACGCACCAAAAGAAGAAACATTTATGTTGCCGATTTGTTTACATCGATGTTGTACTTAGGCCTAAACACGTTCGAAATGGGATGCTATCTCAAAAACTACGCCAGCTCATCCGTAATACTTGGTCACCGACGATAACTGAAGGCAAGTGAAGCCACTTTAAACAGTCATTTGCTGTGAACAAAGTCAATCTTTCAACAACTAACGCCAAAATCACTTTGAAGCTGGCGTCCGAGGGCACCGCCACGTCGTACGTACACTACGTACTCTTACGCTACCGCGGTAACGTTAAATCTAAAAATATAGCGTGTACGATAAGCGGTACGGGCAACGTACGTATCTGGGCACGCGCATTTCGATACCGCTATCACGTTACGCCCGGTATACTATAACTGTCTACTAATGCGCGCGTGCATGAGTGCCCACGGGTGTTATTTGATACATTTCATGTGTCCTCGATGCAAAAAAAAATAAATAATGCTGAAAATTTAACCCTGTATACCGGGTAGTAGAGGCGCTTGACACCAGGTAAGAAAAAAAGAAACTTGGCGTTTTAAGTCCGTGCAATTACGTAATGAAGGAGCGTGCGGTGGGGGGCTAATGGTAACCCAAGGTAAATAATATAAGCCGACGACTACAGTTACAATACATCAGATAGAAATGGACGGGACAAGCGCAGTCTAATATTCGCTGCGGAAAATCTTCGCCTTTTTTTTTTCCAGTGACCTTCAAAGCGATCCGAAAAGGTGAAATTGCCCGAAACACCGAAAGAGCACACATTATGCAGTAGCCTAAACATCTCGACTGTAACATCGTAGCAGCGATGAAGCTGGTGCATAACGTGCTTTGTCATTAAAAAGAAAGGTGATACAGAACGAAGCCCCATTTAGAAGAAAGGAACTCAAGGAGCGTATGGTGGGTTGTTAGTTGATAAAACATGACGAATAACAGAACTTCGTCTATAGGAACAGGACACACAGGGTAAAAATAGCCTCCAAAGCTTAGCGTTTACACCTAGTGCCTGTTTGTGGGCATGTTTTGTGCTATGTACCATATCCGGAACGAAGTGTGGACGGCGTAATAATTCTGCCAGTAAACGTGCGCAATGAAGTCCGTCGTACAGAAAGACGGATAGATTCCATCGTGTCTGCACACATGTAACGGCTGGTTGAATCGACCATATCTTTATTTTGTCACGATGCACAGCAACTAACAATGGCAAGTTCGGAACAGAACGAGCAGTCCGTACAACTGTGGACCACTTTGAACTGGGCATCGCCTTGATGATACACGTTCACGGTATAGCTTCGTGCTATAGTCAGTCATATCGAGGCTGTTTTTCCATACTCTAATTTTGTTTTCACTATTTTTTGTTTGTTTGAGATAAGGCAGAAGTTCAGTGCGCTTTTTTTTATCTGCAATCTATATGCCGCCACAGCTATAGGCTTGTTTGCTGCCAGCATTTATAGGAGAAACACAGAATAAATGAGAAGCAGCCTATACGAGCTGAAACATGATGGAGCATGCAGCGAGGATAGGTGAAATGACGAAATAAAGTTCACTGCTCAATTTTCAAAACTTCAGTAGGAAGCAACGACTCACCGGGGTGGCCACCTGCAGGGTAAATACCCTTCATGTAAAGTATTCTCCAAATGTTTTGGCCCACGTAAGGTGTACAAGGGCGGTAATACTATTTTCTTACAAGGTATAGCGTAATTTCGACGTCTTGCTTGTCACTGATTAGAGTAAAATGTAGGTCTGCCTGACATATTGGAAGGTATTCCTAAAGTGATTTGAAAACTATAGTGCCATTTTTGGCTGGTCGTTTCATAGTGCTTTCGTGAGAGAGAGAGAGGTTGTGTCTTTTTGCTTTCATCAACCTCTCTCTCTCTCTCTCTCTATCAGGAGAGTACTCTAGAGCGCTCAGAAACCAGTGAAAACTGACGCAAATATTTCTTGGAATAAAACTGGCACTTTTTAAACTCGCATGTTACCGCCACAATGGGTGGAGATGGTGGATAATACATCACACAGCTTTCGCTATCATATTTGTTTTTTTTTCGTGAATAGCTTTTCCCTTTCAACATCAGCTACCATTCTTCATTGCGTGGAGGGGCTTTTCAATTTTGTGGTGAAGGTCGGCTTCAAAGCGTTAGATGACCAATCAAAAACGAAAAGTGATTGCTGGTACCTACGCGAGTGTTGCAGAAAAACGCCAGGCCTGCGCGGAAGGCGCAGCACAGTTACAGTGAACGCTAGAAGAGCGGCCTTTCAGAGCCTTTTCTAACCACTGATTGTGTAACTGATGCAAGCACACTTGCTTTATATCCACTATGCCATTAAAATAAAACTCAGGGTAGTAGACTGACATTCTTTGTGCCATTTTTTGCCATTTTTCTAGAAAGTGTGGTATGCGCTAAACGTTTTCAAGTTTTTCGTGCCTATTGTTCTTGTAGTGGCTGACGACGATGAGGGTATGAAGCATGGAAGCTTGGGCAAGTTGATAGGACATAACTGAATGCAGGAACAGCGCAACCTACAAGTATTTACTTCGTAACTACGGAAGCGAATAAAACAAGGACAGAAAAGAGCGCTCTTTTCAGTCCTTGTTTTATTCGCTTCCGTAGTTACGAAGTAACTACTTGTAGGTTGCGCTGTTCCTGCATTCAGACGATGAGGAATTATGACTGGAGTGGGTATGCGCCACAGGTAATAGCTGAACAAGAAAGAGCTTTTGTAATGGGTTGCAATATTGAGTGACGCACTCGTTACGCTCTTCGCATTGTGCGACGACTGGTTGTTCTTTCGCTGTTTCAAAACGCTTTATAAGTTGTATTACCGCGATTGCTTTCCCGACATCAAGCCTTCCTAAGGCAAGTTTTCCAACAAGTTTCCCAACTGGTGTGGCTCAATGATAGAATACGTGGCTGGCACCCAGTGGACCCGGGTTTGAGCCCCACTGTGTCATTTGTGTGGTATAGTATTTAGGTCAATCAGGGCGTGAACAAGAACGTAGCGGGCAACTCCCACGTCGGGACACATTGGCCTAACCTGTCCGCCACGCCGTGAGCCCGTTAGACTGCCCATAGCTGCGTCCTTACATCTGTACTGCGTAGAGCCGCATTCCACTTTGACGCTGTAACAAAGGGCACCGCCACAGCATATGATTTAAGCTGGCATCGGCATCGTCTGAGCAAAGCGCGTAAGCATTCGACGTCTGAATTTCAGAGTATGTTTTGTGCAAGAGTACGAGACAGGAGTATGCCCCGACCTGCAGCAGTCGGACCATCAATGCCTTAGGCCTGTTCAGTTTACTGTGCGGTGGCGGATACTTTCGCCTCCTCAGATAAAAGGTCTTGCAAAGTTCATTGTACGTCGTTGGAGAATCTTCGTTGTCCAGAACCTCGTCGTCACATCGTTCAGTAGCTACGCGGTCGATGACTCTTCGCGCAGCTCTGTGGCCTTCTCATTGAGGTTAGACGGAGCACCTTCGATTTGTCCCATGTGAGCTTTCAACCAGATGATTGTGTGTTGTACCACTTTATTTTGCAGGATCCGAAAGGATGATTTTCAGATGGTGCCCCCACTAAATGCTCGGACTGCTTATCTCAAGCAGTCCGAGCATTTGGTGGGGGCACCATCTGGAAATCAGATGTTGTTGTTCTGCTGCCGTCTAGAAGGGCCAAGGCTATTGCGACCTGTTCGGCAACCTCGGCCGTTGTGGTCCGGACCGACGAGGAGTTCATAACAATGAAATCTTGATCAACAGTGACTGCAACGAATGCTTTTTTTGTTTGGTACTGTGCAGCGTAAACGAAGCAGCAACTCCGGGAATGTGCATGATCCCTCTCCAGGAGAGCTTTAGCCCTAGCCCGTCGTCTGCCTACATTGTATTCAGGGTGGAAATTCTGAGGTATTGGCACCACGGTAATACGCTCTCCCTCTTCTCGAGAAAGCTGCAGTAGCTGGTATCTATTTCTGTGGGGTGACCTCCAAGCTCTTTAGGATGTTTCTCCCTTCACTTGTGGTAGAAAGTCTCGTAAACTGCCCTCTCTCTTGAGGCTCAGCCATCTCTTCCAGCGTGTTGTGTACGCCGAGGTGAAGCAGCCTCTCTGAGCTCGTATAGATGGAAAGCCTGAGGGCTCTCTTTACCGCTTTTCTTATCAGTGTGTTCGGACTTGCTCGCCGATCAGTTGTGCCCTCGCAGTTTCCGACGACAGCGTAGCTCTAGCCAACTGGGTTGGTCCTACGCCACCTCCTGCCACCGCTCCCCAACGACGATGACAGCATAGCTCTGGCCGCCTGGATTAGCCCTACGCCATCTCCTGTCGCCGACAAGAGCTCTCGCCAGTGGTGCCCCGTCCTCGGACTCCTGCAAACGAGTCCTTTTTTCCTGTCTTCTCCTTACTTCCGTCACACCTTGTCCCACCACCTCGCTCTCTCCTTCCTCTCTGTCTATCCTTTTAATCCTATCCTTTTATTCTCTTCTGTACCCCCTTCCCTCTTGAGCTACTGTTGAGGTGTCCTCTCCCTGAGAGACAGTTACGGGGCTCACTTTTCCCCTCTTTTCTTTTAAAATCACTCCCCTCCCCCCAGCGTGTTCAATTTGTCCCGTTCTGACCTCTGCTAGTTGTGAATTGCCGATATACGTAGTTGACGTGACACATCACG
Source organism: Rhipicephalus annulatus (assembly GCA_013436015.1). NCBI lineage: Eukaryota > Metazoa > Arthropoda > Arachnida > Ixodida > Ixodidae > Rhipicephalus > Rhipicephalus annulatus. The sequence goes on from WOVY01010381.1 coordinate 1,041,556, forward strand.
AAAGCATGCACCAACCTGTTGAGGTTGTCATCGTTTACCCCTGGCTGCTGGTTAGCAAGCTCTTTTATCAAATTCAGGGTGCTGTCTGTTCTTCTTGTAAGCTTCTGTACAGTCTGGTTATTTGAACCATTTGACTCCATCATCATACCCAGAAGGCGGAGGGTGTCCTCCCTGGGAATATCACCCTCACTTGTTCTTAGAGTGATGTCGATGTCCTCAGCAGGCCTCAAACCTATTGGTTTAGGGCCCCTGCACTTGGAGCAGCTCTGATTTCCGCGTAGAGCATTGGAGTCCAGTAGGTGTGGGTAGCTTTCTGTGACCTTGATGGCATCTTGAAGCGCTTCCAAATGCCCATCGCTACCCCCGGTGCACCTCAGAGTGCTAGATTTTTCTTTAACCTAACTTTGTGCGATGTGATTTGATTTATATGTGGGGTTTAACGTCCCAAAACCACCATATGATTATGAGAGACGCCGTAGTGGAGGGCTCCGGAAATTTTGACCACCTGGGGTTCTTTAACGTGCACCCAAATCTGAGCACACGGGCCTACAACATTTCCGCCTCCATCGGAAATGCAGCCGCCGCAGCCGGAATTTGAACCCGCGCCCTGCGGGTCAGCAGCCGAGTACCTTAGCCACTAGACCACCGCGGCGGGGCAACTTTGTGCGATGTGGTTACACACCGGTGGCGGCAGCGGCAGACAGCTGCGCGTGACCCGAGCTGTAATCTTATAACAGCTTTCGCTGCAAAAACCATCACAATATAACGACATCACCGCATGACGTCATCGTGACATCACATATCGCCAGAATTCTCGATTTTATCACGAAGTCATTGTGACGTCACGGTGACATCGCAATGTAGCGTCAAACGATAACGTCAACAAACGGCATTGTCGCGTGATCATAGGTGCGCCGGTACAAGAGACACGGGAGGTGCCGCAAGCTTGCGATGCTTCCCATCCCAGAGGCAGTGCGAAACCACTCTAGGGGCAGAAATTCATTGAGTCGGCCATTAGAAGTGACCCAGCAAAAAAAAAAAACAAAGAAAATTAGGTGAATTCATGAGGGACCATACAAGTGTTTTCAATGGTGACGATGGAATGCATGATATAGCGTCGCTCTTATACTCAGGGTTGAGACTTGTTCTCCGCCTAGCGTAAGAAATAATAATAATAATATAAATAATAATAATAATAATAATAATAATAATAATAATAATAATAATAATAATAATAATAATAATAATATTAATAATTTAATAATATTATTACCCGACAGTGTTTTTTCGGCAACGACTAAACGCAGTCTACGAAAGAGCCTAAGGTCTCTTTATTAATGCTGCATTAGTTATCGCAGTATTATTTTTTTCTAGTTTCTTGCATACTGGGTATAATCTGTTTAAAATTTTATAATGCTGGTCTTCACATTTCTGATGTTTAGGTAGTATTGCTTCCGCTAATTTGATTCTTGATTGTTATTGTGTTTATATGTAGCGTAAATGAGTTACATGTATTCTTTCTCTGATTGTTTACATGAAAAGCTTTTCAATATATATGTCATCTCTCGTCTGCCGATGGGCCGGGCCAATTCCTCCAAGCCACTGTCTGGCTTGACAGGCCTGTTACTTGTTTTGTACAACTCAAGATGGCAATAAAGATTATTATTATTATTATTATTATTATTATTATTATTATTATTATTATTATTATTATTATTATTATTATTATTATCTTTTCACCACAGCGTGATATCTTCCAGCTGGTTTGATATTTTCTTTCCGTAAAAAGAAGAAAAAAAAGAGACATAAATAACACCCAAGCTTTCTGCTCTTCATCACAGATTCCAATAAAGTTCTTTGTCTGTCTGTTCATCACAGATCAACCTTAGTATTTCTGTTTTTCTTTTTGCTTTCTGCCTACTTTTTCGGTCCAAATTGTTTATTTGCTTATTTATTTATTCAATAAACTCATCGTGCCAATAGCATTGAAGAGGGGAATGGTTATATTAAACGATGGACAGTAAAGAAGCAGATAAAAGATTTTGGTACACAGGCTTCTAATTGTATAGTTTGAGCCAGTCATAACAAATGCATGTTTAGTGTTCACAGACTAATGATTTAGAAGATAGCGAAAAAACAAAGAAAGGGGAATCCGGCTATACAATGGTAATTAAAGCTCTTCTAAACACATCATTATGAGGAATTGATACGATGTCATCAGCAAGGTTGTTCTATTTCATGGATGTTCGAGGAATGAATGATGCAGTCTTCTTTCAACTAGCTCTATCGCCGATTTATTCACTTTTATATTGTTGTCCCTAAAACACAACACTTCATGTAGGTTAGTGCCCTAACGTATACCCGAGTGTATGATTCCACATTCTACTGAAACACGTTCTTTTGTTCAATCACCTTCCCCACGCACGCCCAGAAATTAAGAAATTTCTCTCTTGTTTACCTAATCTAGATTTACAACTTCGTGGTCTAAGAGAACACAACGCCTTTCGAATGGCAGTTCTCTTCCCCTTGAGTTATCATGAAATGTATCCTTGCTTATTTTGTCTTCACCTCTACTGCAGTTACGCTGAGCTGGTTTTCTTTCTCTATTTGCCATCAAAGTTTATTTCTTCTAATATTTAGGGGTCAAGCCCCTTAAGACAGCACAGTGACCGTAAACTACCGCCAGGTGTTTACAACAGCTGTAGCGCAGGTGCACGTGAACAAGTGAAAACCTCTGTGCACAACAAAAACGTCAACAGGCTGCAAATCAAAACAAACAAAATAAAAGGCCACAACATCGTAAAAACTCCGGCATTTAACCACCCATCAATCAAAGCATATGACAGAACAAAATGTTAACGAGAAGAAAAAAGGCTCTTAAGCAGAACGGCATATAGAGTCATGATGCATAATCCAATGCACCCTGCTTCACTCCATTATAAGCATTCATTTCGTCGACCTATTTGCGAAGTTTTTCTTCACTTTTGTTTAAATGTGTGATGTATGTTGAGCTTTGTTATTTGTTTGTTATTTTACTTGTTATATAGGCTCTCGTTCCATGGTTTTGTTGTGCCCCACGATAGAATAAACTTTTTCTAAACACATTTATGGGAGTTCGCTGAACGCTCTTTGTTGTCATGTCACTTACACTGCAAGACATACGTTTTTGTTATTTAGTCTCCCACATATATATATTCCAACTCTGAATCGATGCTCTTCCCATAAACATACTGCAACGTATTTTCTTCCCAGGTGCTGTGTTTCTTGTTCAGCAGCCTCTTTCGAAACAAATTTTCAAACAACTCAAGTCGTTATCGACTCCAGCATCACCATACAGCGGCGCGCCACACAGAGTATTGTCTTACGGCATCAGTGTTACAAAGCACTATATTTAGGTATAGGGTAAAACGCAATGTAATAAAAAATGTGGGGTAGGTTAATGTAGTGCAATTTTAATTTTGGCAGGGTATTTTCTAAAAGTTGGTTGGCAACACTGGGAACCCCAACCCTGAACTGTATACATCAGTGAAAAAGATGTCATTGCAGTAACTTGCAGCTGTGGAAGAGGATTAGAACAATATAACAGACTAATGAGCCAAGATTTTCAAGGCGACAAGTGTTGTGACTGGCGCCCGAGTTGACGAGGGAGCGGTACTCTTTGGATCTTCAAACGAGTAGCTTGCTTTGTGCCTTTAAACGCTACAGAGCATGCACTAGAGTCCCGAATAGCACACTTCGGTAGCTAGGTAGTTTGTCAGAGCCCGAATTCAGAGTATGCTTGAAACAGGACATAAACAGTAAGAACGAGAGTGGGCACATTGTTTACTTTGCTGTCGCCTGATTGCATGCGTATACGGCACTGCATTACACGTTCGACATCTTCAGTCTGTCTAGATCACCGGTTTGCGTGATCCTTCCTAACGCGCCTCCTCTTTGTCAACGCGTGATCAGATAAGGCTCCCGCTTTGCGATCAGTGCGTGATTACTACCACAACCATCTACTATATTCTGTTTTTTGTTTCTTTTATTTTTCTGCCTTCTGAAACCTATGACGTTGCTGTTTTTTATAGCCTTCCCTAACAGAGTAGCATGTGAGTGCCTTCTTGTACAATTCAGGCATAATTCTTCGTTCTTCAATAACGAGCTTTGTCTCCCTCTCGTTCTCTCTGTTGCGAACTTTTCAAAATCAGCATCTGGGCACAGCTACAGGCGTTTTTTTTTTTGTAACCCAAGTGATCGGACAAAGGTGAACGGCAGCAAAGACGTTTTGCGAAGAGAGCACTCCACCGGTGACGTCGGTGCACAAGCTGCGGCACAACGCGAATTTGGTCAGGTGAGCTTTGAACGTTTTTTTTTTTTTTTTTTTGCTACCGCTATTCTATGCTGTCATCGCATGAATGATCGAACGAACATGAACTCTAAACATCAAGCGTTGGAATTATTGCACGATGGCGGTACTCGCGATGACAGAGGTTATAGTGTCAGTGTTCGTACCGTTAGCTGAGTTATGCGAGTATGTCTAAACGCTGATTCCCTGTCTGGTAAGTCATGTTATGAGACCGAAAAAGAAACATCTTTAAAACATTTCGTGCCGCAATTTGAAAGCGAAAAAAAAGAAGGTGTGTGTAGCTTGCACTGTCATGGCATAAGGTGGCAGGCAGAGATTGCTGATCAATAGTGCTGCTGGGCAAACGAAGAGATGCCAAGTTCTACTCGGGTCCCGCACAGTCATCTAGTGCCACTCCTGCAATACTACGTCAAGGACTGCTCTAATTGAGTCGAGCCCCGCCGTTGTGATCTAGTGGCTAAGGTACTCGGCTGCTGACTCGCAGGTTGCGAGATTGAATCCCGACTGCGGCGGCTGCATTTTCGATAGAGGCGGAAATGCTGTAGGCCCGTGTGCTCAGATTTGGGTGCACGTCAAAGAACTCCAGGTGATCGAAATTTTTGGATTTCTCCACTACGGTGTCTTTCATGATCATGGTGGTTTTGCGACGTTTAACTCTATATATCAATCAATCAATTAATCGAGTCGCGCTCTTGCTTGAAAGCATGCTGCGATTCCCGGTAAGTGACTTCCTCATCGACAGTGCGAACCTCCTCCGCGGTCTCCCCATGTCTACGTTTCGCTCTAGGTGTCACCGCCATATGTCCGATTTTTATGCAGGATGTAGGAGCGGGTGCACTGTTGGTCATGACGTTACGTATGCTGCGTGACTTAGTGGTTGCAAGCAGTGTTTAAGCAGGCGGGCGAGTGGTGAAGCATTGTATTTTATAGTGAAATCGGCATACAGCTGTTAAACTGATTCTAATGCAGAACGTTCTTAGATATGTTGAGTTCAACGTCCCAAACCCACCATATGATTTTGAGAGACGCCGTAGTGGAGGACTCCGGAAATTTCGACCACCTGGGGATTTTTACCGTGCAGCCAAATCTGAGCACACGGGCCTACAACATTTTCGCCTCCATCGAAAATGCAGCCGCCGCAGTCGGAATTCGATCTCGCAACCTTGCGGGTCAGCAGCCCAGTACCTATAGCCACTGCACCACCACGGCGGAGCCTAATGGAACACATGGTGACGCCAATCTAACGCAGAAATTTCCATGTACGTTGGACAGATTACGGCCGCCCTAAATAGCTCCGCTGTTAAAAAAACAAGGCTCCGAAAACATCGGCGCTTCAGTGTGATTTTGAGCGTCCAGCGCATGCGCTATGATTATTTTTAAACGATAATTAAGGAGGCGCCCAGAAAGCTTTCTTAAATCGAAAGAAAGGGCGCACGTAAGGGCTTACTTTTCTCCTTTCGTTTTGCCTGTGTTAATACGCGCATAATTTTCTATGTGAGGCCACGAAATACTTTCAACCAAATCCGCTTCGCGGACATCGAAAAATTAAAGAAGCTGGTGGCGTTCTCTTCGCCAAGCTAAAGCATTTTTATGATTTGCAAGTCCCAGATATGCCTTACCACTTCTTTTAGAAGCGAAGCAGCTTTTGCTCTGGGTCGTGTCTGTCCTTTCCTAACGCGTCCGATTCTCCCCTGCGCATGCGCCAACTCACTCCCCTCTCGCCTTCTTCAGCGCAGATGGGGTGAGCGCTGCCTTCGCTTCAATTTTCCTCTGCCGTTTCTCGCTGTCCACCCCAGCTATTCGCTTGTATATAATGCGGTGTGCTCTCACTCCCGTTGCACTCTTCTTCGCAGCAGCACTATGGACGTGAACGTTGACACCAGTTGTGGTGGTTGTTGTCGAAACAAAGTCGGTCGCACACACTGCAGCTGTATCTGAGCTGCCGTTCAAGAAAGCCCCACTTGAATCGCGGTCGCTCCGTCAGTTTCAGATCGTTATAACATTGTCTCGAACGCTTTGATTTCCTGACCGCAGACTTGCGTCACCCAGTCGCCTCGGAATTTGGGGCTCGGCGTTTTCATTGCGTTTCCGTTTCGCCTTGCCTTGCAGTCTCGGAGTTCATACATGAAAACCTACAAATAGAACAACAATGGTAACAGAAGTGAACACCAAGCGCTACTTTGCATCCTCACATGGTTCCCTTTGGTGGGAGATGCTGCAATGTTTTTCTTAAACATCCTTTCCTAAGCTTTGAGGTGGTAGTAAAGTTTCAATACATATTCACCATACGACTATCATGCACTGGTTTACAAAGAAACGTTCTCTTAAGATGCTCCGATATGTTGTTTAACGACTATTTACTAAGCATTCTTAAACCGTGAGTAGAGCAAGTGCTCGACGCATATAAGTTTTGCTAGTGATGCCAAGCTTTTTCTTGAAAATATGAGTTTTGCTGGTAGTTCAAAGTACGGCTTGACTTGGCTAATCTCTTGTCTTGCTTCGTTCCCCACACTTCACACGTGTAACGTGGTTTTGGCAGAAACATGTCCTGAGGCTAGCTATGTTATGTTACGGGATTTAAGTCACAGGTTTAGTTTTTATGTGATGCTACGAGAATTTATTCCTGCGACCAGGGCTACGTAATGTTATATTCTTTTAATTACATCACTAGCAGTTTTTTACATTGGAATGCCTCGCTGCTAGTTACGCGGCATTCGTGGGAATGTTCCACGTGAATGGCTCTTGCGTGAAGTTACGTGATTTTAGTCGTATTGTTAGTTTTACAGTGTTTATGGCAAAAACATGTCATTTAGGTAGTTAATACGTGCTGTCACTTCATTTTATTCACGTGATTGGCTGTTAGTTGGTTTATGGAGGAAACATTTCGCTTGACTGGTTAATACACGATCTTGTGTGATTTTAGTCACATGACTAATTGTACAGGATTAATACTCACGTCAATACTTAAGCGATTTTAAGACCAGTTGATAGCTGCTACGTGATTTTCATCAGATGTCTGAATGTCACTTGATGCATGATTTTTAGTCGTGTGAATTTTTGCGATGTAATTTTATTAAGTCCAGTGGTTAGTTGTCACGTGATGTTAGGTAATTTTTCGTCACGGAACTGACACGCCCGTCATAGTTTTTGTATTGCATGCCTGACAAATCGGCGCACTTGTTCTGGGAACACAGCAAGATTTGAATCCAACGAAGAAAGCCTGCGTGGGTTCATGATGATGATAATTTCTGTTCGCAATCTCTGGCACTGCAAAAAACTGCGAAAATATCTGCTCTTTGAACTACGCAACGTTGAGTATTGGCATTGGTAGAGTGGAGTCACATTCAGAACAGAAAACGTGTTAAACCATTCCTATAGCCAACCTATTGCCACAACTAAAGTGATCTCTATCTAAAGGGGTTTGCACACCTTGTGCTTCAATTGGGAAAATGACCACCGCAAGCACTGACGCTCCGCTTTACGGAAAACGAGAGCGCAAGATTCATTTTGGTTTGGTTTTTAGAAACAGGCTGATTTTGCTACATTGTTCGCCAGCGGTCTTTTTCGTAGCAGACACAAATCAATTATTCATTAAAAACAACAAAAATAACACACACACTCAAACACAAACGCACACACACCTACATGCAAAAACTATGCACAGGTGAGTGTGTATTTGTAGCAGCATGCAGCAGGTTCTCTCGTTTGGCGGGGGGGGGGGCAGCAGTTTTGCCACTAGAGTTGGTCAACATAAATTTAGGGGTGACATAGGTTGGGCCAGCCGGAAAGTAAGCGATAGAAAGCGTGCGTGGGCGAGCACCTCAGCGCACGTTTTCTGCTTCAAACTAAACATCACAGTTTTAACGCGTGACAGAAAGCTTCCTCGCAGGGGTGCTTGCTGCACACCTGTGCACTCGAGTGTGTGAGTTGTAGCCGATAGCAAACCGTTGTAAGTTTCACAATACAAGTTTCACGCATCGTCTTACTCTGCCAATTCTCGTGAAGTCTGACCCCATACTTCGTCGTGTGCATGCGGCGTAGCCTATACCACGTTTAAGAGACAGCCACTGGCTATTACAGTGCTTTCAAGTGTTGAAAATAATCCATTCAGGAAAACCACCCCACTCCTACAGAAACGAAGGTGGTGTTTCAAAGTTCATAGTTGAAAGCACTTCTGCCCTTATAAAGTTGCCGACATGACCACAGTGCACACATAATTTCTTGTACCCCGTCCCGCCAACGGTAACACCAGTAATTACGGTGGTGGAACTCGCCTTCAATATTTCCGAACCAAAAATCTGAGGGTGTCTGGCAACCATGCCCTTTCTTGCCATTTGTAGCAAACAGGGGACATGCAAAACTAACCTGCTCTTTGTAGTTTATAAAATGAAATTTAATCATGTGGTTAAAAAAGTTTTTGTCACGTTCAGCTAAGAAAGGGTTGGTTCAAACATCTAGGCAAAACTTACGTATCCTTACAGTTCAGAGCAACTTAGTGATCAAAAAACCGTTTTTGTGCGTAAAGAAGTACAAACCAATTTTCACAAGCATGTATGAGTTACTTGGCGACGTTCTAAAATAGAAAAGCTTTAGACCAAAGCTCTAAGCGCTATTGCTCTCCTCGCCCACCCATCCCGCGCTCACCCGAGCGAGTATAAGATTAGTGCTTGGCTATGTAGAATTCTAGCCGGTTTCAGTTCAACCTTGTTAAGCGTAGTCTTGTTGGACGTACTTCGGCTGATCAGTAAAAACGCTTAGTGCTTTGTTATAGATTCTATTCGAAGCTGGTACCAGTTATTCTTCATATTGGATGAATTATTATGCAACATAGCGAGCGAATGGTAAACATATTTTTGTGCGATCAGCAATTTTCCCCACATTATCTTTAAATGTGGTGAAAGCTGCGCAATCTATATTTCTATGTAGATGTATACAATCTGGATACTCGCAAAATAGGACAAATAGGAATCTCGTGGTTTTCAAAGTGTATATTGTGTACATCGTTATTACTTTTCTTTCGTTTCCTTTTGCTGAGAATCTTGGCATTGAGACAGCCGTCTGCTGAAGTCGTTGTGTGCCACCGGAAGGCAATACACGAAAAAAAAGAACGGCATTGCTAATATTAGAATGTGTCTAGCAGGCCGCCGAATCTTTCTCTCAATAGATCCTCCAGCAACTCGTCAGCGACTAATGACATGGCACGACTTATCAGCAACAATTAAGTTCACCTTTCAAAGCTCTGAAAAGGTTGTACAGCATTTGTTTCAGTAACGCTTTTCAACTAAAAAAAAGCCACAGCTCTGCCGCAAAGGCGAAGAAATGAACACGATAGCAACAAATTGTAAGGTCATACGCAGAATGGCAAGCAAATCGAAACGTGCCCCGCATTTCTCACTCACAAATGATGCATGAAACGTACTCACAAGTACAGATGAACGTGAATAAACGTCTCATTGTTGCTTGGCTGTCTGAAAAGCGTGCCCATTTCGCAAACGGAGGCTGCGCAACGATTGCGGTGACCTTTGTGCGCTTCGTAACTACAACACAGTCGGTCCAGTGCAAGCCCAATGCCAGGCAAGGCGTATGATCCTCCCCACAAGGAGATAAAGGTGCGTGAGGGATCATCCACTCCCCTCTTCTCCGCGAGCCAAAGTACGCGTGAGAGATGAGAGGCGCCGCGCACTCATTGCACCAACTTGCTGATAATGCTGGAAACACGATTGTCCCCCCCCCCCTCTCCGAGATGCCCGCCAAGAACGGTAAGTGGTAGATATAAATAGCTTGCCGTTTGAACGTTGGAGGAGGTATCCCTCGGAGGCTCAGTGGTTAAGGCCTCGCATACACGACGCGGAGGTCCCACGTTCAATTTCGCGCATGGGAGTCTTTCTTCTGGATTTTTTTTAAAGACATTAGTCTTTCTTGGGGACCTTCGACGGAAAAATTTGGTCTGTCTCTCTGTCTGTCTGTACATTTGTCTGTTTGTCTGCCCTAACGATACCTCAAACGGCACCAAACGGCCAACCCCATCCGCAGCACCCACCAATATTGCTCAAGGTTTAGCGTTCATAGTTGTGCGATTGTCAACTAAAAAGCAATTATTGCGCATATCTGAGGCGCCACAACAACGCCTTGATTTTAGATGCGGAGCATCTAATACTCGAGGCTTGTAGTGCGGCGCCGTCCGCAAGCTTCCTCCTCCTTCTTCCACCATCTGTGCATCCCTTCCTCCTCTACACACCGCGCGCGCTTCACTCCTCCACCATCTGTGCACCCTTCCTCCTCTACACACCGCGTTCCACATCTACAATTCTCCTGATTCTCCAGTGGACGCGCATGTGGCGTCGCACTTCGAGAACATTCAACAGCTGACAGTGCATGCGCCGTCGCGCTGTATATATACTCAAGGTCGGCGCTCGCTCGCTCAGTTGCCGCTCGTCGGTTGGTTTGTACGGCGCGTCGACGTCCAAGGTCGTGGTGAAATGAATTCCAACGAATCCACAAACACAATGATCGACGTCCCTTCGACCAGCGCCGCCCTTTCGCATACGTGTGTACGTATTCACTCATTTAACACCCCCTCCTACAACCACGTTAACCAATTTAGCCATCGACCCAAGTAAGTCGCAATTTAACACCCCATTTCACAACCACGTTAACCAATTTAGCCATCGACCCAAGTAAGTCGCACTTCAACACCCCGTTAACCAATCATATGCTCCGCATCCTCCTCAGTGTTCCCCCGAGGGAAGCTGCGGGCAATTTTTTTTCTATGTCTGCCTTTATACTAGTAGAGGCACACACAAGTAACTCGGTGCCCCGCCGCGGTGGTCTAGTGGCTAAGGTACTCGGCTGCTGACCCGCAGGGCGCGGGTTCGAATCCCGGCTGCGGCGGCTGCATTTCCGATGGAGGCGGAAATGTTGTAGGCCCGTGTGCTCAGATTTGGGTGCACGTTAAAGAACCCCAGGTGGTCTAAATTTCCGGAGCCCTCCACTACGGCGTCTCTCATAATCATATAGTGGTTTTGGGACGTTAAACCCCACATATCAATCAATCAACAAGTAACTCGAAGGAATGTAGCGTTTAATCGCGCTGCGCTGACAGTGCAACCCAATGCTCAAAAAGGTGTTTCCAACGCTTTGCTACGACGTCACGGTGGTGGCACCTGCCCGTCGCTTTGCGTTCTACACCTTATCACCTCTGAGACTGGCACGCATCTTTCCCCGCGGGCTGTACGCCTTCGTTTTCGAAGATAACTGCTAGATAGCACTTGTGTCTAACGTGCCTATAGATGCACTCCTTCGCCTCCGCCACACGCTCGAGGCACTCTAACGCAGCGCCTGCAGAATACCATTCACCGATTTTCTTGCGCAGAACATCAAATAAACGTTTTAATCACTCTCTCCAGACGCAAGACTATCGTCTTTCGGCGTCATTTACAGTGTAACATATAGATTCGGGCCAAATTTTTTTTCGCGTTTTCATGTATATAGTACGCATACATACACGGTGCATGACCCGACGCCAGCGGTGGAATACAGCCGAGAGTGTCCACATAATTGCTATCGCAATAAAACTGGTGTTTACTTCACCGGACGCTGAAGCCGTTTCCCATGACGCAAAACAGCGATTTTCAGGCTGCGCACTCGCTCGCAGTGAAAAAAATGGCTAATCTCTGTCGACACAATGGTCAGCGGCGAGCTACCAAGACATCGGAAACTTGTCGCTCGGTTGGTAGCGACGAGGTGATTTTTCAGTAGGAACCCGTCGAAATGGCACTGAGCCGGTCGAGCTGTCAAAAGCTCGCTGACTGGTTTCTTTTCGTTGTGGCTGCAATTGCGTACTTTCAAGATTGGAAATTGTTTTCAAATGACAAAACATACCAGCTTTTCGCTCACGTTTATGAAAACTTTACAATATCATAACGCACAAAGTTTTACATTACCTTTGAGTAACTATGCAGATTCTGCCACGAAAAGCGATACCAAGCAACCTTGCGCGCCGCGCAATTTAACGAGTGAAAATGGCAGTCATCCATCATTGCAGCCCGTTCGCAGGTCATATGAAACGAAACCCACATTAGCGGCTGTTGAGAACAGTGCAATTCAAGTGACACGCGTGATTTTTAGCTACAACTGTGGGATGTAAAACAGCCTTAAGACAACTACATCACCGGATGGCTGAGGCCTACATCTTTCAGCAAAAATGCTATTGCTGCATGACCTTCAGCCTGGTAATCACAGTCAAAGTCTAGAAGTGCTAAATCCACTTGAAAATCAATGAAGGAAAACTAACTTTCATTCTACTGACGAGATAGTCGAGCTCATAAGAATTGTTTTCCTGTCACCTTGCGTCATCACAACAGCTGAAACCTGCGATGCAGTTGAAATCCGGATAGTCTTTATTAGGCAGTAAGTGTTGGCACTGAAGGATATGGAACGCCAGCAGTCTGATTATTCTAGTTTTATTTCAATTGGCGTTGTATGCACAAAAAATGTAAGTGTCACGTTCACAATAGTATACTTCAGCCTTTTCTTTGGTTCACACAATTGTGAGGTTGTATTTTCTTTGCAGAGGCTGTTATTGATATTGCTACCTGTAGGCTGCCACAAACCATAGTGCGAATGCGCGTGTGCGCCCGACGAAGAAGATGAGGGTCGCTGGCTGCTCGAGCTCGGAGCCAGACTGGCCAGTGCTGCAACCGCTCTTGCAAATATATTTTTCGAATATATTCGCAATACTTTGTCTCGTTACTCACGTAACATATTTGGTGGAGGTGGAACGATCCCCGTCCTCACCACGCAGCTCCGCAGTGGCCGCATCCTCCAGCTTCCCGCCATGGCTTTCAGTGACAACGCGTCCGCTTCACCATCTGCGGCTTCTCCGACAACCTTTGTCGCCGTCCAAACACCCCGTGATCCCGGGACATTTTCTGCGCAACCTGGCCTCGACGTCGACAAATGGCTTCGCCTTTATGAACGGGTCAGTCAAACTCACCGCTGGGACCCTACCATGATGCTCGCTAATGTTCTCTTCTACTTGGACGGAACCCCGCGTGTCTGGTACGAGACAAATGAGTCCGAACTCACCAGCTGGGAAACGTTCAAGGAGAAGCTACGTGACATCTTTGGGGACCCGACCGGTCGCCACGCAGCTGCACGACAGGAGCTGGCTACCCGTGTCCAGTCGCCAACTGAATCGTATGTGTCATACATCCAAGAAGTTCTCGCTCTTTGCCGAAAAGTGGACGAGGCGATGTCTGAGGCTGAAAAGGTTGGACACGTTTTGAAGGGGATCGCGGATGACGCCTTCAATTTGCTGGTGTACACTAACGTCTCGACCATCGACCGTGTAATTCAAGAATGCCGCCGTTTCGAAACAGCAAAAAGCCGTCGGGTGCGCCCTCCTTTTTCTCGGTTGCCAAACACGGCGGCTACGTCCACCTGCTCCGATTCCACCGTCACACCGCCCTTTGAGCAGAGTGTAACGCGTATCGTTCGACGGGAACTTGAAGCAGCAAGTCCAGCGCCGCTTCAGCCCACTTCTTTCGAACATACGATGCCGACAACCCCCGCGATCTCCGTTATTCAGGCGGTCGTACGACAAGAATTCGCCAACCGCGGGTTCCCTGATGCTTGCCCCATCTCTTGCCCCTCCTCCAGACCAATTCCCATTAATCCACCTCGACGTGACCCATTTGTTGCTCCACGATCTCGCAACCCGGCGGAATGGCGAACTCCTGACGACAAACCGATCTGCTTCCGGTGCCACCGCGTTGGACATGTCTCCCGCTACTGCCGTGCCTCCTGGACGCCGCCACATAGGAGCCAGTTTTTCGCACCTTATAGCCCATATGAAGATCTTCGCCGGTATTCGTCCAGCCGTACCGCCCCTGCTTTCGACACGTCTAACAGCCGCCTTCCTGCTCGTTCTCCGTCCCCTCAACGCCGTCGTTCCCCGTCGCCCCAGCCACGCCGCCATCACTCGCCGCCTAACTTTTCATCGTACCCGACGGAAAACTAGACAGTGCAGCCCCTGGAGGTAGTGCTGCATCATCCCTGTCTGAACCAAACCCTCCATTGACGCTTCATACGAACAAAAATCTTGTCGATGTACACGTGGACGGTATTTCTCTGTCGGCACTAGTCGATACTGGCGCTCATGTGTCCATAATCAGCGTTCATCTTTGTCGCCGCTTAAGAAAAGTACTCACGCCTCCTGCTACCGAAGCTGTACGAGTGGCCGATGGCGGCACTGTTCCTGTCATTGGCATGTGTACGGCTCGCATAAGCATCGCCGACCGTTACATTCCTGTTCTATTCACGGTGCTCCAGAACTGTCCTCATGACCTCATCTTAGGGATGGACTTCCTGTCGACCCATTCTGCTCTGATCGACTGTTCCGCTGGTACTCTTTGCTTAGACCTTCCTCTTCAGCCGGATATTCACCCTGAACCTCAACACGGCCTTTCTGCCACAGACTTCCTCCGCTTACCGCCTAAAGCCCTCACATTCACCGAATTCGCCACGACCTCACCCGTATTGGATGGGAATTACATCGTCACGCCGATTCCTGATGTCCTACTGGCACGTGACGTCACCGTCCCTCACTGCATCGTAACTGTAGCCTCCAACCGGACCCGTCTACCCGTCATAAATTTCGGCTTCACAAAGCAAGTCCTCCCTGAAGGCATCCTAATCGCCACGTTGCGGTCCTTAGCCGATGATCACGTCACCACTTTCGCAGCCGACGCATGCACCAATTTTTCTTGTCGCCCACTCGATGCCACATGCCTCGACATGTCAATACGTCCCATGATCGACCCTGACCTTCCCCCAGCGCAATCAGCCGCTCTCGCACGCCTTCTAGCTTCCTACCGTGACATCTTCGACCTTGACGACCGACCACTCGGCCAAACTTCTCTTGTAAAGCACCGCATCAACACCGGTGATGCTGCTCCCATTCACCGTCGACCGTATCGCGTGTCCGCGTCGGAGCGCCAGATTATTCAAGCTGAAGTGAATAAGATGTTAACTAAAGGCATTATTGAGCCCTCATCAAGCCCATGGGCGTCACCCGTCGTCCTGGTTAAAAAGAAGGACAACACATGGCGCTTTTGCATCGATTACCGGCATCTAAATCGAATCACCAAAAAGGACGTGTATCCTTTACCACGTATTGATGACGCCCTCGATTGTCTCCACGGCGCACGCTACTTTTCATCCATCGACCTTCGTTCTGGTTATTGGCAGATTGCCGTAGACGAGAAAGACCAAGAAAAGACCGCCTTCATCACCCCAGATGGCCTATACCAATTCAAGGTTATGCCCTTCGGTCTATGCAATGCCCCCGCCACGTTCGAACGTATGATGGACTCTCTCCTACACGGATTCAAATGGTCAACATGCCTGTGTTACCTAGACGACGTCCTCGTATTTGCACCTACATTTGAGACCCACCTTGAGCGTCTGTCGGCCATTCTCGACGTCTTCCGCAAAGCTGGCCTCCAGTTGAACTCCTCGAAGTGTCACTTCGGCCGCCGACAGATTACCGTGCTGGGCCACCTTGTCGATGCTTCTGGTGTGAGACCGGACCCTGAGAAAATTCGTGCCGTCACGAGTTTCCCAGTACCCCAATCCGCCAAAGATGTCCGGAGCTTTGTGGGACTTTGCTCCTACTTTAGGCGGTTCGTGAAAGATTTTGCGGCAATCGCCCAACCACTTACCGATCTTTTGAAGAAAGGCGTTCCATTTTCGTGGGGGTCCACTCAAGCTGCCGCCTTCTCTCACCTCATAACACTTTTGACGACGCCCCCTATCCTGGCCCACTTTGACCCATCTGCCCCAACTGAGGTCCGAACTGATGCCAGTGGTCACGGTATCGGAGCCGTTCTCGCCCAATGCCAACAGGGACACGACCGCGTTATCGCGTATGCTAGCCGCCTCCTTACACCTGCAGAGCGTAACTATTCGATCACGGAGCGAGAATGCCTTGCTCTTGTCTGGGCGGTCTCAAAATTCCGCCCATATTTATATGGCACTCACTTTTCCGTCGTCACCGACCACCACGCGCTCTGCTGGCTTTCATCCTTAAGAGATCCTACAGGTCGACTTGGTCGCTGGGCTCTGCGACTGCAAGAATACACCTTTGCTGTGATATACAAGTCTGGACGCCTGCACCAGGACGCCGATTGCCTTTCTCGCTATCCAGTTGGCCCATCGGCCACCATACCTGCCAACGACGCCTGCGTGTGCTCCGTTTCTCAACTGAACCACATAGCCGACGAGCAACGCCGTGATGCAGCCCTACGAGCTATCATTGAGCGCCTCGACTCCTCCCCATCGAACCGATCCTATCGCTCGTTCGTACTCCAGAATGGCACATTATACCGGCATAACTTCCATCCAGACGGCCCATCTCTGCTGCTTGCCATACCCAAACACCTCCGCTTGGCTGTACTCCACGAACTCCATGACGTTCCTACTGCCGGTCACCTGGGTGTGTCCCGCACATACGACCGGATTCGCCGTCGCTTCTATTGGCCAGGTCTGGCACGGTCCGTCAGAAGATACGTCGCGGCGTGTGAGGAATGTCAGCGCCGCAAAACACCATCGACGCTTCCGGCTGGGCGCCTTCAACCACTCGATATTTCTACTGAACCTTTCTTTCGCGTCGGCTTGGACTTACTCGGCCCTTTTCCTCTGTCTTCTGCTGGCAACAGGTGGATAGCTGTGGCCACAGACTACGCCACACGCTACGCAATCACACGCGCCCTTCCAACAAGTTGCGCCACTGACGTCGCCGATTTTCTTCTACACGACGTGATCTTGCAACATGGTGCTCCACGCCAGCTGCTCACGGACCGAGGCCGCACATTTCTATCGAAAGTCATAGCGGACATCCTACGCTCTTGTGAAACACGCCACAAGCTCACTACGTCGTACCATCCGCAAACAAATGGCCTCACAGAACGCCTGAACCGAACCCTAACTGACATGCTTGCAAAGTACGTTTCCTCAGATCACTCTGACTGGGACATCGCTTTACCATACGTGACATTTGCCTACAATTCTTCGCGCCACGACACGGCTGGTTACTCCCCTTTTTTCTTGCTGTTCGGCCGCGAACCCACATTACCCCTCGATACGACGATTCCGTTACCAGCAGCTCCAACTTCACAATATGCTCTGGACGCCATCAGCCGGGCCGCCCACGCACGCGAAACCGCTCGTGCTCGCCTTCTGACCTCCCAAGCAAACCAACGGCGTCGGTACGACCAACGACACCGCGATGTGCACTTTTCGCCCGGTTCGTTGGTTCTGCTGTGGTCTCCGACCAGGCACGTTGGCCTGTCTGACAAGCTGCTCTCTCGGTACACAGGCCCATACAGAGTGCTTCGTGAGGTGACTCCCGTCACTTATGAAATCACTCCTGCTGCCTCGCCGTCTTCATCCACCCCTAGGGTCAGCGACATCGTACACGTCGCACGCCTGAAGCAGTACCACTCGCCCAATGATCTTGACATCTAGATGCGCCGAGACGGCGCCTTTGCCGACGGGGGTTATGCTACCTGTAGGCTGCCACAAACCATAGTGCGAATGCGCGTGTGCGCCCGACGAAGAAGATGAGGGTCGCTGGCTGCTCGAGCTCGGAGCCAGACTGGCCAGTGCTGCAACCGCTCTTGCAAATATATTTTTCGAATATATTCGCAATACTTTGTCTCGTTACTCACGTAACAATATTATGCAACGCACACGTCACTCCCACCTACAACTAGAGATTGGCCAAGAAATAGCGGCATTAAGCTAATACAGCAAAGAGATGGACTGCTTTTTGATAAGTGTCATTGAAGAGTAATGATATGTGTTCAAATGGCAGAAAAAATAGCAGAAAGTTTCGGTAATGATTTGTGATGACGGTTATAATTTCCTGGACCTTGAACCAAGTGCAAATGTGGCACCAGTGTGGAGACCCCCCCCTCCTCTCCCCAAACATGATAATTGATTACATTTATTCTAGGCCAATATTTCAAAGTTAGGTGATGCACACTAACAGAAAAGTTATATCCATTCACTTTCTCCGATATGACATCAAGGCCTCGCTGTCTAAATGTATGAAGACAACTATGCAACGACTATGAAATGATCCGGATTATCGCCACGAGCGCAGTTATCGGCTTGACTCTTGCCGTGCTTTTCGCCTTCCGTTCAGACTAAGGAGAGGCCAGAAAATGCTACCACATAGACTGCGGCTGGGTGTTGCATACACGCGACGATACTCATGCAAGTTGGAGAGGAGAAAAATTCTAACCGCAATTTGTGTCACACGCCAGAGACGATTAATCACATTCTGTGCGTTTACGCTCTATGCGCAATTGAAACACAATCTCTTAAGCGCCTCACAGATGACCTAGTCGGCTGACCCTTTTCAGACGATATACTTTTGGGTGCTTGGGAACGTGTAAATCAAGCCCAACGCAGCTTAAAAGGCCTGCTCACATTTCTAAGCAAGACAAGGCTTTGTTCCCATCTTTATATGATCTGCTAATGTACAGACTTTCGGGCTTGTCCTACACCGAAGGAGACATTGTGTGCAGTGACTCGTTGTGCCATATCCCAATCACCCCTCATCATGTCCTCCTCTTTCTGTTTCATTCCCTTTTCTCCTTACTCCCGGGAGGAGTATCAGCATAAAAATTCGCTTTCCGAACCAACCTCTCCTCCTTCGTTTCATTAAACACATTCCTCTTCTTCTTGATGCTGCAAAAGCAAAGTGGTGACAAGGTAGGTGGAAGTGGTTAGCCATTTCCCATCGTTTACGGAAAGATCCAGAAAGAGAGGAGACTGAACCTCAGCTCAATTGATAAAGATCATTTCAGAGTGAAGACATGCGCAATCTCGTTTGCGTAGGCATTTCTTTTAACTTTACCTCTCTGTAAAAATGAGTGCAATAGCAAGATAACTGGGTTGCTGCTCGCCCTATTTGAGTTGCACGTAAAAGAGAGATTGAAGGGGCCCTGTCGATTGTGGCCGTTTCTTCGTGTTGTAGTAGCAGATAGATCGTTGAGGTGGACTCAAGCATATACAGCATTTGGTTCATAAATCCGTCGTGGTGGTCTAATGGCTAAAGTACTCGGCTGCTGACCCGCAGGTCACAGAATCGAATCCTGACTGGGGCAGCAGCATTTTTGATGAAGGTAAAAATGCTCTAGGCCCGTGTGCTCAGATTGGGCTGCACGTTAAGGAACCCCAGGGAGTCGAAATTTCCGGAGATTTTCCCTACAGCATCTGTCATAATCATATGATTGTTTTGGGGCGTTAAACTCTACACATCAATCAAATCAATCAATCAAATCAGCATTTGGCTGATTTGATTTCCAGGTGAATGGTTTGTGCGGGTGCAAATGTTTTTTATTCGGGGATATTTTTTGTGTGAAACAAAGCCATGCGCGTGCAATACTTCACGTTCGCGGCAAATGCAGCCCCGTTTTAGGGGCTGTTGCGATCGGCGAGCCTACCTTTGCCGCGGGCGCCGAGACGGAAGAAAGGCAGCCACTGATAAGGAAGAACGCGAAGGCTACCGGCTGTTTTTTATGATTTGGGAGGTGCGTAGATGTAATTACTCCACGCAGCACTGCTGTCGGTTGTGCCGGCGCGGAAATGCGACACGTGGCGCCTTCGTACACCGAGGCCGCTACGCCGAGTTTCTGCCGAAGACGGACCTCAGACCACTGCGCTGTGCTTCTCTGGCTGAGAGGTCACAGACGCTCAAATCAAGGCCAGGCACGTGCCTGGTCTGTGACCACCGTTCGACAGTGTGGGTGGACAGCCCGAGCAGCGACACAACGGACTCGTTACATCCCGTTAGCTGGCAGCACGATTCCCCGGATGCGACAGCGTGGCCAGAACAATCGCTGTTTTGGGTTGTGTGTGTGTGTGTGTGTGTGTGTGTGTGTGTGTGTGCGTGTGTGTTTGTGTGCGTGTGTGTGTGTGTGTGTGTGTGTGTGTGTGTGCGTGCGTCAGGGGCGGTGCCTGCAAAATGACCCTCAAGGATGGTGACCTGATTGGGTGAAAACGTATTTGCCCGCTCCCTTAGGCCTGGTGTCTAGGGACTGCGAAGGGACAAAAAGCGGCAGTGTGCTCCTGAGAGAGAGAGCCTTCGACGAGATCGTCACAATGTAGGACGACATCTTCGTCTAGATGTTCGCCTTCTAGCGAGAAATGCTTGGTTGTAAATATGTAGATTAAACCTCTGTACAGTATTTCTCATCAGTCTCTTCGTGCTCGGCGTCTTCCTCCCGAGTCCCTTGGTGCCGGTAACAGCGAAGTCCCAACACCTCCGCAACGGATAGCAGTCGGTGGGATCCCTGATCAAAATCCCCGGCTCGAATAGGGCGAAGCTTCTTGGGGCGTGGGCCTGTACATCCCATGGTGTTTGTGGTTAGTTATGTACGTGAGCGTCGGTGCCACATACTCGCTTTAGAACGGGTATGTGCTACATGGGATGCGAGATGGGAGATGGCGTTATTTGGAGTGTTCGCTATATAGACGCAAGATGGACGCATGGGCAGACGGACAAACTAGCAGACTGACAGACGGATAGATGGACGCGCGGAAGTACGGACGGATGAACGGGCTCACGGATGGACGCATAGACAGATGAACGGACGCATGAATTACCGCATGGATGTATATCGTATGACCATAAGAAACCAACCATGATCCGAGGAACATGCATTGACCTAGTACTTGCAAATTTTCCACTGCAACCTATACAGGATCCGCTCACTATTCATTTCACGGACCATAAAGCCGTCATAATGAATGAACATCGCAAGCCATTTATCATCTCTATGGACAAATAGAATTTACTTTCTATATATACACATATGGTGTTTCTCACGATGTCTTTACACGATGATCAACTGGGCGAATTACACCCGGAAGATTCTGGTTTTACTGGTGATTCTCTTCGAAGCTTTGCCCAGTCGTGATCATTCACCCCGTGCATAAGCTGTGATTTTTATTTTGTGGATTTCAGTTTTCTTGAAAAAATAGAAAGGAACGAAACTGTTTTCAACTTTGAAGAAATGTATTTTGAAAAACAGCTGGAAACAAAGGCGTAAAACTCGGCCTACAGTGACAGATCACCTGAAGGAGACGATATTGGATGATTATTCTCTGTATAATGGTGTACAGCCAAATAGATTCACCATTGCTCACTTCGTCATTTGGTGAGGACACATGTACCGGCAAATGGTGATAGAACATGAAGCTGTAGCTAACTCATCCACGTACAATAAACATCCTAAAACTATTAGCATATTTGAAAAAAAAACATCCAAGAAATCTGATGAAAAATAAACTCCTTCACTCAGACTTTTCAAAAATTATTTTTGAAGTTCATTAAGTGCACTGTCAACATAACTAACCGTAAAGTTTTTGAAGTCAGATGATCTAAACATGGCTTCGCACGGCTTAGAATTCGCTACTCCGAAATATCCATGGAAGAAAATATATCGACAGTGGGCGAATGTTTCGAATTGGCTACCCGGGAGATTCAGTCACGTTGTCGCGCAAACAACAACCGGCTCTACGTAAGTACATCTAGGATGGCAGAGAAGTGCTATATGTAACACGATTAAGAAAAGTGTGTTCAAACTAAAAAAAACACAAATTTTAAAGGAGTGAGGGAGGGTATAAGGCGCAAGGACGACGCAATTTCGAAGTACCTGAGTCTTTGGGGTCTTTTCTATCTGATTATGTATTCGATGCTGTTGGAGAACCGAGGAAGTGCAGCTTAGAAAATTAGTAAAGAGGGGGTCGTTGTTACACTCACATTTCGCTGGCGGTCTCTTTAAGAGCTCGCCGAGGAAATCCGTCAGTCACAGTTGGTTTTTCAGAGGGGCCGCTTAGTAAGCTATTGGGGAATGGGATTCGCAGATGGTTCGAAATCATTTAGGGGAATAGTATACGCTTTTGGTGGTGGCGGGGTGGGGGAGAGGGGATTGTGATGAGGTAACAAGAGCCTGGACAATGATCGCGCACGCGTAGTGTGCTTATGTGATGAGAGGGTAAACCTTAGAAAGCTTCCTCTTTAGCCCGTAGAGTGAGAAACAGATGTGAAAAAAAGAAAAAAAAAGCCATTGGTGCACGTTCGTATGAACGTAGTTTATACGACCACAGCATAAAATCAAATATTTTGACAGCAATCAAACAGTGAAGGGCGTTGAAATGCGTGCATACTTAAGCTTTCCTAGCATGACATTATAAGAGCTTTATTATGGTCTAGAAAAACTAAGGCCTGAGGCTATAAGTCGGTGGGTTTGCCCACTTAGGCACTGGTAGGCCGAAGGCATTGCCGGTGTCTTCATCTCTGTGGACGGCCAAGGGTTGAGCTATAGTAAGACTTCACTGAAAATGCCCCGAACTACGGCCCTCCGCATTGTTACCTCATCCTGGAAATTCTATAGCTGTTTAAAGTGAGACTCTGGGCTATACACCTACTATTAAAAAAAAGGAATGTTCCCTTTTCTCGGACAGGGTTAGCCATTCAGCGTGCACCCGATTTGTCGGTTCCCGCAATAAACTGAGAAAGCTTCTTTCTTGTTTCAATCAGGTGATCTGCTCTTCCTGCTAAGACAGCCAAAAGTTGATATTGATATGTAGGGTTTAACGTCCCAAACCACCATTTCGTTATGAAAGACACCGTAGTGGAGGGCTCCGGAAATTCAGACCACCTGGGGTTCTTTAACGTGCACCCAAATCTGTGCACACGGGCATACAACATTTCCGCCTCAATCGGAAATGCAGCCGCCGCAGCCGGGATCCAACCCCGCGACCAGCGGGTCAGCAGCCGAGTACCTTAGCCACTAGACCACCGCGGCGGGGAAGCAGCCAAAAGTCAGTCCTCCTGATATGTTTAGCACATTATATAAACTTGTGGATAAACACATGTCTAGAATGACACGGATAATCTAGGTGCAGGTGAATCGATAAGCTGCTGCAATTTGTTTCAGCGTTCTTGTAATTTCTCAATCCTTCCGCCCAGCATATGCCTTGTACACCACAATGCTGCTTCTATCCCCTTGGTAACGTATACTAACTGCAACGCGTGGCTATGAAATTGCTGAAGTGGCCTAATTAATAAATATACGGTGTTATTTAGCGTTCATCCAATCCAACATTGATGAGAGCACTTTGCATATCCGTTCGAGGCCACTGATTGAGAAATTTAACACAGAATCTGCTCTGGTAATTATCTGCATGATGCGTAAGCACTGGGTTTGGTGTAACTGTGACAAATATCACGATAAAATTGGGAGACGGAAAGGCACGCTTGCAAGACGCAAATGTTAAGAGTGATGAAGAGGTCAGTATCGCGCTGTTTGTGGTCAACGACGTCCTATATCACGCTCTTGAATTTCATGTGTTCGTTATACCCGTTGCTTTTCCTTGAACAATCTTGTCTATAGCAGCATCAACACGACGTCTTCCCTCTTCCTTCTTCATCAGTGTATCTCAGCAGGTATACTATGGACCTTCCTTGAGTTGTTTCTAGCCTACTCGATACATACGGAAGTTGTTTTCATCGGTTAAGAAATGTCCTAATAAAGGGAACATATCCCGTGACCACCGAAAATTCAGGGTTGCGCCGTGCTTTGGATTAAATTTTTGTGAAATGGAATTTTCAGGATGAACCTTTGCCTTCTGCATCCATGCTACTTTTACATGTTTTCCAAAAGAAAGATTTTATTAAACTATCTCCGAAGTTTTCAGCAAAGCCTTCATTTAAAGTGGTCTCTTGTCCAATTGGCTCAAACCACCAACCTTCTATTTTCACACTTGTTTTTTACCACCGTTGAAACATAATCATATGGATATGATGCATTCGTCTTCTGCAGGCGTGCGAGTCTAGCGCAGTAGGTACGAGATGAGTTGGAATGTAACAGCCACCAACGTTTATTTTTTTTGTTTTATATATAGTGTATTTACAGCGATATGTTTCACGGATAACTTTTCTCAATGGGTCGGCCTGAAATTTCTCACACTCATACATTTCCAAGCACGCCCAAGAACGATACGCAGTAGCTTATACACCACATCCGCGCCTTTCTCTAGTCTGAAATAAACATTGTTGTATTACTTGTACATACATGCCCCATCCTCCAAGCAAATTGATATCCTCCCGACATATCTTGAAAGCAGTGCGGCCAATATAAAAGTATTCATTGTCGAAACTTGAGTAGATAAATTGATCTCATCATGTACTTCGCACTTGAAAGCATTGAAGGAAAGATAAATCAGCTTCCGACACGTTGTTTACGGTGTGGAGGATCCAGCAGGCTTGACAAGTCACATTCAAATAACAAGTGCATTATGTGATTTAACAAGTAGCGAAAGTTATCGATGTTCATCGTATATATAGAGCTATTTATACTGCTGGAGTGAAGCCGCTCAATGTTCAAGGCATACCCACGTAGCAGGAATCCTGTGACCTTAACCATTCTTCAACTCGTAGTCTACAAAGTGTTCTCTGGAATACATTTGCTTTCATTCTTCTCCATCAGTGCACATAACGCCATAAAAAATCACAGCCTATCCACGGAGTGAGTAATGAAGAGTGGGGCGAAGCGTCTATCCACCCATCCGTCCGTGCATGCGTCCATGCGTCTGATCCAACGATCCGCCACGTACGGCGACAATCCAGGAGAAGTGATTCTTAAAAAAAAGAGAAAGGAAGAGAAAAGTGAGCCCCGTTATTGTCGCTTCAGTGAGCGACACCGCCACAGTAGCTCACGAGGGATGGGGGAGAGGAGGGATAAAAAGATAGGAGCAAAGATGTAGGAAAGCGGAAGAAGGAGAAGAGAGGAAGAGACGTGAGGTGGTAAGCCACAGCGAGCGACGACAAACTGAAGGGATAGAAGAGATAGGAAAGATGGCAGCACGGTCACTGGAGTCCGAGGACGGGGCACACCTGCGAGAGCTCCTTTCGGCGTCAGTAGATGGCGTAGAGCAAGTCCAGTAAGTCAGAGCTACACTGTCGTCGAAGGTGGAAGGTCGTCGGCGGCAGGAGGTGACGTAGGGCGAGCCCAGTCGGCCAGAGCTACGCTGACGCCGAAGATCCCAAGCGCGTGAGCGCACGACCAGTCGGCCCGGAATCCAGCAAGCGAGTCCGGCGACAATCCAGGAGTCTGAGCGAGGCAGTCATTCTCCGCGTACCTAGGCACAGCCTGTGCAGCAGCCGATCGGAGAGTAGCGTTACAGCGGCATCTAGAATATCTCCATTCAACTCCAATTTGTATGTACTTCTATGAGACAGCGCCATATATTATACCAATCGGGAGATACTGCCTTCTTTTCTCTCTCGTCTCTTCTTCTATCGGTTACGCGTGACAAGGTTAGAATAAGAGGAGCTCCACCCCAAAAACATTAGCGTGGCTTTCACTGCAGGCGCAATGCTGAAGAGACAGCGAAGCTGCTGGACACCTCTTTAGTCCTGGCTTTGGCTGTGTTGCTATTCATGGCAAAATTTCTCTTTCTTTATTCCCCTTTTTTTCTTTTTCTTTGTTCCCTTTCGTTTAGTACGTCTTTTTCGTCTTTGTTTATATCTATTTCTTCCTCTGTCTCCCTCAGTTTCTTTTTCTTTCTTGGTTTTTCTATCTTTCCTCTTCTATATTTTCTTTCTCAGTCTGTCTTATGTATTCCTCGCTTCCTCTTTCTTTCTATCTCCTTGTCTCGCTCCTAATTTCTTTCTCTTTCTTCGATTCTCTCTTGTCGTCCTTCTTCTTTCTGCCTTTTATTCTCTATATATCTCTCTTTTTATGCTATACTTTTCTCTTTCCGCCTCCTCTTTTCCCTCCTGATCACCCTCGCATCTATCCTCCTCACCATCCATCTCCTGTTCCAGATCCTTAATCGCTGTACTACACCATACAAGACTGCTCTGCTGGCGTGCCTGGATCGCCTTCAGATCGCGGGTACGTGGGTTCGAACCTCGTCTCGCGAAAAAGAAACAAAGATCCCTCTAGAGTTTCTCTCACTCTGTATCTTCATTTTTCTTTCTCTTCCTCTCCGTACTCGTTGTCTCGCTCATCAGAGTTATTGCATCCTTCTCCGGAGATATAGGCGAACGTGTTTAGGGAGCTAAGCATAAGATGACAACCGAGAAGAAGATAAAGTTAGCGGTGTCGGTTCATGGTAATAATAGTTTTCTGTTTGTGAGAGAAAAAAACAAGCCTGGCCTAAACAGCTCAGCTGTTTAAGAAATAATTGGTATGTCAGAGCTTCTTTTGGCCAAAAAAGAACTATCTACTAAAATGAAGGCCGCTAAAGAACGTTATCAAAGGTTACCTTGCCAAAGCTAATGGAAGCAAATCACCGTAAATTTGGGAAGGCTATCCTACCATACCGTTCTTTATCAAACAGAATGACAATTCACAATGTGGCAGTTTTTGATCCGGAGATAATCGCTTCAGCCATCAACACCTACACTTTCACTCATTCTTTACGACTGACAACCCGGACATTGTTGCTTTTCATTCAGAACCTCCTCCTGGCATCGACGATGTGTCAGTGTCACTTGAGGTGGTATTCAATCTAATTTTGAACTTAGACACCATAAAATAATGCGTTCCCAATGGCATCCCGACAGCTTTTCTTGTTAGATACGCTCTTTATAGTAGCAGATACCTGACAATTATTCTCATAACATCTCTCTCGTCAGCGACACCTCTTTCGTCTTGGAAACGTGCTTTCATTGTCCCTTTATTTAAATCAGTTAATGGAGAAATGTTAAGAAAATATAGATCCGTTTTTTTAACAGCGTGTTCTTGTAAAATGATACAGCATGTTATTTTCAAACACATCATAGAATTTCTTAAAACAAACAAAATTTTGAGCACTTCCCAGCATGGTTTCAGACGTGATCTTAGCACCATTACTCAACTTACAGAATTCGTCCTTGACAGCAGCTTTTTAGACGTAGGTTAGCAGGTTGATACTATATTCATTGATTTTTCCAAGGCATTTTACAATGTATCACATACTAAATATTGCACAAATTGTTTGCTTTACTAAAGAATACATAATTGGTTGGCTGGATATCTGGCTTTCTTCAGCAGCGTTCACAATATTCCTGCTTCAACTCTAATAACTCGTCTTCGATGCCGCTTTCATCAGGAGTTGCCCAGGGTCCTGTGCTAGGACCCCTCTTATTCCTGCACTATATTAATGACCTACCCTTGCACACTTCTGTGAAAATGCGCCTTTTCGCAGATGACTGCGTTCTGCTTCCACTGGATCATGTCGTTCTTAACAATTATTTTCTCATTTTTGTATCTGGAAAAATATTGGCAAATGAATATAACTTCTTTAAGATGGTCATTATGTAATTTACCAGACGTTCATGCTCTTGGACATTTGGCCATGGTTATAACAATGCTAGTCTGTGTAGGGTGTCCGAATATATATATCTTGGTATTCTGATGACATAATTTATCATGGTCCAAATATAGTGATCTCACATGCAACAAAGCCCTTAGGAGTTTAGTTTATTTACATCGTACGCACCATCTTGCTTCTCAGAACACCTAACTATGTATACTTACCTACAAAACACTTATTCGACCTATTCTCGAATATGATAGCATGATTTAGAACCCCTATAAGAAGGTTACATAAAAAAACTAGGAGCTGTTAAAAAAAAGCTGTGCACTTTGAATGCAAGAGATATGACAGGGATTTTTCTCCAATGAATTTCCTTTCCCAGCTAGGTTTCACTACACTTGCGAAACGTTGCGATGTTGAATGCCTAAATTTCTGCACATTTTAATCAATTGCTCTAATTTCAGCACTCTCCAATCGTATCTGAAAATTTTAAATATTTGTCTACAAGGAGGACCATCATTGTAACATTGCAACTTTTTTCACCCACACTGACATGTACAAATACAGCCTTTTCCCTTCAACAACAGAAGCCTGGAAGTCGCTACCGGGAAGTGTTTGTTCCCTGCCGTTTCAAAATTTCTGAAAGCCTCGTGATGAATGTTGATTTGTTGTTGTTTTTTCTCCCACTCCTGCGATAGCCTCGTTGAGGCGGCAGTATGAAAAAATAAATAAATAAATAAATAAATGTGCTGCCAATATTGGTACGGAAACTCTACATGTCGGAAAATTGGGGAAAATGGCACAGTTTGATGACGTCATATAAACAGCTCTAAGGGAAAAAATGAAAGAAGAGGTGAACATAATTACTGTCGTTACATTCTCCCTTTTCTCACATCTGTTTGCTCTTAACATTGGCATGGGCTCCTGAATGAGATAGACATGAGGTAAAAGCACGCTTGTAGTTCATAGTTCATCGGAAGTATTGATTATGCTATAGATTATCACTCCATAACGTTTAAGGCTAGTACCTCCAGTTGAAGTATAATACCTGGATGAAATGTAACCTAGCACGGAAACCTCTTAAGCAGCGCAGAAAATTCTTGCGAATAAATTTAACGTTCGATCTTTTGAGATGAAATTCTTATGAACAAGGGTTTATACATGATGAGCCCAGACTACGTATCACATAAAAAAGACCACTAAAAATATTCTCGAGGTCAGCTTTCGTTCTAGTTTGTTTGCTAATTCTTTCTTTTCTTCTACTATTCGTAAATAGAATAATTTGGATGCATGTGTGGTTGATATTCCATCCGATGCTTTTTGTTCGTCACTACAAGATGTGTGCTTTTTGTGAATGCGCAGGCGCTTCTGCGCAAATATACGCTGTTTTAGACTGTTGTAACCCTGTGTTTCTTTTTCCTCACCACACATACTTTAAGGCTCACTTTAGTGATGTAGGTTGCAAGAAATAAATAAATAAATAAATATATGGGCAGACATACTTCTTTGAGCAATTTTAATGCTTGGGCGATAAAAAAAACTCTACACTTTATTCACCGTTCATTGAACTCTCTCAAAAGCCGAAAGGCAAGACAACTGAACGGGATCTCTTTAAAGTTATTTTCGCCTTGTAATCTGTTACTTTATGTGTGGCATTGATAGAGACTACGCCATACGAGCACTATCTTGCGACCGCTCAGGGTTACAGCAGAACAAGACGTTCCTTGGGTACCACACTAGTTCCTCTTCTAAAGCGTCTGTCAACGCTGTAGACAGGGAGCGAGAAACGAGGGGGGAACAAGTGACAGCCTGCCTTCCTTCAAGTGGCAGAATCACTGTCGCAGAGTAAGAAAAAAATCCACTCCACCTACTTAATGGCGGCTGGCCACCATACAGATGTAAACGAGCAACGACCACGGTCCTCGCGACGGGCAACAAGCAGCACATCGTCTGCCTGAACACGCCAGCGCGCATTTCGACCACCTCGACGGCCGCAACTTCCACAACCTTGTTTCTCGGTGGTGGAGTGCTGCCGTGCGCCCAATCTCGCTGTCGGCACACGCTGGGCGCGTAGACGCTCGCGGACCCACGCCATCAGCGGAATTCGGTCCACCCACTCGAAAAGGCTGCCGCAGTGAGCCCAGACACAAAGAGAAAGAGAGAAAAGCAAATAACAAAACACGAAAAACGGAACTCGTGTTTACTTTCGCGCCACGACAGCCCGACAGACGCGCACGTCCGCTCACGTCGAGCGCGGCGCGATTCCAGGGCCGCCGCGCGCGCTTTCCTGCGGCAGGTTTTGATGCTTAGTCGCGGCTCCTAACTCGGCTGCGGCTTCTCCCTCTATAAGTCAAACCCCATTACCGTTTCCATATCGATTAGTCACACTTGTCGGTGGCACCCAGAGATGGCCCAGAGGCTGTTAGAGATCGCGTTCTTCTAAGGTGCGCCGCGATGAAAGTGCGCAAACTAGCGACTTTTCGCGGAAAGCCGACATGCGTATACGTTATTGGGTTCACGCTTCCTTTTCAGCCCCTTACACTTTCACTTTGTATTCGCGGGCTCTCTCTTTATATATTTTCCCTGCCCGTTTCCGTGCACACTGTAGTTCCAACGAGTGTAGCTTTTTTTTTTTACTTTTTGTCTGCATATAAGAGTGACTTGCACGCTGAGAGGAAACTTGCGTAATAGGAACAACGTGCTCATTATACCGTTTGACATTTTACTTTCTTTAGTTAG
The DNA here is from genome assembly GCA_013436015.1 of Rhipicephalus annulatus. Classification (NCBI taxonomy): domain Eukaryota; kingdom Metazoa; phylum Arthropoda; class Arachnida; order Ixodida; family Ixodidae; genus Rhipicephalus; species Rhipicephalus annulatus. The sequence continues at coordinate 1,072,028 of WOVY01010381.1, forward strand.
GTACACAGATGATGTTTAAGTTACAAAAATATTTGTGAATTGTCTATTTGCTGCAGCAAACAATACATATATGCAACATGCGTATAGTGGTAGGCTTCATTGCTACCTTCTTTTGTACCAAGTGGAAACGGTGCTGGAACGGGACGAGAATAAGTAACAAACTACACGAGCGCTCTTGAACAACTAGCGCAAGTTTACCCCACCGTGGTGGTCTAATGACTCAGGTACGCGGCTGCTTACCCGCAGGCCGAGGTATTGAATGCCGGCAGCGGCGGCTTCATTTTCGATGAAAGCGAAAATGCTGTAGGTCCGTGTGCTCGAATTTCGGTACACGTTAAAGACCCCCAGGTGGTCGATATTTCCGGAGCCCTCCAGCACGGCGTCACTAATAATCTTGTAGCGGTTTTAGGACGTTAGACCCCACATATGAATCAATCAACTAGCGCAAATTTTTTGCGTCGGAAAATATGTATACCGTAAAAAAGACCTAGAAATACAAACACATCAACTGTCGCGTAGCGAATGGTGAATAAATAACAGGTAAAGTCCGCTACAGGTCAACATATCTTAATCAGCTTGATACAAACCAGAATTCTTTCTCTAAAAGGGGGATTGAAGCCCCGCTGACGCACGTTCTCTCCTTTTCATTGTTATATGGACAGCTTCATTACGTTCGATGGGACTAAGATATCTTGAGGGCATCTCACTGTCATTGAAGAGCGGTGTACGACCACACGACGAACAATGAGCTTTCTCAATTTGCTTGTTACGCAGCTTCTTCCTAGCAATGCAGTCTGAACTCAATGACCAAAAAATTTTGTTAGGTATACGCATATATTCATTGCTCTTCGCACATATTATACATATACTGAAAGAGGGAACGAAACAGGTTGTTTAATAGTTTTTACGGATACCACTGGGCGAAGTGTTTTCTGCTTGAATGGTCGCCATAGAGAGCATGCGTGCAATATTAGGTCTTCGATAAGCACCAGTTTGGCAGCTCATTATTCATCGTGTGACTGTGCCCTGCTCCTAAGTGACTTAAGGTGCTTTCAAAATATCACAGTCGCATCGAACGAGTTGAAGCCATCCATATCAATGATCAGGGGAGCACGTGCGTCAGCGACGCTTCAATCTCCCTTTTAGAAAAACGGATTTTTTTTATGAAGCTTATTAAGATGTGTTCACCGGTGGTGGACTTTCCCTGTTATTTCAACGCCGTTAATCATGCGATAGTTTGTGTTTTTGTTTCTTTTTAGTTGTTCTTTACAGTATCTATTTGCCGGCGCAGTAAACTTGCGCTAGTTGTTCGTCAGCGCTCGTGTAGAGTGTTGCTTCGTCTCATCCCGTTCCTGGGCTGTTTTTACTTAGTATCATGTACCAACTGGCCATTCTAGACACCCTTCTTTTGAGCTCATGTGAGAGTGACAATAGGAGTTCACAAGATGCTTGAAGGAGAGCCCTACTGTGAATTCGATGTTTATGTACATGTGATATAAGTGAAATGCTCTTGAGAAAAAAAAAAGCACCGTGCAAGCGATGTTGGAAGATGCGTGGCCTTCATGAAAAAGCTCTCAATATAACAAAACAAATAAGGCAAATATATGCTTTTTGTAAAGCTGCATCGGCTTATATTGTCTTGTTAACCCTCAAAGCACACGTACTGATGCTTCAAACACTGTGGACGGGTCTGCATGGGCCGGCAATATTTCCTGCGAAAATCACCCCTATAAAGATTGAGCTATTCCACCATACGTCATCGGGAGCCGCAGAGCTTATTGCATTACATCGCGTAATTTGTAATGAACCACCCAGGAAATGGAGCGTGCTCAGTGAATGCAAAGCATCCCTTCATTGTTTTATTTGTGCTTTATGCCACAGAACTCACGAGCAACTGCTCTTAGAAATTATACAGGGTTTCTATACCACCTCATCCAGCAAACACACCGAAACACGTTTCAGTGGCTGTCAAGCCTGGCAATGAAAAATCCGATGCATGTGCTTTATATTTGCGAGTGAAAAAAGAGTTCAAGAACTCATCCCGTTCTCACGACTGAATGCTGCAACGAAAATTTCTGTTATTCCAAGTTGACCTACATGATCCATGTGGAACAGCCCAAGTTTTCAACACGCGACTTGGCACATTTCTTCGACTACGTCCCTCGAATGGAGCAGGGGAAAATTTACAGAAGCGGATGCGAATGTCCTCGCTAAACCATGGGCTGTTATTGTATATCATCCTGTTCTACCATAAGCAAAACGCCCCAACGCTCACACGCAATTCCCGCAAGCTGACTCCACAGTAGTTGACACTTCGCACACATACTCGTCTCATCTTCACTGTTAGTCTTTTATGTCAATAGTACCACGTAGTAAGAAAAATTGTTTGTTTTATATATATGAAAAGTATTTTAACTGGCTGATAAACCTCTTTACAAAGAACCCTATTTTTTTCCTCTCCCCACAATCTTTCTGAAACGGTTAGACAAGATATCGTTTACGTTTTGGGGACCTTGCTCTTATGGCAATGCAGTCGGAGCACAGACAAGTAAGACAGGATAGGTATGAATATATCCATTGTTCATCGCACATGTTACATGTATGAAGAAAGCGGTAACTAGACATGGCATTGACGTAGTTTTCACAGATGTCACTAGGCTTGCTGAGAAGATTGACCCATCGCAGTGGTCTTGTGACTAAGGTACTCTCCTGCTGACCCGCAAGTCGCGGGTTCAAATCCCGGCTGCAGTGGCTGCATTTCCGATGGAGGTGGATATGTCGTAGGCCCATGTGCTCAGATGTTGGTGCACGTTAAAGAACCCCAGGTGGTCGAAACTTCCGGAGCCCTTCACTACGGCGTCCCTCATAATTATATGGCAGTTTTGGGACGTTAAACCCCACAAATCAATCCAATCAACGTTTGCTAAGATATCTGCTTTTCATACTAATAATGAACCGGTAAAATAAAAAAAAGTGGTTGAACATTTGTTTCTGAAAAGAAAAATGAGGGTGCAAGAGCTTCAACTTCAAGACTAGATGGCGATAGCACAATCAGGCCTCCTGCGCATCGCCTTCTGAACTGCTAGCCAGCTTTGGTTCTTGCGGCATGCCTCAACCGTGCCGCAAGGAAACGAAAGACTGTGCGCGAAACACTGGCATTCTCAAAGTGTCACTGACTGTTTTCTACAAGCAACATTTTCAAGTGCCCACTACGCTACAACTTTTCCTTTCGCAAATAAGGGAAGGGTGCACTTCGCGTCCGTAGGGCAACACGTGAATCTACGCACGTGTTTACTTTGTTGACGCTTATGCTGCTTATAATTTTTGAATATGTCTGAAGTGTTTGTATTGGGTAGGCCTTTAAAACATGCACTCGTCGCTCTATTAACAATTTTGGACGCCTGGCGCTATTCTACGTTTCTGCCACGTAATACATCACGCGTTAAGGAGACCGCTTCTACTATATATGACATTCACATAGTGTTTTTCCCAAAGTAGTTTGAACAAAATTGTGGCCAGCTCTGTGATAAAACAGCTGTTTCCCACCCAGACGGCTCAGGTTTAATCCCCACTCACACCAGGAGCTTTTTATTAATTTAACTTGCACTTCCGTTTTTCTCGATTTTTCGGTCGTGGACAAAATGATGATTATTCGCTCACCACCAGTGATGCCCATGGCGAAGCCGGAGTTTCTGCGGAACAAGCTCTTTTATGTTGCCGTGCTAAAGCACCGCGAAATTTAAAGTCTGTGTGGAGCTGGTGTTGTCTACAAAGTTCATTTCACCTACGGCCACACATACGCAGGGGAGACAGACCATTTTACTGATCAGATAATAATGGAGCATGAAGGGTTATAAAACTTCAGCCTCACATAGTCTTTCAAAGTATTGCCGAGGTTGTAAATGTGGGCCTAAATTCAATAGAGCCTCTGTTTTAGAAAAGCACACAAAATAAAGTAATGCATATAATGGACGACGCTTGTAATTTTATTAGAAAAGCCACGAATAGACTTTTTCACTGTTCACAAACACAGACCCTTGATGACTTCCGACTCTATTCGACGATGTGCCGGAATAATATAGGTGGGCAAGAACAGCGTTAGAAAATAGTCCGCTGATTTTCTACACTTTCCTTTCATCATTTGGAAAAATATATTCAAATAAATGTTCTTTTGAGCTATGCATAAAAACTACAAGAGATCGCCTTGAACATCACTCATGTTTTCTTTTTATGTGAAAAACTAATACAAAACTTTCCTTAGTATTAAAAAACGTGAAAACGACCTTTCAGTTTCCACGTTACGAGTTGGTAAATGAAATGACCGGAAGTTTTTTTTTTTTGGGGGGGGGGGGGGAACGCTTGAATCTTCAAACCATCTATATAGTGACAGGGCATGCGTGAGCCAGCTTTCAATTAACCTTCATTTAGAAGAACTGAAATATGTAAACAGTGGTCTCTCGTGTAGACGCGCACGTTTGCTTGAGTGACTGGTGGAGCTACCTTAACCGGGCATGCGCAGTCACGTTTTGCGCTGCCTTTCGGTTGACAGCGTGCATTTGTGTTTTTTCTTTCGCTTCCGCGGTAGCCGTGTTTGCACGCCTTGCCTTCATAAAATTATGATCACACTTGTCTAGAGCAGCGGAACGCGTGGCTATTGACACTGCTGTTGGCCGCAGCTTGTACGGTACGTTAGCATACAAGCTTCCGGTCTTGGCTAAGTTATAGCACAAGGACCTAGTACGCAGTATTAACAAAGTTGGTATCGTTACGGCGTCGGTCTTTACATATTTCTGCAGAAAATGGCAGCTGGAATGACCGGCTGGGCGCTATAGACAAGTATGATTCCATTTGTGCGAGAAAAATTCCGGCCAACTAGCTGAACTTCCAGCCATGCAAAGCCTCATTTGTAGTATACTCTCGGCTCCTCTAAATGCTCACCCGTTTAATTCTAAAGATCCTGCATCTGCCCATTAAGTCATTGCTATTTATTTGTTTCTAGCCTGCACTATGCTTCGGTTTATCCGCAATCATGCCTGCCCGTCCGAAGTACAGATAATGTCTGCGTTTCTGCGATCACTAACCGATCACACTAAAATAATTTGTGACATGCTCTCCTCCTAATTCTGGTGTAAAGGTAGATATTTTCCTGAAGTGCAATAAGGCCCTGCCACGGTGGTCTAGTGGCTAAGGTACTCGGCTGCTGACCCGCAGGTCGCGGGATCAAATCCCGGCTGCGGCGGCTGGGTTTCCGATGGAGGCGGAAATGTTGTAGGCCCATGTGCTCAGATTTGGGCGCATGTTAAAGAACCCCAGGTGGTCGAAATTTCCGGAGCCCTCCACTACGTAGTCTCTCATAATCATATGGTGGTTTTGGGACGTTAAACCCCACATATCAATCAAATCAATTATCAGAAGTGCAATAAGTTTTGATCCTTATCCTCAGAAGAATATTGCTCGCCAGGCTCACTACTGCGGTGATTGGATGACGATGCAGGACCGCGCACGCGGTATTCCTGAGGAATGTAAAGCTTTGTGAGCTCCAACCAAGTAAGGGGAAAACTTTGTCTACCAATTCACCGCCAACTAACTTACTGGTCCTCAAGGGCACCATAGTAGATTATAAACATTACAAAACCCCAGACACAGGTCCTGAATACTTTAAGCCTAACCCTTAAACCCTAGCCGTTTCGAAACTGCCGCGCTATAATAATGATTTTTTTTCTTGAAGAGCGCCCACATAGTCAGAAAACTGCATTGCTTGTACAAATGCATGATACGGAAATGAATGTTTCCGATCATGTCCTAACTTCGGGGAATTATTCTGGGGAGAGGAAATGAAACGCCTGAACAGTTCTTTTGTGTTGACCCGCACGTGTGTCTGGTTGACAGGCGGCACCAATAGCTGAGCGGGTACCGATGTGTTTTCTCTTCACTTTCGTTTGCACCACAGCCCGCCCTTTCATTTGATAATCGGCGTGTGTGTGTGCTCTTGTTCTTTTCTTTTGTTGTCTGTGACGGCGTGCCTTACCTTCTTTCATGAAGACTGCAGAATTAACTACAATGAAGATATGGTGCCTATCAGTGGCCATATACATAGGAAAGATTATTTCAATGTGATGAACTCGGGTGGAAAATAACACAGAGACGTGAATTTCATGCCCAGGGCGTTGTGATATACGTACGGGTTGGATGACTGTGTCATTGCGTGAATTGTAAAATTTCTTACTGAAAAACTTGCGGAGGCGTAGCTGCAACTTCACATCAGCGAAATGGGCGGGTTCGGTCCCTCTGTACGCTTGCACGTGTGATTTGAGTGCGTGTAAATGAAGGCGCACGAATCGCGAAAATTCCCGGATGGCTTGAACGCTCCCAATTTTCCTGTCTGCCTTCACTTACCGTACTTTCAGCAGTAGTAGCTTAAATGGTTTTGCATGGAGCTACAAAGTTTAAAGAAAAGCATGGCACAATATTTTGAAATACCACTTTCGGCGCAGTGAAATGAAGCTTTACAGCTGAAAGGAGCACAACGGCACCTGCCGGCGGCTTGCTACACAAGAGAGCGTGAAATCTAGCTCAATAAATAGGGAGGTGGCGCCAGCGAACAAGGCGAAATGCTGTGAAGCAAGCCAAGCGCGTTTTTGAATGCTGCTACATGGATATGGAGGATACCTACGGGTATCGCAGCTGCTTTCACTTTCGTGTGTTAGTACCTGAGGGATGCACCTATTTGGTCAAAATGTCACTTTTTGAGGGCCATACACTGACTGTAGAAAAAGAAATTCATAGGCTTACTTTCTTCGTAATCATGCGGAAGTTTTGGGACGTCAAACCCCAGATATTATATATTACTGTTACTTATAGTTGGCTTGTAGTGTGTTCGCGTTCCTTTAAGGGGAAAGAGTAGGCAAAAATGTTGAAAAAAGTTGTTTTTTCGTTTGTGTCATTGAAAATCAGCGGCCTTTTCTCAACATGAATCAGTCGTTTAGTTGTCTCAGTGCGATTTTTCTTTTTTTTGAGAAGTGCGGCGAGCTGGGCGGGTTGGTAAATACGCATAACTTTGAAATCTTGGCGCCCAAAAATGGAGACAAAAGGAAAAGACGCAGACAACATGAGCGCAGTGCGCTCATGTTGCCTACGTCTTTTCTTTCTGTCTCCGTTTTTTTCGGCGCTAAGAATTCAATGTTATGCAATTTTTTTTCTCTGACAAAACATATTTCAAAACTTATGCGACGGCCTGCCACACCTCTATTCTTAAGTAGCAAGAGATTCCTTGCAGTTCCTATATTGTAGCCGTATGGAGAGGTTACAGTTTGCAAGCTGCAGTGCATTTGGCACATTTAGAACAAATGTGGGCCCAGAACTGCAAAAATGAAAGGAAGCAGAGGCATCAAGCTTTTGGTCGGGAAATCTATATCTGGCCGGGGACATCTTAGGGGTGTCATCATTGTCAAGCACCAATACCGTTATCGTTTGGACATTAAAAAGTAGAGCAAGCTTGAAGGACGTGCAGAAAGCTGTTCGGGCCACATATTTTTAGATGGCATTAAAGAATATCAATCCATACCACGGTCTTTTCCCGAAAGACGCTGAAACTTGGTGTCAATTCAACAAAACCCAGTTGAATGGTGAAGAACTCGTTCATAAAGAACACTTTGAAGCATCTGTTATTGAGGCAGTTCAACCAAATTGTCGGAAACGAGCTCATTCAAAATTTCTCGTTAGTGTCTTAGTGATAAACCTCAAACCATAACGAGTCGTCTAATTGTAGTGTGAGAGCGCGCTTCAAAAGCGTTTTCCTCGGACACCAAACACCGAAATTATCTTGATGCTGTGCTCATTTTAATGATAGCAATATAGCCAGTGTCAGTGCCTCCTTTATACTTTAAGTGCCCAATAATAGCGCGAGTGAACAACAGAATCCTCTGTGGGCACAAAAGCAGCGCCTTCTCACCCCGTGCAGTTACCCAAACAGGGCGGCGGCGTTCAAGCACAACGAGCATCCCAGTGGTGGATACTATACTGCACTCGACAAGGACAAGATGTCTTGAAGCTCCTTAACTTAAAGCACTAACTGGACCCACACTGAGGCTTAAGATACCTCCCGAAATCAGAGCTAAGATAAAAATCCTATCACTGCCAAAAAACATGGGTAGTCGAGAAGCGCCAGCAGAGGCACTCGAAAAAGCACTGGATAACAAATCAGTGTAGCGTATGTGGGCGCCAGTAACGCAGGCGGTATTAATTATGTTATTGCGGCAGTTGATGGCTATGAACGCACATTGCGGACATAAACCATTCAGGCCGGCTCAACAACCGAGGCAGAAGAAACAGCGGTTGCTATTGAAACTACGATTGAGGGCATGAAATTTATTATATCGGATTCGATGTCAGCTATCAAGGTATATGCTGCCGGGTATACAAACAGAATGGCACTCCGAAATTAGCACAACCCCAACAAGAAATCAATTTTATTTGGGTTCCCGGTCACGGTGAGAACCCGGAAATTGAGGCCGCTCACCAGACAGCCCAAGGGAACATAAACCGGGCAGTCGTGTAGTCCCAGGAACGAAATCCGAAAGATCTGGCACTCAGCCACGGTAACCGGCTCAGCCGGCACCGAGAACAAAGAAGGCTTCATCCGGCACTGAGAACAAAGAAGGCTTTATGTACCTTAAGATGAAGCATTAACCCGGGCGCAAGCAACTACACTGTGAAGGGCTCAGACTCGTTGTATACTAAGCCCGAGGAGGCTGAACGCATTATTGAAAGATAAACAACTACAAAAGTGTATTACCTGTGGCCTAGTACATACAGGACAAGACCACGTATTATGGGGTTGGCCCAACAACCCTCCACCCGAGGAGCTCCTGACGCCATCTCCCCTACCGGATGCCTGGGAGAGGTCCTTAAGGAGCCCGAATTTGCTTATACAGGCCATGCTGGTGGACTAGTCTCCTAGTGTTGCGGCCCCCTAGACCCCAACCTAGCCCCCGTAAAACTTGGTTTTCCCCATTCCACCTCTCCTATTTGAGTAATAACGTTTATTCCTGCTCCTCGCTATATGAAGCAGCCTGGCGTGGGCCTCGCAGCGCGCTCAAAATAAAACCGGTTTATGTTATGCGCTCAAACCTCGAACGGCGAGTGCGTGTCAGGGCCACGGTGCCCACACAGGGTTTATATAACGGGTATAATCGCTGAATGACGTTACTTAGGCTTTCAAAGCGCCAGCTTTCGCACATGATATCACGTAAGGGAAGAACAGGACGCCAGAAGAGTACTAAAAACATCGCATTCGATAACCTACTTTCTTTAGCACACAAGCAGATAGGTTCACTCGATAAAATCATGCGACCGCGTGCCAGAATGCGGGAAAAACACCCATTCATCTTATTTATTTGCAGACGTTGAGCTCGAGCCCGCTAGTGTGTGTGACAAGTGAAGAAAAAATGCTTGCCTTTAACTGCATTGCTAGATGCAAGAGCCATCTAAAAAATCAACGACGTCAAGCGCTATAAGTGCATCGTGCGCAAGACACCCACGCGTGGACTTACATTCATATTCAATAATTCTTTATTTCCAACAAGTCTTTTACAACAAGCAGGGGGGGGGGGGGGGGGCCCTGGCGAAAAGCGGTTGAAAAACCACTTGAGAGTGCCTGAGGCCCCATGTACATGACAGCAGTTTTGAAATTAAAGCTGTTAAAGAAATTTGCTGTATTAAAAGTAGGCAATTAGAACAAAAAATTTGACAAATATTCTACAAATACAACAGTAGAACAAACAGACACACCAAACTAATAACTTTGTATCTACACTCATGAATAAACTTAACAGTATCTAAATAAAAATGACAGAGACTGAAAAGAAATGCGATACGTCAAGTAATGATAACATCGCGTGATAAGAAGAAAGATACTAGGCGAGGGAGACGAAATATTCTCGCATTTCTCTTTTTGTGAACATTAAAGAATTGGGCTCATCATTTATATATTTAATAAGTTGGGATGATAATGTATATCTAAGGGACTGTAGAAAATAATTCGTGGGAGAACGAGGAACGAGCCACCTGTATATGCTTCGGGTTCGTGAACTCCATGTGTTGAAGGCATATGTTTGATATGTCTTTAAGAAATGTTCGGAAGTGTTCCTTCGCAAAGAAGTAGTTGTTAATGAGTCGAAAATTGTACATGTGTTACTTGCTGATTATTTTGTAGTGGTGGAACAAAGTACCAGCGGAAGTACTGCGTGGGACATTTGCAATGTAGCGCAGTGCCCTTTTTTGCAATAAGTGAATAGTTTTTACGTTGCCTAAGGTTGTGGTATCCCAGACAAAAAGGCAGTAGTTTATGTGCGAGGAAAACAAGGCATGGAAGATTTGCACTTTAGCTTTTTCCGGAAGAAAGTACCAACCTCCTGACAATATACTATAGCAGCACGCGATAATGATTTAGTCAATGATTCCACATGACAAGACCATGTCATATGAGCGGAAAAAGTTACAACTAGAACTTTACGTTTCTCCACTACTTCTACGGGTTTTCCCTCAAGCGTTAACGACTGGTGAAGATTAGTTTCCGTGCCCCGGGATCTGAAAAAGACAGCTTTCGTTTTTTTTTTTGCATTTCGCAGGCCATTAGCAGTATACCATCGCAGTGCATCTGATAATACGCTTTGGGCTTTCACAATAATCTCAGCTGAATTTTTTTTCCCGAAACAAAAGACTGGTGTCATCCGCGTACAGTGGAAATTCAGCATCGTTATTTATGTCGACGATATCATTTGTGTAGATATTGAAGAGCATTGGCCCTAAGATGCTTCCTTGGGGAACACCGCAAGAAATGACTTTTTAGGAAGAAAAACAGTTAGCGAAGGAAACACACTGTTTCCTCTCGAACAAATATCAACAAAATAGGGAATTAGCTACACCACATACCTCATAGGCGTCTAACTTGCCGAGTAAAACGTGATAAATAAGGTTATCAAATGCCTTGCTATAGTCAATGAAGACGCCCAGCGTAAGCTTTTTTCTTCGATGTTTTTGATAATCAACTCTTTTTGGGTTAACAACGCAGTCTGTGTGGATTTGCCACACTGAAAACCATGCTGTTTTTTTTTGAAAGTATGTTGGCTTGTTAACAAAACTACTCAAGCGGCAGAAAATTATTTTCTTTAATGCCTTCAAAAATACAGGTATAACTGAAATTGGTCGGTAATTATTAGCATCATTAACATGTACACTTTTATATATGACGAATACTTTTCACATTTTCATAAGGTTTTGGAAGCATCCAGACTGGAGAACTAGATTAAACACGTAAGCTAAACAAGGAGCAAGGAGGTCAATCACGTGCTCAATCACTTCAACCTGAAATCTGTCGACATCAATAGCTTTGCTGTTTTTTTTTAAGATAAGAATGTGCGCACTATTTCTGCTTCATCTGTGGGTACAAAAAACATTGTGTCAGAATTGTGGTAAGGAATCTGAGTATGGGCAGTGCTTCCCAGTGGTTGTACCGCATTAGCAAAGAGCTCACTGAAATGCTCGGCTAAAGGTGCACCGGAGAGATTATACCCGTTTACAGTTATTTCCGCTAAAGTATTCTCAACAGCATTGTGGTTCAGAACCTGATTGATTGCTTTCCAAACCTGGTTGGAGACCGTAGATAGATCTCAGAAAACATGTGGTCATAGTAAAAGGTTTTTGTCTTCTTTAACGACGCAGTTACTGAACAGCATTGTGGTTCAGAACCTGATTGATTGCCTTCCAAACCTGGTTGGGGCACCGTAGATAGATCTCAGAAAACATGTGGTCATATTAAAAGGTTTTTTCTTCTTTAATGATGCAGTTAGTTTATTCCTGTAGGTATTAAAGGCATCAAAGTCAAAGCAATACATCAAAGTCCGCAGTGTCTCTTGTACGCAAAACATTCTTGAACAGTTGAGCTTCTTCTTGATCATTTTGAAGTGTTCTCGCCCTATATTAAGGTTTTCTTATTTTTCTGTTAGCTTTAGCATATATGTAAGGAAAACATGTATTTTAATGATTCCCGAATATAGACACATGATGTGCATACAATTCTAACGTCAAATCATTATGCATAAAATTAACAGATATTATGCAATACAAATATACACATTTAATGAAAGCAAAAAACAACGAAGAACTGAAGTATACGCATACCTGCACAATCATAGCCACTAGGGCCTTAGAGCACCTTTTCCAAGCCTGACGAAGCAGAATGAACACTCACAAGTCATCACAACCAGATGACATTTGCAGTTTGCAAACATGACTCTATCGGACCGCTGTTAAACTTGCGAGTTAGAACAAACACGAACTTTTCTGTGAGCAGGTACTTGATACAGACAACTGTGCAATACTTTGTCCGAAGCAATGTTTTATACGTTTTTTTCGTCAAAAATTCCTTTCGATTTCCACAGCTGTTTTTGAGTTTATCTAAGTACAAAGACAGTGCTACCTGCAGCCACTCCAGCTTGGCATCTTGGGTGTCGTCGAAGGGTGGAGTGTCAGGTCATTCGTTTTGGATGCGCTGGGTGGTTCTACTTATTTCAAGCAGCAGTAACCAACGATACTTGTTCTGCTTGAAAATGATGGTCTAGCCTGCATCTGTGAACGAAGCGCTTGATGTGTGCTCAGCTTGGTCCCCGAAATGCTCCAAGGTTGCGTAACATCAGGCGACATAACCTGGATTGTCCTTACGACATTCAGTTTTTTTTCTATATTGGTTGAAATAGGGGACAAAGCTTCACAACCAGGCCCTTTTGTAGTTCGTAGAGCTTCTTGATGTATCATGGTGAGATCTCTCTTTTTCGGCCAAAGCCATAGACCAAAAAGTGTGAGCGCACATTTCTTAAAACGTAGAATGAATCGCTGCTTCAAAAGAGAAGCCGTCATCATCATCAGCCGTCGTGATCGTCAGCCCTCGCTGAAGTCATGAGCAAAAAACTATGAAACCACGATTTCTTAAAATGTGAAGTGGGTCGCAACTTAAAAAAACAGAAGCCATCGCCATCGTGTGTGCGCGTCAGTGGTACTTCATGAAAAGAGAACCCCACTGTTTTCTTTTTCTCGTTGGATTTACTGAACGGTACGCAACAGTAGCCCATCGTAAAACATACTACGCACTTGTCAGCAGCTATCTCACAAAGCGAAGATGAACGTTGAACACGGCTGAACGCAAAAAGCGGCTCGCAACAAATGTGGAGACACTGAGACAGAATGGCAACAGCGGCACCCGAGACTGCTGAGACTGATTGCCCATGCGCCACTATAACAGCGGGGGCAAAAACAAGCGTTCTCCAGCCGCCACAGATGGTGTGCCCGGCAAAGATTTTTATAAAGGAGGCACTGGCAGTGTGAATGTGCTGAAATACTTTGGAATCGCGCCAGGGTACTGCACAGTGCAGGGCTTATACGCACCCTTGAGCTCCGTCGACTGTATGCTTTGCTGACAGGGATGTCTAGCAGGCGACGAAGGAGGCTTGCCAGGCAAGTTGTTCTAACGCACAAAGAAGAAATTATAATGGTCATCAGTATCTTGGTGTTGCCTGTTGAACGGGCCCGTCAATTTGCTTTTACCTCGTTGTACTTTCGAAATTCGGCGCAGTTTTAACTTTAAGTGCAATTATCTCAAAACATGCTTTTTTTAAACTTCTGTATGCTCCTTTATCTCAGCCACAACAGTATCTATAATCATAGATTTCAGCTAGTATTTAGACTACGTATTAGGCAATATGCTGAAGTGGGATTGTTGTGTGAGGAAGTGCTCTTCTTCAACACGACATCTAATCGCTGTTACCGAACAATAACTAGGTACCTGTTTCAGCGAAAAAAGGAATGGCTTATGATCACAATGCTGATAAAATAATTACTGTAACTCTTATGGTTTTGAAGGCAAATGAACATAAACTTCATCTATAATGCATGCCACGTATTAGGCTTACCCTTTTCACTAAAGATAAACTCGACTGCTCGTTCAGTGCGAGCAGTCTAACACAAGATTTCCAAATAATCGTAAAAGCTCTCGTAGATTTTGTCGTTGCCTACGCCGAGTGATATGCGCGTGTTTAGCCGGTAATACGTGGTCAATGGTAAAAAAGAAGTGTGCCTGACTGAGTGTGTTACAGAGCTTCTTGTCAAAGCAATGCATTGGTAAAGGTCACACTGTTTCTGAAACTCGAGCAAAGAGACTTAGGGGGCTAAGCTATAGCGTGAAATCATGGTTCACTTCGCTGTGCCCTTGATGTTGAAGAAAGTGAAGAAGAAAGCACGACACATCTGACGTCCCTAGTGCGATGGTCTTTCTTCAAGCGCAAGGAAAATATTTTCAGCACTTAGTAAATTGGATATGTCGCTCTTCTGTCTAGAAATGGCGCTCTTTCTGTCTCGTCTTTTTTCTCTTGGTCAACCTTGTGCCACGTATTTCAGCGTGACAAAAGTCACTAAATTTTTATAATGAAAACGTGAAGCGCTCAACCGGACAAAAAAAAACGGGTGTTCAAAAAAAAAGAAAGCGATAACGTGTGTGTGCCGACAAAGTATATGTATATTTGCAGTTATTGGTTTGAATCAAGGATAAACACTGTGAGCATAATCGCAGGAAAACTTGTTCACACACACACTAGTGTTGCCAACCACTTTTCAGAAACTACCCTACGATAAGGTCAAAATTTACGTACTTTACCCTACACAACATTTTTATTACCCCGTAGGTTGCGGGATCAAATCCCGGCTGCAGCAGCTGCATTTTCGGTGGAGGTGAAAAGGCTGTAGGCCTGTGTGCTCAGATTTGGGTGCACGTTAAAGAACCCCAGGTGGTCGAAATTTCCGAAGCCCTCCACTACGGCGCCTCTCATAATCATATGGGGGTTTTGGGACGTTAAACCTCACAAATCATCATCATTTTTAATACCATATGTTTTACGCTACGCCTAAAATAGCTCCGTGTAACACTGATACCGTAGAAACTACACTCTTCAGCGTTCAGACGTATGATGATGCTGTAGTCAATAGCAATTTCAGTTGTTTGTAAATTAGTTTCAAAGAGAGACTACGGAAACATGAAAGACAGCAGGTGGGAGAAAAATACGTTGTGGCATTTGCAAGGAAAGAGCGTTCACTTAAAGTAACCAAAAATATGGGAGGCTAAATATCATGTATATGTCTGACAGTGTAAGCGACATGGTAACAAAGAACATCAAGTGAAACACCACGGATGCAGAAAAAAAACTGTCTGGCAACGATTGAAGAAAAAACCGTCTCAGGGTAACTGCAGTAAGGGTAAAGACAAAATAACCGTGGATACATTTTGCGATAATTCTAGGGGAAGAGTGTGGCTGTCGAAGGTACGTCAGCTTGCCTTAGAACGCGTAGTTACAAATCTAGATTAGGCGAAGAGAAAAATACCTTCTTTTTTGTGCGTGTGGGGGGCGGGTGATAAAACAAGGGATCGTGTTTCAGTAGAATGTGGAATTAAACACTAGAGTGTACCTTAAGGCGCTAACCTACATGAGGTGTTAGATTTTAGGAAAAACATTGGGAAAGTTCACAGGTCGGTGATAAAACAAATTAAGAAAAAACTGCACAGTTTGTGCCCGTTCAGATATAATTGGGAGCCCCAAATCATCGTCATCGTCAGCCAACTGCAGGGTAAACACCTCTCCCGTGTTCTACTAATCATTCCGATCCCAAGGTTTTTGCTGCCACGCTGTACCTTCATACTTAAACTTCTTAATCTTGTATGCCAATCTAATTTTGTGTCTTCCCCTTACCCGTTTGCCTTCCCTTGGAATTTCATCAGTTACCGTTAATGACCAGCGCTTATCTTGCCTACATGCTACGTGCCCCGCCCAAGTTCATTTTTTCTTCTTGATTTCAACAATGATATCCTTAACCCCGGTTTGTTCTCTGACCCACTCTGCTCTCTTCTTGAATCTTGAGGTTACACTTTTGATTTTCCTTTCCGTTACTCGCTGCATCGTCCTCAATTTAAGCTGAACTCTCCTTGTAAGCCTTTAGGTTTCTGCTCCGCAGGTAAGTACTGGCAAGATGTAGGGGCGCTATGCAGGATCAGCCAAACTTACTGAAACTCGGGAACTTCCCGAGCTCTGGCGACACCCCCTTATAAACGAGCCAACAGGACGAAAAAGCGAAATCTGCCCCTTAGTGCACTGCGTTTCATTAGTTACAATGAAACGAGTCATCACGTCAAGGATTGTCGACTAAGTTGGGCGGTGTTTTCAAACCAGAGGCATCTTCTTTCATTTGTTTGTCATTCCACTGAGTGCACAAGTGCAGCCATGCCATAAAGGTGTCAGAAACTTTTCGTGGTGACATTTTTAAATGCATGTGGTGTTTATTTTATTTTGAAGCTTTTATGACTGCACTAAATCTGTTTTAGAATAATCAGCCCGGTGGCCTCTGAGATCAGCACCAGCCGAGCATATTACAACATCGTGACCGCAGCTAAACCTGAGGCCATGTGTTATTAATCATGGTCAGCCTGTACATTCTCGCACGCTGCTCGGCTGGTGCGCGTCGTCTTTGTCGTCGCTCGGTAGCACCCATGCTGGTGCAGCTGACTAATTAGCTATTAGCTTCTAAAGCTGTGGGTCTGTTCCTTTTAGCTCGTGGTACGTGACCACCTAGTTCGAGGACTCACTTAGCAGGTGCGGATGGACAGATGGATGGACGGATGATTCACGGTTTACCAATAAAACCCTCTGAAGCTTCGTCCCACTCATCATTATTCACACCGTGGATATGCTGGAATATTTTTGGCTGGACTGTATACTTGTTAGGCCAGGACATGCTATGACCAAGCTAATTAAGCCAGTTCATGGTAAGGCCGAGGCAATTATGCAAATTCTTAAGAAGACCGTGCTAATGAAGGTATGTAAAGTTAGAACCGAGCTATAGCATGCTTGTTCATCAAATAACTAAACTATGCTAATTAGCGCGACTTTAATCGCTAAGCAAAACCATACCAATTAGCCCTTACTAATATGATGAAAGTTAGTAACCTGATAATCAGCGTTACGTTAAATAGCTTCATACTGATCACGGCCTTGTGAATTGCGCCTGAGATAATTGCCTTTTAATTGAAGAATTATCTATGAGGACAAGACAGTTCAGTGTAGTTAATGGCTGTTATACCTCAGCTAACTAGTACAATAAAATTAAGACAGAGCTAATGCAATTTTCACTTCGAATCCAACCACGCACATGAGTAGACGACCACTTTGAAAAGCTGCAAGAAGCTAGGTTATCACAAGCTTCTCTATGGCTCCAGCCTTGCACAAGTAGTGGAAGCTCACCAAATTATTTCATATGAGAAGAAGCTGCCACTCAACGTTCACCGCATCAAACGCTTGACAGTCCGACCAGCACCGTAACAGTCACGAGTTGAACTCAGGCCTTTTGAGAATCAACGAGTTTTTATCCGACTTCATGCGTCAATAAGTTTGATTGACAGACGCCCACGGTGAAAACAGGGTACGCCCATCACATTTCCTCTAGCCGAGGAGCAATACTCAGGTCGAGTGGCACGATTTATCTATCAGCTTTATTGTGCAGACTATGCACGCACGCACGCAGAAGTAAAAGTGATATCACCACGCGGCTACGATGTTTCGCATTCAGTTTCACCGCACTCGCGACGTTGGTAATCACGGCCGCGTTGCCGCCATGGTGCGAGCCCCCGATTGATATGTGGGGTTTAACGTCCCAAAACCACCATATGATTATGAGAGACGCCGTAGTGGAGGGCTCCGGAAATTTCGACCACCTGGGGTTCTTTAACGTGCGCCCAAATCTGATGGTGCGAGCCCCCTGGTGACCACCTGTTCTTAGATATATCTCCAATATTTAATAG
The DNA here is from genome assembly GCA_013436015.1 of Rhipicephalus annulatus. NCBI lineage: Eukaryota > Metazoa > Arthropoda > Arachnida > Ixodida > Ixodidae > Rhipicephalus > Rhipicephalus annulatus. The sequence goes on from WOVY01010381.1 coordinate 1,089,921, forward strand.
AAGCAAAACGAGCAGCCCGAGAGTGTTGTGTCTGCACACTTGCTGCGTTCGAGAGTGGAAATTTCCATGCTATACAGGTGGGACGAAAGAACATTCCCGAAAGAAGACATACACCCACGAACCTGCCTGTGAGAGGCGCGTGTGGAGTTGGCAAAAATGTAGCGCTACAGGCACGCTGACGTAGCTGCACTGTTAAAATGTTGACGGATTGGCGTCGCGGGCGTGTTCGCACGCTGTGTTTCTTTGATAACCACTGTAAATGTCCCACAGGCGTTTCCAACGCCACGCGTGTTCTTGTAGCCATTTTTATCTACACTGCTATGACGCGCTCCGCACTGTCTTCATGCCACAGCCGCCACAGAGCGAGCTCGGAGCAAACTCGTCTGCCCGAGAAGCTCGGGCCATCCTGCATAGCACCCCAGCTGTTATATATCTTCCTCTTGAGGGTTAGTGGCAGATTACCATTCTTGACTTTAGAATGCTTGCCAAATGTGATCCACTCCATCCTATTTCTTCTAGTGGTTTCCCTGTCATGGTTCGTCTTCGCGGTTACTACCTGTCGTAAGTAGACATATTCCTCTACAACTTCGAGTGTTTCGCCACCTAGTGCAAAGCACTGTTCTCCGCCGAGACGGTTGCGCAGTACTTTCGCTTTATGCATGTTAGTTTTGAGACTTACTCTTACGTTTTCCGCGCCCAGTTCAGTAATCACCAGCTGCAATCACGTCCCCTGAGCTGCACACCAATGCAATGTCGTCAGCGAATGACATGTTACTGAGATTCTCTTCATGAACTTTTATTCATAACGCTTCATAATCTAGGTCCCTGAAAACCTCTAATAAATCCGCTGCGAATAGCACTGGAGAGATCGTTTCTCTTTGCCTTAAACGTTTCTTTATTGCGATTATGCCAATATTTTTATGAATGACTATGGTGGCTGTGCAGCCAATGTAGATTTGTTCCACGATGTTTATGTAAACATCATCGATGCCCTAACTCCGCAGTGCATGCATGACTGCTGATATCTTGACCGACACAAATGCCTTCTCGTAATCATGAAGGCTATATACAAGGACTGATTGTATTCCGCGCATTTCTTTTTTACTTGATTGATAGTATAAATATTACATATTGTGGAGTTGCCTGTACAAAATCCTGCTTGGTCCTTTTGTGGATTGAACTCTAATGTCGTCTTAATTCTATTAGCTATTATATTCTTAAATAGCTTGTAAACAACAGACAGTAAGCTTATCGGCCTTTTTATGTACTTGACGTCTTCTTTCTTTTAAATTAAAATGATGTTGGCATTCTTCCAAGATTCTGGTGCCCTCCTTGTCAAGAGAAACGTTTTATATAGGCTGGCCTGTTTTTCGAAAACAATCTCTCTCCCGTCTTTAAACAGGTCTGATGTTACCAGCAGCTTTGTTTCTTCGCATTCACTTGAAAATGCAAAGAGGTACCTACTATGGTCCACTTCATAAGTAGATCATTGTTTTGATTCCCATAAGTCCAGAAGCAAATTTTAACACATTAGCAAGAGCTTCACATTTTGTACACTCCCGCTGTGGTTTCGTCCACCGAGAACCCGCGAAACTACTCGCGCGTGAAGTACGTTTCGCGTTTGTCTGAGAGATGGCGGTGGTGAAGGCGCTGTGAAGTGACCACCAACTGAACTAGATGGCGCCTTGACTCCAGCATTTGTTTCACGGTTCCCAATTTCACAACACAAATGCACAGCTCGATCAAGTGGCTAAAAATAAAACTCTATTGGCTTCGTATGCATAAGCCAAGGCAGTTTCCGAAACAGCCTATGTCCACTTTACATTCTGTCGGCAATATCGCAACGCAATATTGGGTTGTGTTTGCTGTATAGGTTGGAAATAATATTAGTGGGGGGCTTTTGTGACACCCATTTCTTTCAGTCCCGTCAATCATTGAACTTGAATTACACGTGGGAATCTTCGAGATCGGAGGCTAGTATCATAATATGTACATGCCCTTAATGGCCAACTTAGTATACGATTATTGTTTAATAATGTTGCATTTTTCATCAAAATAACTTCAAAGACAGCAGCCATAATTTACTCGCTGTTGTTGACCTGATTTTTCTTGTCGATGTTTTTTTTTCAGAAGTGTGCCCATAACATAAAATTTCACATCTGTGAAGCAATATAAAAAAATCACGTGAGATTGATAAGTTCACAGTGACGTCGTTGATTTTGACATGCAGCTTGAAAAGCGGTTTTGTGATTCTCAGTGTAACTTGTGGCTGATACACCTCCTTCGGAGTTGTGTAGAAGTTCTTTTATTCGCTCATCAGTGGTGTACGCTTGTTAAACCAGAAAGTATGAAGTTAGTTAGTCGTAGGGTCACGCTTTCAAGGCACAGACAAAAGTACAATGAACGACAGGGGGGGGGGAGAGAAAAAACCACTTCATCCATGGAATTCTTGAAAAGTCATGTGAACACCCATGTGATGCTTCCTGTGTCCCTCTCAAAACTATGAATCAAATGTCCCTATGGGGCAACAAAATTGACGGTGTGCTGGAACACTTAGCCCATTCTCTGATTATGACGTTAACCTCTGTATTTTCTCGCGTACACATATTTTAAAGGTAGATATCATGAGGCAGCATGGAAACGACCGTGAACAACAAATCGCTGAATAAGTAGAGCCTGTTAACCCACTGTTTATTTTTTAAGGTTCGTACATTTAACTCTAGTTTTGTGACAGTGAAACGTCACTGTTTATTTAGTTTACAGCAATTTTTTTTTTCACAAGTAAGCCCTAAAGTCATTTAGCCGCTTCTACTATGAACTTTAACTTCAGCATAATATAATATTGTTGTACAGCGTTACCGCAAATCTTTTTTCCAGTTCACAGTTAACGTAGAACATCCAAGGGGAGTGATAAAGTTAAATTGTGTCTAATCTTCCGTTTTCTTTCATTGAAATATATATGAAGGAAGCATTCAGAAAAGATTGTACCCTGAGATGACAGCAACGGACTATGCATAGGTCATGTATCACAAAAATAAACACACCCAAACACGAGGAACACAAGATAAAATTGGTGCACGTTGGTGGTGGATTGATTACATGCGGAGTTAAAATTTGTGGTAACACTGCGTATGGTGGCGGCGTTACACGCTGTTGGACACTGATGAATAGAACAATGGTGGGAAGGGCGTGTTTACCACAACATATAAATTTTCGCTTCCATGCACATGGAACGCGATAAAGGGAGATACACAAGTAAAAGAGTAGTAAACAGAGAACAACCAGTAATCTGAATGAGAAGAAATCTCTGTATTCCACACGTGCAATACTAAAGGCACAACTACACATCTCGCCTGCAGCACCCAGTTTTAAAAAAGAAGCCTGTCAAACACTTTATGCAAGTATGCAACAATACTGTCAATCCATGCACATATGTATTGACACGCAATGTTCACACAAGACTTGAAAGAAGGTAAATTGGTTAGATGAAGAAGCCACCGAATCTGCTCGCCTGTTAAGGCGTGGCATTGTTATTTTTACTACGGTGTTAGATTTGTCTTTGATTGAGCCAAATAGGACAAAGGAAAAAAAACAAACTTGCAGGGTTCTTCGTGTTTTCACCTAAGACAACTCCAAGGTGAAAGCTGTTTTCTTTTTTTATTCAGTCAATGTACATGAGGGAGCACCGAACACGAGTCATAGCTTCACGTGCCACTGCGAGGCGCCGTCTTCATTTTCTTAGTTGTTGAAGGCGCGCACTTTGCAGTTTAGTTTGCCGCCTGAAAAAAAGCGATATATACTACAGCATCGTGTGGTGTTACGTCACATGAAGTCACACCAAAAATTATGCATTATGATGACGTCAAAGGGGTGGTGACGGGATGGTAGCCGCCAGCGGCCAAATTTTCTGTTTGATGTGGCATGTAAGGCTTTCACCATAAAAAGAGGGAATAAACTTTGAGGTCAAGGTTGGGAACTCAACGGTGGGTTACGAAGGGCACCGTATAGGAAAAAGTTCAGGATTAACTTCAACACCCTGGGTGTTCTTTAACATCCGCATAAACCTAAGCACATGAGAGTTTTGTCAATGAGCCTTCTCTGAAATATTCCCGCCACGGCAAGAGACTGAAACCGTGACCTCGATGGTGCTGTGCTACAAAAGGCCGCAGCCACTGAGTCACCTCAAGGTGGCTGCCACTATGTGCGGCAACAGACACCGCACTGAAGTGCCAAACTTTTAAGCATTCGGAAAAGAACGTAATCGATCAAGTAGGTTTGCGGCTCTAATAATAGCCTGACGAATCGGTAGCAGTAGAATTCTGCGTTCGCATTCATTGGTCGGGGAATAGGTTGCGGTGTGGCTCTGGCGAGCGCTATTTATGCCCAGCCACAGCATATGGACCTCGAAATAGCCGGCGTCATCATGAGAGTTCTTCTTACCCCATCCTCTAGATTGGCTTAGACAAACACGCACAGTGCGGAGGGTACAGAAGTTAGAGGAGATCGGGCTGGGTAAAGCTGCATAAGGTTATGTGCCAAGTACGTGTTTCAGTTGCTTCACATTTAGTCATTTGTAGGTGTGACCCTGGTTCTAGCAATGCTACATAGTGACAAAGACAAGAGGCCTATAGTCATACTCCCCCCCCCCCCTTCTTATCTCATTGATTACGTCGATTGTAAACATTGCATGCGGAGCAGTCGTGCGGTAGGTGCACGCTGCCAGAGCGCAACGTCCTCAAGAAAGGGCTTCTGATTTCAAAATTATCAGGCTTTTATATCTTTTTTAAGATAGGATGCAGGTGGTGAGCTCATGAGTTCACATTCAGTCTTGAGGAAATCGATTATTTGTGTGGTTTAACGTCCCAAAACCATCATATAGTTATGAGAGACGACGTAGTGAAGGACTCCGGAAATTTCGACCACTTGAGGTTCTTTAACGTGCGCCGAAATCTGAGTACACGGGCCTACAGCATTTTCCATCGAAAATGCAGCCGCCGCAGCCTGGATTTGGTCCCGCGACTCGGCGGTCAGTAGCCAAATACCTTAGCCACTAGACCACCGCGGCGGGGCATTTTTAAGGAAATCCTTGTTGGCATCGTTACACACGTGTAAAAAACTGGTTATGTAAAACATGTGCCACTTTTTTACATTTGTTTATGCGTGCAACATTTATACTTATATTTAGTTTCGTTTCACAACGTGTCCCTCAATAGCAAGAATTTAAACATGGCCACCTTCCCGCCGCATGCTTCGCATAACGCCGATTTCCGAGGTACGTCGGATCTGCAAAATTTTTTTCCAGTATTTATGACTGAACTGTTAAGCAGCTCAAACTTCAGAAACAGAGAGACAAAAGAAGGTGGCACACAAGCGGTAAACTTCCAACTGAAATTTATTGAAGAAACACATGAAACCACGCGCCTGCACAGCTTCAAAACCACAAAACCATGGCACCCAATAGTGTTACGCTTCAGCTCAACAACAGTTACGTAGAAAAAATAATGAACGTTACAAAATAACAAGGCACTATGAGGCGGTACACCTACAAACACAATCCTTTTTTTTAATAGTACAATGTAAGGCACGCTAATACACTGGCTATCATCCTTGATCATTCCTGCTGTATCTACTACTCTTCGCGTTTTTCGGTCGGCATGGGTGACCTGTACTGCACATTTTTTTTTTAGATTCTCGTGTACAACGACAGCTACGAGAGTGCGCCGTGACCTTGTAGACCTCCCCAGGTTTTGTACGTGTGTTCCCAAAGACGGTTGTTTAAGCAGCACTTGGTCTGTTTCACATATCTCTTGCCACTTGCTAAAGTAAACGAATAAAGAATTGAGTATTTCTATTCTGCAAAGCGCGCACGACGCTTCGAAGAACACGGTCGCCCTTCCGTAATCGTTGGAAAGTCATTCTGCAAAGCCTTCATAGTCTATTGAGTGCATACATGACTATACCTCTTTATTTGCGTTATCCCACCTTCTATAAATTATGAGACACTCGGTGGACACTGGAATTATGGCAAACCTTTGGTTTCGACATTGCGTAGTATCCCCGTATGTTGTCTTGGTTCTGGCCCTCCGACATCTCTTACTTTGTTGATCTTGCAATAGTCACTGTAGTTACTTCTTGATTGATAGAATTATATGTAGGGATTGACGTCCTAAAACCACCATATGATTATGAGATACGCCGTAGTGGATGGCTCCAGTAATTTCAACCACCTGGGGTTCTTTATTATGCACCCAAATCTGAGCACACGGGCCTACAGCATTTTCACCTCCATCAATAATGCAGTCGCCTCAGCCAGAATTCGAACCCACGACCTGCGAGTCAGCAGCCGATAATCTCAGCCACTATACCACCCCGGCGGTGCAACTTCTTGCGGGTACCCAGCAACATCAAACCTCTATATTTGCATGCGAACACTTTCTTTGATAAGATGCGGGCAAGGCCCCGCCGCGGTGGTCTAGTGGTTAAGGTACTCGGCTGCTGACCCGCAGGGTGCGGGTTCGAATCCCGGCTGCGGCTGCTGCATTTCCGATGGAGGCGGAAATGTTGTAGGCCCGTGTGCTCAGATTTGGGTGCACGTTAAAGAACCCCAGGTGGTCTAAATTTCCGGAGCCCTCCACTACGGCGTCTCTCATAATCATATAGTGGTTTTGGGACGTTAAACCCCACATATCAATCAAGATGCGGGCAAGATTTCTTCAACGCGCTTCCACGACATGATTGAATGATAGCCCTGAACTTTGACTAATTTTGTGTACGCGGATCGGTACGGTAGGAGAGGCCTATAGCCTCAAGGTTCGTACATTAGGCAAACCTTATCTACAAACCTAATATTCAAATCTAGAAACTTGATTGCATTATTCTATGGCAACTCATGGGTTTTGACAAGGGGCTGTAAACCATGTGACAAAATAGATAAAATGCAAGACACAATTACATAAAGACTGTCACCAGTCGGTTCATACAGTTTATGGTAATAATCTTCAAAATAGAATATATTTAAAACCCCTGCATCTTTGAATTCCTTTGAAATATGCCTCCCTATGCTAGACACAAGCAAATCACTCAGAGTAAGGGTGATACTCAAACGATTGTATACTCCCTATTTTTCTAAGAACACTTTGTAGGACCATTCAGCAAATGTTGATGGTAAGTACAATGTTAAAGCTGAAGGGAACACGTGGCAGACATACACACATAATTTAAAAGTCGATAACACCATACTGATCGATGAATTGTTCAAAGCATGTTAAAATATCTTCTGTGGGATCGGATGATATTTAGGTCCTTTAAGTCCACTGAAAAACCTGGCATTTTCTTTCTCCGATTCTGCTTCAAAAACGCAACCACTGCCTCTGAGTTTTTGTTGTGGAACGGGTCATCAAGATTCAACAACTTCAGTTTGCTCTGCAGTAAGTACGCGACAGACTTTTGCCAACAGTCTCTCTCACATACGATGACTCTTAAAAGAAGACCTGGTTTGTTCGTTTTCGCAGAGAAAAACATGAAAAGGCTTAACTTATCAGTTTTGTCAATAGACCACTCGAGAAAACCTAAGCTAAGTGTTTGGCACAACTTTCTAGCTTGGCCCTTACGCTACTTCAATGATACATCCTTGCATTGCAAATACAATTCGTAACCATAGTGGTTCCGAACTGTATACAACGTCCGCAGAGGTCTGAAAGGTCACGTGGTAACACACTGCCCAAGCTGTGGTCGTACACCAGAATTCAAAAAATGTGCAGTAGTTTTCACTCATGCTGACCGAAAATCACAGCAGAAATGGCCAAAAGCAGCATAAATGGCCAATGATGATACCAGTGTATCAGCGTGCCTTTTATTGCACTGCCCAAAAAGTTATCTGTTTTTTCGGTGCACCGCTCATAGTCGCTTGTTGTTTTTTTTACGTAACTCGTGTTGAGCTGAAGCTTATCACTTTATGGCGTCTTGGTTTTGTGTTTGTGAAGCTGCGCAGGTGCGTGGTTATCTGTATATTCTTCATATTTAGTTGGAAGTTTAGAAGTTCATGTTAGTTGGAACTATAGTTGGAGGTTTAGCGCTTGTGTGTCGCCTTCTCTTGTCTCTCGTCCCTGAAGTTAGCACTTCACACTTCTATGCAGAACCAACTAGCCCAAACAAGCGTGTTGCTCAGTTTTATGGCAGCTTGAATTCCATGAGTGCATTCTAAAAACGCACAAAACATAGCTTGAATGGTAAGATGTCACTCCATGTTTACATTCCTGCAATAACCTGCAGCTGGTTCAGCTTGCCAGCTGAGCGGTGATTTGTTATTTCAGCTTTTCTAAAGGCGTCGTTAGATATTACCAGTATTTTTGCTCTTAAATAGAAGCTGATTCTATGAATAAACAGGCACTCCTTCGTCAGCCCCAGAAACATCCACAAGATTCTTCAATAAATTCGATAAGTGAAATAAGCACTTTTTTGTAGATTTTAAAAATATGAATTGGTATTGCCGAACTGTTACATTAAAACTCGTGGTGGCCAAAGCTATCCTGGCATTGCACGTCTGGTAATAAAGCACATTAATGACCCCGACAAAAACAAAACAAAACATCTCATCGCGCTCTGTGTGACGAAACGGAAATTGGAGTCGCATAGCTTTGTGTTAATTCGTCGGCCGTAGTATGCACTCTGTTTTACTTCTTTTCAAGTTTCTTAAATTTTAGCGGTCCTCTGAGACACCTAGAGTAAACAAGATTTGATTGTGCTTAAAATATTTGCCTTTGTTGTCCCGATTCCTCCAACAGAGGAGGCTTTAAATGCCATATATATATATATATATATATATATATATATATATATATATGAAATAGATTATCAGAGTTTCTTCCGCCTACTGTAGTAAAAGTTATAAATTTCGAGTATAGTGCAGTATAGGAAAAAAACAATAAAATATTTATTTAATCCTAACATTGTCGGCTGGGGGACCAGCCTTCTTCGAAGGATATAAGAGAAATGGTACAAGTATATATATATATATATATATATATATATATATATATATATATATATATACATATACATATTGTCACGCGGTTGTGACACACGCAGCACTTAGAGAGGAAGCACACAGGAGTCAGGGCGATGTCGGGCGAACTGTTTATTGGGCGAACTTGTGCCCAGCAAAACAAGGCCAAACACAACTCACAGCAACAGCGGCGTGAACAGTCGTCGGTCGACGGAAAAAAGACTGACAAGTGGCGCACTGCGCCGGCTTTTATACACGCGTCATATCGCGTTCTCGATTTATCTCTGGAGCTCCAGAAGTTACTAAAATGTGCGCGTCAAGCATGCAAAGTTTCAAGAATGATCCACACGGTTCCAGAGTGGCATGCAAGATAAACGCGGCCTGCGTTGCGCTTAACAGAAAGTGATAACAATGCTCCCCGCAAACAATCACAACGAGCGCGCGTGTCACTGGAAAGTGATAGCGGCTTTCTTCGTAAACCAAAACAACCGCACGTGTCACTACCCCCCCCCCCTTAAAAAGCATCGTCCCGATGCTAAAGACAGAACATAAGAGAGAGTACATGCAATAAATTACATTAACAATGCGTCACAGCTAATCAGCGCGCGTAATAAGGTTTAAGTCGCACCACGTGTACGACTTCGGGTCGTGCACGGCGTCGTTGGGATGACGTTAAGCCATCGGGCACGACCTCATAGTCCAGTTCACCACGACGTCGGACTACCTTGTAGGGTCCAAAGTAGCGTCGCAAGAGCTTCTCAGACAATCCCCGTCGTCGTATCGGCGTCCAGACCCAGACAAGGTCGCTGGGTTGGTATTCGGTGTGGCGTCGTCGAAGGTTGTAGTGGCGCCTGTCGACCGTCTGTTGGCTCTTGATACGCAGGCGGGCTAGCTGTCGAGCTTCTTCAGCGCGATCCAGGTAGCTGGTGACGTCGAGGTCTTCTTCGTCGGTGCCGACCGGTAGCATGGCGTCAAGCGTCGTTGTTGAGCTCCGTCCGTAGACGAGCTTGTATGGAGCAAACTGCGTCGTTTCCTGCACGGCCGTGTTGTACACGAAGGTTACATACGGGAGTATGGCGTCCCACGTCTTGTGTTCGACGTCCACGTACATGGCCAGCATGTCGGCGATGGTCTTATTTAGACGCTCGGTAAGGCCATTCGTCTGTGGGTGGTACGCGGTGGTTCGGCGGTGGCTTGTCTGACTGTACCTCAAGATCGCCTCCGTTAGGTCAGCCGTAAAGGCCGTACCTCTGTCGGTGATGAGGACCTCGGGGGCTCCGTGGCGGAGGACAATGTTCTCAATGAAGAACTTGGCGACCTCGGCGGCAGTGCCCTTGGGCAAGGCCCTTGTTTCGGCATAGCCGGTGAGGTAGTCAGTCGCTACGACAATCCATTTGTTGCCAGAAGTTGACGTCGGGAACGGCCCCAGTAAGTCCATGCCGATTTGTTGGAATGGCCGTCGAGGTGGTTCGATGGGTTGCAGAAGTCCGGCTGGCCTAGTTGTCGGCGTCTTGCGTCGCTGACAGTCTCTGCATGTCTTTACGTAGTGGGCGACGTCGGCAGTGAGGCGAGGCCAATAGTACTTTTCTTGTATTCGTGACAGTGTGCGGGAAACACCAAGATGTCCGGCTGTCGGGTCGTTGTGTAATGCTTCCAGAACCTCTGGACGTAACGCTAAAGGCACCACGAGGAGGTGGTCGGCGCGGAGCGGCGAGAAGTTCTTCTTCAGGAGGACGTTGTTCCGCAGGAAAAACGAAGCCAGTCCTCGGCGGAATACTTTCAGCACGTCGGCAGTCTTGCCTTGCAGGTAGTCCATGAGGATCTTGAGCTCCGGGTCAGCTCGTTGGCGTTCCGCGAAGTCGTCGGTACTTATGGGTCCCAGGAAAGAGTCGTCGTCCCGGTCATCCTGGGGCGGCGGATCGACAGGGGCGCGAGACAAGCAGTCGGCGTCGGAGTGCTTTCGTCCGCTCTTGTAAACGACGGTGATGTCAAATTCTTGTAGTCTGAGACTCCACCGTGCGAGGCGCCCTGATGGATCCTTCAAGTTAGCTAGCCAACACAAGGCGTGGTGGTCACTCACGACTTTGAAAGGCCTGCCGTACAGGTAGGGGCGGAACTTTGATGTAGCCCAGATGATGGCAAGGCATTCCTTTTCTGTCGTGGAATAATTGGCTTCTGCCTTCGAAAGTGACCGGCTAGCGTAACTGATGACCCTTTCAAGTCCGTCGGTCCTCTGCACGATCACGGCGCCGAGCCCTGTGCTGCTTGCGTCCGTGTGAATTTCGGTGTCAGCTTCTTCGTCGAAGTGCGCCAGTATTGGCGGCGTTTGCAGGCGTCGCTTTAATTCTTGAAATGCCTCGACTTGCGGCGTTTCCCATTTGAAGTCGACGTCGGCCTTCGTGAGGTACGTCAGTGGCTCGGCAATGCGCGAAAAGTTCTTCACGAAGCGCCTGTAATAAGCGCAGAGGCCAAGAAATCGGCGTACTGCTTTCTTGTCGGTGGGTGCAGGAAAGTCGGCGATCGCAGCTGTTTTCTGTGGATCAGGGAGCACTCCCGACTTGCTGATAACGTGGCCAAGGAACAATAGCTTCTCGTAGGCGAAGCGGCACTTTTCTGGCTTCAGGGTAAGTCCCGAGGCTTTGATTACCCGAAGAACAGCTTCAAGGCGCCGGAGGTGCTCGTCGAAGTTGGAAGAAAATACGACTACGTCGTCCAAGTAGACGAGGCAAGTCTGCCACTTCAAGCCTGCGAGTACTGTGTCCATAACCCGTTGGAACGTCGCGGGCGCCGAGCAAAGACCAAAGGGCATGACCTTAAACTCGAACAGGCCGTCTGGTGTTATGAAGGCAGTCTTCTCCCGGTCTCTCTCGTCTACTTCGATTTGCCAGTAGCCGGTTTTGAGGTCCGTCGACTAAAAATACTTGGCGTTGTAGAGTCTGTCCAGAGCATCGTCTATCCGTGGGAGGGGATACACGTCTTTCTTCGTGATTTTGTTCAGGCGACGATAATCGACGCAAAAACGTAGGGTTCCGTCCTTCTTTTTCACTAACACCACGGGTGATGCCCACGGGCTCGTAGACGGCTGAATGATGTCGTCACGCAGCATTTCGTCGACTTGTTGCTTGATGGCCTCGCGTTCCCGTGCAGAAACTCGGTAGGGGCTCTGACGGAGCGGACGGGCATATTCGTCGGTTATGATGCGATGTTTCGCGAGAGGGGTCTGACGAAGCCTCGATGACGACGAGAAGCAGTCCTTGTATTGGTGGAGTAAAGCTTTGAGCTCCTTTTGTTGCTGCCTGGAAAGGCCTTGATTGACGTCGAAGGCGGGCGCGGACACTGCTGTCGACGTTGCGGCTCCCTGAGAATCGGTGAGGGAGAAGGCATTGCTCGCTTCCACAAATTCGCTTAGATGTGCTACCGTCGTGCCCCTATTCAAGTGCCTATATTCGTTGCTGAAGTTCGTCACCATTACCTTGGCTTCGCCGTTATGAAGCTTGACTATGCCTCTTGCGACGCACATCTGACGGTCTAGGAGAAGGTGATGGTCGCCTTCGATGACACCTTGTAGGTTGGTAGACGCTTTGGTGCCGACGGAAATGATGACGCTCGACAGTGGCGGGATGGTTACCTGCTCTTCTGTCACATTCAAGGCATTGTGAGCGACGTTGCAGTCTGACGCCGTTGCATTATCCGTGGACAGCGTGATCGACCTGGATCTTAGGTCGATGACTGCGCCTTGCTGGTCCAGGAAATCCATGCCTAAAATGACGTCTCGCGAGCATTTCTGCAGGACCACAAAACTCACAGAATACGACTGGCTGTAAATCGTGACTCTTGCCGTGCAGGTTCCAGTCGGTGTTATAAGGTGGCCCCCTGCTGTTCGGATATCCGGTCCTTCCCATGCAGTCTTTACCTTCTTGAGCTTAGCGGCGAAGAGACCACTGATGACAGAGTAGTCGGCGCCGGTATCGACTAGGGCGGTGACGCTGTGGCCGTCGATGATCACGTCGAGGTCGGTGGTTCGTCGTCTGACGTGCCGGTTAGGTCGGGGCGTCGGATCACGGCTGCGTCGGCTTGGTCCGGCGCTGCTATGTGGCGTCGGCGGCGAGGCTTTGTCGTGAAGACTCTGCTCAGGCGGCGTACTGCGACTACGTCGGGAAAGTTCGTGCGTCGTGGTCGTCGTCATCGGCAGCGGCGGCGGCGGCGGAGGAGGATCTTCGGCATTGCGTCGTGCAGCAACCGCACCTCCATCGGTTGCTGCCTTTAGTTTCCCGGGTAGGGGCTTGGGGATCGGCCCCGGTTAGGGCCGGTGTACTGGCGGCGATCCGGGGAGACGTAGCGGCCAGGCGAAGGTGAACGGGATGGTCGTCGTCGTTGCCACTGCGATCCGGCGATGTAGTCGGCGATGTCGCGAGGTCGCTCACCTGGGCGCGGACGCGGCGCGTTCACGTCGAAGCCACGCAGTCCCATCTCACGGTACTGGCAGTAGCGGTAGGTGTGCCCGGCTTCGCCGCAGTGGTAGCATAGTGGGCGGTGGTTCGGGGTGCGCCAAACGTCAGTTTTCCTCGGCGAGCGCTGGATTACTGGCGAGCGGGAAGGCGTCGGGGGTGGCGGCGGTGGTTGGCGACGAAACTGCGGAGACGTTGGGTCCTGGCGTTGGCGAGGAGCGGCGACAGGTGCAGTAGCGGCGTAGGTCATCGCCTCCGGTTGGGGCTGTGGCCGTTCAGGAACGCTCAGTGAGCGCTGTAGTTCCTCGCGGACTACGTCTTCGAGAGAGGCGACTTGGGGCTGAGACGATGGCAACATGCGGCGCAGTTCTTCACGAACAATAGCGCGTATGGTCTCGCGTAGGTCGTCGGGGCAGAGTCCTCGGACATCTGCGACGTCTGGCGACATGCGCCGATCATATTGGCGGGTCCGCATTTCAAGAGTCTTCTCGATGGTGGTAGCCTCGGAGAGGAACTCTTGTACTGTCTTTGGCGGGTTTCTAATCAGTCCGGCGAAGAGCTCCTGCTTCACTCCTCGCATAAGCAGGCGAACCTTCTTGTCCTCAGACATGTCGGCGTCGGCGTGGCGGAAAATTCGCGTCATCTCCTCCGTGAAGATCGTTACGTTTTCGTTGGGGAGCTGCACCCGAGTTTCAAGCAGTGATGCGGCTCTTTCCTTCCGCACGACGCTTGCAAAGGTGCGCAGGAAAGCAACGCGGAAGTCGTCCCAGGTTCGAAGCGTTGACTCGCGGTTCTCGAACCAAGTCCTTGCGGCGTCTTTCAGGTAAAAATACACATGACGCAGCTTGTCGTCCGGGTCCCACTTATTGAGGGCTGCGACGCGGTCGTAAATGTCAAGCCAGCTTTCCGGGTCTTCGTAGGTCGATCCGTGGAAGGTAGGCGGCTCTCTGGGCTGGTTGACGACCACGGTTGCCGAAGACCTTGCTTCCGTCATCGTGGATGCCGGCTTCGTAGCAGCCTTTGTTTTCTTGTCCTTGTCGGGAAGCGGCAGGTATTCGGGCGGTAGTCCTTGTTGTCTTCGGCTCACTCGAACGACCGGGTCGGCGTCGTCCTCTTGGCGGCTTGGGCTTGGCTCACGGCTGGACGGGGGCGTACGGTACATGGACCGAGAAGCACCTCCACCAGATGTCACGCGGTTGTGACACACGCAGCACTTGAGAGGAAGCACACAGGAGTCAGAGCGATGTCGGGCGAACTGTTTATTGGGCGAACTTGGGCCCAGCAAAACAAGGCCAAACACAACTCACAGCAACAGCGGCGTGAACAGTCGTCGGTCGACGGAAAAAAGACTGACAAGTGGCGCACTGCGCCGGCTTTTATACACGCGTCATATCGCGTTCTCGATTTATCTCTGGAGCTCCAGAATTTACTAAAATGTGCGCGTCAAGCATGCAAAGTTTCAAGAATGATCCACACGGTTCCAGAGTGGCATGCAAGATAAACGCGGCCTGCGTTGCGCTTAACAGAAAGTGATAACAATGCTCCCCGCAATCACAACGAGCGCGCGTGTCACTGGAAAGTGATAGCGGCTTTCTTCGTAAACCAAAACAACCGCACGTGTCAATATATATATATATATATATATATATATATATATATATATATATATATATATATATTTATATATATATATATATATATATATATATATATATATATATATATATATACCTGAAAGGCGGCATTTTTTCAGATTGGTTGCAAAACGCTGCCGATTGGCCCTCCTGTAAAACTAACTGGCCGATGCTCAATGCTCCTTGGGCCACACGAGCCGAAAAATACAGCGCAGAACGCAGCCTGGTATTTACAATTATTTCTCAAACTCATCAACAAATCTCGCTCCTTTTCTCTCAACAAATAATGCAATATCTGCCCAAATTACTTCACCATGTACCAAAAGTTCTCGATCGTTGGCTTACCGGCCACGTTGGTGTAATTGTTACGGTGCTCCGCACTCCATCTCGGATTCGAAACCGGCCTCATGATTATATAGATATTTCGGGGGCCTAAAACGCAAGATTATTATTATTATTATTATTATTATTATTATTATTATTAATATTATTATTATTACGACCGTTGGCTCACTTCAGCGTCGTGAGCTGCATAACTACGGTGGCCCCCACAGGATGCCGCCACATGCCCGTGCTCGCGATTACACTGAAAATAAGCTCTGCGTTAGAAGGAAAAATGAAAAGAAAGTGCTTAAGGTGATGACGTGTGCTGAAGAAGGTTCGCATACTTCTCACACTTTTTGATCACCCCCTACTTTGTACGAAAAGAACAAGAAAATCTTTAAAGCGTGCGGCAGTTCACTGTAACTGTGTTTGTGCTTGATGGACTCTAATTTACAGCAGTCGATTCACGAGTAATTAAGCTATTTTAATCAAGCCATTATACTATTACATGAAAAAATATTGCGTGGCGCCTTGAAGTCTTTGTATGATGAACCTGTCATGTGGATTTATTAATAACAATATCAATTTATGAGGGCTCACAGCAAAAATTGACTTAATTTTTGGTCATCCGGAGTTTTTTCATATGATTTGGAGTCTGAGTGCACGTGTGTGCTTGCATAACCCCCTCATAGAAATGTGGTCTCTGTGTCTGAAAATTGAGTAGGTTTTGTTACCCTCTGCTAAGGTCTTGATAATTAATATAAGAAACAATAAATAAGACTGACCTTTCAAAAATTGAAATATTAAGAAGTAACTCAAAAACACGGCAGTAGATGATACACAAAAACAAACATTGAAATTTGTGGCGACAGGAAGACTAGCTCACATATAGGCAGATTTAGAGATCAGAACTGTGATCTTCATTTTCTATTCTAATGCACTTGTGTGGTGCTTTTGAAAATATATAGATTTGGAATATAATGAAACTTACACTTTCACTTAGAAGAATAAGACTGGAAAAATGTTCTTTTTATTTTAGAGCGCTTCAAATTTCCTAGAGTTCCGCATCATTTTAGAAATAGTTAGGGCACCTAAATTTTCTAATGTTCACCGAATGCGAAAGCAGCGCGGAGCACTTGAAAATACACGGAGTAGGCGGACGTAGTCGTCAAGGCCATGGCGCATCTGGGCGTGGCATGTCCGGGCGTGTCAATTTCGTCCACCTACATGCTATACCTAAGGCCGTGTTATGCAGCATTGTCACATGGAGTTATCATTTGGTCATGTGACTTTGCAACGTAAGATTCTTGGTCACGTGACTGGTACATGACGTGATCACTTGGTGATATGTGCTATAATCGCGCAGTCATTATCAGAGTGGGCCATTAAAATTTTGTAGGAGGGCTAAGGCAATATTGTAGTGGTTCGTATCGGTTTTGAACGTGAGTCGGTTCAGTTTTAAAACTGGGCGATGTCAATTCTTGGAGTTTGCGTAATTGGTTCTCAGTTTGGGTCGATGCTGCTTTTTAATGAGAGGGGATAACATACGTGAATTTATCACTTGCACAAGGGGAGAAATTTGGCTTTTTTGTTAAATGAGAGGGAGAATAAAATGAAGCAAAGGCAGGGCGCTTAACCAAAATTTGGAGCATCCGGTTTGCTACCCTGCACTAAGGGCATGAAGAATGAAGAAGAAAGATGAGAAACAAAGCGAAGAGCGAAATAGAAGTGCGAAAAGGGAAAGAAAAGTGAGCTGGGGTGCTACAGCTTATTCAATAGGCCACTACTACGCAAAAAGTTCAATAAGACCTTTACTGATTTTCTGTGCGAAGACAGATCATGTCGCCTTTCAAGCGCTGACTGTTCTGACAAGGGTCTGTCGTCAAAGCGAGCTAACGCATTAGCTAGCCGCCGTCTTTGCACGCTGTAACGAGGGCAGTGACAGAAATCGTGCTCTATCGTTTCATTGCTGTCACAGTGATCACCAGCGCCCCGCCACGGTGGTCTAGTGGCTAAAGTACTCGGCTGCTGACCCGCAGGTCGTGGGATCAAATCCCGGCTGTGGCGGCTGCATTTCCGATGGAGGCGGAATTGTTGTAGGCTCGTGTACTCAGATTTGAGTGCACGTTAAAGAACCCCAGGTGGTCGAAATTTCCGGAGCCCTCCACTACACCGTCTCTCATAATAATATAGTGGTTTTGGGACGTTATACTCCACAAATCAATCAATAAATCAATCAGCAATGATCACCAGCAGTACTTTCGTCCATGCCGATTCGCAAGGCGAAAGCTTTGGTGAACGTGACACCAAGCCACAGTCGGCAAAGCACCGTTGTCTCAAGTCGAGAGAGTACGGACGGAGGCAGAATTCGACGAAATGTGTCTAGCTTATGCAGTCACGTGTGCCATAAGCACTAAGAGTTCCACAGTGATTTTACTTCTTCATAAGCGATTTTTCGGATTTTCATGGCAGCAACAGCCCTTGAAGTGGGAATAGATTCTTCTTCGCTATCTTAGCTGATCGAGCAGCTGCATCGGCATGTTCATTGCCCAATATGCCACAGGGACTTGGAACCCACTGAAATGTACTTTCGTGTCCTTCGTCTAAGTGGGGGTGAAGCAGCTTTCTAATTTCCAGCACTAGTTGTTCATGAGGTCCCCGGCGTAAGGTGAACACCAAACACTGTACTGCTGCCTTACAGTTTGTGAACACGCTCCATTTCTTGGCTTTTTCAAGACATAGACAACGTTTAGCACGTAGCTAAAACGCCTTAGACACAGTCAAATGCTAAAGTTGTTTTGTGTAAAAGAAAGCATGAAATGTTTATAGCGCCCAAGCTCACCGGCATACGCCCGTTGCTCACACAAACTGTGTTTCACAATTTAAGTGGAGCCATAATTGTCACAGTATGGACTTGGAATATGCGTGTGCAATATAGACCCGTTCTACATGTATGCCTTTGGCCTCATTGATGGGAAAGTATGGCCGAAAAGCCTTATTTTGAATAGCGAGTTAACATTATACACCACTGGTCGCTATACAACGGAAAATTTTAAACTGCTGCGAGAGGATAGAAATTGCACTATATATGTTGCGCTGTTCATATTGTATGAAATGTGCACGTGTTTTAGAGATGGAAGAATAGAAAGCTCACTATCTGAGCAAGTACAATCAAAGCAATCTAACACTTAAAACTTGGTAAAAGAACGCCATATATGATCTGGCACCTTCAAAACATATCCAAGTGAAATGATAAGCAAGTTTTTTAGACTATTGCACTTCCATAGTATCATTGTTCTCAATAATATTTTTTAGTTCATTAGTTGTGACTATTACTTATGTCAATCGACAAAGGTAGACGTTTTTATTCAATACATTCATGATTGCCACACTAAAGCAGCATGCTGATTCATGCTGCTCACAGAAGAGCACAAATATAATGCACACTCTTTCTTACGGCAGGCTAGAAGACTAAAAATAACTAGAAAATACAAAGTTTGTTAAAAAAACTGCTAGCGAAATCGTAAAGGCTCCGAATAGTATCTTCGATGACCGATCACAAAATCACAATAAAAGTGGAACGCACCTCCTTGAGAACACACCAAAAGTTAGTATGTATTTAAAGTAGGAGATCGCGTTTTATCGTGTGCGCACACTGAAATAAAAATTTTAGGCGTAAACATTGCAGCTGAGTATGCTAAGAGATAAAGTGTGTGCTGTAAATCAAAAATCAGAAGTTATAGATATGGGAGTGATACAGAAGAGCACAGTCGCAGATATATAGCCTATAGTGTTTTTGTGATGGTAGAAATGACCATAAAAAAGGAGATCTGGGCTAGGAAAGAAAGCTTGCTCTTGGATAAACTGCATCTTTTACGAACCGGCGCAGAGGCAGCCCTTCGTCATCTGAAACTCTCGGCAATCCTCGGAAGCAGCGCCCGGCCCCACGTATATGGCCTGCCCTAAAGCGTGTTGAGGGGAGTATCTCGGAGTATTGACGAAACTTAGTTTACGCGTGTGAAATAGTGAGCGCCGAAAAGTTACCTGGATGAACTTAGAACAAAACAGCCTAATGTGCTCCATGCGAAAGATAGAGGAAGACGGTAAACAAATAATAGCTGTGAAAGAACGTATGGCGTTCAGAACCGTGCTGTCTTGTGCGACTGCGGTAACTGCCGTGCTTGCAACGTCGTACGTGCATTATATAGAAGGACGAGCAAGTTTCCAAGGCGAAAATTTCATTCATACCTTCTTTCATTTCCCATTGCTCCAGTCACTGTCTCTTTTTTTTGGACAGCGTT
The DNA here is from genome assembly GCA_013436015.1 of Rhipicephalus annulatus. Classification (NCBI taxonomy): domain Eukaryota; kingdom Metazoa; phylum Arthropoda; class Arachnida; order Ixodida; family Ixodidae; genus Rhipicephalus; species Rhipicephalus annulatus. Next base: position 1,109,632 of record WOVY01010381.1, read on the forward strand.
CGAACGTCATTATTAGAAGTACTGAAATCTACAACTTTCTTGATTTTGTTCATTGCTACAGAGAAAGAAAATATCCTACCGATGCGTTGATTAGAGCACAGTCACATTTGTTCCACACCAACAGCTAAATGTTATTCTAGGTCCGCCTCGGTAGAACAGTAGCTACGGTGCCCGGCTGCAGACCCGACGGTCACAGGCTCAATCTCGGCCGCGGCGGTCACGTTTTAATGGAGTCAAAATGGTACAGGCCCGTGTAATATGCAAAGTGACTGTGCGTCAAAAAGAAAGCCGCAGATGGTCTAAATTTTTGGAGTCTTCCAATACGGTGTTTTTCATATTCCGAGATTGGGACGTAGTTCTTGCTCGTTCTGCAGAAATTACAGAGTGGGCATCGGTGTCGTTAGTCTTGAGCAAAAAATAACCATCTTTTGTTTGACCAAAAGATTGAGAAAGTTGCAAATTAAGTAAATAAAAATTCCGGGTCCGAGTGAGGAATAAAGCTGGATTGCTTGTGAAGCAATTTGGTGTTCTATCACACAGCCGTGAGCCTGTTTGGGTATACAGTTAAAATAACTTCCTCTGTTTCAAAATGCAGTGAGAATTACTTTCATGCTTTACAACTTCACGCGTTTTGTGTACATGTTTCACAATACAACATGTAACATCGCAGTAATAATGCGTGGTACACGCGTGCATTGCCATGGGGTGGCAGAACATGCGGCTATCATAATAAATTCATGGCCTAAAGCCGGCCACCCGCTGCAAAAGGCACACATGTCACGACACCTATTCCAGTAAGGTCACGTAATGGGTGCAAAGCAAGTTCGAAAAGATTTCACGCCCATAACTACCCGCTATTTAAACCATGCTACCATTACACCAAATTCAACCATATGCCAATGCTTCACTGGTACCAGCCACTTTGAACTTTATTGGTTACATTGTAGTTATGCACAACCTATACTTTCAGAGTAACATCATACAAAAACGTATCCACTAAGTTGTTAAAGTACGCGCTGGGGACAGGATATCACTATTGCATACAGCTCTTAAATGCGAAGCTTAAGGATCCCCAAATGTTATTAATACTTCATCTGAGCAACTCTGCAGATAAGCCCAGAAAGCGTATCTACAAGAAACACCGACATTTCCGAAACACGCTCAGGGCACGAAAATCTGTTTTAGCAACACAAGCGAGACAATATATTTTTGAAGGTCTCATTGGGAGGTAACAAAAGTATAAGGCGAGTGCTTTAGTTTTGGATCCACTTCGTCATTGCGGTGCTCGCAAGTTTAAAAAGAGGAGAAAGGCGGGGGGGTGGGGGCAAAAGTATCGTGGTAACAAGCCCTATTTTGCGGGCAGAGAATACCAGGAAAGTACGACACGGTGGAATATGCTACAGCATCTATGAATTCTGCTATGGAAGCGGCTGCGAATGAAGCTGCGGCAGATGCCCGATCGTAGCAACCTGCGGCCCCAATTCGACGGAGTTGTACTGATAGGGCTGAATCGGAGGAGAGAGAGACTGCTGCCTCAACAGCAGATCTACAGAAAGCTCGACAACAGATAAACAGTAAACCCAAGTGGTATTTCGCCTTCACATTCTAAAAACGTTCTTCTCATCGTCCGTTATTTTTCAGGTAAATTCGAAAGCTTGCTTTTAACATGGTTGGAATGGCTGTTAAAGACAGAATAGCAAATTTTATTGGTGCTGAAAATATAAATTTGAATGATGAAATATATCATGTAAAATTATCAAGGTCGGGTGGCCAGCCAATGCGTACGTTTGTTACACTGAAGTGGCGAAGGTAAATAAATTCAGCCTCAGTACCAGAAAACAAGAAATTATTGCCTATCTAGCTTTCTACTAACAATGAGTAGCATACTCATCGTTGTCTGCATTTTCTCATAGCCATGTTTGCTGAGTATGCAAATTTTGGTAAGGAAAACACCTCCGAAACTCCGTCCTCATTCTTTCACAACGAATAAAAAAATAACCACAGCGATGAATCTGCCTACTTTCAAAGTTTTTTGTAAGTGAAATTAGACATAAATGAAAATGTGCGTTTCTTGCACTTAAAATTTAATACAGGGCTGTCTGCAAATGGCATCTGTAAGCTCCGCAGGTGTCTGAGGTTGTAAAAAAGTTTGGTTCTTGGTGCCTGCCTCTTCCTCACTATTGGTATCACAACGTGAAGAAACTGGTCAGCAGATGTAGTGTGCAAAGCGTTGTTTCATCTAAGCCAAACGAAGTGTGTCAAAACTCTCATGACGGTCAGCGCAACGAAGGACACAAAAAAACAAGAAAGCACAGGACGAAAGCGCTAAAATTTCATAAGATTTGACAACCACCTGACTAAACAACATAACAATCATTCACGCAATAGGTAACATACCAAATCTGTCAAATGTCCTTACATTGTGATCTGCTATAGCTTTCTGGTAATCTTAACTGACCTAGTGAGAAATTCAAACGGAGATTGGTCCAGGAAATTTTTTCGGCAACTCAGGGGTGTTGGTTCAGGGCATGCGTTCCCTTTACACACGAGAACATACTAGGTTCGAATCACTTTACGGGCACGGCCTGTCGTATGATGTCATCTCATGGGCGTAAGGCAGGAGAACCTTGTATAAAAAAAAGGAAGCAACCGAGAAAGTCAAAGAGAAAACTTAGGAAGAAAAAATAGAAATAAATAGAGATAAAGGAAGAAAAAAATGACGGAAAGAATGGAAAAGAAAAAAAAGAAAGGCGAGGAAAGAAAAAAAAAGATCGAAGAAAACAATCAAAGCTGTGCCCAGTACAGCACTTTTTTCAGGCTTGGCACCACTTGTGTAGCACTGTTTCATTAAGTGCTCATCTGTGATTTCCGAAAAGCATAACATTTGCATTTATTATATAACAAAATTCGCAGTCATAGCTAAAAGAGTGTATTTCCAACATAACCTCACTCCACGTGATAAAAGTACAGCAGTTTAGGTTAGTTACTGTTGAATCAAGGTGCTTCCTACAATGGCGCAGATATTATCTCTTTACATCAGAAATGTATAGTATTGGAAAAAAATAAACTAATAAATGAACCATCGTTCAGTGCCCATCTCCTAGTTCATAAAATGGCTTTAAGTACTACCTATAATTAAATCTATCTCACAAAATTTGTATTTAGCACGAAATTCAAAAGGTACTCCGAATGAACAAATTGCCGTAACAGCGAAAACGCGTATCAGGGACGTGCATGGAGTTTGAATTACGACACCATGGTCTAACATGCCTCAATGTGCTCGGTCCCGACCTTCAGCGCACCTGAGGCTTATACATACACAAGGTCTCCCGCTGCACCGGACGAAGCGCAGATGAAGAGGGATGCACGTCGCAATGTATGTTGCATCGTCGAGGTGAATGACTTTGGAATGACAGTGGTTGCCTCATGCATCTGGTGCACCAGACAACTGCCGTGAATCTTGGCGAAAAGCGAGGGGCAACATATTCATAGAACACGCGCGAATCTAAACGTGACTGTCCGAGCGTGGGCAGCCACCCGCTACAGTGCATAACGGCCAGCAGATAAGCGTGCGGTTCGTCACGCAACTACAATATTGACTTCCCAACGAATTCCTGAAAACGCTTAAAACAGAAAAAAGATAAGTTAGAGAAGTGGTATAACATTGCAATGGGCATGTTATAAGAAGTTATTGTCGTCGTGTCATTTTGCCTAGTTTAGCAACAAAGTGAACGTGCATGTTTTAAGTATATATGTATATACGACGTGTGTTTGTTGATGAATTACAAGCAAAATGTAATGTTTTCATAGGACTAGAATGCATTTTTAACAACGTGTAAGTCCGCGATTGAGCCTTAAAGATTGCATTGCGTTGTCAGAATTGGATGGCTTTTCGTTCTTTCGAGTGCGCTGCTCTGCGTAAAAGACTCTAAAATTATGTCTCTCGCAATGTTAAGCAGGTACAATTCACGGGAAAAGTGCCACGAGCGATGCGAAGTATAACTGACAAAAAAAACTGCGCGTTTGATTATATAGTATTGAATTACCTTGTGTTTAACTAAAACTGAAAAAAATATGTAGAGTTTTTGGAGAATTTTAGGTCTTTTGAAGTCTTACTAGGTGCGGCCACATTTTCTGTTAGAGTGTTTCAAACACACATGATTCCTCAAAAAAGCATGCCATCGGCTCCGGTTTTGCTCTTTTTGATTGGCTGTATGTTTTGCACTATTTCGCGATGCCAAATTCTACATGGGCGCAGCTTGTAACCATGCTAAACTACGCTGTACAACTTCGCAGAACAATTTGCAGCGTTTAATAAATTTTTGATCTCCCCAGATTGTCTACGTGAGCAAGTAGGGTCCTCGATATGTTTCCACAAACCCTTAGGTCGTAGTCTTCAGTCTTCAAACAGTGCCCTAATATGTATTTCCTTGGCCCTTTTTATTTATAGGCGTGAGTGGTGGCTGTGGTACGTCTTCATTGTCTCAAGCGATGTTACATACGCATCCTGCATCAGCGGTCGTGTATATATATATATATATATATATATATATATATATATATATATATATATATATATATATATATATATTAGTTTGTGTGCTGATAGTATTGTTGCTTTTAATACTGGTTGGCTTGTACGTGCCGTAGTTGAGAAAAGTATAATGCCACGGACTAACTCAGCAAAGTCCTTGATGCTTGATTGATTGATATGTGGGATTTAACGTCCCAAAACCACCGTAAGGTTATGAAAGACACCGTAGTGAAGGGCTCCGGAAATTTTGACCACCTGGGGTTCTTCAACGTGCACCCAAATCTCAGCACACGGGCCTACAACATTTCCGCCTCCATCGGAAATGCAGCCGCCGCAGCCGGGATTCAATCCCGTGACCCAAAATAACCAGCCAAGTACCTTAGCCACTAGGCAAGCGCGGTGGGGCAAAGTTCCTTATACTTGTAACGTCGGGTATACGTTGCCAAAGTTGTTCGGCTACTTATGCTGCGAAGACCACTGTCTTAGCATTTGCTCCATCGTTATGATGGCTTCATGGAGAAATTAGGCCACGGTAGTGGGTGAATTTCGTGAGAGTCCTGCAAACAGCTGCTAATTTACACCCCGCCTCAGAAAGCGTACTTTCTTCTCTTCCTTCATTTCAGCATCAGCTCGACAGAACAGCTGAGACATCTCGTCAACAAACACGGCAACGCTCTCGTGTTGTCTTTGATCGCGAGATCTTAGGAGACCATCTGCTTGTTTCTTTCGGGTCAAGACTATCATACGTGTGCCGCATGCAGCTGAGTAGAAAACACAGGCTAGGTTGTCAGGGCAGCTTCATGGTTCTCTCTTGCCCCGCCACGGGGGTCTAGTGGCTAAGGTACTCGGCAGCTGACCCACAGGTTGGGGAATCAAATCCCGGCTGCGGCGGCTGCATTTTCGATGGAGGCGAAAATGTCGTAGGCCGGTGTGCTCAGATTTGGGTGCACGTTAAATAACCCCCAGGTTGTCGAAATTTCCTGAGCCCTCCACGTACTGTGGTGTCTCTCATAATCAAGTCGTGGTTTTGAGACGTTAAACCTCACAAATCAATGAATCAGTCAATCAATCATAGGCCTCAAACCTAATGCGCGCCGAATGTGATATAAATAGGCACACCAGAGCTTCCGGTGACTGTCTCACTTGTTCGCGACCGGGAGTCGATCCTATTGGTCCAGCCAGTTTAAAATGTCTGCGTAGGGCTTCTTATGGAAGGGCCTTGAAATTCGAAGGGCGATAAAAGACCATATGGAGCTGATGGAGTCATTGCCTGTTCATTCTGGCTTACCATTGTCGTGCTTGCCATGGTTTTGGAGTGGTCTGGAAGAGGGATCAGTTAGGGTGGTAGGCCTAGTTACCAATGACTGTGCCTAAGGTCAGCTGTTCCTTCCAAAGCGTCGGCGTTGGGGTCGAAATCCTCCGCATGGTCGTAGTGCATACACTGATACCCAGCGCATTTCTCACTGTCACATTATACCGTGACAGAAACGTGGAAGTTAAAGTACAAAAGAACGCCAGTCTGGTTCTATCACCGGCAAAACGACTATCGTTTTTTCCACAAGCTCATTTTTATCCTCTTTTGATTGATATGTGGGATTTAACGTCCCAAAACCACTATATGATTACGAGAGTCGCCGTAGTAGAGGGCTCCGGAAATTTCGACCACCTGGAGTTCTTTAACGTGCACCAAAATCTGAGTACATGGGCCTACAACAGTTCCGCCTCCATCGGAAATGCAGCCGCCGCAGCTGGGATTCGATCCTGCGACCAGCGGGTCAGCAGCCGAGTACCTCAGCCACTAGACCACCACGGCGGGGGGTGATGGTGCTGGTGGGACTGCGAAACGTTTGATGCAGTGAACCTCCGCGGTTTTATCCTCTTTCCAACAGCGGCAGTATATATATATATATATATATATATATATATATATATATATATATATATATATATATATATATATATATATATATATTGTTACGCATGCCTTGGAAGAAAAAGAAGATGGGTGAACATGCTGACTGCCCCAAGAGCTGGAGGAAGAAAAGAAGACGACGAGACTGCGATCATCAGCCTGTTGGCCGCTCCGGCGCTTCTCTTCGCGACCAAAATAAACGGCCCCCTTCAGCCGTATACGTCCTGGTCCTCCTTGTGCGTAACAGATTGGTGGAAGCGTGCTGGGTAAGACAAGCCCAACGACGGGAGCTTCACTACCTGGACTACGCCGCAGCCGCCGCCTTGCCGGACTCCCGCCTGCACCGATCGTAATGGCCCAAGATCACCCATCTAACGCTTCAAGGCCAACTCCAATGGGTTCCGTGCCCTACTACCGAGTCCCGCCAACCTTTGGAGGAAAATCGGGAGAGGATGTCGACGCGTGGCTCGTCCAGTACAAGCGAGTCAGCAAGTCCAACGGCTGGGATGCCGCCGCTCAGCTAAGCAATGCGGTCTTCTGCCTTACGGATACTGCGCTCGTGTGGTATGAAAACCACGAGGACACACTGACGACGTGGGACGTTTTTGTTGCAGAGCTGAAAGCGTGTTTCGGCGACTCGAGCGTCAAAAGGAAGCGGGCAGAGCAGACATTGTCTCAACGCGCGCAGCTTCCAGGTGAGACATGTACCACGTATATAGAGGATGTGCTGAAGCTCTGCAAGGTGGTCAATGATCAGATGTCAGAAGACGACAAAGTAGGGCATTTGCTGAAAGGCATAGCCGAAGATGTATATAATTTTCTAATCGGAAAAGAGCACCTGAGCTCGGTGTCCGACGTGATTCGGCATTGCCGAACTTTCGAACAGCTGAAAATGCGCAGGATTGCTCCAAAGTTCGGCCGGCTCACAAATGTTACAACGGTTGCCAGCATCGACACGAGCACCTGCCCAGACCTGTCCTCGACGATTCGAGAGATTGTTCGCGAAGAACTTTTTCGCTATAGAGAACAGACGCATTCAGCAGTTGATCACCATTCTGTAAACGACCAACATTCGGTATATGTGCCACGTGAGGCTGTGACTGCGCCGCCGCCTTCTACGACCCCTTGGCAATCGATGGTTAGTGCAGCAGCTGTTGAGTATAGCGCACCCCCACAGCCAAGAAGAGCACCACGGTTGCCAGCTCCTCGCCATGACCGACGCCCCCAGCGTCCGCCTTCTTCACGACGCCCAGTCTATCCCTATGATATACGGAATGAACCGACCCACTCCGCCAGAGAAGACGATGTTCGATTCATCGACGAACAAAGAGAGTTTCGGCCTCTCCCAGTTTGCTACTCCTGTGGTGTACCAGGACATATTTCGCGATTTTGCAACCGTCGACGTGTAGCCCCACGATATGGCTACCCACCAAACTTTGCACGGCCTTCCGAACGACTTCGAGATGACCCGCGAGCAACGTGCTATGGCCCACCACAACACTTCACACGATCGTCTGATCGACCGTACGATGACCCTAATGCAACACACCTGCTGCCTCGCGACGACTACTGGACACGCAGCTTCCGGAACCACTCCCCTACATCTGACAGGAGCTTGACGCCTCCACCGCCTCGTGTTCCCCGTTCTCCTTCACCACGGCACCGCAACACGTCTCCTCTGCCACAGGAAAACTAGCAAGCGCGGCCGATGGAGGTGAGGTCGCCGGAGACGTGCTAACATCAGAAATACCTCCTGTGTTGATGCTCAAGAACAAAGTACGTGTTTTTGTTGACGGTGTGCCTGTGATGGCTTTGGTGGATACGGGGGCAACCATTTCGGTCATGAGTGCGTGTTTTAAAGATACCTTGGGGCGGAAGGTATTATTTAGGTGGAATCAAGCTGCGAAGTTTTGCGGAGTGAGTGGGGAGGCACTGCATCCTGTTGGTGTGTGTCAAGCTAACGTATTTCTCGGAGGCCGTGTTATCCCAACGGAGTTCGTGATTATTCCGCAGGCGACACATGATGTTATTTTGGGTATGGACTTTTTGAGGGAGTGTGGTGCGACTGTCGACTGCCGCACAGGAACAATAGTCTTGAGTGATCACGTTCCGCCAGCACTCTTGGAAAACCCTGTGGATGGTGAGACGGCATTGTGTGTCTGTGGCGACACTATCATACCACCGTTATCAACCGTTCGTGTACCTGTTGGTTGCAGCGACAGCTATTCCGCCAGCTTTGATGCCAACGTAGAACCAGTGTACACCAACTGCATGAAAAAGAATGTGTTGATCCCACATTGTGTGGTGTCGATCAGACGTGGATGCGCTGGTTTATGGACTGTCAATTGCTCTACAGAACCCGTGATGTTACCAGATGGTCTAAAGTTAGCCGTCGTGAGTGGACAACACGAGGCCTTGCTGGTGACCGAGCTTAGAGATGCGCCGGAAGAGCATCGTAGTCACAGTTTCGAAACGGCTCTTCTGCCAATGGTGAATAAGTCGCTGAGCACAAGTGAACGCCGAACATTGGTCAATGTACTTTCGAAGCACGTCTCTGCATTCGACTTTGCGCAGAAAGACAAAGCGCCCCTAATCCCTGCTTCTCGAACATGTCACACTATCAACACGGGTTTGGCCAATCCGATTAGACAAAAGCCATACCGTGTTTCGCCATCCGAGCGGCGGATTATTAATGAGCAGGTGAACGAAATGATTGAAAACGGTATCATTCAAGAGTCAGTAAGTCCATGGGCAGCTCCAGTAATTCTCGTTAAAAAGAAAGATGGATCCTGGAGATTTTGCGTCGATTATCGCCGATTGAATGCTGTAACAAAAAAAGACGTGTACCCACTTCCACGTATTGATGATGCCATAGACTGTCTGCATTCGGCCTCTTACTTTTCCTCTGTAGACTTAAGATCGGGCTACTGGCAAATTCCCATGCATCCTGAACATAAAGAAAAGACAGCCTTTGTAACACCTGACGGCCTTTTTGAATTCAACGTGATGCCATTTGGACTGTGCAACGCGCCGGCGACGTTCGAGCGATTTATGGACACTGTTCTTCGTGGCTTGAAGTGGAGCATTTGCATGTGCTATCTCGACGACGTCGTCATCTTTGGCCGCACCTTCAGCGAACACAATTCACGTCTTGATACTGTACTGACTTGCATAAGAAACGCTGGCCTTGTTCTTAACTCAAAGAAATGCCACTTCGGAGACCGACAAACCCTTGTTCTCGGGCACCTAGTCGATCAGGAGGGCATCCGTCCAGATCCCCAAAAGACAGCAGCCGTTGAAGCATTCAATGTGCCGCGCTCTGTGAAGGAGCTCCGCAGTTTTTTGGGGCTTTGCTCCTATTTTCGCCGCTTTATACCCAAATTTGCCGATGTCGCGTATCCGCTGACATGTTTGCTACGGAAGAATACTCCCTTCGAGTGGACTCAGGAGTGCGACTCCTCTTTTCGTCAACTGAAGTTCCTCCTGACGTCGCGGCCTGTTCTTCAACACTTCAACCCATCAGCTCCAACCGAACTGCACACAGATGCCAGCGGCGTAGGAATTGGTGCCGTCCTAGTTCAACGCTATGGTAACTGCGAGCACGTGATTGCATACGCAAGTCGCTCCTTGAGTAGGCCCGAACAGAATTACACTGTAACAGAACAAGAATGCCTCGCGGTAGTATTTGCGATTCAGCGGTTTCGGTCTTACTTATACGGACGCCCTTTTACAGTTGTCACCGACCACCACTCATTGTGTTGGCTCGTCAACCTTCGGGATCCTTGCGGCCGTCTAGCGCGCTGGGCACTTCGGCTCCAAGAGTATAACTTCATAGTCTCGTACAAAAGTGGTCGACGACACGCCGACGCAGATTGCCTTTCGCGCATGCCACTGAGCACTACAGAGTGTGACGCCGATGACCTCGATCACCTCGTAGCTTCTGTGTCACCGAAGTTTCCCGACCTCAGTACTTTCAAAGATGAACAGCGAAAGGACACCAGGCTATCATCGCTTTGCACAGCTCCTACGGCATGCCATTTCTGTGTACGCAACGGACTCCTATATAAGAAGAACTTTTCCAGCACTGGTGCACGTTTCCTCCTGGTAGTGCCAGAAACCCTTCGGACAGCGATTTTAGGTGTGATGCACGATGATCCTACGTCCGGACATTTAGGTTCTGCGCGGACGCTTTACCGTGCTAAGGAACGCTTTTATTGGCCAGGAATGCGACAGTCAGTCGAGGCGTATGTGGCCAGCTGCACACAGTGTCAACGCCACAAACACCCGTCTACTGCTCCGGCTGGTTTTCTACAGCCCTTGCCACCTCCAAGCACACCTTTCCAACAGGTGGGCATTGACCTCATGGGCCCTTTTTCAAAGTCGGCTAAGGGAAATCGCTGGATAATTGTATGTGTCGATTACCTCACGCGCTACTGCGAGACGGCAGCCATACCAACCGCAACTGCCAGCGACGTCTCTGTGTTCCTGCTGCAGCACGTTATCCTCCGACATGGCCCACCTCAGGTGATCATCAGTGATCGTGGGCGACAATTTACGGCAGACATAGTAGAAGAGCTGCTTCGATTGAGTGAGTCCCGCCTTCGTCACTCGTCGCCATACCATCCGCAAACAAATGGGCTCACGGAGCGTACCAACCGAACAATTGTAAACATGCTCTCTATGTATGTGGCATCCGACCACAAGAACTGGGATGACGTGTTACCATTTATAACGTACGCGTTCAATACCGCTAAGCACGAGACAACAGGCTATAGCCCCTTTTTCTTGATGTACGCACGACCGCCACGGTACACACTCGACACAGTTTTGCCATTCTCGGCGCACGAGAACCTCTCAGTCACCGAAATCCTCTGCCTTGCAGAAGAAGCGCGTCGTATTGCTCGTCTACGCACTTTGGCATCACAGGAAAAATCGAAGGTACGCTATGACGTCCGCCACCGGCCTGTAACTTACCACCCAGGCGACTTAGTGTGGCTGTGGACTCCGGTACGAAGACGCGGGTTATGCCAAAAGTTCTTGGCCACATACGACGGACCGTTTGTCGTTCTCGACAAAATCACGGAAGTCACATACACAATAGCTCGCCTCACGAGAAGTGGTAGAAGAGCCGCTAAAACCCAAGTAGTCCATGTCGCTCGACTAAAGTTGTACACACCAAGGTGAATCGGTTACCTCGCCCGGCGGGCTTCGTCTGCGAGGGGAGGAATGTTACGCATGCCTTGGAAGAAAAAGAAGATGGGTGAACATGCTGACTGCCCCAAGAGCTGGAGGAAGAAAAGAAGACGACGAGACTGCGATCATCAGCCTGTTGGCCGCTCCGGCGCTTCTCTTCGCGACCAAAATAAACGGCCCCCTTCAGCCGTATACGTCCTGGTCCTCCTTGTGCGTAACAATATATATATATAAATTGTAAGCACATTCCAAGCATTTGATCGTTCTCACTTGCACATACCCATCATCATCGTCCTCTCTCTGGGGGGGTTGTTCTGAGCCGAGCCAGACATCGCAGAATAAACGCTTCTGCTCGCCCTGCCTGCTCGCCGTACCTAGTCTGCCTGCGTCTTTCAGAAATTGTAAGCACATTCCAAGCATTTGATCGTTCTCACTTGCACATACCGATCATCATCGTCCTCTCTCTTGGGGTGTTGTTCTGAGCCGAGCCAGACATCGCAGAATAAACGCTTCTGCTCGCCCTGCCTGCTCGCCGTACCTAGTCTGCCTGCGTCTTTCAGAGTGGTGGAGGTGCGGGGACCTTCATCCAGGACCTTGGAAAGGAAGGCTTTGCCACGGTCACTCAAAAGGACGCGAGGGGCTCCGTGGCGCAAGACGATGGAGTTCAAGAAAAAATTGGCGATTTCTGTGGCGGTAGCAGAATGAAGAGGGGAAGTCTCGGCGTATCTTGTTTGATGGTCGACTGCAGTGACGATCCAACGGTGACCGGAAGGTGTCAACGGCAAAGGACCGTACAAGTCTATTCCGACAAATTCGAATGGTGTGGTGGGACAGGGAAGAGGCTGAAGGAAACCAGCAGGCGGGGATGTGGATCGCTTGCGGTGCTGACACAACGCGCACGAGCCCACGTATTTGGCCACCGTTGTGGACAAGCCAGGCCAGAAGCAGCGCGTCTTGATGCGATCGTAGGTCTTGTGGAAGCCTAGATGACCGGCAGCAATATCATCGTGGAATGCTTCCAAAACTCGAAGACGAAGGCAGCGGGGAAGAACTGGCACCCACTTGTTACCGGTGGGATGGTAAATGTAGCGCTTAAGCACACCGTCCTCAAGGCGAAATTGTCGAAGCTGGCGTCGCAAGCGGCTGTTGGGTGGTTTAGTGACACCGCGAAGGCGATCAATGAAAGACCGACAGTAGGAATCTGCCAGCTGAAGTGAACGTAAATCGGAGTTCGAAGATAGCTGCATTGGATCCAGCGATGCGAGCGATACGTGTTGTGAGGCAAGCTGGGTATCAGAGTCATTCGAACGCGATGCGGTGGACGTATTGTCACGAGAGAGCGAAAGTGGGCACCGGGACAGCGCATCGGCATCATGATGACATTTGCCAGACTTGTACGTAACTGTAAAGTCGTACTCTTGTAAGCGCAGTATCCAGCGCGCAAGACGTCCTGACATATTCTTCATTGATGAAAGCCAACAGAGTGCGTGGTGGTCGGTGATGATGGTGAAGTGCCGACCGTAGAGATACGGGCGGAATTTCTGTATCGACCATACGATAGCCAGGCACTCCTGCTCCGTGATGGTGTAATTCCGCTCAGCTGTTGACAGAGTCCGGCTAGCGTAGGCCACAACCTGCTCTTTAGAGGTGGAATCACGCTGCAGAAGGACTGCTCCAATGCCTTGTGCGCTTGCGTCAGTATGAAGTATGGTAGGCGCTCTCTCATCGAAGTGGCGCAGCACTGGTCCGGAAGTCAGGCGTTCTTTCAAAATTTCAAATGCAGACTCGCAGTCGTTGGACCATGAGAAAGGAGCACCAGTGGCCAATAACTTATTTAGCGGAGCCGCTAAGGTAGCAAAGTTGCGTATAAAGCGACGAAAATAGGACGCGAGACCAAGAAAGCTGCGCAACGTCTTTTGGTTGGACGGTCGAGGGAACTGTAGCACAGCTGCGATCTTCTCGGGATCTGGTTGGATTCCGTCTTTGGAAACGACGTGACCGAGGACTTTGATGCTTTTGCTGGCAAATGTACACTTCTTTGTATTTATCTGAAGGCCAGCCTTGGAGAGACATTGTAGCACCTCGTCTAATCGTTGAAGATGTTGGGCAAAGGTACATGAAAAAACAACGATATCATCTAAGTAACAGAGGCAGGTCTTCCATTTTAGGCCACGAAGAACAGTATCAATCATTCGCTCAAACGTGGCTGGAGCGTTGCACAAGCCGAATGGCATTACATTAAATTCATAAAGGCCGTCCGGTGTGGCAAATGCAGTTTTTTCTTTGTCAGCCTCGTTCATGGGGATTTGCCAGTAACCTGATCGTAAGTCAAGGCTCGAAAAATAGTTCGCCCCTTGCAGTGTGTCTAAAGCGTCATCAATTCTAGGCATAGGATATACGTCCTTGCGTGTGATCTTATTTAACGCGCGGTAGTCAATGCAAAAACGAACAGAGCCATCCTTCTTTTTAACTAAAACGACTGGAGATGCCCAGGAACTCGAAGAAGGTCGTATTATATTTCGCGATAGCATCTCGTTCACTTCTTTTTGAATTATTTCTCTCTCTGATTGCGAAACCCGATATGGGCGACGGCGTATCACACGAGAACCGTCGGTTTCAATGCGATGTACAGCCGCGGAAGTCTGACTCAGTGTTGTGGCACAGCTATCAAAGCAGGCTTTGTGCTTAGCCAAAAGGGCCAATAGTGCTTCAGACTGTTTTGGTGTGAGGTCTGAACCAATGACAGCTCGAAAAGGGAAAGAACGTGAACCTGGAGCTGGTACTGGTGACGAAGACGGGCAGAGTGTCGCGATGGAGGTCAATGGAGAGAAGTCAATCTTTGCCACCGTCATTCCCTTGGGCAGCAGCACAGATTCTGCAGTTGTGTTAGAAACGGGCAGAAAAGCGCAGCCAGAGGAAAACCGGAGGAGGCAAGAGGCGACGAGAATTCCACGGGAGGTGCAGCGAAACGAAGGAGCCACAAGTGCATCACCGTCGGTTACTTGGGTAGATGCGACAGCTATCACGTGTTCGTGACCAGGGTGCAGGACGCAGTCTTCAACAATGACCAAGTTGGAGATCGAGGGTGATGAAACTGGAATGGGCGCATCCGTGGTATCCGTTATGTGAATGACGTTCTCTTTAAAGGATATAACAGCGGAAGCAGAATGCAGAAAGTCCCAACCAAGGATAAGTTCATGAATGCACGTGGGCAACACAATCATCTCGATGTGGTGACGTATACCATCAATAGAAACACGAGCCGTACACTGTCCGTCAGGTTGAATCAGCACGTTATTTGCCCCACGCAACACAGGTCCCACATAGGGCGTTCTGACTTTACGGAGGCGCGAGCACAAGTCACTACGCAAAACAGAAGTGGTTGCACCGGTGTCAACGAGAGCTTGCACAGGAATACCTTCAAGAGTCACTGACAACATATTAGCTGGGCGAACAGGAGGTATTTTTGTTGGTCGACGGGACGCAGTTTTCCCTCCAAAAACTGCAATCCTTAGTTTTCCGAAGATTGGTCAACAGGACGGGAGATGATTGGACGAAGCGGCGATGCGGAGCGGCGGTAGGGCGATGGAGAGCGTCGTCTGGAGGAGCGGTATTCCTGATGTTGACGAGGGGACACTGGAGGAGACGGAGACCGGTACTGCGCGGACGGGTAGGTGTCTGGAGCATAAAGATCTGGTCTTCGGAACCGGTCTCGTTCGAACTCAGCATAGCCTCGTCGTTCCTCTTGCTGGCGGCGACGGCAGTAACGAGAAATGTGGCCTCGTATACCGCAGTAAAAGCAAACAGGACGGGATTGACGCCACTGAGGATACAAGGGTGCAGCAGTCATTCCACCTCGCATAGCAGCCAAATGGCTACTAGCAGTATCCGTAGAGCTAGATGCCCCGGGAGCAGGCGGAATCGCAGCGATCTCCGCATATGTGGGCATTACCGTTTGAACAACCGGTGCTGCCGGTGTCGACCTGGGCGTCACATCGGCGTATGTGGGCATCGGGCGTGCTGGCGGAGCGACCGGGGATGTCGGTGTCGCCATTGCCGCTAACTCCTGCTTAACAAGATTCCGCAGGTCGAATGGTGGAGACGGAGCGGAGGCGACAGTGGACCGCTGCTGTTCAAGGTCTCGAAGTTCTTCCCGGATAATTGTGCGGATAAGGGTTTTTAATTCAGAGGGAGGCATCAGGCGTGGATCACTGTCTTGTTGAAGCCGGAGGGACTGCAACTGGTCAAGGCGTTGGCATGTCGAAATGACGTCGTTAACCGTAGCGGGATTGCCAACAGCCAAGGCGTTGAATGCGATTGGGCCGATTCCTTTAAGGATGTGGCGAACGCGCTCATCTTCCGTCATGTCTTTATTCGCACGGCGACAGAGGGCCAAAACATCCTCGATATACGAAGTGTACGACTCATGTGCCAGTTGTAGACGCACAGCCAGCTTCTGTTTCGCGGCTTCGGAACGACCCGATGAGCATCCGAATATTTGTCGCAGTTTGTTGGCAAAGGTCGACCAATCAACGAAGTCAGTTTCGTGATTAAAATACCAGGTTTTGGCTACGCTGGTCAAATAGAAAGGAAGGTAGCTCAGTTTCTCTGCTTCGGTCCATCGATTGGCTGAACCCACACGGTTGTAAAGGTCAAGCCATTCCTCGACGTCGTCACCGCGAAGACCCGCGAACACGGGCGGTTCGCGCTGAGGGCTGGTGACAGTAGATGAAGAGCGGGCAGCCGCCGGCGTAGGGGCTGTAGCGTTAGGGCTAGGCGTTAGGTCCGATGTCTGCATACCTGTGTGGGTGGCTGGGTGCAATCGGCGACCAGATCGGAGCTCCAGGTGGGAAATGAACGTAGGAGGACGTCGGGATCTTACCCAGCACCTCCACCACTCTGAAAGACGCAGGCAGACTAGGTACGGCGAGCAGGCAGGGCGAGCAGAAGCGTTTATTCTGCGATGTCTGGCTCGGCTCAGAACAACCCCCCCAGAGAGAGGACGATGATGATGGGTATGTGCAAGTGAGAACGATCAAATGCTTGGAATGTGCTTACAATATATATATATATATATATATATAATATGTCGTAGCGATAAAAGACGCCGCTCGCGCTGTCAGTCAATGCTTGGCCGTGACTGTTTCAGTTTTTCAGTTTCAGTTTTATTGAGCATTTTCTTCACAGAGTTGCGAAAAAGAAAACGCAATAATAAGAGCAAAAAGCTGCTATGTTAGGAGCTTGACGCGGCTCCTACCTTTTTTCACTTGGCATTACAAAATCCGCAGAGCACAAACATGAAAAAACAATTTGACGTCGATTGTCGCCATTGATAGCTTATGATTGCTGGTTGCCGGCTATAAACGCCTTAACAAATTGATGGAATGTGCTACGTTCCCTTCCGACTCTTTTGGAGCTAGTTCACGTACCCTGCCATCTACAATGCCCCATGACGCCTCTCAGCACACGCCTGCTCCCGTGCCACCCCCTTGTCCCGGTGTCTTCAGGATCCGCGATCCACCCATCTTCACTGGCGCCGATGGCACTGACGTGGAGGACTAGCTCGCCGTTGACGAGCGCAGGAGTGTCCCCAACAAATGGGATGAGGACGGCAAGTTGGCCAACTTGGTGTTCTCGAGCAAGTTGACCAACCTGGTGTGGTACAACCACGCGTCTGCTTTTGCAACCTGGTCCAATTTTAGGACCGCTATCATCAACGTTTTTGGGCGCCCCGCCGTTCGTAAGCTGCAAGCCGAGCAGTGCCTAGGCGAACGCGCTCAGGAGGCTGGTGAGTCATTCACTAGCTATATCGAAGTTGTCCTGGACTTCTGCAAGAAATACAACGAGAGCATGTCCGAATCTGACAAGATCCAGAACGTCATGAAGGGCATCGACGATGATGCCTTCACGATGCTGCTCGCCAAAAACCCTGGCACAGTCGCTGATCGCTGAGGTGATCACGCTGTGCCAGAGCTACGAGGAGCTGCGCTGGCAGCGTTCGATGACCCGTCGCTTCCCACCATGATATGGAGGGCTTGCTGGCTTGGAGGCGAGCTGTGACCGGGTAGCGTTGCTGGCAGACCTCAAGTCCTTCATACCCGAGGAAATAACTAGTCAATTCTCTCTCCTGCCCTTTGCCCCCCCCCCACCAGCTGTTCAACAATCGGCCACTACCTTTTTTTCCTTCCATTCGCCGAGCAATTGAGCAAGAAATAGCGGAGGTCATGTCTGCGTACCACCCACAACAACCTCCGGCTCCTGTGCCACGAAGTTGCGCCCAAGTGGTCACCAGGCCGCCTCCAGTCGTTCCAGCACCCACCCCACTGATTTACGCCGAAGCTGCCGCTCGACCTCCGTCCTTTGCAGCGAGTATATCGGCTACGTATGTTGACGCGACCACTTAGACTCAGCTCCAACCCGCCCTGCAGCCGTTCCAGCCACCGTTCCGTCCATCGGCTCTTGCGACATGGACGAGACATACCCCGGCGAACCGATGGCGCACATCTGATAGCCGGCCCAACTGCTTTGCCTGTGGTTACGCCGGTCACGTAGCACGTTATTGCCCTCGTGTACAGCCGCCTTCCATTTCATAGCCTGTTGCTGACAAGCTCAGCTGTCCCTATTACGACAAAACACCATCAATGCCACCGCCGTCTCGCCTAGCTCCATCTCCTCGAAGGTTGCCGTCTCCACGACGTTGTTCCCCGTTCCCCATGCCGCCAAATTCGGCAGCTCACGAGCGGGAAAACTAGTCGTGACAGTCCCCGATGCAAGGACTGTGACGCTATCGCTTTGTAAGAGCCCTTAGAGCAGCCCATCTAATGTCATTGACGTGCTCGTGCACGGTGTTCGTGTACCTGCTCTTATTGATTCATAAGTGTACTGCGCAAAAAACCATAAGTGTACCGCTAGTTCACACCGTATTGACCCTTCAGCAGGGTGCACAGCTCGCGTTGTCATTCAGGACCTTCTGTAGGTCGCCCAGTTCATCATTCCTGCATGCTCTGATGACGTCATACTGGGATGGGATTTTCTCTCCCACCGCGATGTCGTCATTCATTGTACCACCGCCGAAATCAAACACTCACTCTTTTCGCAATTGACGCCAGAAGACAGTCCCTCGACACTGAGCAAGATTCCCGTGAACGACGATACAACAGTGCCTCCAAGCTCGACGATGGCTGCGTAAGTCTACCACGCCGATCTCTCCGACACAATTGCACTCGTTTCGCCATCTAATCATGATTGTTGTAGGAAAGGGTTGCTAGTAGCTTTCACGACCGTGCGAGACCCACTATAGGAAGCACTCGAGAGTTCGACCCATTTCAGAGTTCCTAGACAGCACTGCAATTACCTCGGGGTCGAAGAGGGAGCCGCCTGGCGACCTAACAGCTTGTTAGTATGAGCGGGTCATAGTCAGCCCTCAGGCGCTCCACGTTGACTATGTCACACCCGAGATAGCCCATGTCCACAAATTGTTCAATGGGTTCGATCAGATAGTTGGCCGGAGATGTGCGCTCAATGACATGGTTGGGGACTTCATATTTTGGGAGTAATATGTAAGAGAGGCTAGCTACAGGGGTCGGGATTGAGAGCCATACATGTGCACCAGGAAGGAGTGTGGGCTTAGAAGTGGCGGAGGCATAAGGAATACTCGTCTGCCACTCTTGCTCATGCGTTGTGAAAGGCTTAGCTGGCTGCCTCAGAAATAGGTGAACCCTCAGATGGATCCGGTGTGTATGGGAGTATCGTTTCGATGGTGTGCGACGGGTGCCTGCCGTACAGCTATAAGAAAGGTGAAAAACCAATCGTCCTCTGGTGGGCGGTGAAGTAGACGTAGGGGACGAAGGATAGTATAGTATCCCAATTCTTGTGGTTGGCAGTGACGTACATCGAAAGCATGTCGCGCTCGGTGAGGCCATTCGTCCGCGGGTGGTAAGCAGTAGTTTTGCGGTTGACAGAATGGCACTCCGTGAGAATGGCTTCGATGACTTCCAACAAGACGACACGGCCTCGATCGCTGAGAAGCTCCTGGGGTGGACCGTGGCGCAGTATGAATCGATGCAGTAGGAAAGACGCAACAGCACGCGCAGTAGACGCAGAGACAGCGGCGGTTTCGGCGTATCGCGTTATATGGTCTACGGTGGCGATGACCCAGCGGTTACCAACCAATGTCAGAGGAAGTGGTCTGTACAAATCGATGCCTATGCGTCCAAACGGAGGGTCAGGGCAAGGTAACGGTTGCTGACCAGCTGGCAGCATGTGTGCTGACAGTTTGCGGCGTTGGCAAGTGAGGCAGAAGCGAACGAACGGCTGCACGTAGTAGTACGACCCGCGCCAGAAGTAGCGCTGTCGAATGTGGTGGTAGCTAGGTTTTGGATACACCAGAGTGCGTGCATTTCAGATCAGAATGGAAGAATTCACATATCTCGAACGCAAGCTGCGGGGTATCACGAGTAACCACTGCCGGCCATCGGCGTCGTAATTGTGTCGGTGTAGGAGGCCGTCACGGATGGCGAAATGGTGAGCTGGACGACGCAAGACGCGCGTGGATGGGGTTGCGGACGGATCAGAGAGTGACTAGATCAGCTGTGTGATCCAATTATCCTTTCGCTGTTCGCTAGCAATGATGTCAACATCGATGGCAGAAACAGCAATTGGGGATACTGAGCAGGGCACGTCGTCTTCAGGCAGAGGGGAGCACAAAATGGTGTCGGCGTCGGCATGCTAGTGTCCGTTACGGTACAGCACGAGGATGTGTTAGTCTTGCAAGCGAAGAGCCCAACGGGCAAAATGGCCTGAGGGATCCGTCAATGATGACAGCTAGTTTAGTGCATGATGGTCGGTGACGACATCGAATGGACGACCATACATATAAGGTCGAAACTTTGTATGAGCTCAGACGATTGCCACGCACTCTTTTTCCGTGACGGTGTAGTTTGTAGTGAGAAACGAAGATGGGAACCCGGACCCGATCGTCTGGCTGCATTGAAGGTCAAGGGATCAACTGAGGGAGCCAGCGCCTGTGGCTCGTGCTAGTACCCGCCACCCTTCTACCTTTTTTATTTACAAGAAACTCCCATGGCCAAAAAAACTTATGTAGTACTGCCTGCTTCGAGAAGGTACAGTTTTTTCACCGGTCGGCTGATGATGAAGCTGGATGCCAAAATCAGACGGCGCGCACGTGCGATGCTGTCATGGCCCGGAAGCAGTTCGGTTACGCGAGCCATCTTCCACGTTATTGGCGGTGAGTCGTCGTGCACCAGGACAACTTAGCCGACCTGAAGTCGCTGTGGTGCCTTCAGTGCCACTTTGTGGGTTAAACGTGGAAGCAACAAGCACTCCTTTCGGAAGCGTTTCCAGAGATGATCCATCAGCGCTTGTCGATGTAAGGCTTCAAGTGAATTTACCAGAAGGTGTGGCACAGCGTTGAAAAAGGCCCATGTCAATGACGATGAAGCTAATCGAGGTAGTGGTTTGTCTTGCCGGGGAAGTCGTCCCTTCAAACTTCAGTGTGTAGATGACTTCACCGTCACGTTATTTGCCATGTTCAGGTCATACTGGGAGCTTTTGCACTTCTTGCGTCACTTGTAGTAGGACGAGTATTACTTTAGTCTGCTCTTGTACATTAGGAAGGCTTCCTGGTAATCGTTGTTATCCTTGGGCTGTCGTTGGCGTTTAAAGTCGAGCTTCTGCAGCTGCTGCACGAATATGCTCCGCCTGACTACTTCAGCTGTCAGCTGGTCTTGATTGTGCACCTGGCTCACAAGTTCTTTCGAGCTGAATGAAGACTGCGGAATCCGTGACGATTCTCCTTCCTCACTCGACGAGGACAACGATGACACTGATGGATCCTGGTTCCTTCGCATGGCGACTTTGCCAAGGATGGAAATCTCGTCCACTTTCGAAAGCAGCGGAGGTTCGTCCACGTTTGCTTTTGCTGATAGCACATTGTCAGTGTCCAATACGGCATCTCAGACGACGGCGTGCAACGAGCTTGCGTTTACGGGTGCGAGATTCTCAGCCATGGTGGCGTATTTTGTGGCATCATTGCAGGAGTCTCCCGACATTTCGCCAATCACAGCGTGTACCGCTTCGCGAGAGTCCTCGTTTCCTCTGTTTTCCTTCATGAGGCACATGGCATAGTGTTGAAGCTGCTTCGTGTAGCGATTGTACATCAGGCGCAGGTCGATCTCTGGCGTCAGGCGCCATCTTCATGTGATGTTCAATGGCGTCGTGGGCGGTCATTGGGCGCATGTCTTCAATTGAGTGCGGCTCGTAACGGTGCTGTTGCTCGCTGCTCTGCGAGTGCATGGGGCCACACTACGGGCAGTGTGCGCGTTTGATCTCTTCGTCTGGGACGAGAGACTATCTTGGGGAGCTGCAGCTCAGACCACAGAAAACCGGGTCCTTGTGGTCGATGCGCATGGTGTACCTGGGGTTTCCCTTGAACATCGAAATCTCCATGGCGCAAGTTGTGAGGGAGCCTTTGAACTGAAGCGCCATGGTTTCCATAGAAAGCGGCAGGTTCTTCGGCGTGTGCTCAAAATTCATTCGAGTTGTGGTTGCCGTTGAAGTCAGCAGGCCATTGAAAGGCGAAGTCGCTGCGCGCTTCGACGTCAATGTGGGAGGAGTTCTGAGACAGGTTGAAAGCGAAGTCGCGGCCTGTGGCGACGTCGCATCGAGAGGAGTCATGAGGCCGGTCACAAGTAAAATTGCGGCCTGCTGCGATGTCGGTACGAGAGGGGCCATGAAGCTGGTCGAAAGCGAAGTTGCGGCGCGAGAAGAGGTGGTGGAGGACCCTGGTGCGTGATCTTGTGCCGAGACGTTTTTCGTACTCTGCGAGTGGTTTGTTACGTTGTTAATGTCGCACAACGATGTTAAAGGTCACCCCAGCATCGGCGGCATTGCAGGGTTGTGGCGGTGTGCCAATCATTGGCTAAGTGGTTGCGTTTGGCGCAGCGAAAACATAGCTTTTCTGCGTGAAGCTTCATCCGCATCTCTTCCAGAGGAAGACGTTCGGAGCAATTCTGAATAGTGTGTTCAGGAGAGGTACACAGGACACAGGGGTGTGTATATGTGGATCGAAATTATTGATAAAGCCGCAGCGGAGGACGAGGGTAGCTGACGGATCAGCAAATCTCGTTGTGGAGGCCTCCGGCTGGTAGCTGATATTGGTTGCTGGAAACCATTTTCTTCCCGTACCTCTACTTGTAATTTATTAAAGCTCAGGAGGTCTTTCATTTGTGACTGGGCTTCCTCAGGTGCTGTGGCGTTCTCAGTTAGCATGGCTTCCTTTTGCCGTTGGTGATAGAGTATACTGAGGTCTGGAGGTAACGTCTTTAAGAGACCATGCTGCAGCAACGTGGCGTACTCGCCTAAAGATAATCCGAGACCTTCCAGGGCGTTGATACGCATTGCAGCTTCGTAATGTAGATTTTTTAACAGAGTTGCGTCTGCGGAACTTCAGGCTGGGGCGAATGACAGCAAACTGTCGAGATGTTCGTCGACCAGCATGTCGCGACGACCGAAGTGGTCCGCCAGGATCTTAATGGCGACGTCATTGTTCGCTTCGGCCAGGCGAATACCTTTAATGGCTGCCTTCGCTGCTGCAGTACGTACGCCAATAATTTTTGGAACTTGTCAATTTTTAGGATTCAGTCGTTGGTGGGGATACTAGCTTGAAACTGGTCCCAAATTCTTTGCCAGTAGCGTCGTTCACCAAAGAAACTAGAGAGGTGCAGCTTGGGCAGTGCGATGCAAGAAGGTGTCGTTGGAGTAGGAAAGCCGGGTCAAGGCAAGGTCGTGGCCGGCTGCGACGTAGCTTTGAGGGGGTGACTGCGTGGAGTAGTTGTGACGGCGACGGATGCGGCTGGAATTCGCGGCCGCAGCGCTGTTGCGCGGCCAACCCTTGCTTGAGCGCAGATGACCCTATCTTCGTATTCGCTGGTGGTGATCAAGTCTGCCTCGAGGTCCTCACCATATAGCGAAGCTTGAATCTCCTGGTCGAAGGTGGTGAGGTGGGCGTGTTTTCTACAATGATGTCGATGATCTCCTCGAGCCTCTGAGCAGGGGTCACCGAGTCTGTCAGTGGGGTGTCGAGAGTCGATATTGCCTTGGTGATGACTTTCCGGTAGAAGCCATATTGTACTCGGAGTCGGTTTATTGTTGAAGGTCAAGGGCCAGATGATCGGGTAGGTTTCGGCACCAAAACGAACTGTACGAAACGAAGAAGGGGACCCAGATCCGCTCGTGTGGCTGCATTGAAGATCGAGGGATCAACTGACCGAGCCAGCGCCCGTGCCCGCCGCCTCTTCCTTTTCCTTTATTTACAACATTTGTCTAAGCTTACGTGAGCGTACAGCTTGCATATGCCACGACATATTCAGGTAACCCAGGTTTGCGCTGCACTAGGACAGCGCAGAGGCCACTGGCATCCTCGTGCATCTCTGTTGGAGCCGTAGGGTCGTAGTGACGTAGAATGGGAGGAGACGGCAACAAATGGAGGAGCTTTTCAAACACGTCATCGCACTCGGATTACCATTAATTGTGGGACCTGTTACTTTCAAGAAGCTTCGTCAGCGGCGATATAATTGAGGCAAAGTTTCGTATGAAGCGTCGAAAGTATGAGCACAGTCCCCCGAAACTACGCAGATCTTTGACGGACGCAGGTTTAAGGAATTTGGCCATGGTTCGAAGCTTGGCCGGATCAGGAAGAATGCCGTCCTTTGACCCGACGTACCCTAGAATGATGAGTTGACGTGCTGCAAAGCGGCACTTCTTCAGATTTATTTGCAAGACCGCACTGCTGACACGTGTAAAAACTTCTTTCGAACTTTGGAGATGTGTGGAGAAATCCAGATTGAAGGCAACGACGTAGTCGAGGTAAGACAACCACGTGTGCCATTTCAAGTTGCACAGATCGGTGTCCATCATGCGCTTAAAGGTTGCAGGTACATTGTAGAGACCAAACGGCATGACGTTGAATTCGTACAAACCTTCGGGTGTGATGAAGGTGGCTCTCGGTCGAGCGTCGTTAGCCGGTATACTTGCCAGTACCCTGAGCGCAGATCGAGAGAAGAAAAAAGTTCGGCTCCGTGAAGGCTGTCAATCGCGTCATCGATGCGCGGCAGTTGATAAACATCCTTGCGAGTGATCTTATTGAGCCGTCTGTTTCGTCGCATGGCCAAATCAACTGCTTTTTGTCGCATGGCCAAGTCAGCCATTTCACAAATATGTGGCGATATACTCAACCCACTTGTAATACAACGGGTACTCGCCAGACAAACACGGGGAGAAGTAGTCAGCTCCAAGCAGTCTCACTTCATTTATGTGATCCAGCGTTTCCGTTGGCTAGAGCAAGTCGGGAAGCGGGAAAGTTTCCAAATGGCTTTTCATTGCGGCGCGCAGCACCCTGACATTCACGCTTCAAAGTTCTTGTAGGTGCGCTTAGTGCGAGGATGGTGTCGTAGTGGAAGCTACGTCTACGGTGTAGTCAAACGCAGCTCATACCGCAGCTTGCACACCCACGCCAACATGCGGCTGGTGCAGTACAGCGGAGCAAGAACGCCTGGCCGCAAGAACCAACATGGCGCTTGTTGCCATGGAAACCGGGACTGGCAACATTGTGTTTTAGCGGGTGGCGGCAAGTGGTGGCTAAAAGGCTGACACCACCCTGAAACATGCAGACGCGTGCAAATGAAGGCTCCCTATTGATGCCACCAACTACCACCCCTGTGCCATCGGAATGATCGAGATTTTTTACCGACAGTTCAAAGCCGCACCGCAATTATGTGCCACCGGTGGTGCTATATGTGCAAGATGGCCCGAGCTTCTTGAGCAGACGAGTTTGCTTCGAGCTGGCTCTGCGGGGGCCACAGCATGAAGACGACAGTGTGGAGCGCGCAATAGCAGCGTTGATAAAAATGGCTACTGGAACGCGCGTGGCGTCAGAAACGCATGTGGGACATGTGTGGTGGTTATCTAAGAAACAACACGTGCAAACTCGTCAGCGCCGCAACTCACTCAACATTTCAACAGTGCAGCGACTTCAGCGCGACTGTTGCGCTATCTCTAGCCAACTCAACACGCGCTTCCCACAGGCGTGTTCGTGGGCGTATGTACTCTTTCGGACAGGTTCGTTCGTTCCACCTGCAGAACCGAAATTCCCACTCTCGAGGGCAGCAGGGTGCACACGCAGCACTCTCGTGCGGCTCGTGTCGCTTCTGTCAAGTTTTGCAGATAAATATATGGACAGGTGGCCACCAGGAGCGCTCACATCAAGGTGGCAACGCGGTTCTCATAGGATACGTCGTGAGCGCAGTGAAAATGAATGCGAGACATTGTATCCACGTGGTAATATCACTTTCCCTTCTATACGTGCGTGTGTGCATAGTCTGCTTGAAAAAGCTAACAGATCAATCGTGCCACTCGACGTGAGCACTGCTCCTCGGCAAGAGCAAATGTGGTAGGTGTACCCGATCTTCGCCGCGGTATTCTGTCAATCAAACTGATTGATGCGTGAACTTGGATACGGATACAAACTTCGTGATTCTCAGAATGCCCGACATCCAACTCGTGACTGTGATGGTGCCATTTGATTAATTGATACGTGGGGTTTGACGTTTTAAAACCACCATATGGTTATGAGAGACGCCGTAGTGGAGGGCTCCGGAAATCTCGACCACGTGATGTTCTTTAACATGCATCCAAATTTAAGCACATTGACCTACAACGATTCGATCCCGCGACCAGCGGGTCAGCAGCCGAGTACCTCAGCCACTAGACCACCACGGCGGGGGGTGATGGTGCCGGTGTGACTGCCAAACGTTTGATGCGGTGAACGCTACGCGACAGCTTCTTTGCATATAGATGATGATTGATATGTGGGGTTTAACGTCCCAAAATCAACATATAAGTATGAGAGACGCCGTAGTAGAGGAGTCCGGAAATGTCGACCACCTGAGGTTCTTTAACGTGCGCCCAAATCGGAGCACACGGGCCTACAGCATTTTCGCTTCCATATAAAATGCAGCCACCGCAGCCGGGATTCAATCCCTCGACCTGCGGGTTTCTTTGTATATTGAATAATTTGGTGAGCTTACGGTACTTGTGCTGAGCTGTAGCCATAGAGAAGCTTGTGATCACCTAGGTTTTGGCAGCTTTTTAGGTGGCTTATCTATGCATGTGCGTGGTCAGCTTCAAAGTGAAGGCCGCATCAGCTGTCTTAATTTCATTGTACTAATTGACTGAGGCTTAAACGTGCATTACACTGAGCTGTCTTGTATACATTCATAAGACTTAATTAAAAGCAAATATCTCGGTCGCAAATAGCAAGGTCATGAGCAGTATGAAGCTATTGAACGTATCCTGCGTAGAAGTATACTAATTGTCATCATGTTTATATGGGCGAATTCGCATGATTTTAGTTAGTGTGCTCATGATTAACGTTTTGTTAATTAGCATCGTTTACTTAGCTCATCAACTAGCATACTTTAGTTAGCCTGAAGCTACCTATAGAGGACTTCATTAGCATGGTCTTCTTTAAATGTGGCGTAATTACCTTGGCCTTACCATGACATGGCGTAATTAGCTTAGTCATAAGACGTCCTGGCCTAACTTGCCAAGTATGCCGTCCAGCCGAAAACGTCACAGCATATCTACCGAATGAATGATGATGAGTGGAGCGAAGCTTCGGAGGGTTTTATGGCTAAACCATGAATCGTCTGTCTGTCTGTATGTCTGTCCGTCCGCACCAGCTGCGTGTGTCATCGAAATAGGCGGTCACGTATACCACGAGCCAGGAGGGACAGACCCAGGGCTTCAGACGCTAATAGCTAATTAGCCGGCCGCACGTGCTCGGGTGCTAGTGGCCGACGACAACAAAGCCGACGCGTACCGGCCGAGCAGCACGCTAGAATGTACAGGCTGACTATGGTGATCAACACGTGGGCGCGGGTTCAGCTGTGGTAATGGTGTCGTAAGACGCTCGGCCGGTGCTTATCTCAGAGGCCACCGTGCTGATTATTCTAAAACAGACTCATTGCAGACATTAAAAGCTTCAAAATAAATTTAAACACCCCCTGCTTCTAAAAAATATCACCACAAAAAGTTTCTGACACTTTTGTTGCAAGGGTGCACTTCTGCACCCATGTCTGTCTGTCTGTCTGTCTGTCTGTCTGTCTGTCTGTCTGTCTGTCTGTCTGTCTGTCTGTCTGTCTGTCTGTCTGTCTGTCTGTCTGTCTAGATGACTACGCCATTAAGCTCTCCTGGCCGCTTGGATAATAGGATCTATACCAAAATTGGTATGCTATAACATGATTGTATGACGAGCATAAGTAACTAGTCATAACAAGAAAATCATAACATGCCTGTCATGAATGTCATAATTTGCATGTCCCGGTCTTGATGCTCCGGTAGTGGTTTCGTTCACATGACATATCGCAAAACTGGTATGGTATGACATGACTGAATGGCGAACATAAGTGACAGGCCCTCACGTAGAAAACATTGCATGCGTATCATATAAGAACATGGCTACATGCCAAGCTAATGATGCGCTCGCGGCCGTTTGGCAAGCTTCACATACCCCAAATTTGGTATTATGTGACATGAATGAATGACAAAGGTATAAGACCGGTGCAAACATGATAATCATTACATGCGTGTCTTGTAAAACAAGACTAATTGCTACACTCATAATGCGCTCGCGGCCTTTTCGCTAGCTTCACATATACCGAATTTGGTGTTACGTGACGTGAATAGATAACGAAGGTATATGGCTGGTGCAAACATGATAATCATGATATGCGCGTCATCTAAGAACATCACTACATGCCATGCTCATGATGCGCGTGCGGCCGTTTTGCCAGTTTCACATATAGCAAATTTGGTATTACGTGACGCCAACAGATGACGAAGGCAAATGACACGTCCAAACATGATAATCATGACATGCGTGTGATGTAAAAAATGACTACATGCTACGCTCTCGCGGCCATTTCGCTATCTTCTCAGATACCAAGTTTGGCATCACTTGACAGAAGTGGATGACAACGGTATATGACTGGTGCAAACACGGTAATCATAATACGTGTTTCATGTAAGAACATGACGGCATACTACGCTCATGATGTGCTCGTGGCAGCTTTGCTAGCTTCAAATATACCAAATTTGGTATCACATGAGGTCAATGGGCGGCGAGCACAAATGCCACGCACAGACTTGATTATCATGACATAATTGTCATGTACGGCACAAGTTACGTACGCCTCATAACGTTGTGCTGATTTCAATGTGACAATTCAACCTTCCTCCTTCGTAATTTGCTTAGATTCGATACCCACTGTACGTGGGATCTGCCACTTTTTTACCTCGTAAAGACAGAATAAAACAGGGCTGGATAATGATACACCTACTCCATTTTTTTATCTAGTTATAGAGCGCATCACAGCATCAGACTACGTACTACGTACAGCAAAGTCATCGACTTTATAATGCATGTTATGAGTCTTTAACAATTCTAAGCCACATACTGTTTTTTCGTTACTTTTAACACGATTTAAAACTACAAGCGCTACTTTCAACGCGAAGAGGTTGTTGAAATATGTCACTATATTCACTATACTTTAATTTGTTCTAATTTTAGCCAGGATCTAATCGAACGTTATGGCCAGTTGTCAGTCTCTTTAGAATCCCATTCCCCCATCATTTTATGACACGTTAATACAGCGCTATATACATGTTGGGCCACTCTAAATTAGTGCGTTATGTTTTGCACGCTGAATTTGAAAGCAAAGAAACATACTTCACGTCTGAAGACTAATGATATTGAGAAAATAAGCATACCGAGACTGCAAAATATGGGGGTGGAGATGAATTCTATGTATGCTGAAGATACTAGAAAATATTGGACCAATAGAGAGCTTTAGAACAGCACCGGCTTGTGGAGGACTGTACTGGCGCTTTGACAAAACATACTTTATGCATCCCCCCCCCCCCTCTAAAAAAAAGAGTTGCAGAAAATTCTGCGGAAAATTATCCCACTGTGATTCTGTAAGGACAACATTTATACGGAAAAAATGGAGTCATAAAAATTTTCTAACATTCTTTTTGGCATACAGTGCTCACACGAAGTGTTCATAACCTGACTTGCATAAATGCTCTACTCGATTTCATACTTTCTCATTCGGCATCATTTACCCTGATTATAAATGAGAGGATGCAAGTGAATAAAATCTAGTACTGCTAGCACAGCTTCATAACAAACCTGTATAGCCTTACATATCGACAAAACTACTCTATTTCAAAACTTTCACTGATAAAATCAACGTTTTATTAGCGAACATGAACACAAAACTAAGAATACAGCCAGCAAAAACAAACAGGGAGATAAAAACAGGACCAATTATGCCAATTCAATTAGAACAAGAACCACAGCAACAGTGGACTTAGAATGCCCTGCCACGTGCTGCTAATCATATTATAAGGTTAAATTACATTTGTTCGCTAATAATAATGTGGTGTTTTAGGGTAACATTGAGTTAGAAATTCTACCAGATGCAACGCAGAATCTTCTGCTTCTTTAAATTCCTCTTTTTTTGTATCAGTCTTCACTTTTGAATCTTCGTAAGCATAAAGATGTTATGCAAAAAGAGGGGCCGAAAAAGAGAGAGACAGAAAAACGTTCGAAGCTTGAACAGCTTTCAGGAGTGTGCACAACATTTCAATGATACAGCTGACAGGAACTTTTGCACTGGTTGCAGTAACCCTTGCGTGTGGCAGAAGCAAACGGCGCCTATATGAATTACGATTTTTGCAAGGTTTCGCCAAGTAATTAGTTCGTGTAGTGTCCAAAGTGGGTGCCGCTTTCGACCTCATTACTTGCAAAGGACGCCTATACGTCAATGGCAGAAAGTTAGGATGCGCAACTACCAAATTGCCTGATGCCCCAGGATCTTGTGTGCTGATATGTTATATTTCCCTGTGTGAATATGCATGTCCAAGAAATCCTTAGGAAGGTACTTGTATGCCCATTGTATCCAGGCTGGCTTACAGTGAAAGATGACTCTGTACAAATGGCGAGTATCTGACATTACACTGGCCCACGTCATGAGAGGGCAAATCGTCTTAGTTTCATAATTTGCAACAATGTCAAGCTTAATCAGTACTAAGTCTTACACCGAGCATCGATGTCGCTCAGTGCAGTCTCTCAAATAATCTGAAAAGCTTGCAAACAGTCCACAGTTTATGCGCAAGGGCAGTGCTTCGAGAAACAATATCGCGCGGCATTTAATGAGGCTAAACGAACCAGATATGGCTCCGTGCGCACGTGGTTAATGAGCGCCGGGGATTTCACACTGTTGCGATACCAATAGTTTCTTTTTCTTCCCGTGCGACAAAACTAATAAGCACGCATATCACCCAGGCCAACCATAAAGCAGTATAATAAAGCAGCACTGATGTGGACGTCAGACATCGGTCGTTATTCCGTTTGCCCAGCTGCAGCAGCAGCATGTAAGAGCTGCCGCCGCGCCGTGTCGCGCTCTTCATGCTGTAAATGAGCGCCGCGGTATCGCCTGCAGTCAGGAAGAGAGGGGCCATGCCAGTGTATTTTGTGCGCGACCCCGCGAACGCCCCTTTCGGACAGGTGACGTTCGGGACGACGAGGCGGAGAGAAGGGCCGCGCTGAGATGGAGCGAACACCTTTCCAGCGCTCCTTTCGAGAGAAGCGAGCCCGACAAGGCGGAGACCGTTATCGGCCTCACCCCGACGGGAAATAGCCGTCGTTTCGATAAAAGCGACGGAGCCTTACAGTGGGCGCTGGGGCTCGAGTTTCCTTTCCCCGCAGACGGGTCGCTACGTGGCTGCCATGAAATAAGTAACAGAAGACAAAGGAATGAACGACAATCCAGGGGAAAGCAAAGGGGAGGGTCAACTTGCTTCTGGTGGGCGCTTCGCGTTCGTTTCCCCGCTTCCGCTCCCCGGCGCGTTCTTGGAGCAGGGAAACTCGAGCCATAAAACAGCTGCGAACGGAGGGAACCTGGTGGTGGCTTTTAGCGCAAGCTCTGCTTCGTTGAACACGCTGCTGCCACTTTTGTTTCGACGTTGCGCTAACTGACAGAAACCTGGGGCTCGGCCCTGGCCACTCTATTGGGTCAAGCACCTGTATATAGCCAGTCTTTGCTCTACCTCAGTGAACACACGTGCATATACCCAACCATACACTCATGTATGTGCATAGACTCAAGTAGCAAAATAGCAAGTGATAAGAGTGGGTAGAAAATGGCAGAAGACAATGGCAAGTTTGGTATGGCATACAAGACCGGTGCGCCCAAACACCCTAGGTCGACTTGTGTTCAACTGGCACTCATGTGACTTCACAATGTCTTAAGGATATTGTTTCCTAAAACAACATTACTATATCTGAAAAAGACAATTTTGTAAAGCTGCAATACGCATTGCCAAACAGCCTTGGAATTGTTCAATCTATAATACAAGTCAAACTAAGTTCAGTCACATTTTGCCCTGTGATACTTGATTTAATTTCACCACTCGCGTGTTTACGTTCTACAAAATTTGGTTTTTGTTAACAATAAAAGGCATTCAGTGCTTCGAATGTGGTGAAAGAAAAATAGATACGAAACGTTAGGTAAAGGGGCAAAATATTTAGCGCTTCATACCTTGAAGCTTTGGAGCTGAAGAAGAAAATGCGCCGCCCCACCCCCTTTTCTCCTCAATTCTGCCGGTAGGTTCACATCACTGAACCGAGCCGTATGCAACACAAAAGCAATATCATGTTAATTACTGTTGTCCGATTGGAGTGTTGCTCGCCACAAAGTCTTAATCTCTTTAGAGATTTAGTAACAAATTAACTGCCCTCTATACTTTGGCCATATACTTAGCGTTATGGGTGGTGTTAATTATCTGTTCTTGTGCGCCTCTGTATAAACGCTTATTATGTATGATTAAGGACGGACCACCCAATTATCTAGTCCGCAAGAGTTCTTTGCAGACATCGCGGCGCGTACCGTACGTAAGGCCCAAGTGCGCGATGACGTCAGTCACATGCAATCTGACGTTGTATCGTTGCTATGGGAGTTCGTTTTCAATTAAATCAAAGCGCACCGTCCTGCTTTATACTCTTTTTTCACCCACTCACTTTTCGTGATTTCTTAAATTTTCAGGCTCAGCCGCATGGCCTTGTTATTCAGCCACCGCTAATTAGCTCCGGCACACCTGAAATTCAGCCCTCGTCTGCTCAGCGGGCTGCAGCTAGAAAACTTCCGCCGTGGGGTCGCCTCTTTAGTTTCAGCGGATAGAAGGGCGTCCTTGCGCCTGACACAGTTTTCGGCATGGCTGCTTCTTTGAAACTGACTTCGTTGGCTCGCTCTTCTGTTCTTTCACAGGAGCTGCGCGGTGCACGACTACCTGTGCCTAAATATGGAGCTCACGCCTGAAGAGGCTGCCCAGTTAATCGAGCACGTGCGTTTCTTTATCTGTTAATAATTGTTATCAACAGTGTGTCTGAAGTTACTTCGCCCGCCCGTACAGCTCACTATAGTCAGATGACAGCCGACATCGCGCCTGTTGAACATCAAGGAGTTTCGCGTTTGACGCAGTTTTCTTTGATATCGAGACGCATGTCGACAGCAAGGTATACTTCAACGAAAATTGGGTTGGCAATAGCATAACATGTGTAGCTTTAACTCGGGAAGAGTTAGGGAATTAGCTGCAGAAAATACGTGAGATTGGCAACGAAACGTGAGCTCTACACGACATGGAAGCATTCTGCTCCACTTCGTATACCGAGGAGCAGCGTCATACTAGACGCTACCGCGCGTCGTATTATGCATGCTAAACGCATGAACATGACTCAGCGGTACATGGAGCACACGAAAATACATGTTCGTGAGGCTAAAGTCGCTCCATCGTTCATGAGGTCTTCAAGGTCTCACAGAAGACGCCCTCTGAAAAAAAAAGAAACACCTGCACAGATACCTGATTTCGGTGCTTCTAGTCGTGCTGTGCATAGCGAAGAAAGCAGATCATTCATAGACGCTCGACATTTGCAACAGCCACGAAGTACAAGTCCTATGCTACAATGTTGTGAACTGCGTTCAGAGTTGCTGTGGATTGGAAAGACGACATTACATGATAAATTATTTTCAGGGCTCGATTACACCAGAGTTTGTGCATTTTGTGGACGTCATCATATTTGGCGAGGAAAAGTGTCGACATGCCGGACGTCAGGAGTGCATTGAATGCTTTGCCAAGTAAGTTTCTGTCAACCCAAACTTTTCATGCAACGTTTCATGCAACACTATTTTATGCGACGGTCATAAGTTTTAAGCAATACGCAGTTTTGAACAAAATACTACCCAGAACGAGTTCTTGCAGAACTGAATTAATACAAAGTACTTCGCTTCATTAGAGTTCTTGAAGTCAGTGCGCGGTTTTTTACGACATCTCTACAATCAATTACTTGTATTAGATAGCGCGCTTTGTGTACAAAAGAAGTCGCTATACTTGAATATGGAAAATAGCGCAAGCAGTAATCGACTCAGCTCACACAGCTGGTGCGAGAAAAAGGGCTTCACGGGCTGCTAGATTGTTCGGAGAATTGGCGAGTTGCAAAACGTACACATGATAGAAACTTTGTGCCTGTTTCCATTTCGACATGATTGCATGATTGTCGAGCCAACAGCCACGCATTAATAATACTTGACAGAAGTCAGTGCTTTGTTGATGAGATAACTGCATAAGTTTAATGATGCATATAGGTTACTCAGTATACAAATGGATGACCACAATAACAAACATGTACAAAAACAAAGGTACATCGCAAATAATTGCACTAGCCTATGATTTGATAAGGTTACAGTAATAACGTAAAATACTATCACGTGGTACATATGGTCGACCCAAAAGAAGAATGGCAGGCTGGGCAGATAAACATATTGGCTTCAGTGCGAAGATGAAAATTTTAACCGATTTATTTCATACTTCTCTATTGTGTGCTTCAATATACAAGAAAACTGGCAAACTTTTTTTCGGAGTAACAATAAAAAAAAATCAGATATGGCTTTCCCGAAACGGGTCTTTCGGGCTTAAGAGACGTGGAGGTGCGCAAATGTTTTTGTTCATAAGGCGAAAGAATATTCCACGTGAGCAATTTACACAATATTTACAAGCAGAATATGAATTTCTTCAATTGCTATTTCATGCAACTTCTATGTGTACACTTTGTCAGCAGGTAAAGAAACGATCTTTCTCATCTCATAGTAAGTCAGCATTTATTCTCTTTCATTAACAGTGAAAGCTGTTATGACATCACAACAAGGGCCGATTCTGGTGCCATAGTTTTTGGTGCCAGAATCATCGCCGGACAACTGTCCGTAACTTTCCGGACAAGTTTCCGTAAACTCCGTTCTACGAAGTAAGAAAAAAGAACGAGATAAATGAAAAAACCCAAAGACTGATTAGGAATGGAACGCGGGCCCTTTTCGTGGCAACCACTCTACCGCTAAGCTATTGCAGTGTCAACTCCATGCATTTATTTAAAGTATAGAGTTAAGGTCAGCAATTGCAAACTATGCAAAACATAATTCATCATATCAGAATTACCTTATCGTACTACGTTCCAAACTTACTTTATGCAGTCCTCATGAAGGCTGAGGAACAGCGTTAACCCGTTGAATAAATTGGAATAAACCGTTTTAGAAAAGTAAAGTAACGAACAAAAGCGCTATGCAGGATTGCTCGAGCTTGGCGGAAACTCGGGACCTTTCCGATCTCTGGCAACATCCTCTTTTGAATGAGCCAAGAGTGCGACGTTTCAAATTCACCCCTTAGCACGCTGCATTTCATCGGTTACGATAGAGCCCGGGATCGCGTCAAGGACGGTCGACAAGGTAGAGTGGTGTTTTCAAACCAGAGGCACCTCCTTTCATTTGTTTCTTGTTCCACTGAGTGCAAAAGTGCATCCATGCTATGAGAGTGCCAGAATCTTTTCCTGATCACATACTTTAAAGGTACGAGCTGTTTAAATCCATTTTAAAGCTTTGAATACCTGCACTAAATCTGTTTTAGGATAATCGGCACGGTGGCCTCTGAGATTGGTTCCAGCCGAGTGCCTCACACCATCACGACCACCGCTAAACCTGTGGCCACGTACTAATCTTCATGGTCAGCCTGTACATTTTAGCGTGCTGCTCAGTCTGTGCGCGCCTTCTTTGTACGTGCGGATGCCTAATTATCTATTTGTCTGGGCGGTATTCTTGGCTAGTTTGGCCAGGAAATGATTTGACCAAGCTGATTAAGTGAAGTCATCGGAAGATTGTAGTAATTACGCCACATGTTGATAAGACCATGGTAATCAAGCCATGTAAAGCTGTAACCGTGCTAACTAAAGCATGCTAGTTTACACGCTGCCTAAACCAAGCTAATTAGCGTGACGTTAATCATGGGTATGCTAAATAAAATCGTCTTAACTATACGTTCTTATATGATGACAATTATTACGGTGTGGCCTTGCTAATTGCACCTGAGATAATTATTGGCGTCGAGAAAACTGTTAGGTCATTCAGCCCTAGGTAAATGGTATGATCAATATCAAGACAGCTGATGCCGCCTTGATTTCGATGCAGACCAAGCAGATGAGTATGCGACCGGATTGAAAAACTTGAAAAAGGTAGCTTATCACAAGCTTCTCCAAGGCAGTACAAGATAACCCAATTATTCCATATACAAAGAAGCAGCTTCTTAGCGTCCACTGCATCAAACACTTTACAGTTACATAGGCACCATGACAGTCACAAGTTGAACTGAGGTCTTTTCAGAATCGATTAATTGATAAGTGGGGTTTAAGGTCTCAAAATCCCTATATGATTATGAGAGACGCCGAAGTGGAAGACTCCGGAAATTTTTGTCCACCTGGAGTTCTTCAACATGCACTCAAATCTGGGCACATGAGCCTACTGCATTTTCGCCACCACCGAAAATGCAGCACCCACCGCCGGGATTCTATCCCGCGACCTGAAGGTCAGCAGCCGAGTGACGTAGCCACCAGACCACCACGGCGGGGACCTTCCCAGCATAAACGAGTTTATACCGAATTCAAGCGACAATCAGTTTGATTTACAGACGCCAGTGGCGAAGATCGGGTCCACCCACCACATTTGCTCTTGCCGATGAGCAGTGCTCACGCCGCAACGCCAGCAAGCAGCACGATTCGTCTATCAGCTTTATCGCGCAGACTATGCACGCATGCTTGCACGTAGAAGCAAAAGTTATATGATCGAGTTATATCATCGGCAATATTTGATAGAAGCGAAACGAGCAGCATTAGAGTGCTCCGTGTGTGCCCTTGCTGGCTTTCTGAGTGGAAATTTCCATGCTTCAGGTGGAACGAAAAAACCTGCTCGAAAGAGGACAAATGCCTACGAACTCGCTATAGAGTTAGAGGCGCCTGTTGAGTTGGCAAAAAGATAGCGTGACAATCACACCGTCATCGCTGCACTGTTGAAATGTTGACGTGGGTGACGGTGCTGACGTGCATGCACGCGTTGTTTATTTGATAATCACCGCAAAGACCCTTCATGCGTTTCTATCGCCACGCGGGTTCCTGTAGGCATTTTTGTTTTGTTATATATGGTCGTCTAAAAGATTTGATTGATTGATTGATTTGTGGGGTTTAACGTCCCAAAACCACCATATGATTATGAGAGACGCCGTAGTGGAGGGCTCCGGAAATTTAGACCACCTGGGGTTCTTTAACGTGCACCCAAATCTGAGCACACGGGCCTACAACATTTCCGCCTCCATCGGAAATGCAGCCGCCGCAGCCGGGATTCGAACCCGCGACCTGCGGGTCAGCAGCCGAGTACCTTAGCCACTAGACCACCGCGGCGGGGCGTCTAAAAGATTTCGGCACCTTAGTTGTCACACGATGCGATATGCATAACTAATTCTTCATTGAATGTCCCAACCCATTTCCTAATCTTCAGGCAGTTTTCTCTTGAGCGTCAACAAAACCCAAATAGTGCCTTACAAGCGTTTGGTGGGTACCACGTTTTTCCGAAGAATGAAGCATAATGGCAGACTATTGACTTCACTACTAAACGAAAATTGATAATTTTTGGTGTAGTTGGGCCATGCAATGGTACCTGTATTAGTTGCCCAGAGATTGTTTTAAAAAAATTTATATAAAGGCCTTTGTCCCCGTTTTCGCTGTGACTCTGCAGTGCATTCCGCGTATATATAGGGCTGTTGGTTTTTCGCTTCCTGCTCCTTCTGGCTGTCTCTTGTACACAGTGGTCGCCTCTTGAACAAAATATGTTGCAATGTTCATTTTTAAATTCGAGTTACCCTAGCCTTTTGTTTTTTTTTAACATTCATACCAAATCTACGGGGTAGCTTGCTGTCTGCGTAGACGTTGATCCACCGCATGCCGAACTCTCACCTCCGGAGTATAAATTTGTTGTCGCCGTTGCCACTGTGCCACTGCTTCATGAGCTAGCTCTCTGCTCCGGGGTAGCTTTTTGTCTGCGTCAGCGTTGCCTTTCGCAGGCGAGAGTATGTTCACGTTTGGTTTCATCCATTTCATCATAATCAGCCTCATCACCATGGTGACTATGAGCCCGGACAACACGCTCACCCTATATGTAAGCATCATTGTAAAACAACATTGCATCATCAGGACGTTAAATATCAGGATCACCCTCCAGTAAAAGTTTTTGCATTGTATTGATTGCAGCACAGGTGCTACACTTGAGTTTCGGGAACATACATAAATACTGCAAATCATTATGAACAAAACATAATCGCTCAAGACTTCGACATTAGACAAGGAAATTGGTCTGAGAAGTGTTTTTGAATATAAAATACTAAATATATTCACATAGGTATCGCGCAAACCCACAAGAATATTGTTATTATCAGTGGTTTGTTAACAATGATAATAATTCTATCGTCATTTATGCAAAAAATGTTTCTTTAAAAAGCCTCTACACGGCTTTACAGAGTACTACTTAAAGTAAATAACAGTGTATCCTCATAGGAGCTGCTAAAAGAAGCCAGGTCTTTATTATTACTTTTATTGGCATACCGACTTGCACTTCACACTTGAGACATGATGCGTTGGTGTGTAATTTATGGATTCTTGAAGGCCAGCGTTGTAAGTGAATCGATGCAGCGTTCTTGGGATATCTTTTTGCCATGTTTTCAATCAGCTGGTCATAGAGCTGTCGAGGAGAGCGTATTGCAGTAGGAGAGGGAAACGTCTTGAGTGCAAACCTGGACAAATTCATTGAATATGCCATATTTAGCTGATGTGAAAGTCCTACCCAGAGATCGCTTATACGTCTAGAAGTTTGCATGAAGAGGCTTAGAAATCATCACATGGTGAACTGGTTGCTGCAACAGCGCCTACCCTCTCCAAAGCGTGCCCGCTGTAACTCTGGGAATTATTTACAGCCTATTGAATTTCAACGCGCAGTAGTCAGGGTGCTCATGAATATTTGAACATACAACATCGTTTTTATCAGAGCATCGGCGTTCCACACGCACTCTTCAGTACGGCCGAACATCATCTGAATAGCATGGACGTAAGGTGGATTCAGGCCACCGCCATGCTTCACTTCAATAATTACGCTCTGTCTCAGGAAATCACTTGAACATCTCGCCCTGGCCTCTGCGTCACAAGAGTAGACGATCTGGCAGCTGACGCTGCCACGCGCAGGTGCTGAAGGTGTTCAGCTGCACAAGCACGTCAGGATGTAAGTGACAAACGTGCGAGAAGCGTGGAACTAGCATTGAACTAACGTTGAGAAGTTTTCGTTGAAATTGGTTGTTCTTGCAGACAATGTAGGTGTTTACAAGCCAAGAATGCCGCTTATGATGCGATTATATTATAAACCTTAATATAGCATTTGACATGCAGCCCAAAAATAGAAACTTCGCATGCACAAGCTCACCGCTCCATTTGTTCTTTGGCTTATGCACCACAAATAGAGTCGAGCCCACTTATAACGATACCGTTTTCAACAATATATTATTGCGATAGTAATTATGTAGACACTCTCAGCTGAATTTTGCCGCCGGCATCAGCGTCGCCGTCACTTACTGTATATGCATACGTATCTATATATATGAAAATGCAAGAAAGAAAACAATCTGGAAAAAGACTACGGCGCGCGGAAACTAACTTGCTTGAGTCCTCTGAATCGTGGGTGCGAGGCGTTAACCATTGAGCTACCGAGCAGTACGCCCTTCAACGTTCAAACGGCAAGCTATTTATATATATCACTTATGGCTGCTAATGGGCATCTCGGCGGAAATTATCGGGTTTTCAGCATTACCTGCAAAATGGTGCAATGAGGGCGCGTCGCCACGTCGCACGGCGGTGCGCGCTATTATCTCCACGTATTTTGCCCCATACGTCTTGGCTAGCCTCGGACTTTACCTGAAATGATTATGTTGTAGTTACCGGGCGCACAAAGGTCACTGCAATTATTGTAGTGTGGGTTGGCGAAAAGCGCGCGCTGTTTCATACACAGCGAAGTAATAACTGAGATGCTTATTCACGTGCATCTGCTTATTGACAAACTTTGGCCGCAAATAACACACACACAAAGTAAAAGAACACTCAACGACAAGCACAAGTGGCACTTCCAACTAAAGTAGACCGGGCGCAAACCCAAACTTTAGTAACAACATACAGACATGCCCAGTCTTCACACAGCCTCACGTTATCCAGCAATCAAACAATCTCTTCTCCGATACGTACAACGTCACCGATGGTTCGCTGATACACCTTTCACCTTTCTTTTTCATGTGGCGTTAGTCCTTTTATTATGCAGAAACCGACGTATCTTGCACGGCAGGTAGTTACAATGATGAAACTGACGATGATGTCGATAGGAAGCCTGGAGAAGACACACAAGAGGAGAGGCCTGTTGCACTAGAAATGCATTGTAACAATACTGATTGTTAGCCTATAGTTGGTACTTGCCTAATGATATGCTTTGGCTGCAAATAACACACACACAAAGTAAAGGAACACTCAACGACAAGCACAAGCCGCACTTTCAACTAAAGTAGACCGGGCGCAAACCCAGACTTAAGTGACAACCTACAGACATGCGCAGTCTTCACAGAGCCTTACGCTATCCAACTACCAAACAATCCCTTCCCCGATACGTACAACGTCACCGACGGTTCGCTGATACACCTTTCACCTTTCTTTTTCTGGTGGCGTTAGTCTTTTAGATGCGGAAGCATCTTATACTCGCGCCTTGTAGTGCGCCGTCCGCACCGCTTCTCAAACATTCGACAGCTGACGCGCGCGCATGCGCCGTCGCGCCGTCGCCCACCATCTGTGCCGCGCGCGCTTCTCCTTCGAGAACATTCGACAGCTGACAGCGCATGCGCCGTCGCGCTGTATATATACTCAAGGTCGGCGCTCGCTCGCTCAGTTGCCGCTCGTCGGTTGGTTTGTACGGCGCGTTGACGTCCAAGGTCGCGGTGAAATGAATTCCAACGAATCCACAAACACAATGATCGACGTCCCTCCAACCAGCGCCGCCCTTTCGCATACGTGTGTACGTGTTCACTCATTTAACACCCCCTCCTACAACCACGTTAACCAATTTAGCCATCGACCCAAGTAAGTCGCAATTAAAGACCCCATTTCACAACCACGTTAACCAATTTAGCCATCGACCCAAGTAAGTCGCACTTTAACACCCCGTTAACCAATTATATGCTCCGCATCCTCCTCAGTGTTCCCCCGAGGGAAGCTGCGGGCAATTTTTTTTTTATGCAGAAACCAATGTATGTTGCATGGCAGGTAGTTGCAACGATGGAAATCACGATGATATCGATAGGAAGCCCCGAGAAGACACACATGAAGAGAGGTCTGTTGCACTAGAAATAAATTGTAACAATACTGATTCTAGGCCTAGTTGGCCCTTGCTCAATGAGATGCTTTGGCCACAAATAACACACACAGAGAAAGTAAAGAAACACTCAGCGACAAGCCCAAGCGGCACTTCCACATAAAGTAGTCCGGACCCAAACCCAGACTTAAGTAACAACCTTTTGACATGCGCAGTCTTCACAGAGCCTTACGCTATCCAGCTATCAAACAATCTTTTCTCCGATACGTACAACGTTACCTACGGTTCGCTGACATTTCCGATGGAGGTGGAAATGTTGTAGGCTCATGTGCTCAGATTTGGGTGCACGTTAAAGAACCCCAGGTGGTCGACATTTCCGGAGCCCTCCACTGTGACGTCTATAATAATCATAGGGTGGTTTTGGGATGTTAAACACACATATCAATAAATCAATACGGTTCGCCGATACACCGTTCACCTTTATTTTCCAGGTGGCATTATTCCTTTCTTCATGCAGAAACCGATGTATCTCGCACGGCAGGTAATTGCGACGATGGAACTCACGATGATGTCGCGTGCATCTGCACCTGTGAGTATGTTTCCTGCGTTATTTGTGCTCGAGAAAGGCGGGGCACGTTTTTATCTGCTTGCAATTTTGCGCGTGACCTTCCGATTTGTTGCTATTGCGTTCATTGCTATGCCTTTGCGGTAAAGCTGTGACTTTTTGATTATAAGAACGAAAAGCTGCTGCACCATTTACATTTGTATGTCTTCCATGGTAATGTAACCCGCTTACAGCAATGCGCACATGCTGCATAATCCTCAATAGCAATGAATTCTGTCAAATGTGTACCCATGCTGAACGGTAATCTAATGCGAAATCCCTGAATAGAAAGGATAAAACAGGTAATTCAAGCTCCTGAGCCCCCTCTCACAATCTTTATGTCCACCGGTGTCCCTTCGGAATATTGCTAGGCTTCATTGTGTAGCTCTAAAGTATTGCGTAAAAGCTTACTTTTGATATTTTCTATTGCGCGTGAGTGGTTGTGGCTTCTGTTAATACATTTCCAGACATGAAATTTGCAAAACGTTGTGACTTCAGAGAGTCTCAAAGTCAGAAACTTCAGATGCTGTCATAAATCTGATTTATGAGGCTATTGGCGGTCCCGCAAAAGCATCTGAATTTCCAGACATGCACAAAAAATGGACTGCTCTCTCATACTTACTATTGATATCTGCTGGCATATCAAATTCGATATAGTTTTCTCAGAGCAGCTTGTTGTCCCTATAGTATGCATTGTCCCGTACAACCTGTCTCTAGCAACTATCGGTTAAAATAGTACAACTTTTTGGCACTTGGTTGGGTGAATTCGACAGTTCTTTGCCTTAAGGACCGCAACTACTTACGATTTTTTAGCCGGGAGCGCGTCAGATTCGGAGTTTTACGGCTCGGCTTACAATGTTTC
This sequence comes from Rhipicephalus annulatus, assembly GCA_013436015.1. Taxonomy (NCBI): domain Eukaryota; kingdom Metazoa; phylum Arthropoda; class Arachnida; order Ixodida; family Ixodidae; genus Rhipicephalus; species Rhipicephalus annulatus. Next base: position 1,152,634 of record WOVY01010381.1, read on the forward strand.
GTTAATACTTCCTAATTTTGTTTTGTCCGTGAGAAGATCATGCTCAATTTGGAAAAATTAATAACGACAAAAACCTTTGTTATCGAGAGTCAAAGGGACGGCCATATCAACGAAAAAATCACATAAAAATTGAGCCCCATGTATACCGATGCTCAGTTTTTTTTAATTTTAACTATCTGCCACAGTCCAATTGAATGTAGGGTGATATTGTTCATGTTACCATGTCCGCCAGCGTGGATTACCTTACCATATCAGAACATGAACTGAATTCATAAAGGCTCAATTATTACAGTTGCAAAACTCAGGCATTACTGTACTGGCTTGTGTATACTCTTGAATGCCATATATTAAAAGAGGTCGTCAAACTTTGGCCCCAGCTAAGGAAAAAACTAATAATGGACAGTCTCGAGAAATAAAAGTAATAGTTGAAAATAAAACCTATCGTAAATGACATCGGCTTGGCTGCTGACCCAATTGTGAAACCAGCCTATCGGGGGCTATTCGACAGCTGAAGAAATGAAACGCCGACGTGTGGCAATGCTGACGACACCATCACGCCTTCCAATTTATGTTTGTCCTTGAGGGGTCTTCGCGCATGTCGACATCCAACTACTTTTCTGAGCGTTCCGTAGGTTTCCTTCTGTACTTTTCACTTTATCATTGATAAAGAATGTTGTAACTAAGAATTTCAGGCACGTTTATGGGATGTGCCAGTGTTTACGGTCTGGGCTATAGGGATCATTTATTGCTCTGTATACAGCCAGAAAAGTCAGAACCAATAGGCAGCGATATGAGGGCATCGGACAATGAATCCGGTTAAAGGGTTGAAAAATTCAGATTTTTCTTCGTTTTCGTTGAACCCCATAAATAGTTTGTCGTGAAGGTCGCAGTCAGCGTGAAATAATTCTAGCTAATTGAATCAGTGTAGGAGCAAAAGTGAACTCAGAAAAAAATTAGGGAAGTTTCACACTGGTGGTACCAAACATGAAGGAACCGTGAAGATGGAGGACCTTAGTTAGCATAACAGCCAATCATATGTCCTAGAGATAGTCAGTGAACCTAGGTTTAGATACATGAGCATAGAGAGGGGCAATTAAAGGTGCACTAAAGGCAGATATTAGGTCGACGTTGGTTGTTGTAATAGCGGTCCAGAAACCTCGTAGTGCTAGTTTTTTGCAAAGGAAGTGCCTATTTTGAAACAAAATCACGTTTTTATAGTTGGTGTCGCGTTAGCGCACTTCAAATTACACGCGCGCGAAAGTAGACTCTTAAACATCACTGTTTTCGTGCCCCACGTTGCCCGCGTTGTGCGACCACCGCCACCAACAGTAGCAGAGTGAAAGTAGCGTGAGCCACAGTAACAACAACGGCAATTGAAAAATTTTCTTCAATGTCGGAGGCCATCATTCTGCTCACTTGCTTCAACTGGGCCCTGTTAGATCGAACCGCCTATCTAATATAACCACCCGAAAACTGAACTTTTAGACTGTACGCGCCATTCCCCATGGTAACGCCAGGCGGTTCTTTCTATAAACCAAACAGAAATGAACAAGCAACATTTTATTACTTTTCTTAATGCACACAGAGTTCTTTTTTATCGCAGCTAGTTGGATTACTAGTGATTAAGTGTCGATTAACACTCACGTCGTCGGAATCATTTCGCAAATGTCCCACTCATGGCGCACGTCATGTGATATATTTAGCATAATTTCTTGGTAAGTAAGGCACTGCTGTCGATAATATTGTCATTTAAGATGTTTTTGTGCATTGAGCTTTCTCTATGACATAAATTGTTATTTTCTTTAGTGTCCCTTGAAAGCTGAAAAAGCCAAGTTAAGGCTCTTTCTGTCTCTCTGTATTTACTTCTCTCGCTTTGATTCTCTTTCACTTTCTATCTACGAGTCTTCCTTTCTTTTCAATTTTTTCTCCTTCTTCTCTCTTATCTTCCTCCTTATTTTTTCCTATTTTCTTCTCTCTCTTTCATTTTTTTTTCGTTCCATCACAAACAGCAATGCTATCATATAGTTCTCGTTTAAGCTTTTTTTTTGCTAGCAGGCTTGGATAACCGAGTTGTTACAGCGCTTGCATTCTGACCATGGCTGTACCCGGGTTCGAATGCCGCCTTGCAAGCAATTTCATTTTAATAATTTAGTCTTCTCCCCGGCCTCCTCTCCACTTGTCTTCTTTATCTTTCCATCCTGCAAAGCATTGCTAGAGGACATCATCACTCGACAGAGTTTCGCGAACACCAACAGACTAAGCTGGAGCGTAAACAGCTCCGCTGTTAAAAAAACAAAAAAAAACATTTAACCATGGAAGGGAGTTCAACAAGTCATCTAGATGCATTGCCGCCGTCGTGCTTGCACTGCCCGTTGAGCTATGGCGGTAAGAGTGCCACCGGCCACTGTCGTGAGTATTGATGCATTAATGGCGTATGTAGACTCCTAATCTCGTTACAGATAGACTACGCTCTGTGGAACATATATGCCAACATATTTCACTCTCTAAATAGAATATACTTGAAATGGTTGCCCTGCAGTTTTTCAACTGATCTAAAATAAATAATAAGAATGAAAGCTCTGCCCTATGCATGCCCCGTATTATAAACCTATGTATCGAGACCTTCCTCAATAACGATAAGCCTTGACGTAATTTTGTTAAAATCGTTGCTCTCAATAGTATTTCTTCCTTTTTCTCAAATGGAATTTGAACTTCATATTATTAAACTCCTGGGTTAATTTTTAGGCCTCAAATGGCGTGACGCGCAATGACGGTTCAGTCAGAGTCAATAATTCTAACTCAGTAGATTGGTCAGCACGCGGACTAAATACCAAAAAAGTGTATTGTATACCAAAAACATGTTGAAAATACTGCCATGAAATTGCCTCTGAACTATAAAAATACACTGGTACATGATAACCGTGCAGTTTGTCGTCTCATCCATTGACCTCTTCTTGTTGCACATCTTCACATGTTGACGCTACACTCGTCTTTGCCAGTTCATTGCTCCAGTAACCAAGTCAGTGTGAAATACATTACGCATAGGTTAAATTGAAACGTACTAATGATGGCGTAGTTCAGTTTCTCAGTTAGGCCACCGCCACCAAATAATGACGGAGTCACCATGCCTAATAAAATACCACACTGTGATAGCCATATTCATTGTAGATGCAGTTGTGGCTCTGGTAGAATAATGTTCAAAATAAAATAAAATAGATTTCAAAAACCGTAATTTTTTTATTTGTTTGTTTGTTGGTTTGATTGATTGTTTAAATATATTTGCCATCTTGAAGCTTCTGCTACCTCTTTGTGTATATTATATCTCTGTGAGTTCTAATCACTTTCAACCAAGTTACTTATTCAGTTTAGTGGCTTGGCCTTTTGAATTTCGCACGTAGCAATTCCAGACATGGCTCAGGAGAGCACTGCACATAAGATACACTGACATGTGAGTGGTTAGCGAGCCAAATTAATTTCGCCGAAATTTGTGGCTGAAATGAGAAATCAATAGGCCCCGCAGACTAGCATTATATAACGTATTAGTCAATGTGACAACGCAAATCAGCAAAGCACGCTTTTGCATATCCTTTCAACCCTTTGTCGGGATCTCCTTTTCTATAGTCGTTAGAGAGACTGGTCTTGCACCATGCGTATACATCAGGCAAACATTAAGCAAACTTAGGCACACAATAACATTCAGATTGCTTTATCTTCGTGCACTCTCTGGCTGAAGCATGCTGGTGTTGTAACCGATCGAAAGTGTACACGCCATCGGGTGACACGTCAAACTCAATCCTCGGCAATTAAGTTGTCCGTGTTGCTCAAAGGCAGCCGGGTTAACGCAGCAAACAAGGAAGCGAGCTATTCGTTCTCACTATAGGGTCTGGCGAGTCGCGTACATGCACCAACAAAAGAAGCTCAAATGTTCAGCGGCAACAAGAAAATAAACGTGACCTAAACACTGAGCGCGAAGCGACGTAGGGCACGTGCTTCAACAGGAGCAATGGTACAGACTGCTCGAAAGTAGGTAGCAACCGCGCTGGCTAATGAAACGGATAATTAGCGCCCACTTGATATGCAACGGCCAATGTGGGGGAGGGCGACGCAACGAAAGGCAATCGACGTCTCGTCGGCCTGCCAGCGAGAGGCGAAGTCTCATGGAGCGGGCTTTGAAACCGAGCACGACACGCGCTTTTAATGCTGCTCAATGAACAGTCTCGAGCGTGCTCGAGGTTACAGGGTGCAGTCTGCCGGTCGGCGTGGTGCTGCTCTTAACGGCAGTAGTCTACGCGTACAGCCTTCATGTCTGTGCGAAGCACTTCGCAAGTGCTGTCGACGATTGCAAACAACAAATCTGGTACCTGTTCTTCGAATGACCATTATATACTTCAGAAGCTTCTTTCTGCCCTTTGCATAATATGGCTGCCAAGAAACCGTGGTCTGGCGCAACAAAAGAGCTGTGCAAGAAACTGCAAGAAAGTCGGACTCGGTGTTCGCAAGCTGAAAATGGTTGAAAAAATAAAAAAAACCCAAGCAGCTGCACGTACCGGGCACTAATGAGACAGCGAAGCTGTTGTCTAACAAAGTAGCCTTAGCTTCGCAAATTATTTTTGCAAGGTAAATGAAGTTGGATTTGAATGAAATTGAGTTTGAATGGAGCGGGGTTGAATGAACTGGGGTTGAATGAAGTGGATGAATAAAGACGAAGGAGTGGTACTAGTAGAAGTGAACTCAAGAGGACGGCCGGCAGTGATCGTAGTGATGAGTGGTGGGAGTCAGGAGTAGTGGCACCTACCAGTTTCCGATTTACGATGGCTCCCGGATATCAAAGCTTCGACTATTGAACAGCTGCGCTGTTGGAACTGCCCGTAGATTGTTGACGTATCAATGCGCATAGGTTTTCCTCCAGCCTTCTCCTGCTCCTGCGTACAGCACAGCAAACCTTAACTATAACTGGGTCAACCGCCGTGCTTTCGCAGCGAAGCTCTATCTGCCACGGAAGTTAGGGTGCGCGCCAATGCCACTATAATCACCACTGCTCCCTTGAAAATTGAGATAAAAACGCGTGGGCGTCCAACACCCACGCATGCTGCAAGTCAAGCATCAGTCACACAGCCATCAAATGCTCCGTTCCGTCACCGTCTCGTAAAAAAAAATGTAAAGGAAGCACGACGGATCAGTAGACATATGCGATGGCGGTGGTAACATCAGAAGTAGCTTATTTTTTAGCAGGTATGGTTCCATGATCGCCTAAACCTAAGGAAATTAAATCAGCATTATGCAATAAATAGGGTAAAGCTCAGTGGCGAATAAATATTTGAAAGCATGTGCAAGCATGTCACTAAGTGAAGGCATCAGAATGGCCTAATCTGTAGGGACGATGCTCCGTCACTTGGCTGGTGATTAAAACGTAGAGCACCGCTTAACGTCGTTGTCTACCCGTTTGTCAAGAGAAAACTACTGGGAAATTCTCTTCTCTGACGAGAGGCATGGTCATAATGATTACGGGACCGAACGTTTGGCAGATGTCTGAATGAGGCGTCAGACACGATGACGCGTGCCGTGAAACGGTGAATACAGCAGAATAACACGCGCGGCTCAAATGACTCCTCAGGATCGTGCACAAAACACCCGCCGCTAGGAGACCCATAGTGCTCAAATGTAAATTGTTAAAGAATCGTTTACGCTAAATTGAAAAGAGTCTTTCTAGACAGAGATTTCGCATTTAGTGGGAAGGTGTGTGACGGGATAATGTTTCAAGTTGCCTGGCACCTCGATGTTTTTTTGGTGGGCTAAGATGATAAGTGACATAAGAAGAGAAGAAAAAAAAGAGACATGAAAACGAGACAAACAAAAACAGAATAAGACGGAGAAGGAAGGACAGAGGGAAACAAAGAGATAGAAACATGGTGAAACACAGAAGCTAAGAGAAGAAAAGTTATAAGGAAAGATGGAAATAAACATATACGAAAAATACATGCAACATACTCTAACGAGACTTCAGAAGTCTTCAATACAATGCGAATTTCATCAGGTCGGCTTCAAAAAAATTTAACAGTGAAGCTGTTGTAGCTCGCCATGGTTTGTGCGGTATCACCAAAAAACTTCTCAAGTCGCCATGCTCCACGGGAATCGGGCAAGCTCCACTACTATGTACAGCAGGCGCAATTTTAACGAAAATGCGTGAAAAAGAAAAAGAGAATGAAACAGATATAGATGAAATAGAGAAATGAACTTTATTTAGACCAGGCTCTTTGCACTTCAGTTCTAAGGTGGGGGGCCTCCGCATTCCAGGTAGTCGTGGCTCGCTGCCACCACCCAAGCCTTGTTCACCAATCGTAGCTGGTTGTCAAGGTCTTGCGTCACCAGCAAAGCCTCCCACTGGTCTTCGAATTCTTCCTGTGGATCAGTTTCTTTCTCTTTGTTGTCACTTGGTGGGGACGACAATGGTAAGTCCGGATTGTTGTTACACTTCAGCACCATGTGGCGCCGAGTGTTGTGCGTGCCCGGACGACAAAACGTGCAGTTTCGCCCGAAGGTCCTTGAATACATTGTGTGAATCAATGTTCCAGGCGGGTTACTTCCGGCTTGAAGTCTTTTTCAGTTCACTGCTTGTTTTCTACTCGCACTATTGTGTGCCGGTGCGTACCACTTCCTCTGCTTCCTGTAATTTATCAAATGTCTGATTACTTCTTCAGTATGCACTCATGTTCATCTTGACAGATGTGTTCCCAGAGTGTCCGAGATGACTCGGCGTGCATAATGTTAAGCCGCGTCATGCGCCGCCTGATTCCCCGCCAGATACTTATGTCCCGGTGTCGAAACAATGGTTGTTTTGTCCATTTTGGTGCTTTTGAAAACATGTAGTGCTGCCATTGCCATCCTTCCGTTCATGTATTTTCTGCAATCATGTCAAAAAATGTCAGAAAGAAAGAAACAGAGAAAGAGGAAAATAAGAGTGACAGGAAGATAGGGAAGACAAAAGCAGAGAGAAATGAAGGAAATAAGAACATAAATAGATAAAAATACCAAAATGTCTATATAGAGAGAGTGTGAGAAAGAGATTAGAAGAAAAAGTGAACCGGAAATAGAGAGAAAGAGACAGACAAGAGAAAAAGACAGAAAAACAGAGATCAAGACAGAAAGAGGAATTAAAGATTGAAAAAGTGAGAAAGAGAAAAAAAAGAGATAGATAAAGAAACACAAATCACCAGGTACAAAGGGAAGGTACAAGAAACAGGAAGAAAAAATAGAGAAGAAACAATGATAAAAAAGAGACATAAGGATGAGCATTTCCCTCCGTTCTGCTTTCGGGCTTGGCATGACTAGTCTGAAGCTGCCAGATTTTTATTTTCACTATTATAAATCTTTGTTCTTCTAGTATAGCTTCCCGAGACCCAGCTATGGTAACTTGCCCAATCTACTGAACAATAGAACACGACGCACAACGGCTCTCGAAGGTTTTGCCTCCATTTTGGTAGCACTTGTTTTCCTGCTTCTGAGACTCACATTGACTATGAGCGAATGTGTGTTGAAGATCGGTGCGTTTCTCACCTTTCAGAATCGGTGGAATTGGGAGATTGTGCAGAAACGGCCTTTGGAGCAGCCGCCGAGAAAGTGGGTCAATTTGAATATAAATTCTGGCAATTGTTAACGTGTGCTTACAAATTCTATATGTTCGTAAGAACTTGAAAGAGTAAAAAAACTCATATTAGAGTACCTCGAGGTTCTTATTCGCAAAGAAGGCTCCCTATAGTTCCAATGCTCATTATACAGGACAACATGCTGCGGCCGAGTAACCATAACCCCAAAAAATTCATGACCTTCGATTCCCGCTCGGTCTCAGAAGGATGGAAGGGAGAACTAACAGAAAGAAGGAAGTCCGCATGAGTCAGTGCCATTTTGTAGCAGTGGTCCTGTGGCAGTAAATACCCATCAAGTAATCCTCTTCGCAGTAACCCGTTGTAACAGCGCGTATCAAGTTTTTTGCGCTTGTACTGTTAACTAATCATAGGGATGCGTAAATTACGTTTGCTGACGGATGCACTTGGTTGTGCGATTCGTAGATTCCTTGTGCTCGTGTCAAGTCGGGAGAGCTCACTGCTAAAACACATGATGGGTCAGAATCAGAATCAGAATCAAATTTTATTGTTACTATGAAATAAAGTCATTACAGACAGTATACAGAAGGAGGTCCCATAGTCGGAGACTGAATTGGGACCTCCTGTGCATGATGAACATAAAAACAAATAAAACATAGCTTCGACAGGAAGGGAAAAATTCCAATTATCATAATGATATAGGTGATCAAGCACATTTCATAATATAACGGAACCATGTAAACACGAGATGTAAAAAGAAAAAAGAAAAAAATATATAAATATATATACACATATATACACACATACATATATACACACATATATATACACACATATACATACACACATACATACATGTGCGAGAGCAAGCTTTAGGGGCTATGAGAATGAAGTGCTACGTGTTGTATTGGTTGACAAAGAGCTTTTTTAATTCTTTTACAAACGAGTGTGGATTCATTACTTTTAAGATGGATGGAAGTGAATTCCATATGGAAAGTGAGCTAAAATGAGCGGTTTGTTTGCCATAGTTAGTCCGGGCTTTCGGTAAGATGAAGTTTTTGTGGTAAGCAAATCTAGTGTTGTTGGTATTGAGAAGTGAGGAGGACGGGATGATGGAAATGGGAAATAGCTCATTGATATGCTTGGATAAACATATGACTAGATTATACTTAACCATATCGCGCACTGTAAGGATGTTGTAGCTGTAGAATAGTTGTTTTGAATTGGTGTAATGTGAACTAGAAGTGACCATTTTAATTGCTTTGTTTTGAATAGTCTGTAACGGTGCGAGGTGAGTGTTGTAGGTAGTGCCCCAGGTAGTTATACAGTAGTTGATGTGAGAATGAATAAATGCGTAGTATAGTGACAAGAGAATGGAACGTGAAAAAAAAAGGGCGAGACCGAATGAGGATGCGTATACCATAAGACAGCTTTTTCTTGACATCTAAAATATGAGAGTGGAATTTTAAGTTTCTATCTAGTTTGACGCCCAAGTAAACACAATCATTACTAGCGTGGATCGAATGATTTGGGATAATAATTGTGGGATCTGTTACTAGCGATCGCTGATGTGATGAAAAGAGAATAAATTGGGTTTTTTTGAGGATTGAACTGTAATTTGTTTAGCTTACACCAGTGTAGTATATTGCGAAGATCTGTGCTCAGCTTATTTATTAAACAGTCTATGCTATTATCGGAACTAAAAATCGTCGTATCATCAGCGTAGAGCAAATATTTACAGTGTATGATAAAATTAGGTAGATCGTTGATGTAGATTAAAAACAAAAGTGGGCCCAGAATGGACCCTTGTGGTACTCCTATGTTCGTTGTTGTTTGTTTGGAGTAGGTACCGGAAATACTGACCGTTTGGTTTCGATTAAGGAGATAACTGCGAATAAATAACAGAGCAGGACCACATATTCCCATTGCTTCCAGTTTTATGAAGAGTATCTGATGGTTAATAGTATCAAAGGCTTTCGTTAGGTCAACAAAAACAGATCCAGCTAAACTGCCATCGTCAATCGCCTGCTTTAGAAATTCAGTAAGATATAATAAAGCGAGATCAGTAGAATATCCTGTTCGAAAACCAAACTGAAAATCAGTAAGAATGCTAAACTTTTGAAGGTAATTAGTTAGGCGCTTTTCAAATAATTTCTCAATTACTTTGCTGAGGAACGGGAGCACACATATAGGCCGGTAGTTCGTTACCAATGATCGGTCTCCTTTTTTAAATACTGGGGTAACTCTAGCACGCTTAAGTTCGCGAGGAAAAGTCCCCTTTTTAAATATTAGATTAATGACATCTGCAAGAATGTCAGATATAGATAGAGCAATCAGCTTTATGTGTGATGGACTGATGTCGTCTAGACCAGCGCTAGTGGTTTTTAGATTTCGAATTACCGCGGTTACTTCATCGGCAGAAGTGGGGAACAAATAGAAGGACTGGGGTAAGCGAGTGATTTCGTAATCTAAAACTTGGTCCGATGGCAGATTGTTCGAAAAAAAGAAGTCACTGAATGTATCAGCAATGTCACGTGGATTTGAGTGCACAATGCCGTTATGAATTATTGAATTAATGCTTCCTCGGTCGCCGTTTCTATTTAGAAAAGAATTTACTAATTTCCATTTTTTATCGGAGTTACTTCCACATTCTAATATTTTCTGTTCAAGGTATTTTCTTTTTGCTCTTTTTAAGTGCGCACAGAGGTTGTTACAGTATTTCTTGTACCTTGCTCTTAGCTTAACATTGAAAGGCTGTTTCTTGGTTTTCTTATAAAGATTCTCGCGTCTGCGCATTGCTTTAAGTAATTTATCAGTTAGCCATGGGTTTTGAGGTGACGCAATGATCTTCTTGCATTTTTTCCTATGCGAATGAGAATGGAAGTAATGTAAAAGTAAAGAAAAAAAGCGCGAGAATGCTTCTTGAGGGTCGTTGGTTTCCCTTACAGCAAGCCAGTCTGATTTCGTAATGTTCTCGATAAGTGCTTCCTTATCCAAAACAAGTTTATGAAAGCATGCGGAACGACAAATAGGAGTTGAAATAGTTTTAAGAATAATGGGATAATGGTCGGTGATATCACTGGTAAGAATGCCTGCTTCAGGAGCGACCAGAAGGTTTGATAGCGCATGATCAATCAGTGAGCATCCGCCGTCACGAGAAAGACGTGTAGCTTGAGTAATTAGGCATTCAAAACCATAACTGTGATAGCAGCTAGAATATGTCGTGAAGTTAGCGGACGCGGTATCAAGCAGGTTGATATTCATGTCACCAACAATAACTACATTTTTATTTTCTGATGATATTGATTCAAGCGCATTGTCTAAAGCGTTGCAAAAATCGGTAATGGAGGTAGAGGGCGAACGATAAATACAACCCAAAATAAAATTTTTGTTGTCGATGTTAAGCAACAAATGATCAAATTCTACCCATACAGCTTCACAGTTTGGTAAATTTATTGCAAGGTCATGCCGTCGTTTGAATGCCAGGTTTGATAATACATAGATGGCTGCTCCACCATGATTGCTTGATGGTCTGTGTGCGTATTCAGATGAGTAGTTGGGGAAGCCGAAAAGATTTTTATCAGCGTCTGAAAGCCAAGTTTCGGTGATACAAATGATAGGAAAGGGCTTTGTGATTGTAGAGAGAAGATTTTGAATGTCGTCGTAATGTTTCCGCATACTACGAGCATTGAAATGAATAAGCGAACATGAGCTGTTAAAAAGAAAATTATCCAACTCTGAAGTGTTTAGGTAAACTGACATGGTGAATCAGATACAGCGATGGTGAAAAAAACAACAGCGTAGGCGTAAAAAAAAACTGGGATATCTAGATTATAAAAGAGAGATCAGATTCCTTAGCAATGCGGTAAACCTGACTGTCGGTAGTTTTCCTTGCCTTAATTGCACAATTCTCTGTCCATAAGAATTTCCAGTTATTGGCTTTTTTTAGAGTTAAAGCCTTGGTGAATAATGATTTATTTGTTGGCGTTAGGTGATCATTTACGTACACAGGGCTGTTGATTGCAGAAGAGATACCAAGATCCCCAAGACACAACTTAGCTTTACGTGCCTTAGAAATGAATTCATTCTTCTTCGAACGCGAGCAAAACATGGCAACAACATTCTTTTTTTCCTTGACCTTCGTTGGAACACGGTGCACAATGTCAAGGTCAGAGGGCACAAGGGGGCAACCTACAGTATCGCCAACTTTTTGCAAAATCGCTACACAGTCTTCCCCTTGCGTGCAGGGAATGCCTTTGATTTCTACATTGTTTATTCTGGAGTACTGTTCAAGTTCTTGAACCTTTTTTGAGAGCAAGTTGTTTTCGTTCAACAGTCTTTTGTTATCGGCAGCGAGTACCTCTTTTTCTGAGCGCAGTGTCTCAACAATGCCATTCAGGATTTCCATGCTCTGTTTTAAATCGGCAATTTCGCTTTTGAGCTCCTTAACATCAATTCCTGAAGATTGCATTCTCAACAAGACTTTACCGAAGACATCATGAGCCAGACGGTCAGACTCATTGTTGAAGTTCACTTCAATTGCATCAATGCGCTTCGCAAGTTCGGCACACGTCGGCATCGTTAACAAGTTTCAGTCACACCATAAATTGCAAAAGAACAAAAAAACTATAGTACTTCGGTAGCAGCAGCAACAGCGATTTGAACAGAAGGGTTACCTTAGAATACTTAATAACTACTAACCTGCACGAAAGACAGAATTCAATTCAGTACGTGGCCATCCCGCTGTCGCTGCTGCAATGGAGCCTTGGTGGGGACGGTAGCTTTATAAGTGGCAATTCAGAGCAGGAGCGTCACACAGTAGGGCCGCAGGAAGCTCCTTCCGGTGTCGTCAGGCTGCCCTCAACGGGTTGACAGATCGGCACAAATGATGAATTTGATCAGTCAAGGCCTACGGTAGCTCCTCCTCACGGCGACAGAATGCCCTACACGTGCCGGTAATCGCGCTGGAAGGGCACGATACGGTATCTGCACGAAAGACAGAATTCAATTCAGTACGTGGCCATCCCGCTGTCGCTGCTGCAATCGCTCCAATGGATGAGTGCTATGTGCTCATCCATTGACAATTAAATCCGAAGACCGCCGGTTAGGTCCCTGCCAGTGGCAAGTTATCTTGTCGTCCACTTTTCTTTCTTCACATTTACATTACAATTACTTATAATCATATGTTAGTGAAATAATTTATGTGTCGACTCACTTGGACTTACTCAGACACAGATATGGTCATGACTCCGTGACCTGAGTCCGTCTGCGGGAGTCATATTTTGGCCAGCTTGAGTGCGAGCGAATTTGGCTGAAAAAACTTTTCGCGAGTGTTTGTCCGAATGAGTACGACTTGGGATATTTTGCGAGTCTGAGTCTCAGTGAGCACTGAGTATTTCGTCAGTGAGTATGAGTGAGCTCCACAACTTCTGCTGATCTATGCTTATGATAACACACCAATACTTTTCTTGGCATCAATGTTTGTTGCTCCTAATTAAACCTAACAAAAAAAACGAGCCCTTAAATTTACACTTTCCTGAAACTCGGAAGTTACGCCAGAGCGGTTATCTGTTACTATTGTCATTGTTAGTGCTACCATTACCGAACTTTAAAAAGAGAAATCAACAAATGCAAGGAAAGTAGCTTGCTAGTAGCTAACACCACAGTCATTTTGTGCGCTGTAACCGCTCCCTGCACGTTGAAGCAGTGTGGAAAAAGCAGAACAACAAAAAGAAAGTCGAATGGAAGCTTTCGGATTCTCGCACAGAAGTACATAATAGCCCGGTGATGGCATATAACAACAATTCAGCAGCATGTATTAAGAAACGAGATATCATCAGGCAGTGCAGTGCTTCTGCCACTTACAACTGCAGGCTACAACGTGGCCTTCGGATTTCCCTACTCCGATACCACCACACAGCTCTTGTCACATCGGCTACTGAGGTGACATGAGTTCCTCGGCTACCGCACCATCCTGCTCGAAGACTGATTCGTTTTTCTTATCATTACAAAAGGCTAACCAGTGCTTCACGCAGGCATCAAGTTACCGCTAATCATCCGCCCACCCCCTTTTCCTCAATACCAATACTACTACAGAAACCCAGTGACTAACTTGTCTCGTTTTGTCGTGCAGTGATATCCTTCTGTATTTCTCTTTTTATTTTCCATTTTTAACCTCGTTGAAAAGTAGCAAACTGGACGATTTACTCCTTAACTTTCCTTCATCATCATCATCATCATCCTAACTGCGCTCACTGCAGGGCAAAGGCCACTTCCATGATCCGCCAATTAACCCGGTCTTTTGCTTTCTGCCGCCACGTTATACTTGTGAAATTTTTAATCTCATCGGCCCACCCAACTTTCTGTCGCCCCTTCGTGCGCTTGCCTTCTCGGGAATACAGGCAGTTATTGTTAATGGCCAGTGGCTATCCTGCCTACGTGCGACGTTCCCTGCCCATGTTCATTTCTTCTTCTTGATTATAACTATGATATCCATAACGCCGTTTTGTTCTCTAACCCTCTCTGCTCTCTTCTTGTCTCTTAGGCTACATCTATCATTCTCCTTTCCATATCTCGCTGCGTCGTCCTCAATTTAAGCTGAACCCTCTTTGTAAGCCTCCAGGTTCCTGCTCTGCAGTAAGTACCAGCAAGATGAAGCTGTTATATACCATCCTCTTGACGGTTAGTGGCAAATTACCACTATTGATTTGAGAATGCTTGCCAAATGTGTTCCACCCATTCGTTATTCTTCTAGTTATTTGACTCTCATGGCTCGTCTCCGCAGTTACTACCTGTCATCACTAGACATATTCCTTCACAACTTTTAGCTTCTCTCCACCTATCACAAAACGCTCTTTTCTGCCCAGAGTGTTGCACAATATTGTCATTTTTTTGCATAATATTTTAAGACCTATATTCTTCTGCTTTCCGTGTCCAGTTCAGTAATCATGAGCTGTAATTTGTCCCCTCTGTTACTCATCAAGGCGATGTCATCTGAAAATCACAGGTTACTAAGATACTCTCCATTAACTCCTGCCTCTAACTCTTTCTACTCTAGGGCTCTGGAAACCTCCTATATGAACAAGTGATGAATAGCATTGGAGAGACCGAATCTTCTTCTTTACACTCTTTTATATTTAAATGCCGTCACTTTATTTATGGATATTTAGGGTGGCTATGAAGCCACTGTAGAATTCTTTTATGTTTATGTAGCGTTCGTCAATGCCCTGATTCCGTAGAGCCTGCATTACTCCTGATGTCTCGGCTGAGTCAAAACCTTCTCGTGATTTTTAAAGTTATGTATAGGGTCTGGTTGTATTTTGCAGATTTCTCTGTTACCTGATTGATAGTAATAATATCGTCTATTGTCGAGTAGCCCGTATGAAATTCTGCTGGCTCCTTTGGTTAATTTGACTCTGATGTCGCCTTAACTCTATTAACTTTTATTTCTTTAAATACTTTGTAGAGAACGAACAGTAACCTGGTTCAGTTGTAACTCTTCAAGTCCTTGACGTCTCCTCTTTTACGGTATAATATATTGTTGGCGTTCTTCTAAGATTCAGTTACCTTTCCCGTAAAGAGACACTTCGTATATAAGGTGGCCAGTTTTTCTAACCCTGTTTCTCTGCCATCTTTCGGTAGGTCAGTTGTTACCTTATCCTCACCGGTGGCTTTGTCTCTTTGCATTCCCTCAAGGCCCTTTCCTTACTTTCCGTGTCATTACTGGTAGGATGTCGAATTCCTCTGGGCTAATATTGCAACGATACCATCCTAGTTGTTTCGGCTTCTGTACCTTCTAACACAACTCCCCCGACACCTCAACTATCCCATTCATATTAATTATGACATTGCCTTTCTTGTCCCTTAATACATTCATCTGATTTTTGCCTATGCATAAGTTCGGATTCTCTACTTTTACGATTCTGCCACTTTTTACTGTCTGCGCAATTCTCTCCACATTATACGTTTTGATGTCGGCTACCTTACGCCTATTGGTTAACTTCGAAAGCTCCACTAGCTCTAATGTCTCGGCTGCAATAGAGGCATTTTGAGTTAGTCGTCTCTGAATGAGATTTTTCGTCCCCTGAGATAGTTTGTCAGGGTTCTGCAGTGTATATTGACTGTACTTCCGACTTCTATTCCACACTCTTTGATGATATAGTAAGACTATTGTTCATTCTGTGAACGATAACGTCGGTTACCTCGTTTAGAGCCTCGAATATATTCTGAAGTGAAACTATCAATCTTTGTACTTTACCTCTCACCACAAGCTCAATAATTGGCTTCTTACGTATCAATTATGCCTTTCCTTTTATAAATATAGGTTAATACGAGATCTTAACGTTCTTTGGCCATTGCATTGGACCTTGCCAACTACTACATCCTGTACAATGCCTGGCTGTGCACACAGAATTAACTCCATTTAATTTTAGTTTTGCCATTGGGACTTCACCACGTCCGCTTACAGTTAGCCTGTTTTCTGAAAAAAGTATTCAAAATCTGTGAAATATTACCTTCTTAGAATTCTACTAATCACTCCCCTCTGGCATTTCTAGGGCCGATGTCATAATCCCCTACTGCATGTTCTCCGGCCTGTTTCTTACCTACTTTGGCATCAAAGTCGCCCATCAGAATGGTATGTTTTGTCTTTTTTTATTAAAGGCTGACTCTATGTGTTCATTAAAGTGTTCAAAACCAAAAAATCGTCATTGCTCGATGTAGGTGCGTAGGTCTGTAACAACTCCATCTTGTGCCTTTTTTAAACCTAGTTATGATACTTTTCACCCTCTTACTGATGCCAGCATCATCATCAGCCTGGCTGCGTCTACTGCAGGAAAAAGGCCTGTCCCATATTCCGCTGGTCAATTTTGTCCTGTGCTTGCTGCTTCCATTTTATTCCCGCAAACTTCCTTATCCAATCTTATGCTATAGTTTTACTCTATGTTGCCGGGGATATTATTGTGTTTAAGAAACCCCACCCCTAGTTCTTTCCTGTCAACTAAGTCACGAAATCATAAGATGTGCCCGTTCTTCAGCACTGTAGAAGCCTCACTTGTCCTAAATTTGGTGAGCCCTATTACATACCATTTTGCACCCTCTTATTCCTCGAATTGAACACCTAGACATGCCTCCCTATATAATGTTCTAGCGTTAAACGTAGCCAAGTTCAGATTCCAATGGTGGCCTGTCCAGCCCAAAGATTTTCAGAACCCTCCGTGTAGTCGCAGATCTGACCGCGGCCTTTCACAGTGTCTTCGTAGCCGCTGGGCACTGAGGGCCAAGTATTGATTGGTGCGTTGATAAGGGAGGTAGTGGCCAAGTACTGCACTAGGGTGGGTAATCCTGCTTTTGTGAGGGAGTGCAATGCCGGCAGGTGGTCGCCAGTGAAGCCACAGCCCAGACCTCATCTTTTTTGCAGCTTTTTTTTTAACGAAGCCGTCATCAGGCGCTTTGTGTAATACGATTTGGAATTGCCCGGCATGTGCATTCTAACCGAATTTTGTCAGTGCATGCTAGACTCCTGCCTAGCTCTACGTAGGAGGTTTTTATTGGACTTTCTTAGGACTGTAGAATACCACCTGGCCGCGTTTCAGCTCTCAACTTAACATGACTCGTATGTCACCTGACCTTTTCTTCACAGTTTGAAAGTTAATTTTTCCGTAAAAACCCCCAGTGTGGTTTCAAACTTCTGACCTTGCGAGCTTAGGTCCTCTTAGCGGCTTTAATGACCCTCTTTCTCACGAGTTTATTTTCATCTAACTTTGTCCCGTATCGCTCAATGTTGACATTGTTGGCTTCAAAGTGTCCGCAATGTCGGATGATAGCATTCTTACTTTGACGTTTCCTGTGGACTGACAAGCTGCGCGCTCCTGTTTTGCGAACTAATCGGCTACTTCTATGTGACTCTTACGTTGAGCTTATATATCGCGGGTGGTTGGAGTGCATCATAAGTAAACGCGGAATGTTTCCAACGACTGAAGAACAGACTGGCACTTGTATGTTGGTATGCTTATTTGTTGGCATTTCGGAATAGTAATGAAAACACCAGTAAATAGATACAGTAGTAGACATTGGTACGGATTCGGGAGGCTAATACTAGTAATTACATCTGTGGCTAGCCTAATAACGTAAAATAGCGGATGTAAAGGTAAGGAGAAAATTCTAGTTTTAGAGAGAGGCGAAAGTCAAGAAACTTTGTACAAAATGAATGACGTGTTTGCATCGCTCATCGCCTAGCGTCCGCTTGAATTGTAGACTCCGACGACTCTTGGCACCACACGCATACACAACGATAAGTACACGCCACACGTTCAGACAAGTTTATGTTTATTAAGTACTGGTGAACGCATTTCCCATCTCAACTGTGTACTCTAGCATAGCTACCCACGATGCAGGCTAGAACTAAATACAATATACTTAAATATATTTACCTGATTAGTAATCACCATGTTCACATGAGGTATCCGTATACGTTTTTAATATTCTTCGTAGGGAAACTTCTAGACATCACCATTCATTGTTCACTCCTGCTTGTGCTCTTTTCACTGATAGTTATAAGTATTGCCTTTTCCCATGAGCTATGAATGAACGGAATTATACAACCAAAGAACCTGTTGCATGCTCATCCACAGATTTATTCTTAAAACAAACAGCTCATATTCTCATCTGTATCTAACAAAGCTTTATTTGTCCGTACGTGATCTTGTGCCTTTGCAATTTATCTGGTTGCGTTTCTAAGTTTGCTTCATTTTGTGCTTTCATCTTTTAGTTTTAAACACATATGGTAATTTTATTCTGCTTCTAAAATGATCGTTTTTATGTATTAAATGCGAAGCATGTCTTTCTCTACTCCAAGCACTTTTGACCTCTTTCTGCATATCTGCTATCTATCTAGCCGCCCAAGTCTAAGCGCTCTCGTGATTAGCCCCATAACTTGGTGTGAACCAAAATATTATGGAAGGGTAAGATGGTTTGAAGATCATAAGGAGCTGGTCATGACATGAATAATGTCACAATCCAGACGCATACGTCGGCAAACACTTCCCGCCAGTCATGGCCCATAAGCGCAGGCAGGTATGTGTCACTGGTATGTGGGTATGTGCATCAAGTGATTGACGCTTAGTATCTACCGAGGAACCATGACAACACACATAGGCAATTTGAAGGCGTGAGCGTTAAGAAAAACCTGACATCGGCAGCGTTGACCCGACGTTGGCCAAGCCAGGTCTCGGAACTATACTTTTCAAATAAACCCTACTGTTCGTTAAACGCCAATTGTGGTTGTAGGACTGGCCATCAGTTTTATAAACATTCCATATGTTCTCTTATATTGCAGACGTCACGTCGGGTTAACGACAATTGCAGTTAGGTTCCATGTTCTGAAGTTGATTTAGAATATGCAGCAGTTTCCAGGGCTACCGGCTCCGCGAGCACCAGCGCTTCCTATCAGCTTATCACTCCTGGTGTTGCTAATACGCATGGTCCGGTTCACATCATTGCGCAAGAGTGAACAACTGATTATACTATTGAAATCTGCAACTCTTCAACATATGTCTGTGCGTGCAACACTTCTAAATATGTTGGGCGTGATTTTATGAAGTTTCGCTCATTAAAAAAGTACAGCATGGTCAGCT
The DNA here is from genome assembly GCA_013436015.1 of Rhipicephalus annulatus. Taxonomy (NCBI): domain Eukaryota; kingdom Metazoa; phylum Arthropoda; class Arachnida; order Ixodida; family Ixodidae; genus Rhipicephalus; species Rhipicephalus annulatus. The sequence goes on from WOVY01010381.1 coordinate 1,171,868, forward strand.
TCCCTCCGCATGCTTCGTATAACGTCGAATCCCAAGGTACGTGAGTATCTATAAGTATCTGTAAGTATCTGAAAATAAGCTAAACAATAAATCAATCTCAATACTCCCCAAACCATAACAACCCATTTCATGGTGCTTATACCTCTGCGAACCCCATTTTTTCCTAGGCTTTTCACTTGAAACTACTCATTTTGGAGTACTCCACTCTTTATTTATGTACGATTGGCTTCAACCCGTCATACCTGTCAGTAATATGAGTCTTTTTTTCATGTTATTTTTCATATCGGAATACAAAGCTAGCCAATCCTTCAGCCACGGTTAACTCAAGTTCAAGAACCCCCAAGCATGAATGTTTCTTGTAGATTTGAGGTAAGCGTAAACGCCTTGAAGAGACACGTGTGTTTTCGGGATTATTTACCTTGTTACCATCCTGCTTTAGTTACCAAGATCGCGACGACTAACAAAGTGTCACTTCGGAGCTATATATATATATATATATATATATATATATATATATATATATATATATATATATGTGTGTGTGTGTGTGTGTGTGTGTGTGTGTGTGTATTATATAGAACGACAAAAAGTGAATCAGACTAACCACACAGATCGATGCCATGTTATTTAAATATGTATCCAGGAAGGCTTTTTTGTTTCGCATTGGCGAATTTTCAAAGCTTGCCCACGAAAGATAGAACGAAAGGATTAATTTAATTGCCACTGTTAAGAACAGAAAAAAAGAAAGCAGAAGCCAGTGGCCTGACAAAGGCTCCTGCACCAACAAAAATTCGGCGGTATGTGAGCCATACATAGCGCACAAATCATGCGATATATACCTGACATTTGACATACAGCTGAAAAGTCACGAAAATAAAAATATGCGTCTATCAAAAATGTACACTTCCGACAGAATGAAAATAAGGAGCGTTTTGCCTTGAACTTCACACTGAAATCGGATGAAGCCATTGCGCTCTCGACAGGCCACATTTCTCGGCAGGCCTCAAGGCAGTGGAAGCCTTCTTGTGCTTTTTGAGGATGACGAGCTTGTGTGAACGCCTCTGAATTGTGGTGGAGTTTTACACACTGCACTGAATACACTGTCTCTCTCTCTCTCTTTTCCTTCTCTTCTTTCCTCCCTTTTTTTGCTCCCTTCCCCCAATGTAGGGTAGCCAACTGGATGTCTTTCTAGCTAACCTCCCTGCCTTCTCCCTTTGTCTGCTTCCTTCCTTCCCAGGTATAATGTCAAAGAATCATGACCGAGACTGAACCCACAGATTTAATAGACGCCATCCTCCTGTGTCGAATGGAGCAACACTCGTCATATATGGCGTCGTCACTCTTTGATTTCTCGTCTTGTCGTCGCCTAAGCAGACCCTTTTTTTTCGACGCTTCGTAACACTGCTTAGAAAGGATTGTTGACTTAGGAAAACATGAACGCTTATGGTATTCACTGAAGCTATCTGTCGTTCGGCGTCAGTGCCCTCCTTGGCTTCATTTAGTTAAGCTGCGTCTTCCATTCTGTTCTTCTTATCTAGTTAAGATGTATAGAGAAAGAAAAAGTCGGCACATTACTTGCAGACAGGTATTTGTAGCTTGTCTTTTCAACTCGCAAGTTAAACATGATATATTTGGTCACTGTTCACAGTGATATGGGACGCGCAGGATGGTTTAGAAATACCTGCTGGTCGTTGCGTCATTCTCTGCAGTCATCTTCATTCTAGGCAAATAGCCGCGCTACTCGTTGGTTTTCTGAGATTGCGCAGTGTGGCACTGCGAATCCAAGGTTTCGAAAGAATCACTGTAGATGAGAGAAGAAGAGATGCAGCAGGGACTCCCTGACCCTGCGTGAGCCGAACCTGGGCGGAGCACACTCAAAGTCCTTACAACAACTGAGCCAAAGTCATCGTCCACTTTTTTACCGCAGTCTGCAGTGAAAGTATAAATATCAAAGGGCACATCACCTTTCAAGTTCGTGAGGTTTGTCACCATCTGCATCTGCGGAAAGCCTTGTAGAGACACGATTCAAGTCGACCAGCTAATGAACGCCTTCATGTACGTTAGAAGGAGCACCTAAATCTAATTTACTCTTTTTAGTAATTTCTTTCGCTCATGAGTAGACACCCTATAGCAATGATACGCGACACGAAATGCAACGGACGAACGAATAGCTTGGTTTTGTTGATTACTGTGACCAGTATCAAGCACAATTGTAAACGAGTGGCAAGCATGGGCTCAATATTGATTTCTTTGCAACATGTACACCTAGAATGCATGAATTCATCCTGCACACCAGTGGTAAGCCATCACGCATCCGCCTATACCTAAAACATCTTAAGACACCTTATATAGAATATATGTTAATTAAGGCGTTAATTCTGTCTAATAATTATGAGAAACGAAACACAACGCCTCAATACTGCATTGCAGGCCATCGACGGCATCATAATTCTGCCGCTTGAGACTAACTACCAAGGGGTTGAATATCCCTTGTCCTTTAATGGTTCTAATGGGAAGATACTGTCTCGAAAAGAGAGCACTACTACCCTATATTGACGTTATATGCAGCAGTATTACTAAAACAAGTGGCAAAGGGTTGTGTGACATGCGTTATTCGTGGCCGGGAAGCCCCGGCTAAAAACTCGAATTGACGTGTTATGCAGTGCAGGTGAAGCACAGGCAGGCTTCGTACTACCTTGTGATTGTTCAGTGGGACAATTGTTTTCTCCCTCAAAACAAAACCTGCTATTTTGAAACTTCCTGGTTACCTTGCGGACATACCTTACGATGCAACAATATAAAACCGACATTTTTGCTCTGAATGCTACAATGCGAAAATTGAGCCACACTATGAGTGTAAGTGCTATTTTTTCCAACTTTGCTACAGTATTTTGGCAATATTTTTGCTTTGTCTGGTGCCAAAATACTTCACTAGTTTAATATAGGAGCATATAAAGCATTAATTGTAAAAATATTACTGGCGAAAAAACCTCAGATATTTATAAAAAATGGCAAAGGTGCAGCATATTCAATTTTTTCACCAAAGCCACAAAAAGAAAAGAAAATAGAAATCAATAAACTTTCAGAGCCATGAAACAGTAGCACCTTTCGAATAATAAAAAATGTGTCGTAATAATTACTCAAACCACTAATAATATAACATATAAAAATAATTTGGCGTGACAAATTTCAACTCAGGCGCACCCGAAAATTCAGGTGCACTTCCGGCATAACAATATATTTTTGCAAAATATAACGCCTCAATAACTACTACTCAAAAATCACATATACCTCCCCGATTTTTTTCAGCCTGATCATATATATATATATATATATATATATATATATATGTATATATATCCTCCCCGTCAGAAAAAGAGCCATCCTGCCAACTCACGGAGAACAGAGTACGAGCGGATCGTAATATGGTTTCAACCGTTGTACGTGAACAGTTTCACGACCCCGAAAGCGCTGGTCTGTGGATGGCGTCACGGGTTCGATGATGTAATTAACAGGTGAAGTCTGCGAGACAACGCGGTAGGGTCCCTGGTATTTTAAAACAAGTTTCGAAGAAAGACCTGTAGGGACAGCTGGAACCCAAAGCCACACAAGGGTGTCCGGAACGAAGTTAGGGTACGGGTGGTTATCGTCACGCCGAGATTTTCGTCTCCATTGTTCAATGGTTGTGAACGACTGGGGGAGCTTACGGCATTCCTAGGCGCGGCAGGCAGCTTCAGAGATGAGCGTAGACTCGGAGGAATCGGGGTGGTAGGGCAGAATGGTATCTAGTGTGGTGGAAGGGTCTCGGCCATATAACAGGAAAAATGGCGAAAAGCCCGTAGTCGCCTGTTGAGCAGTGTTGTAGGCGTATGTCACAAAAGGCAGAATGAGGTCCCAATCGGAGTGGTCTGAGGCAACATACTTAGATATCATGTCACCAAGGGTACGGTTGAATCTTTCCGTCAAGCCATTCGTTTGGGGATGGTAGGTGGTGGTAGTCCGGTGAATGATACGGCATTCGTCAAGGAGTGCGTTGACGACTTCAGAGAGGAACACACGTCCTCTGTCGCTGAGAAGTTCACGCGGTGCGCCATGACGGAGAATGAAGTTCCGCAAGAGGAAAGATGATACGTCGCGTGCTGTGGCAGCAGGCAAAGCGGCTGTTTCTGCGTATCGCGTCAAGTAGTCAACAGCGACAATGATCCAACGGTTTCCGGAAGCCGTGAATGGAAGAGGTCCGTACAGATCGATTCCAATACGGTCGAAAGGCCTGGCTGGGCAAGGGATTGGCTGGATCGGACCAGAGGTGTGATGAGGCCGAGATTTCCGTCGTTGGCACTGCGGGCATGACTGAATGTACTTGCGCAGAAAGGTGTACATGCCTCGCCAATAAAACCGGGAGGAAAGCCGAGCGTATGTTTTGAAGATGCCCGCATGTGCGCACTGAGGGTCAGCGTGGAAAGCTGAATATATTGCAGCACGAAGATGGCGAGGTATGACCAGTAACCACTTTCGGCCGTGAGACTTGTAATTCCTGCGGTAAAGGAGGTCATCGCGGATCTCAAAGTGAACCGCTTGATGGCGCAATGTTCGAGAAGATGGAGAAGCCGATGGGTCTGATAGGAATCGCCGAAGAGCATTGATCCAGTCATCCTTACGTTGCTCAGACGCCATGTCGCAGTTTGCTGGAAACGCAACCGTTTCGTCCACGGCAGATAGACAAGCAGAGCTTTCCGATGATACAGGTGAACGTGATAGCGCGTCGGCATCAGTGTGACGTCGGCCAGACCTGTAGACAACGCGCATGTCAAACTCTTGCAACCGCGAAGCCCAGCAAGCTAAACGGCCGGAGGGGTCCTTCAACGTGGATAACCAACAAAGTGCATGGTGATCGGTGACTACGTCGAAAGGGTTACCATATAAGTACGGTCTAAATTTACCTAGAGCCCAAATAATTGCCAGACACTCCTTCTCTGTTACAGAATAATTCTTCTCCGCTTTGGTAAGGGTACAGCTTGCGTGAGCGACTACGTACTTCTGGAATCCCAATTTGCGCTGCGCGAGAACGGCGCCGAGTCCAACACCGCTTGCATCGGTGTGCACCTCAATCGGAGCAGTCGGGTCGGAGTGACGCAAGATTGGTGGTGAGGTTAACAGGTGGCGCAACTTTTTGAAGGCACCATCACAGGCGGGAAACCAAGTGTAACTTTTCGAGTCATTCCGTAAAAGTTCAGTCAAGGGGGCGGTGATCATCGCGAAATTCCGAATAAAGCGGCGGAAATATGAGAAGAGGCCAAGGAAGCTTCGCAGATCCGTCAGAGATGAGGTTTAGGGAACTCTGCAACTGCCTGAAGCTTGGCGGCGTCAGGAAGAATACCGTCTTTAGAGACAACATGGCCGAGGATCGTGAGCTGACTTGCACCGAAGCGGCATTTTTTCAGGTTGAGCTGAAGGCCGGCGTTAGTTAGGCACTGTAGTACTTCATCTAGCCTGCAGAGATGCGTGGGAAAATGTGGCGAAAATATAACCACGTCATCTAAGTAGCACAGGCATGTTTTCCACTTCAGGCCACGCTAAAGATTGTCCATCATCCGCTCGAATGTTGCGGGCGCATTGCAAAGACCGAAAGGCATGACACGGCATTCGTAAAGGCCATCAGGTGTCACAAAGGCCGTTTTAGGTTGATCTTCAGGCGTCATAGGGACTTGCCAGTAGCCGCTCCGTAAGTCAATAGAAGAGAAGAACTCCGCACCCTTGAGGCTGTCAAGGTCATCGTCGATTCTCGGTAAGGGGTAAACGTCCTTTCGAGTTATTTTGTTAAGACGACGGTAGTCAACACAGAAGCGAATTGACCCGTGCTTCTTCTTAACGAGAACGACTGGAGATGCCCCGGGGCTATTCGAAGGCTGGATGACGCCACGCTTGAGCATGTCAGCTACTTGGTCACTGATAACCTGGCGCTCTGTCGCGGACACGCGATAGGGTCTTTGATGCAGCGGTGCATTGGTGCCCGTGTCGATGCCGTAACACACAGCCGATGTGCGTCCGAGGGGACTATGCTGGCAGTCAAAGGAAGAACGGAACTTGTTCAGGAGTCGTAGAAGCTGAGCACGTTGCGAAACGGCTAACGTGTCGGCGATGGAGCTGCTTAGTATGTCAGGTCTAGTGTTCTGCGGCGTAGAGGCACACGTTAATCCAGCGACTTCGTGTTTGGCGAAAGAACCATTTGGCATGTCAATAATTGCAGAAGGGTCGAGACTGTAAACACGCCCGACGCACTCGCCCCGAAGGAGTGTTACAGGAGATGACAGCAGATTCGAGATGAGCATTCTGCTGATACCGTCATGAAGTTCCAAAAGGGCATGAGGTAGCGGCGAACATTTGCGACGAACGAAAAACGGCAGATGGCGTGAAAAGGGCACTTGACTCGGCGAGCACGTTGCAAGACACCATGGCAAGGGCGAAAGAGTGCGGCGGTATCGTAACGTCTTCAGCAACAAATAGTTTGTCCCCAGTTTCAACAGCGTCGTGTAAAGTAGCGTCGCTAAACACTTCAAATGCCACCTCAGCGCGCGAACAGTCGATGACGGCCTTATTAGCGGAAAGAAAGTCCCACCCCAAAATGAGGTCATGGGAGCAGGAATCTAACATCAGTAATTCGACGACATAGATAAGGCCGTCAATCCCAATGCGAGCAGTACAGGCAGCGGCCGGCGTGACGTGTTCTGCGCTTGCTGTACGAAGCAATATACTTGCTTGTGGCGTCATAACTTTTTTGAGCAAGCGGCAGAGTCTGGCACTGATCACTGAAACTGCCGCACCAGTGTCGACGAGAGCGAGTGCAGCGACGTCGCCCACATATACGTCCAGTACATTCGTCGGTGAAGAGAGAGGCCTTGGTCTTTTCGCGGGTGTCGCAGTTCCTGCCTCTGGAACTGCGGCAATCAGTTTTACCGCTCCGGCGATGAAGGACGACGACGCATCGGCGATGGCGAGCGGCGTCGAGGTGATGGCGAGCGAAGGTTAACAGGTGGGTGGTGGTCAGCGTACGACGACATCTGGTCGGGATGCTGAGAGCCTGCGAACGAAGGGCGCTGTGACACATAAGAGACAGGTTCGAAGCTCTGGTGGTAGTTCTGCAGATAGGCAGGGACACGCCGGCGGCAGTATCGCGCTATGTGGCCAGGCAACCCACAGGCAAAGCATATCGGCCGATTATCGAATGTACGCCATTGTCCACTACTCTGGAGGGACCTTGGCTTAGTGAACCGAGGAGTGGGCACAGCTGATGGTAGTGACCTAAATGTCTGGAGAGGTGGCCTTGCGGCAACCTCAGCATAGCTTAGAGGCGCATTCACCTCGGCACAGGCCACAGGGGTCGACAACGGCGAAGTGTCACGGGCAGGTGGCAGAGCCGCGCAAACTTGCTCCTGGATGACCTCACGAATGTTCGCTGGCCGATGTGATGGTGGTTGGCCGGCTGTTGATAGCAGCGACAGCTGACGAGCGACCTCAGCGCGAACAAACTCCTTGATCTGCGATAGCAGCGAGTGATGGTCAGAGGTGGTTGTCAAGCTTGAGAGGGTGTCATCCGGGACGTTAGGGTGTCGCGTTAGAAGACGCTGTCGTCGGAGTTCCTCAAAACTCTGACACAGCTCGATGAGCTCCGAGACACTAGCCGGGTTTTTCGAGAGGAGCATTTGAAAGGCGTTGTCGGAAATGCCTTTTATAATGTGTCGTACCTTGTCAGTTTCCAGCATCGTCGGGTCAACACGCCGGCAGAGGTCGAGGATGTCCTCGATGTAGCTGGTGAATGTCTCACAAGTTTGTTGGGACCGGCTTCGTAGGCGTTGTTCTGCACGAAGTTTGCGCACCCCAGGACGTCCAAAAACAGCTGTGATGCAGGTCTTGAAGGTCGTCCAAGTAGGAATGTCCGTCTCGTGGTTTCTGTTCTACAGCTTGGCGACATCCGTTAAATAAAACAACATGGTACCCAGTTTCATGGCATCATCCCATTTGTTGGTAGCGCTGGCTCGTTCCTAGGATTCCAGCCAATTCTGAACGTCTTTCTCGTCTGTGCCGCTGAAGATGTCGGGTTCACGCAGGAGCTGGGCATCGGGACAGCCCCTGGGTGGCGAAGCCCGGGGGGGAGTGAAGACAGCGTCGTCAGGCATGACGGACGGCAGCTTTCGGCTACGCAATTCCAGGGTCGGGGTGAACCGCAGCAGCCTCCACCAAAATATAATGTAAATGCAAGACGATAAGAGGTAGCAGCGTCAGGACAGAAGCAGCAAGAGCTGGCCGAAAATACGGGCGTCGTCGCAGCAGCAACCAGGCAGTCCCAGCTCGTGCCTCGCGCGAACGTGTCGATGTCACTTGGGTGGTGGGAATTCCTCTTCACTACATATATATATACAGGGTGTCCCAGGCAATTTTAGTCAGAGTTCAAAGATATGCTGGCATACGAATGTATGGCGCGACTATTTGCATGTTGCTCACCGTTGCCTGGAGTTTGTCAGACTATATTTTGTGTTCTCAAATATTGTTAATATAATCTGTTTAAATAGCTAACTTTTCCAGAAACGAAGATCAATAAAAAAGTTTCATGAGAAAGTTGAAGATCGGTTTCCAAACGTCCGATTATATAGTTTTGAACTTCATATCTGTTAGGTAGTAGTGCTTTCCTGCTAATTACACAAGTCCAGGAAATACAAAAAAGTCCCACGTGACAAATCCACTCGTGCGCTAGTACGCACAATGATTCCAGTGCTGCCTAACGTTCCACGTACGAACGACCACAACATTTGTCTCATTGTGCAGTCTCAGCAGCGCCCCAACGATGGTGGTGGCTTTACAATGAACACGTTTTGCTATCGGTCACAAAAACAATAACCACTGTGACTGCTTATCACTGTCATGAACCGGTGTGAGAGAAGCGTGTCGTTCGAACGCAGAACGTAAGGGAGCACTAGAATCATCGTGCACACTGACGCGCGAGCGGATTTGTCACGTGGTATAGCAGCAATGGCTTAGTGGTTGGAACATCAGCCACGCAAGCAAAATATCCGTGGTTCAAATCCCGGTGCCCTACAGTTCGCAACCGAAAAAAAATCCGCGTGGTGATGGAACTGTATTAAGAGGCCTGGGGTGCGGCCCCACCGGTAACCACCACCGGGAACGCACTCCCTCGCCAGAGAAGGATTCGCCACCCTGGTGCAGTATCTGGCCAATACCTCCCACCTGCATACGTCAATTAACTCACGGCCCTCAGTCCGCAGCGGCTGCGAAGCAACTGACCATGGCAGCGGTCAGATCTGCAACGCCGCAGAGGGTGCTGAGAATCTCTGGATCCGGACAGGCCGCCAATAGAACCTAAGCTTGGTAACGTTTGACGCTAGAACCTTATTCAGTGAGGCAAGTCTAAATGTACTACTCTAGGAGCTAGAGGGCATTACATGAGATGTAATAGGTCACAGTGAGCTTAGGAGGACAGATGAGGCCTATACAGTGCTACAGAATGGGCACATCTTTTGCTATCGAGGCTTGCCTGACAGAAGCGAACTGAGAGGGGGTTCCTTATCCACAGATACATATCTGGCAACATAGAGGAATACTAGAGCATTATTGAAAGGGTGGTAGGTATTGTAATTAAACTCCATAAGAGGTACAAGATGCAGGTGGTACAGGCTTATGCGCCTACGTCCTGCCATGATGACGCATCACTTGAAAGCTTCTATGAAGACGTGGAATCGGCAATGGGTAAGGTAAAAACATAGTATACTGTACTCATCGGAGACTTCAATGCAAAAGTAGGGAAGAAACAGGCTGGAGACCAGGCAGTAGAAGATAACGGCATCGGCACTAGAAATGCCAGAGGGGAGCTATTAGTAGAATTAGCAGAACGCAATAATTTACGGATTTTGAACACCTTCTACCGAAAGTGAGGGAACCGTAAGTGGATATGCAGGAGCCCTATACGCGAAAGTAAGAACGAAATATACTTTATACTGAGTGCAAACACAGGCATCGTGCTGGATGTTGAAGGGCTTCGCAAGGTACGATGCAGTGACCATAGAATGGTACGGGCTCGAATCCGCCTAGACTTGAAGAAGGAACGACAGAAACTGATACGCAAGAAGCAAATCAATAAGCTAGCACTGAGAGGGAAAGTACAGGAATTCAGAGTGTCACTGCAGAACAGGTACTCTGCTCTTAGCGAGGAAACCAACCTTAGCGTAGATACATTGAATGATAATCTGACGAGTATCATCACGGAGTGTGCAGTGGAAGTTGGAGGCAGGGTAGCTAGACAGGACACCGGCAAGCTTTCCCAGGAAACGAAGAACCTAATTAAGAAGCGTCAAATCATGAAAGTGCCAAGTACAACAGACAAAATATAACTGTCAGAGCTTTCGAAGCTGATTAATAGACGTAAAGTATGCGATGTAAGAAGGTATAACATGGAGAGAATTGAGCACGCTCTGAAAAACGGAGGAAGCGTCAAAGCAGTGAAGAGGAAACCTGGGATAAGCAAAAGGCGGATGTATGCACTAAGGGACAAAGAAGGCAAATTAACTACCAATATGAATGGGATAGCAAAATTAGCGGAGGAATTTTACAGAGATCTGTACAGTAGCCACAACAATCGTGACCTAATATAAAAAAAATATCAGTAACCTAGATGACACCACACCAGTAATGATAGAAGAAGTCAGAAAAGCCTTGGATAGCATGCTAATAGGCAAAGCTGCTGGTGAGGATCAGGTAACATCAGATCTGCTGAAAGATGGAGGACAGAATGTGTTAGAAAAACTAGCCACTCTATTTACGAGGTGTCTCCTGACGGAAAAAGTACCAGAGTCTTGGAAGAACGCTAACATCATCTTAATACATAAGAAAGGAGATGACAAGGACTTGAAGAATTACAGGCCGATCAGCCTGCTCTCTGTAGTATACAAGCTATTTACAAAGGTAATTGCTAACAGAATTAAGACAACATTAGAATTCAATCAACCAAAGAAACAAGCAGCAATTCGAATAGGCTACTTAACAATCGACCATATTGATACTATCAATAAAGTAATAGAGAAATGTTTAGAATGTAGCCAATCCCTATACATAACCTTAATAGATTACGAGAAGGCGTTTGATTCAGTAGAAATATCAGCAGTCATGCAGACACTGCGGAATCAGGGTGTCGACGAAGCTTATATAAACATCACAGAAGAAATCTTCAGGTGATCAACTGCTACCATATTGCATCATAAAGAAAGCAACAGAATACCAATCAAGAAGGGTGTAAGGCAGAGGGATACGATCTTCCCAATGCTATTTACCGCCTGCTTACAGGAGGTTTTCTGAGGCCTAGAATGGGAACAGTTAAGCGCAAGAGTTAATGGAGAGAACCTTAGTAACCTGCAATTTGCCGATGACATTGCACTGCTTGGGACGAATTCCAACTCATGATTGAGTGAGACAAAAAGAGCAAAAAAGTAGGTCTTAAAATTAATCTGATGAAAACGAAAGTAATGCACGACAACCTCGGAAGAAAACAACGCTTCGAGATTGGCAATTGTGCACTCGAAGTTGTAAAAAACTATGTGTACTTAGGACAGGTAATAATCGCGGAGCCGAATAACGGGACTGAAGTAACTAGAAGAGTAAGAATGGAGTGGAGCACATTTGGCAAGCGCTTTCAAATCATGACAGGTAGATTGCCACTATTCCTCAAGCGGGAGGTATATAACAGCTGCATCTTGCCGGTACTTAGCTACGGAGCAGAATCCTGGAGACTTACAAAGAGGGTTAAGCTTAAATTGAGGGCGACGCAGCGAGCAATGGAAAGGAAAATGGTAAGGTAACCTTAAGAGACAAGACGAGAGCAAAATGGATTAGGGAACAAACCGGGGTTAAAGATATCATAGTCGAAATCAAGAAGATAAATACGACATGAGCCGGGCATGTAGCACTTAGAAAGGATAACCGCCTGTCAATAAGGGTAACTAACTGGGTTCCTAGAAAAAGCAAGCGGGTTTGGGGGAAACAGAAGGTTAGGTGGGCAGATGAGATTAAGAAGTTTGTGGGTATAAATTTGCAGCAGCATGCACAGGACCAAGTTGTCTAGCGGAACATGGAAAAGTTTTTGTCTTGCTGTGGACGTAGTCAGGCTCATAATGATGATAATTTTTTATTTCGCGGGCATTTGTAATTAGCAAAAAAAGATTAATAATTATCAGATATTAAGTTCAAAACTATCTATTGGTCGATTTTCAAAAGCAGTCTACAACTTTCTTGTTGAAATTTTTTATTCGTCGTTGTTCCTTCAAAAGTTAGTTAATTGAAAAGATCTAAATAAACAATGTTTGAGAAAACAAAAAGATAGTCTGATCAACTCTAGGCAACGGTAACGGTAAGCAACATGCATTTTGTCGCATCGTAATTGCTTGTGCTGGCATATTTTTAAACTCTGGCTAAAGCTGCCTGCGACACCCTATGTGTCGCTATAGTGATTGGATATATATATATATATATATAAAATTTAACAGACAATAATGCCAAGGAAGGTATGGTAGAAGTTATTAGGCCAATTTCAAAGTGAATGAGAAGAAATAAAAGTGGGTGAAAAGATAACTTTCCGTAGGCAGGATCCGAACCTGCGACCTTCGAATACCGCGTTCGAGGCTCTACCACTGAGCTACCACGACAGCCATCCACCCCGCCACTTTATTGGGTATCTATGTCAATTTCAACGTTGGAGTGCCAGTCAGCGCCACTAGTAGTCATGGCGGCGAGTGTGGCACACTCTTTATGAGCCTGTTTGGCGTCGCGTAGTACGTGAACTTATTACTAACTGGCAGCTGACCAATAGTCCCTCGTATAGAACCAAAAGGCACCAAGCCTGCCAGTACGAGACCCTCGTTAATGAATAAGGGAAACAAGTGTATACTTAAGGGTTCTTTTTTCGTGTTTACACAATATTAATGAGATCTAACAGACAATAATGCCAAGGAATCTATAGGGGAAGTTATTAGGCAAATTGTAATGTAAATGAGAAGAAAGAAAGTGGGTGAAAAGATAACTTGCCGTGGGCAGGATCCGAACCTGCGACCTTCGAATAACGCGTTCACTGGTAGAGCATCGAACACGTTATTCGAAGGTCGCAGGTTCGGATCCTGCCCACGGTAAGTTATCTTTTCACCTACTTTTCTTTCTTCTGCAACGCTACGGCCATGCAACGCTACGGCCACTCAACCACCATGCCTGCCTATATATATATATATATATATATATATATATATATATATATATATATATATATATATATATATATATATATATGTATATGTATATATATATATACGGGATTTGGCACAACGGGAGCGTTGTCAACAAGGATAAATATATTTATTTCCCAACAGTTTCGGGAGGGGTCCTCCCTTCATCAGCGGATGAGTTATACTGACATAGACGTTCAAACTTCGTTGCTGCCGCGTCCCTCTCGCCTTGAAAGATGTTTGCGAGAGTGAGATGGATCTATAAAAAAGAAAAAAAAACAAAAAAGGGGAGAAAAAAGACGAAAAAGAAAAAGAAAGAAAAGAAAGAAAGTAAAAAAGTGGAAGAACCACTGTCAACACTAAGAACGAAAGCAACTGTCCGTCTACATCCACACAGTTGCTTTCGTTCTCAATATATATATATATATATATATATATATATATAATCAAAACGACAACGATTTCTTTTCGGGCCCTCTGTCTCTCACCATCATATTTATCGGTGGCTCGAAAAAAAAAAAAACTTCTGCGCTGCGCTGAATGCTGCCTCCAGTCTCGTATCAAAATGCGCGTAGCAGCGGCTTTTTCGTCAAAGTTTATTGTCTTCGTTATTTTCTTTCGCCCCCCCCCCTTTTCTTAATGGTACCATCTAACCATCGCTTAATGTCCATCGTAGTCACCGATAGCGTGTTCGAGCGACCTTCGTGCTTGTGGATCTTTCACTAATTCGTTCAGTACGTTTGAGGGCACTCAAAGCGCCGCGCGTTAGGCGGCAATCACGCGGTATTTTTTTTTGAATTTTTCGCACTTTAAACCAACCCTAGAAAAAATAGCTAGCGTTGTTGTCTTACCGCAACTTGAAAATTTTCTTATTTCCGCATAAGAGCTACAAGCTACAAGAAGTTTTTTCTTTAGTCAGTTTTTAAAAAGGTTTGTTAAGAAACTTTTTTAATTTCCGTTCTTGGCGTACAAAAATCTACTGACGTGCTAGATACACCTAAGATTAATACTGTGCTAGCTGGAGACGCGCAGCACTAATTTATATTTTTTATACTTGGTGCTTTTTAGCTGAAACTCCGCGTAATATATATGCACGTAAAAAACACCAGATGGTCAAAATTTCCCAAGCCCTCCACTACGGCGTCTCTCATATTGTTATGATGGTTTTAGGTCCTAAAAGCTGAAATATTATTAATATATTCATAGTTATATAATAATGGTACTAAAATATTTATTATAATTTCATTCCAATAATTTTTATTATATACAATTTAACATAGTATGACAAACAATGCTGAGTGCTTTCCTTTCCTTTACTATACAATAAACTCAAGAATGTAATGCGTGCAAGTATAACAGCCCCTGTGCACATGCTTACCCCACACAGCAGTACGTTAGCCTGAATAACTAATTGGGCAACTTATTACAGCTGTCCTAGAAGACAATGCACTACTTGACGTACCTGCCAAATGGGGACAAAGCACACACAATCCAAGAGGCACATGTTTGTGCAGCCTTGCAATGTATTGCTTGATCGCTTAATTCTGCGTTGGTGTTCTTTCAGGTGTGAACGCCTCTTCACAAAAAGATAACGATTTTCCAGCTAATAGTGCATTATTGTTGTCGACGTGGAAACCTTCTTTATTTTTAAGGCAGCATTGATCATATCTTTAATTTTGCAGGATTATTGTCAAGCTTTTTGTTCAGTCTCGACGTATCGGCATAACAAAATCCGGTAAGCTTGTAGAGGGGAGCACCAAAATACCACATCTCGGTTAATAAACAATAATAAAAATCCAGGCGTAGAACATTCTTATACTGTTTATTGAAAATTGATATTTTCCGGAGTATTCCTGTTAGAAAAGAAAGAACGCATGTGCAAATATATACTGCATTTATTAAAAATCCCCGCCTGGAGTGATAACATAAGGTAGCTTCCTAAGCTCTAATATCTCTTTGATGAGTTGACACGCTATGTGGTAAGTTTCTTTTTGTTCACCTTTCACATAGTATTTCACACGCGTTGCCGTCTTTTTTTTAAATATATGACCATCGCCTTAATCACATGTGATGAGTACCGGATCGAAGCTGTATTTTTTGTGCACCTCATAAACGCACTAAGTAAACTTCTGTTGAGTTCGAAGAGATGCGTCTATATCTTTTTGAACGTAATACACCTTCGTAATAATGCGGCGTTATCAGGTGTTTCAATTTTTCATATAAATACTTATCTGAAGCTTACCAAACTAGTTTTACTCATACGCGGGCTTGGTGTTGTTCGTAATGACATGGCTGCATCTTTTCAAATGGCTTTGCGGTAATCGGCTTATCTCTTTCACTACCTGCTTGGGATCTTCGGTTTGGTTAGGTTGCATTTTTAGCATCTCCTTTTTCGTACGGTTGACGGCAACGACTGATAATGAAAAATGAGGAGTTTAAATGAGTGGGTTGTCGGGTGACTTGCGCTCACTTTGAAACAATTACAAGATGCGCATATGACCACATTACTTTAGATGCAACATTTAACGCACTTAAAAGCGCAACGCGTGAAAATAAAAGAAATAGAAGCAAGGATTTTAACGTTGAATCTACAGTCACCCGAATGTGAGCTGAAACGTGTTTTCCATGCTTGAAGGGGCGCCAGCATTGCACAGCAGCTCCGACGTAGTAAACATCAAAGAAACAAACACTACTTCATCCGCTTGTATTTTCTGAACTAATTTAACCTTCGCTGGTGTCACAAATCAGTCTTGTGGCCTCGTGAATCAAGGCTACCAAGTTTCAAGTCATATTGACCGCGCGTTTACAACGGACCTATAAACAACATACAATATAAATATATATCGGCGTATCGGGCAGTAGGCTTCCCATAGGAGCGCAAAAGAAAAAGAAAAGTCAGCGACCTGGAAAGCAAGAACCCTTAGTTGCATTAACAGCTCATTTCTCTGTGTTAAATGCGATGGATGTCGTTATGCCCCACAGGAGAGTTTTAAAGTACAATCCAAGTACTCTGGTAAATTCATGACAGCCATTTAATTAGGCCCATTGCCAATTTCGCTTTATAAAAAAAACTCGCTGGGTCTCATATGCATCCGCCTTTGCCGACTCTGCGGTGAAATCCGTCTTCTTCTTCTTCTCTGAGCCGATCTACTGAACCTCCCGTGACTCCCTTCGAAAGCTTTCTGTAGCTAACAGTTTTGCGATGTCTCTATGAGCGGAGGCATTGCGCACTTTCTGCACCTCAACTTGTTTTGCGTGGCCTCCCGGATTGGCTCACCCAGCAAGTACGTCTTGTAATGACGTCATTATGTGACATCACGAGAACGACACAAAATGTGGCAATTTGTGAAGGCATGTTGAGGTCGTATGGTGATAGCATGACATGATGATCTTTCGCTATACTAGTGTTGACGCTGCCGACAGCGTACGCCGACGCGGGACATCGGTCGGTTTTCGCGCTTGATGAAGCATCTAAGGTTTTCGCCTTAAAAGGAATAGATGATAATATTACCTGCGGTTAATGAACAACGTCCTCGCAGCTAATTTTATTCGTCATTTGTACCCCACATAGAATTATTTAATGAGGTTCTTCGAGGCGCGCAAATCAATGCTAAATACATTGCCTCAAAATAATCTCAACCCGTGAAGCAGGCCGGGAATTTATCAACGAAAGTGATAGGAGCTAGAAGACGTCTCTGCCTCATTTTAGTGGAAATAGAGCACCGAAAAATTTAGGAAAGGTTCTGTCGTAGACTGTGAAAAGAGGTACTTGGTGGCAAATAAATGGAATTGACGTTCAGAACTATATCATTTGGTCGCCTCGTCTTTCTTATGAGCGCCGTCTGGATAATTATTATGTGCAAAATTATGGCGCAAGCTGCTAGACTATCTCATCAGTATACAACACAAGATGTGGCTTGATTGATTGATATGTGGAGTTTAACGTCCTAAAACCACCATATGATTATGAGAGACGCCGTAGCGGAGGGCTCCTCAAAATTTGACTACCAGGGGGTTTTTAAACGTGCACCCTAATCTGAGCACACGTGGCAAGCTGAGGCTTGTTGTGTGGTTTATTTTGATGTTTTACTTTAAAAGAACATCTCTCGCCACTTGCGTGAACCGTTTTATGGGTCTATCTTTGCAATTATGTGAAGGTGTCTTTAGCTTGTGCATACTCTTTGTTAAAAGGTAAACTATACGCATAGCGAACTAAATGGGGAAGGTTGCATGTTAACGAAAATAACCACACATTAAGCCTTGTTCTTAAAAATACAAACGCAAATGGCTAATGGCAAGGGTGACAACATGACAATTTTTTTTTCAAAATCGCTAACGTCTTAGTTCTACTGGAAAAAATGATGAAACTTCACAAATATTCAACCATTCCATACCTTTGTGCTTTATTGTGCTGCAGAATTTACGTTCTGAAGGGGTGTGAAGAAATGTATTGTTTTTCTAGCGAGAAGGTCCAAGTAAAAATATTGCACAGTGGAGATACGTAATAATGAGAAATCAATATATGCTGAAAATTTGTTACCTAAGTTGAACATGATGACTGCTCTGCTATTTACTGGTAAGTACCCTCTCATGTGTTTTGTAATAGGCACTCTTTTGAAAGAAAAGGCCGGCGCTTAAAGCAAAGTCTTTTATGCAATTTATTCTTCAGGCAGTGTTACCTTCCTCACCATCGCCAACATCTCTTAGCATCAGCATGCCGTTTCAAAGGTCGTGGGATCAAATTCCGGCTTCGGCGGTTGCATTTTCGATGGAGGTTAAAATGCTGTAGACTCGTGTGGTCAAAATTCGGCGCACGCTAAAGAACCCCATGTGGACGAAAACTCCAGAACCCCCCACTACGGGCATCTCTCATAATCATATGCTGGTTTGGGAAGGTAAAACATTGTATTATTATTATTATTATTATTATTATTATTATTATTATTATTATTATTATTATTATTATTATTATTATTCTAGAATTTCAATGCAAGTGAATAAAGATAAACTGCTCAACAATGTTCATCCTGACTTTCTTCGCCCAATTATCTTTGCAAGTCAAGCTGTCATTTACATCTTTGGAAGCTGTTTTAAATTATAAGAGTCATGGTCAATGCTTTCTAAGCCATTTTCGGACGCTAGAGACCGACAGTCATGATTGGGGAATTCCTGCGGAAACAGGTGTTAGATGAAACACTATTGGATAGGTTTGTGCATGCAGTAGGGCATGTCACTTGTAATCATCATAAAACTTCTCCCATCTGAATGTAGCCCTTGACTCTCGATGTAGTTGGCTGCCTCTCTATCACGGCTATTCTTCTTTTGGGCACTTTGCGCGAAACAAACGTGGTTGAAGGAAAGAATACACATGAACGTGCTCTACTTTCACAACATTATAGCGCAATGCGAAACCTCTAGAGTATTTACATAGCGCTCGTCCAGATCTGCTCTTTCTTTTGTCCTTTGTTTCACGCAACGTGGCTAAAAATGAATATGATCCAACTAGGCAGGTTATAGGTTCTGCTGAAGCAGAAGTGCGAGTTGGGCAAGTTGGTAGATGTACATAGTAGAATATTTTACAGCGCAACAGGTTAGAGACGGACAAAGAAGGGACACAGCACTGAACTCACAACAAAAAATTATTTGGACAAGGAAAGAACATATATAAGAAACAATGACTGACCAAAAGCCCCACCGCGGTGGTCTAGTGGCTAAGGTACTCGGCTCCTGACCCGCACGCCGCGGGATCGAATCCCGGCTGCGGCGGCTGCATTTCCGATGGAGGCGGAAATTTTGTAGGCCCGTGTGCTCAGATTTGGGTGCACGTTAAAGAACCCCAGGCGGTCGAAATTTCCGGAGCCCTCCACTACGGCATCTCTCATAATCACATGGTGGTTTTGCGATGTTAAACCCAGCAAATCAAATGACTGACCAAAAATTGTGTGCATATGCGCATATGTTCCAACACAACATGATTTATGTCTGGCGTAACAAATATTTATATTCTTTATCTTGAAAGTGCTAGATAGATGAATTATGTACTTGTTATTGAATCTATTGAAAAGTGCTTTGGCTATTTTACGCGTGCGCTGATAAACATGTCTGTACATGAGAGTTGTTTTGTGCAAGTGGGAAACATATATACATGATCTACAATGATCGGCCGAAAGAGACGTGATTGCAGCGCTTGATAGCGTCAACTCATACACTCGTAAGCACACGTTTATGCACCGACCCGTTTGGCCTACGTATACGCAGCTGCAAGACAGTGGAAAGGCATAAACCACGACAGTAGTGCCAGGCGCATATTTGTGCACATGCATGATTAGAGACAGATTGGTTTCCTTTCTCTGGTTGCTGACACAATGCTTTATCCACCAAAATACACACATTACGCACTTTCTTTCGGGCTGAGAACAACACATTTACGCCATAACGAGTAGCGATGTTCTTCAAACCATGTGCGATTCCGTGTAAATATTGGATAACTGCATGCCTCTTTTTCTTGCAACTCCTGTGGCACTATAGAATCACTACGATAAAACTTCTTGAGGTTTGGTATATGTTTTTCCAACACGGAGGAAATCACATAACCTGGAAATCCAGAATTTGCAAGGCAAGTGACCTGTGTATAAAACGCATGCGCCATAAGTTGCTTGCATGACTTATGCTCACATGGCTTCCGAAGAGCGGCTCCAGCACAGTTGGCGCAATGCTTCTTCTTACGATTTTTGAGCGGCCAGAATGGAAATAAAGGTCGGCTTTTTGAATCTAGAATAGTATTGCCAAAAAACGCGATACTTGATAAAAGCCAGTTTGAAATCAAGGAAATGTAGATCATCATTTTCGGCAGCTATAAAGTGAAATGCAGACCCATTGCATATTCCTTACAAACCTTCTTGTATATGTGAACCAGTACACAGCAAATGTTAGTGTCCAGTACAATTCATCGACATATCGAACAAGTGACGCTAAACCATTCAGACGTTTTTGCAGCTGCCTGTCTACAAATACAAGAAAGATATTGCTAATTACAGGTGCTACACATGATCCAATGCAGATGCCAGGTTTTCGCGACGAAAATTTCCCCTCACAACACACAACCATTGAGTACATGTACGCCTGCAAGAGAGGTCTATAGAAACGACTCAACGGAGATGCCACACTAGCTCCGAAACAGCAACTCATCGCTATCCTCTTTTATGAATGCTTAATACACTTCAGAACTTCGAAGGGGGGGAAAGAATAATACAAATTTCTAGGTCTGTCCTGAATGCGTAGCAGTGCAAAGAAGGTTGTTATTTTAGTAGTGTGATGACCGATTCTGAGTTGGAAATTTTTAGCGCATCACAAATCCTCAAGTGCTCCAAATGTCTTTCAAGATACCATGGAACACTTATTCGCCAAGTGTCTTTTTATGAGACAATTGCTCTTAGTGGCATTCCAACCATCTGCACCTTCACTAAAATAAAATACACAGTTCTTGTTTTTTGGCCTTCTTCAAACTTGCCGCTAAGCGTTTCATATCGATCGTTAGTAACAGGGCGCTAACTGGTTCCTTCGGTCGCCCGCTTTTTGCATCAACACGCTTGACGCTTCTTTTACAAATTAGTGGCTATCTTATTAATATACACAGAGCCATCTATTGTGAGAAAGAAGCCTTCTTTGTCAGCAACCAAAGCATGCAACTTAGCTCACAAAAGAAAGTCTACCAGCTTCTCCGGCTTGCATTTCTTATGCGTAGAATGGTCAGTACTCACAACGGTGTTCATGCAGTCTGAGAAACACCTCGTCGACAGCGCCCGAAACACACCTCGCCATCGCAATCTTCTCAAAGCGATTCAAAGACGGCTCAAAGCATAACTTGGGCTCGAGGGCCAGCTTAGGCTCATGTTGCTGGGGAAGTGCCATTTGCCTTAGGGTGAGTACCCAAGAATATAGGCAGCCTTGGTTGTGTTCTGGACCGGGAGCTTGGAAAGCACACCACTGCACAGAAAATTGGCGGAAAAGTCCGCAGTTTATTCACTGTACAGGCATTGTTGGCGCTGGTTACCACCTTTTCATGCACAGGCGACCCTGAGGGCAGTCTTTGAATGTCCTTATTTGGAACCATCATTCATGCCTTAGGAGTTTGCAGATTTTTTTTGAGTGTCCAACACAAGGTTTCAATCACTTGCAAAATCACTGCAGATCCGGTAGGCATGCACCACGTCGAACGTACCCTCAAGCGGCCCTAGTCTTATATGAGAACGGCGATCATCGCAGCCAGTGAAGCCGGGGCTTGGAAACTGGAGTTGGAAGGACAAAATAGCACCGTATTCTAGAAAGATGCTGAAGGAGAATCGCGAGTCGGGCAAGTTAGCGGTTGTTAATCGTACAATATTTTACAGCGCGAAGGGTTAGAAACGGATCGAGAAGGAACACAGGGTAGAACTCACAACTGAAATTTGTAAAAGGAAATAACATATATAGGAAACAATGACTCCTCAAAAATTGTGAGCATGCGCACATGTGTAGCAACACAAAATAATTCATGTCTTGACTAACAACGCCTTACAGAGAATGGTGCAATACCACTGACTCTTCCACCAACTTTCAGTGGCGCAGTGTGCTTTGTAAGCTACTCAAGAAAAAAAAAAAACCAAGACTGCCGATGCACTGAAACCTGAGGCAAATGCCACTTCCCCAGGAACATGAGCTAAGCTGGCCCTCGGGCCCAAGTTTTTGCTTTGAGCCATCTTTGAACTACTTCGAGAATATTGCGACAGTGAGGTGCGTTTCGAACGCTGTCGACGAGGATCACCATTCCAGGTGTGTCTCGGACTGCATGAACACCGTTGTGAAGACTGACCATGCTGCACAAGAAAGAAGTGATGTTCTGTGCAGGGAATATTCCCTTTTTCAGATAATTTCTGCCGCTCATTTTGATCCAAACGGAATCTTCGTGATATTGCAGGGAAATTCAAGAATGGTTAAATTCTCCTATGACGACCGATAATTGCAGGTTACAGTGCACCTTCATCTGCTGTAATCGGTTTTGACGTATGCACTACTTAAGCATGGCCTTGGAGATTTGTTTTTTTTTTATATTTACGCGGAACAACTTCTAGTTCACTAGTGGTGCTAGACTTGAAGCACAATGTGTAGCGTACTGATACTGTAGAAATTAACAAAGTAATGCTTTTGTTGGGTGGCAGTGGAGGGGCTACTCATGATTACAGAAGTCGTCAGTACGCGAGACACGTTAGTTATAGTATGCGTGTGCGTGAATTGGGGTTGAAATTAGTACTGTTGTGCAGAGAAATATGCTGGGACTTTCGTGGATGTTGGCTGGGAAAAATCCCCCAAATAGGGAATTTTCATGTCACTGAATGACAATACTTCGGCGTTGTAGGGAACATATTTTCAACAAAGACAAGCTGAAAAAGCTAGTAGACGTTATTTGTAAAACCAAGTTGCATGTTTTGGTTGCTCACAACAAAGCCTTTTTTGAGACTATGAATGGCTCTATATATAATGATAATGTAGCCACTGCTTTGGAGAAAAACTTCAAGCGTGTTGATACAAAAAGCGTGCGACTGAAGGAAAAGGTTCACATCCTGTTACTAACGGTTGATCTCTAACGCTTAGCCGCAAATGTGAAGAAGGCAAAATAAACCAGAACGGCCAATTTTATTTTTGGTGACGAACAAGGTTGGAATGCCACAAAGAGCGATTGTCTCAGAGAAAGACACTTCGAAAATGAGTGTTTCACGGCATCTTCAAAAATATTTAGAGCGTTGATAATTTGTGATCTGCTAAGAATTTCCAACTCAGAATCTGTCATCACATTAGTAAAAGAACAGCTTTCTTTGTACCGCTACGCATTAGGTATAGGCGGGAAGATTTGCATTACTTCGTTGCAATTTCTTAGCTTAATCTCTTTTCTTACTTGCGCCGCCATGCGTGCCGCATCGTAAAAGTGCGCAGAATGAAAGCGTCGTCTGCTCGCGCTGCAATATAAATGGCGCTCACCCCAAAGCCTGTTCGGGTGGCATGCGAAAGTGCTCGAGTCTTGCATCACCACGCTGGAAATGTACACTTTCTGGACTAAAGTCTGACTCTTTAGCGAGCGGAAAGAGTAATACTGCTCTATAGGTGTTCGCACCTTCACTCTATACCACAGTGGTTCCAACTTAGTTCCGCGAGCTCCCACGAGCGGCGGTACGCGTACCAGTGGCCACTTGCTCCGAGTGTCCTGTTTAAATCCGTGATTACTCTACCTGAATTCATTTTTTGTGTGTTGAGAGGGAAATAATTTTGTCCAAGAATCTGGCATCTTCATTTGATTATGTCTACCATTTGCGCTCTTAGAAAAATGGTTGGTAGATTCACTAACTATGTACTGGCCCGTTACTTGTCACAGAGTCCACTAACCAGCTAGTAAAAGCAGCTAGTAAAAGTAACCCTAGTGAAAGGCACTGCCTCGTTGGGCTCGTAACCAACACTAGCCCATATACTAACAGGCTGAGTAAAAGCACAACGTCATTGGGTAGTTAAAATTACTACCTATTTATTTAGTGGAAAGTGCTGACTCAAGTGGTTAGTTCATTACTAAATTGTTAGTAACCCCCGCAAATAGAGGTTTGCGCCTATTTTGTAACTGTTCGTGTGCGTGGCCATTACAATATGATTCTATTACAAAAGTACCGGATAAAAAATGAATTGGTATGACCCTCATAAATTCATTATGGCCCTTAATTACGCTATGTAACTATACTGGAGTAAGTGCGCAGCACAGCAACATACTTATAGAGAACTGATGACATATATTATCACATCGGATTCACATATGTATGATCATATGTGAATCTCATATGCTCATAAGGACTCATATGAGCATATTATACACTCATGTGAGTCCATATGAGCATATGAATCTCATACTCACATGATTATATGCTCATATCAGTATGAGAACTCATATGAGCGGATCGCGAGAACACGCATGCAAATGCAAGCACAAGCAAAAACTCGGGCATAGCAGAATGCTACTGTATCAGCAGTTTGAAGACTATATATAGCCCTGCTTTGGGACCATACACCGCCCACTGGTTAGCAGTCACAAAATTTTTAAGATAATTGTTGTTGTCTATGCATCATCATTTCCCCTTCGATTTACTTATGTGTGTGCCATTTCGTACCACAAAACTACTATTCCAAGGTAGTCAATAAAATTAGAGCTTGCTTGAATTTTGCTTACGATGTCACTATTATGGCAAAATGTACTGCGGCATCTACGACCGATGTGGCAACGTAGGTGGCTTAGTAGTTGCTTAGTTTAAAACACTAAGAAAGGTTCCGTGGTTAGAAACGGCTAAAATTACCAGCTGTTCTAGCTGGTAGCTAGTAAAAGTACTCTGCGAAGATACTAAAATGCTCCGGAAACTAGTAAACACACGCGTTTACTAACATATTATTAACCTTTCTTCTTAGAGTGTGTAATTAACGATATCTTTCTTGGGTTTGTAGAGAGGCAGCTGCCTACAGGCAGCTGTCTATAAGTCCTTGAGATCTCTAAAGATGTCTGCGACATCTTTTAGTCTAAGGACCTCTGACTTGTTGTGTTGGAAATAAACTTGGCTTGACTTGAAAAAAAAAAACTTCTTGAGTGGATTTGCGGCACATGTCATTCGATATGTTGACGACTTCTTAGAATAGTTCTACAAGACACTGAAATTCGCTCTAAAATCGTTGGTAAGGTTATGAAGGGTTTTAAGGATATATGGGTCTGCATTTCATATTGGAGCTGCCAAAAAACGATTATTTACAGTTCCTCGATTTAAAACTGCCTTTCTGCAAGGATCACATTTGTTGGCGATAGCATCTTAGATTCATAAAGCAAATCTTGAATTTTAATTCTGGCCACTCAAGAACCATAAAGAAAGGCATTGCGTCAACTGTGCTGCGTGCCAATCTTCAGAAGTTATGCGAGCACCTTACGGCTCATGCATTTCATTCACAGGTCGCTCGCCTTGCAACCTCTGGCTTTCCAAGTTACGTGATTTGCTCAGTGGCGGAAAAACCCAAAGCTCAAGAAGTTTCATCGCAGTGATTCTAGTGCCCCAGCAATTAGCAAGAAAAAGAGGCATGCAGTTATCACATATATACACGGAACCGCGCGTGGGTTGAAAAACATGGCTGCTCGTTGTGGCGTAAACCTGTTGTTCTGAGCACGTAATAAAGTGCGCAATGTGTGTTCTTTGGTGGATAGAACGTTGTGTCAGCATCTAGGAAAAGGGAACGAATGTGTCTCTAACCATATCCACAAATATGCGCCATGTACTACTGGCGTGGTCTATGCCATTCCGCTATCATGAGGTTGCGAATACGCAGGCCTAATGGGGCAGTGCATAAACGTACGCTTACGAGAGCATCAGCTGACGCTAGCAGGTGCTGCAAGCACATCTCATTCGACAGCTCATTTTAGATCATGCGGATGTGTGCCGTAATTGCACAAAACAACTATCATATATACACATGTTGATCAGGGCATGCGTAAAATAGCCAAAGCATTTTTCGGCAGATCCAATAACAAGTTCATAAGTCATCTATCTTTCACTCTTCAAGATGAAGAATATAACTACTTGTTAGACAATACATAAATCATGTTGTGTTGGAACACGTGACATACCCGCAGTTTTTGATCCATCATTGTTTCCTATATATGTTTCTTTATAAATTTCAGTTGTGAGTTCAGTACTTCTCAGGCTCTCTCTAAGCCGCTCCGCTTTAAAATATTATACGACAGCAGTTTTTATATGGCGATCCGGTATGCTTTTTCTCTCTGACTCATCAATAACGTTTAAACTTTATTTTGCTGTTCCAGGCAGATCTACAAACATTATTTTCCAATAGAGCAATTACTGTAGTACTTTCCACATTTTCGCCACTGTCAACCGGTTTAGCAATTTTGAGTTCGTCAATGTGAGTGTCATAAAAATTATAGCACAAAAGTGCTTAGAGCAAGTACTATTAAGGCAACGCCTGTGTCTGTAGCAAATTCTTCCTATTATCATTCCCGTCATTGCGCGTGCTCCTGCGCATTGCACTGTTTGGCGTAACCCGCTCAATGATCCTCGAAAGGTGTTAATTCTTTTTTGCTGTTTTTTTTCGAAGACCTGGAAATGACGAAGTGTTCGATGCGAAACGATGGTCGTCTTTAATATTTAGCTACCGCATTGTTTTCTAATGTTCTTTTGGAAGTTTCGATACGAAATGCTTATCTTACATTACTTTTATGAGACCAAAAGTCTGAATACGCGATTATAGTGTGGTTTCTTTTGACTGACAGTGACGTAGATGTTCTCGAGAATGTACAGTGCAAGGTGGTAAGATTTATCTTTACCCGCTTTAAGCGAACGGATTCTCCCTCAGAGCTTCTGCACAGAGAAGAGTTGCCTACGCTCGGCGATAGAGCGACAATACACCAAATGAAGTTTTTTTTTACCAATTGTTGAATGTCCACGTTAAATCTAATGCCTCATCATTTACCGTGACAAAGAAAAGGATAGTGCGCCAAAAAACACCCCCCAAAAATGTACAAAGAGTATACTTTCGTAACAACAACACCTTCCGTTTTTCATTTCTTCATCGCTTAATAAGAGAATGGAATGCGCTAAATTCAGTCACTATAGCACAGTCAACACTTCAACGATTCTTTAGAAAGTATTAAAAAATCTCGTGTTGGTAAGTCCAAGTTGTGCCTAAACTTCTAGAATACGTGTGAAAGCTTTCACGCTGCGTTTAATTTCTTGGATCTCTTAATTCTGTAGGCCATGTTATATTGGCTATGTAGGCCAATATAACATATATTGTTATAATTATGTTTGTATGACACTAAAAGTAAGAACTTATTATTATTATTATTAATTATTATTATTATTATTATTATATTGCCTGCTTTCAATACAAGTGAATAAACAAAAAACTGCTCAATAATGTTCATCATAACTTTCTCCGCCAATTGTGATTGTATTATCTTTGCAAATGAAGCTGTCATTGATATATTTGGAAGCTGTTTTAACTTATAAGAAAACATGGTCAATGCTTTCGAAGCCATTCTCAGACGCTAGAGACAGACAGTCATGATCCGGTAATTCCTGCGGTAACAGGGGTTAGATGAAACACTATTGGATAGGTTTGTGCATGCAGTATATATAGGGCATGTCACTTGTAATCATCATTGATTGATATGTGGGGTTTAACGTCCCAAAACCACCATATGATTATGAGAGACGCCATAGTGGAGGGCTCCGGAAATTTCGATCACCTCGGGTTCTTAACGTGCACCCAAATCAGAGCACACGGGCCTCCAACATTTCCGCCTCCATTGAAAATGCAGCCGCCGCCGCCGGGATTCGATCCCGCGACGTGGTGGCTGCAGCCGAGTACCTTAGCCACTAGACCACCGCGGCGCGGCACTTGTAATTATAATAAAACTTCTCCCATCTGAATGTAGCCCTTGACTCTCGATGTATTGGGCTGCCTCTCGATCACGGCTATTCTTCTTTGGGCACTTTGCGCGAAAACAAACGTGGTTGAAGGAAAGAATACACGTGAACGTGCTCTACTTTCACAACATTATAGCGCAATGCGAAACCTCTACAGTCTTTACATAGCGCTCGTCCAGATCTGTTCTTTCCTTTGTCCTTTGTTTCACGCAACGTGGCTAAAAAATGAATTTGTTCCAACTAGGCAGGCTATAGATTCTGCTGAAGCAGAATTGCGAGTTGGGCAAATCGGTAGATGTTCATAGTAGAATATTATACAGCGCAATAGGTTAGAGACGGACAAAGAAAGGACATAGCACTGAACTCACAAAAAAAAATTATTTGGACAAGGAAAGAACATATATAAGAAACAATGACTGACCAAAAGCCCCACCACGGTGGTCTAGTGGCTAAGGTACTCGGCTCCTGACCCGCAGGTCGCGGGATCGAATCCCGGCTGTGGATGCTGCATTTCCGATGGAGGCGGAAATGTTGTAGCCCGTGCGCTCATATTTGGGTGCACGTTAAAGAACCCCAGGTGGTCGAAATTTCCGGAGCCCTCCACTACGGCGTCCTCTCATAATCACATAGTGGGTTTTGCGACGTTAAACCCCACAAATGAAATGACTGGACCAAAATTGTTTGCATGTGGCATATGTTCCAACACAACATGATTTATGTCTGGCGTAACAAATATTATATTCTTTGTCTTGAAAGTGCTAGATAGATGACTTATGTACTTGTTATTGGATCTACTGAAAAGTGCTATGGCTATTTTACGCGTGCGCTGATAAACATGTCTGTACATGAGAGTTGTTTTGTGCAAGTGGGAAACATATCAACATGTATCTACAATGAGCTGCCGAATGAGGCGTGATTGCCAGCACTTGATAGCGTCAACTAGCACTCGTAACACCCACTGTAAGGCACCACCG
The DNA here is from genome assembly GCA_013436015.1 of Rhipicephalus annulatus. Lineage (NCBI taxonomy): Eukaryota > Metazoa > Arthropoda > Arachnida > Ixodida > Ixodidae > Rhipicephalus > Rhipicephalus annulatus. Next base: position 1,200,608 of record WOVY01010381.1, read on the forward strand.
TAGGCACCACCCCGTTTGGCCTTACGTATACGCAGCTGCAAGACAGTGGAAAGGATAAACCACGACAGTAGTGCAAGGCGCATATTTGTGCACATGCATGATTAGAGACACATTGGTTTCCTTTCTCTCGGCTGCTGACACAATGCTTTATCCCACCAAGTACACCACATTACGAAACTTTATTTCGGGCTGAGAACAACACATTTACGCCATAAACGAGTAGCGATGTTCTTCAAACCATGTGCGATTTCGTGTAAATATTGGATAACTGCATGCCTCTTTTTCTTGCAACTCCTGTGGCACTATAGAATCACTACGATAAAACTTCTTGAGGTTTGGTATATGTTTTTCCAACACGGAGGAAATCACATAACCTGGAAATCCAGAATATGCAGGCAATTGATTGATTTGTGGGTTTAACGTCCCCAAAACCCCATTTGATTATGAGAGACGCCGTAGTGGAGGGACTCCGGAAATTTTGACCACTGGGGTTCTTTAACGGCACCCAAATCTGATTACACGGCCTACAACATTTCCGCCTCCATCGGAAACGCAGCCCGCCACAGCAGGGATTTGATCCCGCGACCTGAGGTCGCAGCAGCGCCGAGTACCTATCCCACTAGACCACCGCGGCGGGGCAATGTGCAAGGCAAGTGACCTGTGTATAAAACGCATGCGCGATAAGTTGCTGCGCATGACTTATGCTCACATGGCTTCCGAAGAGCGGCTTCCAGCACAGTTGGCGCAATGCTTCTTCTTACGATTTTTGAGCGGCCAGAATGGAATAAAGGTCGGGCTTTATGATCTAGAAAGTATCGCCAAAAGACGCGATACTTGATAAAAGCCAGTTTGAAATCAAGGAGCTGTAGATCATCATTTTTGGCAGCGTACAAAGTAGAAATGCAGACCCATTGCATATTCCTACAAACCTTCTTGTATATGTGAACCAGTACACAGCAAATGTTAGTGTCCAGTACAATTCATTGACATATCGACACAACAAGTGACGCTAAACCATTCAGACGCTTTTGCAGCTGCCTTTCTACAAATACAAGAAAGATATTGCTAATTGCAGGCGCTACACATGATCCGATGCAGATGCCAGGTTTTCGCGACAAAAAATTTCCCCTCACAACACACACACTTGAGTACATGTACGCCTGCAAGAGAGGTCTATAGAAACGACTCAACGGAGATGCCACACAAGCTCCGAAACAGCAACTCATCGCTATCCTCTTTTATGGATGATTAATACACTTCAGAACTTCGAATTGGGGGAAAGAATAATACAAATTTTTAGGTCTGTGCTGAATGCGTAGCAGTGCAAAGAAGGGTGTTATTTTAAGTAATGTGATGGAACCGATTCTGAGATGGGAAATTTTTAGCGGATCACAAATCCTCAAGCGCTCCACATATCTTTCAAGATACCATGAAACACATATTCGCCAAGTGTCTTTTTATGAACAATTGCTCTTAGTGGCATTCCAACCATCTGCACCTTCACTAAAAATAAAATACACAGTTTTTGTTTTTGGCCTTCTTCAAACTTGCCGGTAAGCGTTTCATATCGATCGTTAGTAACAGGGCGCTAACTGGTTCCTTCGGTCACCCGCTTATTGCATCAACACGCTTGAAGCTTCTTTTACAAATTAGTGGCTACCTTATTATTATACACAGAGCCATCTCTTGTGAGAAAGAAGCCTTCTTTGTCAGCAACCAAAGCATGCAACTTAGCTTACAAAAGAAAGTCTACCAGCTTCTCCGGCTTGCATTTCTTATGCGTAGAATGGTCAGTACTCACAACGGTGTTCATGCAGTCTGAGAAACACCTCGTCGACAGCGCCCCGAAACACACCTCGCCATCGCAATCTTCTCAAAGCGATTCAAAGACGGCTCAAAGCATAACTTGGGCTCGAGGGCCAGCTTAGGCCTCATGTTGCTGGGGAAGTGCCATTTGCCTTAGGGTGAGTACCCAGAATATAGGCCAGCCTTGGTTGTGTTCTGGACCGGGAGCCTGGGAAAGCACACCACTTCACAGAAAATTGGCGGAAACGTCCCGCAGTTTATTCACTGTACAGGCATTGTTGGCGCTGGTTACCACCTTTTCATGCACAGGCGACCCTGAGGGCAGTCTTTCAATGTCCTTATTTGGAACCATCATTCAGGCCTTAGGAGTTTGCAGATTTTTTTTTTTGAGTGTCCAACACAAGGTTTCAATCACTTGCAAAATCACTGCAGATCGGGTAGGCATGCACCACGTCGAACGTACCCTCAAGCGGCCCTAGTCTTACAAATGATAACTGCGATCATCGCAGCCAGTGAAGCCGGGGCTTGGAAACTGGAGTTAGAAGGACAAAAGAGCACCGTATTCTAGAAAGATGCTGAAGGAGAATCGTGAGTCGGGCAAGTTAGCGGTTTGTTAATCGTATAAGATTTACAGCGCGAAGGGTTAGAAACGAATCGAGAAGGAACACACCGTAGAACTCAAAACTGAATATTTTGTAAAAGGAAATAACATATAGAGGAAACAATGACTCCTCAAAATTGTGAGCATGCGCACATGTGTAGCAACACAAAATAATTCATGTCTTGACTAACAACGCCTTACAGAGAATGGTGCAATACCACTGACTCTTCCACCAACTTTCAGTGGCCGCAGTGTGCTTTCTAAGCTACTCAAGAAAAAAAACCAAGACTGCCGATGCACTGAAACCTGAGGCAAACGACACTTCCCCAGGAACATGAGCTAATCTGGCCTCGGGCCCAAGTTTTTTGCTTTGAGCCACCTTTGAACTACTTCGAGAATATTGCGACAGTGAGGTGTGTTTCGAACGCTTGTCGACGAGGATCACCATTCCAGGTTTGTCTCCTACTGCATGAACACCGTTGTGAAGACTGACCACGCTGCACAACAAAGAAGTGATGTTTCCGTGCAGGGAATTTTCTCTTTTTCAAATAATTTTAGCCGGTCATTTTGATCCAAAGGGAATCTTCGTGATATTGCAGGGAAATTCAGGAATGGTTAAATTCTCCTATGACGACCGATAATTGCCGGTTACAGTGCACCTTTATCTGCTGTAATCGGTTCTGACGCATGCACTACTTAAGCATGGCCTTGGAGATTTGTTTTTGAAATTTACGCGGAACAACTTCTAGTTCACTAGTGGTGCTAGAATTGAAGCACAATGTGCAGCGTACTGATACTGTAGGAATTACCAAAGTAATGCTTTTGTTGGGTGGCAGTGGAGGGGCTAGTCATGGTTTTCAAAAGTCGCCAGTACGCGAGACACGTGTAATTGTAGTATGTGTGTGCGTGGGTTGGGGTTGAAACTAGTAGTGTTATGCAGAGAAATATTCTGGGACTTTCGTAAATGTTGGCTGGGAAAAATCCCCCAAATAGGGAATTTTCATGTCACTCAATGACAATCCTTCGGCGTAGTAGGAAACATAATTGCAACAAAGGCAAGCTGCAAAAGCTAGTTGACGTTATTTGTAAAACCAAGTTGCATGTTTTGGTTGCTTACAACAAAGCCTTTTTCGAGACTATGAATGGCTCTATATATATTGATAATGTAGCCACTGTTTTGGAAAAAAACTTCAAGCGTGTTGATACAAAAAGCGTGCGAATGAAGGAAAAGGTTCACATCCTGTTACTAACGGTTGATCTCTAACGCTTAGCGGCAAATGTGAAGAAGGCAAAATAAACCAGAACGGCCATTTTATTTTTGGTGACGAACAAGGTTGGAATGCCACAAAGAGCGATTGTCTCAGATAAAGACACTTGGCAAATGAGTGTTTCACGGCATCTTCAAAAATATTTAGAGCGTTGATGATTTATATTCTGCTAAGAATTTCCAACTCAGAATCTGTCATCAAATTAGTAAAAGAACAGCTTTTTTATACCGCTACGCATTAAGTATAGGCGGGAAGATTTGCATTACTTCGTTGCAATTTCTTAGCTTAATCTCTTTTCTTACTTGCGCTGCCATGCGTGCCGCATCGTAGAAGTGCGCAGAACGAAAGCATCGTCTGCTCGCGCTGCAATATAAATGGCGCTCACCCCAAAGCCTGTTCGGGTTGCATGCGAAAGCGCGCGAGTCTTGCATCACCACGCTGGCAATATACACTTTGTGGACTGAATTCCGACTCTTTAGCGAGCGGAAAGAGTAATACTGCTCTTTAGGTGTTCGCACCTTCACTCTATACCACAATGGTTCCAACTTGGTTCCACGAGCTTCCAGAAGCGGCGGTGCATGTACCAGTGGCCACATGCTCCGATTGGCCTGTTTAAATCCATGAGTACTGTCCCTGAATTCAATTTTTGTGTGTTGGGAAGGAAATAATTTTGTCCAAGAATCTGGCATCTGCATTGGATTACGTCTTTCACCTGCACTCTTAGAAAACAGGTTGGTAGATTCACTAACTATGTACTAGCCCGTTACTTGTCTCAGACTCTACTAACCAGCTAGTAAAAGCAGCTAGTAAAAGTAACCCTAGTGAAAGGCACTACCTCGTTGGGCTGATAACCAACACTAGCCCATATATTAACAGGCCGAGTGAAAGCACTACGTCGTTGGGTAGTTAAAATTACTACCTATTTAGTTAGTGAAAAGTGCTGACTCAAGTAGTTAGTTCATTACTAAAATGTTAGTAACCCCCGCAAATAGAGGTTACACCTATTTTGTAAATGTTTGTGTGCGTGGCCATATCAATATGATTCTATTACAAAAATATAAGATAAAACATGAATTGATATGACCCTCATCAATTCATTATGGTCTTAATTACGCTATGTAGCTATACTAAAGTAAGTGCGCAGCACAGCAACGTACTTATAGAGAATCGATGGCAAATATGATCACATCGAATTCACATGTGTGTGATCATATGTGAATCTCATATGCTCATATGGACTCATATGAGCATATGATATTCTCATGTGAGTCCGTATGAGTGTATGATTGTGATACTCACAAGATTATATGCTTATAGGAGTATGAGAACTCATGTGAGCGGATCGCGAGAACACGCATGCAAATGCAAGCACAAGTGAAGACTCGGGCATAGCAGAGTGCTATTGTATCAGCAGTTTGAAGACTATTTATAGCCCTGCTTTGGGACCATACACCGCGCACTGGTTAGCAGTCACAGAATTTATAAGATATTTGTTGTTTTCTATGCATCGTCATGTCCCTTTCTATTTACCTATGTGTGTGCCGTTTCGTACCACAAAACTGCTATTCCAAAGAAGGAAGGAAAATCGAGGGAAAAGAAAGGCAGAGAGGTTAACCAGCCTATAGGCAGCCGGTTTGCTACCCTACGCATGGGAGAGGGATGGAGGAGATGAAAGAGAGCAGAGAGGGAAGAGAGAACAGCACATTCGGCAGCACACGCGCGCACACTCAAAGGTACTATTCCAAGGTAGTTAATAAAATTATAGCTTGCTTGAAATTTGCTTACGATGTCACTATTATGGCAAAATGTACTGCGGCCTCTACGACCGATGTGGCAACGTAGGTGGCTTATTTGTTGCTTAGTTTAAAACACTCCCTGGTTAGTAACGGCTAAAATTACTGACTGTACTAGCTGAGCTAGTAAAAGTACTCTGCGAAGATACTAAAATGCTCCGGAAACTAGTAAACACACGCGTTTACTAACATATTATTAACCTTTCTTCTTAGAGTGTGTAATTAGCGATATCTTCCTTGGGTTTGTAGACAGGACAGCTGTCTACAGGTAGCTGTCTATGGGTCTTTGGGATCTCTAAAGATGTATGCGACATCTTTTCATCTAAGGACCCTCCGACTTGTTGTGTTGGAAATAAACTTGACTTGACTTGAAAAAAAAAAAGCTCTTGACTGGATTTGCGGCACATGTCATTCGACATGTTGATGACTTCTTATAATAGTTCTACAAGACACTGAAATTCGCTCTAAAATGGTTGGTAATGTTATAAAGGGTTGCAAGGATATATGGGTCTGACTTTCATATTGAAGCTGCCAAAAAACAATTATCTACAGTTCCTCGATTTAAAAACTGCCTTTCCTCAAGGATCATATTCATTGGCGATAGCATCTTAGATCCATAAAGAAAATCTTGAATTTTAATTTTGGTCACTCAAGAACCGTAAAGAAAGGCATTGCGTCAACTGTGCTGCGTGCCAATGTTCTAAAGTCATGCGAGCACCTTACGGATCATGCATTTCATTCACAGGTCGTTCGCCTTGCAAACTCTGGCTTTCCAAGGGACGGTGATTTGCTCAGTGGCGAAAAAAACTTATACCTAAGCTCAAGAAGTTCCATCGCAGTGATTCTAGTGACCCAGCAATTAGCAAGAAAAAGAGGCATGCAGTTATCACATAAATACACGGAACCACGCGTGGGTTGAAAAACATCGCTGCTCGTTATGGCGTAAACCTGTTGTTCTGAGCACGTAATAAAGTGCGCAATGTGTGTTCTTTGGTGGATAGAGCGTGTGTGTCAGCATCTAGGAAAAGGGAACAAATGTGTCTCTAATCATAGTCCACAAATATGCGCCCTTGTACTACTGGCGTTGTCTATGCCATCCCACTATCTTGATGTTGCGAATACGCAGGCCTAATGGGGCAGTGCATAAACGTGCGCTTACGACAGCATCAGCTGACGCTATCAGGTGCTCCAATCACGTCTAATTCGGCAGCTCACTTTAGATCATGGGGATGTTTGCCCCATTTGCACAAAACAACTATCATATATACACATGTTGATCAGGGCATGCGTAAAATAGCCAAAGCATTTTTCGGAAGATCCAATAACAAGTTCATAAGTCATCTATCTTTCACTCTTCAAGATGAAGAATATAACTACTTGTTAGACAATACATAAATCATGTTGTGTTGGAACACGTGACATACCCGCAGTTTTTGATCCATCATTGTTTCCTATATATGTTTCTTTATAAATTTCAGTTGTGAGTTCAGTACTTCTCAGGCTCTCTCTAAGCCGCTCCGCTTTAAAATATTATACGACAGCAGTTTTTATATGGCGATCCGGTATGCTTTTTCTCTCTGACTCATCAATAACGTTTAAACTTTATTTTGCTGTTCCAGGCAGATCTACAAACATTATTTTCCAATAGAGCAATTACTGTAGTACTTTCCACATTTTCGCCACTGTCAACCGGTTTAGCAATTTTGAGTTCGTCAATGTGAGTGTCATAAAAATTATAGCACAAAAGTGCTTAGAGCAAGTACTATTAAGGCAACGCCTGTGTCTGGAGCAAATTTTTCCTATTATCATTCCCGTCATTGCGCGTGCTCCTGCGCATTGCACTGTTTGGCGTAACCCGCTCAATGATCCTCGAAAGGTGTTAATTCTTTTTTGCTGATTTTTTTTCGAACACCTTGAAATGACGAAGTGTTCGATGCGAAACGATGGTCGTCTTTAATATTTAGCTACCGCATTGTTTTCTATGTTCCTTTGGAAGTTTCGATACGATGCGCTTATCTTACATTACTTTTATCAGACCAAAAGTCTGAATACGCGATTATAGTGTGGTTTCTTATGACTGACAGTGACATAGATATTCTCGAGAATGAACAGTGCAAGGTGGTAAGATTTATCTTTGCCCGCTTTATGCGAACGGATTCTCGCTCAGAGCTTCTGCACAGAGCAGAGTTGCCTACGCTCGGCGATAGAGCGACAATACACCGAATGAAGTTTTTTTTTACCAATTGTTGAATGTCCACGTTAAATCTAATGCCTCATCATTTACCGTGACAAAGACGAGGATAGTGCGCCAAAAACACCCCCCAAAAAATGTACAAAGAGTATACTTTCGTAACAACAACACCTTCCGTTTTTTCATTTCTTCATCGCTTAATAAGAGAATGGAATGCGCTAAATTCAGTCACTATAGCACAGTCAACACTTCAACGATTCTTTAGAAAGTATTAAAAAATCTCGTGTTGGTAAGTCCAAGTTGTGCCTAAACTTCTAGAATACGTGTGAAAGCTTTCACGCTGCGTTTTATTTTTCTTGGATCTCTTAATTCTGTAGGCCATGTTATATTGGCTATGTAGGCCAATATAACATATATTGTTATAATTATGTTTGTATGACCCTAAAAGTAAAGAACTTACTTCTGTGTGCGTTTAATTTAAGATAATTTGCAGTTGTATTGCCTTGCTATGCAATGTTTGTATTTTCCACTCCTGTAATAATCCTCAAAGAGGGTTGACAGTGTTCTTTAAATAAAGAAATGCATAAATGCACAAATAAATAAATAAATAAAATAAACAAGTAAATACACAATGATTAAAT